>CM074721.1:244852527-245452527 GCA_037306005.1 Rhinophrynus dorsalis
GGCCCAGCATGACTGCGGACGCCGCCATGATGTCACTTCCTGTTGGATGCGCCGAATCTCACCCGAAGCCAGGGAGACTCAAGGCGCCTGCTGGGACTCCATACAGCTTGCCGGTTCAACCCGGAGCAAGCTCTTTGGAAGAAGCGCGAGCCTCTCCCGGCCTCAAGCAGCAGGAATGCGGCCGAAGAAAAGGAGAAAAAAAAAAAAAAAAAAAAAAAAACTTTCAGGTAGGCGATGACTGTGTACAGTCACTACCCCAGCTGCGTAGGACAAAAAGACTGTCTGGAGGAGCGGGAAGTCTCCTTTTATAATTTTAACTTAGTCCTACGCCAGCTGGGGGGCGCTGACACACCCCATTAGTCTCTATCGCCATGATAGGGACACAGAAGAAAATATCAGTTTTATTATAAAATCTTTTCTCTAGGAACATCAACTCAAATACTTGGTATGCCTTATTGGGGGAAAAAAAAAAAAAAAAAGGTATGAAGACAAACTATCCTTGCTTATATGTGCAGCTGCAAGAATGTATATAGCGTCTCAGTGGAAGACCGATATTTTATCTTGGAAGGGAATTCTGGAGAAAGTCAACACAATCTGTTCTAATGAGTACCTCTGCTCAATCAAATTAGACATGACAAATTCTGTAAATTCTGGGGTGTCTGGCTATCTAGTTCTTATGGGAAAAAACTTAGTTTATAAATTATCTGCTGTTTTCTTTTACATGTTATGTTATATTTAGGATTATTGTTCTTATATTCTTGTATTTTTTTTCTACAATATTGATATTATTCTTATTACTTAAAATATTATAGGGTTAGTAATGTCTAACATTAACTAACACAAATATTGAAGGTATTCAAAAGATAATCTTACTGTGCCTAGTTGAATCTCTCAAACCTTTATGCTGATGAGCTGTAAAGCTGTCAGCAGTGGATCTGAGTTGTGAGACTCGGCGGCTCTTCAGCAGAGCTGAGTGAGCACTATCAAACAGATACTTCACTGGAACAGTCTATAAAATGTGCTTGATTTGCAAGCACACTTTGCAGACCATTTAACTGAAGTATTTGGTTTTCAATAGCGCTCATTCAGCTCCACTGAAGAGCCGCTGGCTGGTCTGGACCAGGATCTCACGACGTCAGCTGCATGCTGACATTTGGCAAAGGGGAGGGAGGGGGAACTTTAAGCTCTTGGAGGAGCTTTCTATATCCCCTCCTTACCGGGGAGAGGGAGAACATCAAACGTGAAAAAAAACATGCAAATAAAAGCCTTGGTGTTTTCATTTTGTTTTTTTTTTTTTTTTTTTTTTTTTTTTTTTTTAAATACACACACACACACACACACACACACACACACACACACACACACACACACACACACTAAAAAAAAAAAAAAAAAAAAAAAAAAAAGAAATCTTAAGATCTTTGCACTCACTTATCAAAAGAGGGGACTTGTGCCTGGGTGCAAATCTGTGCTGTGATCACATAACTTAAATTAAAGAAAGCACTCACAGGTCTTCTTGAAGGTGAAACAAATGTGTTGGTCCATCAACATTTCAGCCCCACTGTGGGACTTTGTCATAATAATATGAGAGTTTTAGGGCAGTTTATCACGTAACTACTAGAAGTTGAAAAAACAGTTTTAGGCTCTTAGTAATTAGGGATCTGCACAGGCCATGAAATCTACATATTTGGCAGAGGCGTAACTAGCCATGGTCCCCCCCGACTACATTGGCCCTCTCCAAAATGCCCCCATCTCCTACCTCCCTGGAGTGGCAGGAGCCCGGAGAGATGTGCTGATCTCCCGCGCTGTCCTCTTCAGTAATGCAGGGCTCTGCATTACTACCGTGCCAGATGGAGATCGCGGGCACCAGGCAGAGGGGTCGCAGGTGGCGGCCGGGCCCCCTGCGACCCCTATAGTTACGCCACGGATATTTGGTATTTTTTACATTGAGGATTCAGAGCATTTTCAGATAATTGACATTATCGCAATCAGTATACTTTGATATATAATGCATGATTTTACCAAAATAATCTTTTTATTTTTATATATTTGACATAGCTTGTTGCACAGTGCAAAATTTACTTAATGTGAGGCACCATAAAAAAATAAATAAATAAAAAAAGCTCAATTCCTTCTGAAAAATATTTCTAGTTTTCAATATGTAACTAGTAGGTTACCTGCGGATGGATAGCAAAAATGCTGAAAATGTCTGGCATACAGGGTCCAAGAAAAAGCTCAAGCTCCTGGCAGTCAAGTTCTTGTCCTAAAATGACCTGTAGTAATGATATTGATAACTTCAGGTGTATAGTATATTGTTAACCCAGATGAAATTAACTCATTGGAAGGGAAGTGGGAATGAGTACAGGTTATCTAAAACCTGTCTTTCCTGCTCATCCACAATATCTGTTTATGATGAAACTAGTGTAAAAGCTCGTGTACACGGGCCAAGGTCTGGGTAATGTTAACCATTTGAGTGCCAGAGGGGTACACATTGTGTACCCCTCTGGCACTCAAAGGGTTAAGAGGCCACTACCCTCAGTGCTCCACGCGATGCAGTCTTGTGTCACCTCACTCACGCAATGCAATCATGTGCAGTAGATCTACTACGCATGACTGGATCATGACAAACATCCTAGAGAATTATTATATAGGATACTACTCCAGCACCCTTTTCGGAATGGCAGGAATAATAAATATGGAGATATTAACCCTTTTAGGGTGATTCAATTCAGCCAAAGAGCTTAAAGGGGCATTGTCTCTCAGAACTCATTTGGGAAGTGCAGGAGCATGTTGAGGAAGAAAATAATGTGCATTTTTTTTTTTGTTTCACCAGGTTAGTCTCACACAAGTATGTACTTTTCACCACTGCCATAGCAAACCAAGAAGCTTATTCATAATCTCTTAGCTTTTCATTTCTTCTACTCTAGCGATATCAGCCACTCTGATCTCAGCCAGCGTTCTTATGTAGCTCCTTCAAGGGATAGGAACACTTAATATTTTGGAAAAAAAAAAAAAATATATAATTTTTAATAATTATACACACACACACACAAATTTATTTTTTCAAAAGTTATTGCAGTTCAAAATTGATTTTTTTTTAGCTGCAGTATCAGTGGCCTGAAAAGTTACAGTAGCTACACTAACCTGTGGAGGTTTATGGTCAACTGGCAAGATCTGTCCATAAGATGGTGTATCAACAGCAACACTACCATTACAGGCTATTGAGGCACCGCAACTAAAAATAATTTCAGGTTTGAACTGCAACAATTTTTGAATAAAATACCCCTTAACCCTGGGAGTACCCTTGTTTTTGTCAGGAGTATCTATATATATATAAAAGAAGACTTTGTGCCTGCCAAAACACACCCAGGGGAGGCATAAAGCAGGAGTTACTATTACTATTGGGTGATTCAATCATGCAGGGAGTTGGCCCTCCCCCACTATGCAGCCCACCCACCACTATCAAAGTCAGAAAAAAACAATATGGCCGCCACTTGCTCCTACACCACAGACAAACACACATGCCTCACTCATACAGCACCAAACTCACACACATGCCCCACTCACACAGCACCACACAAACACACACACATGCCCCACTCACACACACAGACCACCACACACAATGCCCCACTCACACAGCACCAAACACACATGCCCCCACTCACACACACAGCACCACATACACACACAAAGCCAGAAATAAATATGGCTGACACACACACACACACACACACTCACTCACCCTGACTCCCAGTGGCCTCAGCAGGACCTGTAGTGCAGCACCAGAAGAACAAAATGGCACTCAAAGGTTTAAGGTAGGCCCTCATTGCTCAGTTATTTCTTCACTGTCATCATTTGGCATGCAAGACACAGGACAGACAGCCATCAGATTCACACTTAACTCACTGACTGCCACAGGGTTGTGTATCAAGTTTTACCCTCAGGGAGTGTGTTCAAACCCCTCACATTGTAAACCTGCATTTCCCTCCCACATCTCCTCCTTCCACAGCCTATTACTGGCACTTTTCCACATTTATGTTAAGCCCCGCCCCCTACTCGCGATTAAGCCCCACCCCCTTTTAACCCAGATTGCCCCATTTGTCTCTCCACATCAGCACCACATCAGTCCCCTCTAGGGACTCCACAAGTCAAAGTTCCCAGGTATGAACACACTTCCCACTGCTATTTAACTCTGACATGCCTCTGTATATCTTAACCCTTTGACTGCCAGAGGGGTGCACAACTCATGAGTGTATGTGTTTCTGCTCATATATGTTGCATGTGTGTTTGTGTCCATCTCTGTTACATATATGTGTCCATGTGTGCATCTCCAGTGTGTCTGTGTGTGTACATCTGTTACATATGTGTGCATCTCCAGTGAGTCTGTGTGTGTGCGTGTCTTTTGCATGTTTCTGCCGCTCACTGTGTGTATGTGCATACCTCCCAACATTTCACATGGCCAAAGAGGGACACTGTAGTTTTAGGTGATATTGTTGGGGCGTGGCTGGTGGGCAGGGCATTAGTAAGAATTTTTAGGTTATTTCATGACCTATTACTGGCTATTTATGTAACTGAATAAATGATTTAGTGCAAGACCAAAGTATTTTATTTGCACAGACTAATGTATAAACACATATACTGAAGTTTATTGCTTTATTGCTGGAGAGCAAAGTAAAACACACCACACAGTCAGGGCTGGTGCAAGGATTTTTGCCACCCTAGGCAAAACCTAATTTTGCCGCCCATTTCGCTCCGCCCCTTGTGTCCCACCCCTTTATACCCTGCCTACTTATACCCCACCTCTTTTCATGATTGTCCTCTCTCTGCCCCCTGGGCCAGTCTGCCCCTGGTCTGGAGATGCCTGTAAGAGATGCCCCCTACCAGCTCCAACTTGCCCCTTATCAGCTTCACTTTGGCCCATCAGCTCCAACTTGCCACCATCAGCTCCAACTTGCCACCATCAGCTCCAACTTGCCACCATCAGCTCCAACTTGCCACCATCAGCTCCAACTTGCCACCATCAGCTCCACTCCAACTTGCCACCATCAGCTCCACTCCAACTTGCCCCCATCAGCTCCACTCCAACTTGCCCCCATCAGCTCCACTCCAACTTGCCCCCATCAGCTCCACTTTGCCCCCAACCACTCCAACGTGCCCCCACCAGCTCCACTTTGCCCCCCATCTGCTCTAACGTGCCCCCACCAGCTCCACTTTGACCCCCATCCGCTCCAACTTGCCCCCATCCGCTCCAACTTGCCCCCATCCGCTCCAACTTGCCCCCATCCGCTCCAACTTGCCCCCATCCGCTCCACTATGCCCCCACCAGCTCCAACTTGCCCCCCCTCAGCTCCAACTTGCCCCCCCTCAGCTCCACTTTGACCCTCATCCGCTCCACTTTGCCCCCATCAGCTCCAACTTGCCCCCACCAGCTCCACTATGCCCCCTCAGCTCCAGCTTTCCCCTAACAGCTCCAACTTGCCCCCATCATCTCCACTTTGCCCCACATCCGCTTCAACTTGCCCCCTCAGCTCCACTATGCCCCCTCAGCTCCAACTTGCCCCCCATCACATACCTGTAGCTCCCGCGCAGTCTTCTCTTCAGTAATGCAGAGCGTGGCGGGAGATCATGACTCCTAACGCGCTCTGCATTACTAAAGATCCGACCAGATGAGGGAGTGCTGTAGCGACACAGACCTGACTGTGTTGTGGTTCCCGGCGTGGTGTGTGTGCGGGCGCAGCTCTTCTCCGCTGCATGCCCGCGCCCCCAGTACGTGTGCGCCCTAGGCCGGCGCCTACCTCGCCTATAGGTGGAGCTGCCCTGCACACAGTCTGACCTCCTAAAAAGAGGGACAACAGGGTGGGAAAGAGGGACAGAGGGATTTGGCCCTCAAAGAGGGACTGTCCCTCCTAAAGAGGGACACTTGGGATGTATGGTATGTGTCTGCCTGTGTGTTGTATATGTCTGTGTATATCAGTGTGTCTGCATTTCACACACGTGCGCCCAACGGTCATAACATGACGGGCAACGCCGTCCCACATTGCTAGTACACCATAATAAGAAAAGAGAAAAAATAAAATATATGCAGTTATTAGTCAGACAACCAAAGTAAAGGAGAACTCATAAGACAAAGAGGAAAAAATGGTATATTTTTTAAATTAATCAACGTTTCAGCCCTCAAAATGCCCTTGAGAGGGCCGAAACATTGATTAATTTAATAAAATTACACAATTTTTTTTATAACCCCTTAAGGACCCTTGACGGTCCTGGTACGACATGGCTGGATTTGCTTTAAGGAACCATGATGTACCAGGACCATCATGGAGTTCGGGGAGTCCGGAACTGGATGATTTAAAAAAAAAAAAAAAAAAAAAACCCACTCCGTGGTCCTTAAATGACTGCAGTGTGAATGCATGGCCAGTCCTTAAGGGGTTAAGTCCTGTGAGTGCTCCTTTACTTTGGGGTGTATATATATATCTCCTCCTATAATATAAAAGGCCAGATGTATGTTTGCCGATACAACTGATTCACTTTGCCCATTGTTCGGGACATACTGTAACGATATACTTTCAGAATCCTATATATTTCTATTGAGCTATTTTACACATTTGCACACCATTGTTACATAGATCCAAAAAATAATTTATCTATTTAATATTTTGATCCCGCTTTGTAGTTTTCTTCATTGTTACAGAATTGATATTATGTGGTTAGTTCTCAGACATTCGGAACAACCTACCTGCAAAGTTCCTTAACCCCTTAAGGACTCATGACGGTCCTGCACCGTCATGGGTTGTTATACCCTTAACGACCCATGACGGTCCAGGACGGTCCAGGACCGTCATGGCTTAAATGATAGCACCGTGCCTCCGTGCACGCTGCTATCATTAATTCCAGGCTGAGACTGAGCACTCCGAGACCGGGGCATTCACTCTCAGCCCTTCTTGCTTCTTCCGGTTCATGCGATTGCTGTATCAGTGATCACATGTACCGGCATAGTGACAGACAGAGGCAGCATGCAAAGCATGCTGTCTGTGCCTGTCTCGTCTGCCTCTGTCTCCCTTGCTCTCAAAGTAAGGGAGACAGAAGTAGATGGTAGACACCTAGTGGTTAAAAAAAAATACAGCAGCTGGGGGTATTAACCCCTTCACTGCTGGTGCAGGAGGCTGGCTAAAATGCAGGTCAATTTTTGACCTGCAATTATACACAAAAAAAAAATTTTTGTAAAAACATTTTTTTTTATTTAAAAAAAATATATATATAATTAAACAATATTGCAAGTGTGATTGTTGTGGAGCCATGTAATACACTTATATACACTACCAAATGCCAGGGACAAAAAAAGTGTCAAAATAGGGCGGGAAAAAGGGACATGGGGGCCACTTTAAACTGCGCATTTTGTAGGTATGACTGTCCGGTCATACTTTTCATGCAGTCTCATAATTTAACCCTTTGTGGCCAATTGATCCCAAGAGAAAAATCAAAAATGTTTTGTTTTTTTTTACCTTTTTTTTTTTAAATTTTAATAAAGTGAATGGTGGTTTATCCATATAAATAGGGTATCAAATGAAAGCCCTATTTGTGCTTAAAAAAACAGTATATCATTTATGGGGGTGGAATAAAAGCCTAAGAGGGAAAACACTGTTGAACAAAGACAGTCAAAAAGGTCAGAATTGCGCCGGTCCTTAAGGGAAAATGACCTCAGATTTTCACAGTCCTTAAGGGGTTAAACTGTGCTCAAGTGTACCTAAAAGAATTGATATTGTTTTTAAGGCAAAGGGTGGTCACACCCAATATTGATTTGATTTAGACTTTTCTTCTGCTCACTCACTTTGCATTTTGTTAATTGAGAAAAATAAAAACTATTAATATGTCTAGTTTTGAAAGCATTCTTACTTAACAGCATTTTTTCACACCTGCCTAAAATTTTTGCACAGTACTGTATAATTATTATATATATATCTATCCAATATATTTTATATACATACACGCAGCTGAGCACTTACGGATATTTAATATTTAAATGTAGAAACAAGCAACATTTTGATCCACAGCCAGAGGTCTTTGTCAAGCCACTCCCTAGAATTTATTCATTGCTGTGCCCGGCATATTAACATACAATATACGCAAGTGCCAATCTTGATGTCAATAGACCGACAAGCTTTGTCCAAAGCAAAATCACATCCAGGGGCGGCAGTAAGGAGAGGTTATGCATACATCTCCTCTATACTGCCTGTCGGGTTAACCCTTTGAGTGCCAGAGGAGTACACAATGCATTGCTTTGCATACCACGCTGGCACTCAAGTACAGGATTTCACCATCCAACACACAGCCTCCTTTGGAAGGCAGAATAACACACACACACACACACACACACACTTTTGTGGGTGGAGACTCCCAGCTCCATCTGCAGCTCAACCCAGCCACACCTTCAGTTATGATGTGTTCTTCAAGGTGAAATAATGGCCAGAGAACTTCTACTTTTAGATTCTTTGTTTTTACTCTAGATAATGAGGCTGTTTCAATTCCCCAATTAAAAGGGTTACAATTACTAGACTTCCTGAGGAGTAAATTGACTAGTGTGCAGGGGCTGTGTGGACCCTTGTAGTTCTGTGGAAAGAATCTTGTAACCAAAGTTTTCACTCCCAGCAGTGTCTGAGGCTCTCCTTCCTTCACAATGGTAACCTGGAGACCGAATATATATGTAGATTGGCGAGTAACCCTTTGAGTGCCTTGGTCCACTTTGTCCATACTTGTAGCTCTGCATACAGGAGTTCCCTCTGAGCTTTAAGGCTCTTGCATGAATGTTGGGTATTTTATCACTTGTCTACCATACGTTGTGGAGCATTGAGACTAGTTAACCAATTCCCTTCTGTTGTATTAGGGTTGGGGGGCTTTTCCATTAGGTGTCTGCTTAGGTTCTCAACAACATTTAACATGGGGTCATTTGGTTTTTTTGGGGTACCTCATAATTTGTCCGTTTTTTTTGATGTGCAGCTCCTTTAAGAATGCTTCCCACGTGACTGCCATATTTGCTCCACTGACTTCTATAGGAAAACTTCTTTGGGACATCTCTGCAACTGTTTTACATACAGATGTCAAAGTGGGCTCTATCTAGTCTCCTCATGCCCTTTCATCCGGTTCAAGTCCTGAGTGTCTTGGGGGTCCGCAGACAGAGTAAGGAGAATATGAAGATGTGGATTCTTCTTACTCCTATGGGGACTCCTACGAGTCTGACCTTATTCCCTCTGCAGAGGGGATCATCAGGGCTGTTTTACAGATCCTTAAGGTCTGACACCCCGATGAGGGTCATTCCTCTACAGAAGTCTTTTAGAGGAATAGAAAATACTCTGTCTTTCCCACCAATGCCACTCTTGACCAGATTCTCTGGATGAGTGGAAGACCCCCAATAGAGAATCTCTTAGAGATGGTCAACCTCTAAGCTGTACCCATTTTCAGAGGCAGCTTTGGCACAGTGGGCTTCTCATTCTGTAGATCCTCCTATTTCCAAGCTATCCAAGTCCACAAGCTCTGTCGTTTACAGATGCAGCAGGTTTTAAGAATTGGTGGATAGGAAACTTTACTATCCTATAGGTCCAACTTTGCTACCATTGGGGCCTCACCGAGGCCTATTTTTGCCTGTGCCTGGGTTAGAGCTATTAGAGTCTGGGGAAAGAAAACCATGGATGCTGTCTGTGAGGGTGCCCCAAAGGAGGACCTTTTGGCTACCATAGCAAATATGTCAGAGGCTGTTATGTATGTTTCTGAAGCCCTATTTGAAGAAGTCATGTTGTTGGCAAAGGCCTCAGCCTTCTCGGTTACTGAGCAACACCCCATGTGGCTTAAGATTGGTCTGCAGACCAATCTTCCAAGAAGTCACTGGTTTCCTTACCCTTTCAGGGCAAATCTTTTTGGTCCTAAGGTAAAGCAGATCATTAGTGATGCTACTGGGGTCAAGAGCACCTTGTTAGCTCAGATGTCCGAAAGCCCTGCCATGGCGAGGAAACTGCATTTTTATCATCCCTCCAGACAGAGGCGCAAAGGCTGCAAGCCTCACAGGCCTTAACCCAGTGTCCCCCTGACAAGCCCAAACAGCTGTGGCAGTCCAAGCAAGCTACTGCAAAGCCCAAGTCTGGCAAGGCAATTAACGCATGACTTGCAGAATCCTGGTCCGCACGCCTCTGGTGGCAGACGTCTGCCAATTCCAAAGCACGTGGCAGACTACTGCAGAACAGTGGGTTTTGCAGGTAATCTTGGAAGAGAACAGAAAAGAGTTCCAGTCCCTTCCTTCCTTTCAGTGTTTTCCAGTCCAGGGTTACCACAGGCTTGGAAAAGCTGTGGATGTTAAGGGAAGTGGTTCAGTCTCTTCTGGATAAGAGTTCTTGTTCCAGTACCTCCCTCAAGAGAGAAGTTCAGGTTTCTATTCCAAACTGTATGTGTTATCAAAAGGATGACAGTGGGTGCCATTCCATTCTGGACACCAAGAACCTCAATTTGTATGTAGAGACCACAAGCTTCAAGATGGAAGTCTTTGCTCTGTCATAGCAGCTATGTGCTCAGGGGAATACCTTGCATCTCTAGACTTTCAGGATGCGTATTTATACATTCCAATCCACCTGGACAGTCAATGCTATCTGTATTTTGTCTTTGACTCCGAGAACTACCAGTTAACGGCTCTGCCCTTTGGGATGGCCTCTGCTCCGAGTATTTACCAGAGTCCTGGGGTCCCCAACAGCCTTCATTCACACCCGGTGCATTCAGATGACTCCTTATCTAGACAACTTTCTACTGAAGGCTCTGTAGCAGAAGCTCCTAGCTCAGAAGTCCAGGAATGTGTTCAGATTCTGGTTCACCATGGGTGGATGCTGAACATGTCAAAGACCTTTCCAGTTCCTTCCCAGGAGCGGTTGTTCCTGTGAATGAGGTTCAACAACCAGCTTGGGAAATTTCTTGCCAGAGGACAAGATCCTGCAAGACATGCAGTGTCTCAAGCTCTGGTGTGGCCCTCAGGTTAGGAAATACATGAAGGTTCTGATCTGCCTAGTGTCTACCCTAGAAGCAGTACCCTAACAGGTGCACAACAGGGAACTCCAGAGACTAGTTCTTCAGGCATGGAATGGGAACCTGGATTTCCTGGATCAGCAGCTCTCCCTCTCTCTGAAAGCTAGACGGCATCTGCAATAGTGACTGCAACTGGGCAACATGGACCATGGGAAGCGGATTGTGATTCCAGAATGGACCATGGATAGATGCCTGCCTGAGTGGTTGGGGTGTGGTTCTATGGTCACCTGGGGATCCAGGGCAGATTGACTGCAGAGAAGTCTCTTCAGTCCATCAATGTTCTGGAGCTCAGGACGATCTGGCTCGCTCAGGTTTACTCGACTCCTCAATTGAAGGGTCGGCTAGTAAGAGTCCAAACTGACAATGCGGCAGCCATGGGTTTCATCAACAAGCAAGGGGGCACTGAGTACCATCTCCACCATTCACATTCCAGGGGTAGAAAACATCCTGGCGGATTTCCTAATTTGCCAAGATGTGGATCCGGGAGAGTGGGAACTCCATTTTTACAGAAGTGTGACCTACCTCAGATAGACCTGATGGCTACAAGAAACCGAAAGGTTCCAGTGTTTTGCTCCCATTGGGGGGGGGGGGGATCCACTGGCCTATGCCACGGAAGCTATGTCGCTTCTGTGGTGCTTACATCTTACCTCCAATTCCCCTCATTCCCAGACTACTCCGGAAGATATGGAGAGACAGTCCAACGCTAATTCTGGTTGCTCTTTATTGAGCCAAGAAGACATGGTTTGCGAACCTGGTGCATCTTTCCATTCAGGATCAGTTTCCACTGCCACCCAGACTGGATATCCGCTTTAAAGGCTACCTCTGGAAAGAGGACATTGAGAAGCTGGCTTTGACAGTATGGAAGTTGAAGCCACCATCCCCAGAGGTTATCCTGAAGTTATCTCCACTATGATCCAGGCTAGGAAGCCTGTCTCCTCTAAGGCATACCACAGGGTTTAGTTCACTTTTCATTTTTGGTGTGTGGACACGGATCTGTCTTCCGAAGAGTTTGACCTACTGTGGTCCTATACTTTCTTCAGGATGGTGTGAACAAAGGACTCAGTCTGAGTCCCTTGAAGGTCCAGACCTCTACTCTCTGTATTTTTCCAGAGGAGCACTGCTATCTTTCCAGATGTCAAGGTGTTCTTTCAGGGGGTCGCTGTCAGTAGCCCATCACTGAATATTCCTCCCCTACCAATACGTCCGGGAGGCTATGAAGAAACAGGCAAGTAAAACCGGAAGTTCGGCATTTGGAATTCATATGCGTTCCTGAAACCAACATCCAAATAGTCGTGGAAGTGGCCTATTTAAACTTGCCTCTTGTGTTTGGCGCTCAGTTGTCTGGACACCATACTGCGGAGTTCCTTACATGCTGCACAAAAATGTATTGGTCCTCTCAAGGAACTTTGACCCTCTGTTTTGTTACTGGACATCCCTATTCCTGCATGCTATACTGATACAATTGACTCTTGGCTTTGGACTTGAACTCATTCGGGATTATCTAGTAAAACAATTTGGCTTTGCTTTAAACACTTCATATGCGATTGTGAACCCTGAAACTTGGTTTGCCACTAATGACTCTTGCTTTATGTGCTTCATACCCCTGACTTGGTTACAAACAATGCTAAAATATGTGCTTGCAATTCCTGATATATATATATATATATATATATATATATATATATATATATATATATATATATATATTATATCAAATATCAGTTTCTGGACACCAAGAGGTTAAACAGGAACCTGACAGTACAAATGAGCCTCCATTATGTATCTCGCAGTAATCTGAGGCCACTGCAACACTTACTCAACTAATGACTAACCTTACACAGACAGTGCATGAACTACAGAACCAAATGGTACTGACACACAAAGTTTGCATAGTGGATGTAGAAGCAATGACATTTTCAGAAGAGTCTGAACATAACACTGGAGATGCTATTCCACCTGAGCCACAGGTAATTCTACCAGAGGTGTTTTTAGGGGATAAACTATTGCACCTTTATGACTTCCTGTCAAATTCTATTCTATCTAAAGCCAAGAACACATGCAACAGATTACTCCAAGGTAAATTACTCTGACGAACCACAAATATGGGCACACCATCTCCTCCATATTAACAGTTCAGTATTAGACTCAAGGACTCTCTTCGTCAAACTATGGACAACCTGTATGATGATCCACATAGGATTTCTACTGCAACTAACACATTCTGTGCTCTTAAACAAGGGAATCACCCTGTTGAAGATTATGTGATAGATTTTAGGGGAGTGGCTATTGAAACCACCTCAAAAGATTAACTTGCACAGCTATGTATACCAAACTCTCTTGATCAACGTATAAAACTCTCTATCCAAATAGATAGGAGACTCAGAACAAAAAAAGTTGGTAAAAATCAGCCTGTACCCCCCTGGAGACATCGACCTGTCAATCAATCAGTGAAACCTGTGTCTAAGGAACCCCTTGTATCCCAAGAGCCAATGGAGATTGGCATAACAAGAGAGCCTTTAACTGCTGAAACAAGACAGTGCAGGATCCAAAACAATCTTTATATGTATTGTGGAAAAGTGGGCCATTACACCAAGGAATGTCCTTCTCTCACCAATAAAAGTAATACCTACTTCAAGAAACCATCACCTATAGTTTTCCAGTCTCCTTTTCACAAATCATCCTTAGTGTTCTCTCCTTTTAAAATCACAGCTAAAAGAGAATCATCATTCTGTCACTGCTATAACTGACTCTGGAGCAAGTGGTAAAATCAGTTCTAAACTCATCTCCAAAATTGTAATAGAAAGAAAGAAAGGAAAAAGAAAAAGAAGAAAGAAAGAAAGATCATACTGAAACTATTATTTTTGACATTGTAACCACCTAGTTTCCCCATTGTTTTAGGGATTCCCTGGTTAAGCACAACCCCAAGATTGATTGGGGTCTCCTTTCAATCTCTTAATTAACCTTGTTTCTTACACGGTTTCTAATAGTGCTTATGTGTGTGTAGTCTAACCAGTTCACAGGATTACAACCTTCCTCAATGTATTCCTGAAACATATATTCAATTCTCTGATGTGTTTAGTAAGAAAGAGGTTGAAAAGCTCCCCCTATAGGATATATGGCTGACCTATAGACTTCCTCCCTAATACAAAAATTCCTCATGGCAGAATTTACCCCCTTTCACGAACTTAGTTACATTAAAGGATTATATAGAATAAAATTTAAGTAAAGGGTTTATCAGACCCTCTACCTCTCTGGCCAGAAGACTTTTTTTTTGTGATTAATAAAGATAAAACTATTAGCCCAATTGTTGATTACAGAGAGTTAAATCTGATAAGAGTGAAAAAAAATAGGTATCCGTTACCGCCAATTTCTGAGATCCTAGAAAGGCTTAACAAGGCTACCGCATACTCCAAACTTTATTTAAGAGCTTATAATTTAGTGAGAATCAAAAAAGGACAGGAGTGGAAAAAGGCATTTGGAACAAGATATGGTCATTTTGAGTAATAGTTTGCCATTTGGCATATGCAACAGCCCTGCCACATTCCAGTATTTCTTAAATTACATCTTTAGGGATATCCTTGATATCTTTGTGGTATTTTACCTATATGGCATGCTCATCTTTTCTAGTAATTTGAAAGAACACAGAAGGTATGTGTGTGTATTGTTTTGCAAAGCTTAAGGAAAAATTCACTACATGCAAAACCTGAAATGTGTATTTGAGGTTAATACTGTTGATTTTCTTGGGTTCAAGTTCCTCCCCTCAGGAGTCACAACGGACACAAGGAAAATACAAGCTACTGTGGATTGGCCAATACCACATAATATCAACGCTATACAACGATTTATAGGATTTTTGAATGTCTATAGAAAGTTTATAACATTTTTCACAAATCACTGAACCTTTTAAATAGTTTACCAAAAAAGAATGTCAGGTTTATTTGGTCCACAAAGGCCCATAACGCCTTGGAAAAACTTGAGAATGTTTACTTCTCCCCCCATTTTGTCAGTTACTAATATCTCTCTTTCATATCGGAGGTGGATGCTTGAGGGAATGCTGTAGGGGCTGTACCATCGCAGAGAGATCTGGACTCTGGGAGAGTGCATCCTGTTGCATTCTTCTCCTGGAAGCTTCAAACCTGAGAAACAAACTATTCGGTTGGGGACAGTTACTGGCCATAAAAGAAGTCTTCAAAGAATGGTCCCTCTCAACCTTTCATAATTCTGACCATAGAAATCACAAATATTTGTGCATGCCAAAAAGACCATCACAGACAGGCTCGTTGGGCCCTATTTTTTACCCAGTTTAAATTTCCATATGACCTGCAGGTCAGGAAAACTTAATGAGAAAGCAGATGCCCTCTCTAGACAATGACACCCTTGAATCCTTGCCTCCTGATACTATACTTGATCCTAAACCTTTCATAACCTTCACTTGTTCTCGACAAAGTCAAGACCTCATATGATAATTCTATGCCTCCCTCTTACAAGGTGATCTTTATGATAGTACAACCCCTCCTTCAAAGTGTAATACCTAACTCACTACAGTTAAATGCTATGAGACTTGTACATCAGGGTTAAGAAAAGGTTTGGCAATTTCCAAAGGTATTTTTGGTGGCCTGGATACAGAAAGACTATAAAAGGACTATATTCGATCAGTAGATTCTGTGCTCATACTAAGAGATCTAAGTCCTCTCCTTGTGGGCTCCTCGTTCCTCTCTCTGTTCCACAAAGACCATGGGCTTCATTATCCATGGACTTTATGGTTGATCTACCTCCATCCAAGTGTTACACCACAATGTGTGTGTCCCTATGGCTGAATATTACAATAATGCCACTCACTCCTCTGCTAACCATTCTCAATTTTATGCTTTGTATGGATATCATCCTAAGAGTATCCCTATAAACCCATCTCCTCCTACAGCACCTGTTCTACATAATAGACTAGACGATTTATACACTAACCTACAACACTTACGTTCTACCTTATGATCTGTTCAAGAAACCTATAAAAAAAAAAAAAAAAAAAACAAACAACAGGCAGATTGTAAAAGGTCAAAAGAACCCGATTATAAAGTAGGTGATAAAGTATAGTGCTCTATGCTAAACTTTTGTATTACACTTGCAAAAAAGTTCTCCGATAGATTTATTGGACTCTACCATCTCACAGGTCATCAACCCTGTAGCAGTTAATCTTACTCTTCCTCCTACCTTCAAGGTTCATCAAAACTTTCACATTTTCCTCCTTTATCCTTACATTTCCAACCCTTTTCCAGGTTGTCAGTCCAATCCATCCCCACTCACATTTGACGGCATACCCGAATGTGAAGTAGAAGCCATCCTTGATTCCCCAATTTGAGATTAAAAAAAACCTTGAATATTTGATAAAATGAAAGGGCTATGGTGAGGAGGATAATTCTTTGGAACCTAAATCTAACCTTCATGCACCAAAGTTAATTTCAGCCTTCCACAAGGCTAATCCCTCTAAGCCTTCCAATTATTGGACATCCGGCATTTGCCTCTTGGTAGGGGGCTCCGTCATGAGCCCATCGCTGCATCTTACACCACTGCAGATACTTCAGGGAGGTTATGAAGCTGGCAAGTAAAAACGGAAATTCGGTATTTGGAACGCATGTGTTCCACAACTATTTGGATGCTGGTTTGAAGGAACCAGTCTATTTAAACTTGCCTCTTTGTTGTGTCTGGCATTCAGTTGTCTGGACGCCATGCTGCTGAGTTCCTTACATACCGCACAAACAATTTATCTGTCCTCTCAAGAAACTTTGAGCCTTGTCTTTGTTCCTGGACATCCCTCTTCCTGCATGCTATACTGGTACAACTGACCCTTGGGCTTTGGACTTGAACTCATCTCAGGATTATCTGGTAAAACAATATGGCTTTCTTTAAACTCTTCATCTGTGCTTGTGAACCCTGAACTTTGGCTTTCCACTAATGACTTGGGCTTGGCTATTAACAAAGCTAGTTGAAATTCATGGCCATATTGTATTGTGTTATAATAAATGGTTATTACTGTATCACATGTGCAATACTGTCTTAAGATTTTCACAGTGACTTTTACCCTCTTCACTGCATACTGGGACCATATATATCAAATATAATTTCCTGTACACCAAGAAGTTAAACAGGAACCAGAGAGTCGCCCATGCTTTCCCTAACTATAAGGCTCCAACACACCAGTGGGACCTTAATTTGGTTTTAGGTGTTCTGCAGAGGTGTCCCTTGCCATCATTCCCTTGCGTTGAAGATGGCCTTTCCTTTAGGTGTGGTTTCTGTCCACAGAGTTGCTGAGCTACAGGCTTTGTCTTATAGGATAAGCAAGAGAGAAGTAAAATGGGAACTACAAAACAGGCATCCAATCAGGCATTCTGGCTGATATAGTCTTCTGCGTTGCCTAGCAATGTCTAGAACTCTGATAGCGAGCCACCATGTGTCCCCGAGACACACTGAACATAAACCTGATGAAAAGGCATGAGGAGACCAGAAGAATGAGCCCCCCTCTGAACACTGTATGACAAACAGTTGCAGAGATGTCCAGATAAGTGCTCCCCATAGAGGTGAATGGAGCAAAGATGGCTGCAGTGTGGGAAGTGCGTCAAAGTCACCATGTACCCCCAAGATAAAAACACACAAAATTTTAAAGTGGAGTGAAGTAATAAAAGATACACAATCCTAAAAGGGAAAAGCCCCCATCCCAGGGACACAAACAGGGAAGGGGTTAACAATACTATAGCTGCCATCCATATTCCATAAGCCAGCGAAAGAACAGAAATACAACACCCAACACGAGTGCAAGAGCCCAAAGGCGCATATACAATACCTGTATGGAGGAGGACAAGTGGACAGAGGCGCTCAAAGTCACCAGAAAACAAAAAAGGGGGACAGCATCATAGTGTATATATTCCATAAACATATCGATATATTTACAAAAGAAGGTAATACTACTTACATTTCTTGGGTGCCACTATATTATGTTTACTAGCGAATAGGCTTGTGGAGGATATTAACTCTGCCTCCACACAGATATCCAGTCTGGAATCGCTCAATCACTCCAATTTAATTCCCACGCAGAAGGCTCTAGAGAATGATACAAGACCAAAAGAACACACAGGAAGAGAGCTTGGGAACCCAAATATATCAGATTATATGAAGTATCATTTATAAAGTGTACACTTACAAGATCACTTCCACCGATCCACATAATGGAAACCGGTGAGATCACTAGTGGGGAACCCACAAACTGACCACACTTTGTAATGACTCTCCAAAGTGTATATACCACACAAGATCAGAAAGAATTAATTCAATGTAAGTGGACCAAAATAGATAAAAAAATATTAAAATAATTTAAAAATAAGCAATTCTCCTGACATGTTTCGTAGTCTACAGATCACTTCTTCAGAGGAGCACACAAAAGGTTACTCCCCAATCTTCACATCTTCTGTCTTCAGGTTACCACTGTGAAGAACAGCGCCTCAGACTCTGCAGGGAGTGAAAACTTGGGATGGAACATACACTCCAAAAGACTGAAGGGTCTACAACAGCACCTGTGCACTGGGCAATCATCTAGGGGGAGCCAGTAATGGTAACCCACCTAATGGGGGAATTTTGACAGCCCCATATCTAAATAGAAAATGAAAAAAACTAAAAACTAAGTAGCAATGTTCTAAGCCCGTCCATTCAGAAAGGAACATATCAAAACTGGAAGTCAGGGGCTGGGTCAGCCTGTAGATGGGGAGAGAAGCTCCACCCTCAAGGCTTTGTATTTTGAAAAATTCCACCTTCCATGGTACCTGTATCCATATTGGACAAAAGAGAAAATAGGATTTTAGTCTTACCTGTTAAATCATTTTCTCTTAGTCCATATGGAACACGGGTCTTCCACCCAGAGAAAAGGACCACTTTTGGTCTTGCCTGTCAGACTGTAGGAGTTTTATTCTCACAGGAGCTTTCTTCTCTGGCTGTCCCTTATTGGTGTGGTTGGCTCACATTATAACTGGAGGTGGGGCTGGGGTGAGCTGGGATTCTCCACCCATAAGACCTTTCTTTTTTTTGAATGTGTACTGCCTTCCAAAAGGAAAAGCTCAACCCCCATGGTACCTGTGTTCCATATATAATAAGAGAAAAGGATTTAACAGGTAAGACTAAGATCCTATTTTCAAACTCCTGAATTCTCAACTGTATTCCCTATCTAGGAGATAAGTAGACAAATGACACTCCACTGGTGCTGCTGGCTGGCACTGTGGCCCGTGTACACGGGCTATACATATAATATACAAAATGAAAAACCCAGGTGCTGTAAAAATTGCTCCCAGTGTGCGGGCACTGTCTAGATTCATTTATAACAAAGAGTGTGAATGTGTCTCTCAGTATTAGCCCAGCATAGAACCAATTAGCATAAAATGCAAAACTGAAAACAAAGGTTTCTCAAAAATTATATTACATTACAAGCAAATAGCTAGCATGACAAAGTTTTTACTTCTTTAATAGTAACCAAATTTAACAAATCGTGACAGGTTAACTTTAAGAGGTGTGTCCCAGGATCAGAGACCTTAAAGCGCTTAGCTGGAGGCACAATCTGAAGGATGAAATTCTATAGCGCTGATACGGTGTAGATGCAACATTTTTATTAAGGTGACAGTTAATGTGTCAAAAGGTTGCACGCTCTTTTGCGTGCAACCTTTTAAGAGGGTATCGCACAGGATGGTCACACCTTTCAGGTCTTGCCTCTCAGTGTTGGTGGTGCTTCCAGTCTGAGCACTGTGCACTGGTGTAAAGTCTGCTCTTTTCCCAGCAGGGTGTCTTCACTGCCTGTTGGCACCACTCTGGCCAAGGTAGTCTGGCAGCTAGGCTAAGCGACTGCCACGATAGAGAAGGAGTTACCGGGAGGAGCTGTGGGAAGAGACTGAATATCTCATGAGTTCTTGTCCAGCAGGAGTAGCAGTTCTCCTTACACTGCTCACGCAGGTCAGGAGCTTGAGCTATACTGTAAAAACTGTGCTGTTCCCTGCTGAAGGAAGTGTGCATCAGACAAGCACTAGGCCATGTTTTACAGTATCAATCTGATAGATATGGTCTACTAGGAGGAGAAGGTGAGCATGAGCTGTGATTGTTTATCTGACCTGTAGCTGCTCAACCCTCAAGCTGTAAGGGGTTTCATTGTCCCTCTAACTACATACGGTAACATGCAAAATGAGCAGAACCAGTGACTTGGGGCAAAGCAGCTTCACCATACAAACATACAATTCAATTTATTGAAATTGTGCCTTTAACCCTATAAGTATCAGATGTAAACCTCTGGCACACGAAGAGTTAACACACTGAATGCAAATGCATTAGAGAACTGTAAGAGTCAATGAGTTACAGTCACCAATTTAGAACAACCGTGCTGCTTGTCTTCAATGGTTCATTTGCTTCTGAATTACACCACTTTTTATTATTATAATATATTTTTTATGCCAGAAAGTCTACATAAACATTTGGTGATGTGCCACTTCTTGTCCTAGCCAAACAATGTGCCAATAAGCCCTCATTCAATGCTTAACAAGCCAGGGGTGTTGTACAGCTCCCCTTTTGAATACAAAGTGGCAAGCAGGGATTCCCTCTCTTCCATTCTCATAGAAATGACACAGATGTAGTGGCTCCAGAAGCCACCACATTATGCAAGTTGTGTAGTAAATTTGCCTGGAATTTATAACTGAGAATCATACCCTTTACCTTGAGAGTTTTTAACTATGTCCAGCACTGAGAATTCCCAGGTATTGCTGGCTGGAAAGCAAATAAACAATGGCCCGTATTTTTAAAAGCAAAATAGAGTTATTCTGGAGTAAACCAATTGCACCATAGGGGACAAATAACAATTCACTTTAAATAAAATTGGGCTTTTACCCAGCTTGAATGCTAGAGAGGTATCCAATGCATTCCAAGGCAATGCATTATTGACCTCTCTAGCATTAGAGGAGTTAAAAAAGCTCTATCCAAGTGCATAGGAATTTAGCAGTTTTTAATTGTTCCCTATGGTGCAGTTGGTTTACTCTAAAAGAACTCCAGTTTGCTTTTATAACTATGGGCCAATAATATCTAAAAGTGTTCTAATGTTATACACAAGGCTGGCCTTATCCTGAATAGATGGATCTCTCAGATGCATGACACTGACAATTTATGTGATAGGGCAGCAAGAAAGACCTAGTAGTATGGATGACAGCGAAGTCAGCCAGCTGTGTGTTACCTTCTTCATTAATTTATTGTAATGAGGCTTTTGTTCTGCTTTAAAGGGAGTGACTAGTCAACCTTAGTTTTAACCCGTTGAGTGTCAGAGGGATACAAACCACATTGCTTTGCATACTCCTCTGGCATTCAAAGGGTTAAGGCCACATGTACAAAAACGTTCAGTTGTGGAACAAATTACAGCATACGGTGCAAATAAATTAACCCAAATGTCAGCTGTTTTAAATGGAATGTTTTAACCTCTTTAATGCTAGAGAGGTCCCCAACACATCGCTTTGCAATATCTTGGAGCCCTCTCTAGCATTCAGGGAATTTAAAAGTGAAATTCAATTCAATGAGAATTTTAATTTGTTCAATATGTTGCCGTATCCCTGAAATGCCTCTCTTTAGGCGATATTAGCATCCATGCCTCCCAAGTGTCCTTCTTTAGGAGCTATTAGGGGTCGATACTTGAGATGGGTGGGGTTAAAGGCGGCCATATGGGTAGGGTTAAAGGCGTGCAAACTGTCAGCGAGTAACTTTTCAGGCCTGGCTAGTAGCTCAGGACTTGAAATTTTGAGCCCTGGTTACACAGTCACCTGATACCCCTCCAAAATGATGCTGTAGGAACACAGGCTCATTACATAATATGGAATATACATTCGAACGCTATAGGCTGTAACTATACTATGTACCATTTAAAATCTAGTAACTGTGTTCTAGAGGCTAACTTTATATGATTTAGGTTAAAAGGAATCCATCCCCTAAAAACAATTCTGATTATTTTGAAAGAGCTTTAAAACTCACCTTCATAATGCAACAGACATTTATTTTTATTTACGAAGCTAGACTGAGTTTAGATTTAGACTGTAACGAGGTAGACCATGCAGTGGCAATTCCAGTCTTTAGCCCTACATCTTCTAAACTGCTAAATTACATTTAATCACAAGGGGTGGATAATTCCCAGGTTGCCCAAACTGAAATGTTACTTTTTGTTCCTACATTCATATAAATTAGCTATAAATTAAAATAGCTAATCTTAACAGCTCTTTCAAAATCCTTAAGATTTTTTTTTGTTGGTGACAGGACCTTTAATCTTCCATCTGAAATGCAAAAGGGAAGTTTCTAAATTGTCTTTAAAGGGATAGTAATGTTTCATAATAAAAACAGCTCTAATTAATCGTCATAGTATTTGGACTTTGGAGAGTGTTATTTCAATTCTGTCAGAGTTGTTATTCAAGAGTAATTCAATGACAAAGTGTCCCCCTCCCACCCCCTTTTACTGATGTAACACTGTTCAACCAGATCAGAAGGGAGATGCCCAGGTAGACTGCAGAGAGGGACAATCTTCAATTAAGATAAGGGAAAAAGCTGAAAAACTTGTCAAGGGGGGGGCAGGGCCTTCATTGTTCTCATAGGAAGAAGATTGTCCCCTGCTGTTATCTGTCTGGTCTTACAACCAGATTCCACATCTGAGAAGAGATGGCTTACACTAGGTAAAAGGGGCGGGAGGGGAAACTTTGCTTGTGAATATCTCTCAAACCATAAACGTTTAAGAGATAAGACTTATATCATTCTGCATGTCTTTTTAATGCCTACAAAATAAAATAAAGATAAAATAAAGTATTACTATCCCTTTAGCAGGGATCTATCACCCCTACACAAGTGTGTGTGTTAAATGTTAGGTTACATAGCGACTAGGTAGATTTCTTTATTAATTTTTATTTTTTTTTTAACCCTATTTGGCCATAAGTTAACCCTTTGAGTGCTAGAGGGGTACAGAACACATTGCAAAGCAATGTGTTCCGTTCCCCTCTGGCACTCAAAGGGTTAATGCTTAAAGAATGCACTTCTGCACAGACTGCAGTTACATGCTGTATACTGCAGTCTGTCACTTTTCCACTTTTCCTCTGCTCCCCTCCCTCTAAGCAGCCTCATCCAATGATGGAGGCTTTCTGTCTGTAAGTTGGAGCAATCTCATTGGCAGAGACTGATGTCTAGCCAATGAGATCGCTCCAGCTTACGGACAGAAAGATTGGCCAATTATTGCCCAAGTCTCTCACTCACGCATCAAAACTTAAGGGTAAACATTTTGCCACTGTACAAATCATTGATAAGACCTCGCTTCGAATATACTATGCAGATTTGGACAGCAGTTCTGAAAATAAATAAACATACTAGAACTGGACTGAGTACAGACAAGAGCAATAAAATTAAAGGGAATGGAGAATTTGAAGTATGAAAAAAAAAAAAAAAAAAAAAAAAAAATTAGCTGAACTTTATTTACTCTGCAGATAAGACACCTAAGAGGGGATCTTGTTACATTGGTATATGCAAGGATCTCTAGTGAGCTTTTTTTTTTTTTTTTTTTTTATACAATAAAGGTCTGTTAAACTGGAATTCCTGGGCCAAAGAGATGGCAATGGCAAAAACAGGGGATACATTTAAAGGGGAACTACCACCCCGCAAAAACTTAATCTTATTTAAGTCCTCATCTGGCGACTAGCTGCTTAGTAGCGCTAGTCACCAGAAACATTACCCGGTTTACAAGATTTTCTACTTACTCTGAGGCGGACAGTAGCAGGAAGCACGGACATCTTGCCATAGTGACGTCCGTGCACCTGCACTGTCAGTCCCTTTTGGAGCCAGCCGACCGAACTGTTCTCTTGGACTCTCTCCCACCTTCTGAACCTTCATGAACTCACAAACAAACAAAACAAACATTCTTCTCTTTAGAGAGGCCTTTCCCACATCACATCTTCCCTACTCTGTCCTGTGCTCTCTCATTTCTACCACAACATATTCTGTTCTGTCCACACACATCTACCTATTTACTTGCCTGGATAATGCCATCACCTAATGCAGTGATTCTCAACCAGGATGCCGTGGCACTTTGGTGTGCCATGGACATCAGCTTAGGGTGCCCCATGTCTTCTATGAAGACTAACAAAAATGGAGTTTTAAATAAAGAGTTATAGAAATGTATATGCACATTATGTTTAATTCTGTTATTATGATTCTAAGACCTAATATTAGCTGTATATTGATTTATTTTACCTTGATTATGCCCTTGATAAAGTACATGAAATATGTTAGGGGTGCCCCGAATGTTCTAGATAACTTGTTAGGGGTGCCCTGAACAAAAAAGATTGAGAACCACTGACCTAATGTTTCTCTTGCCCCGCCACTCCCTCTAAATTATAAGTTCTAATGATCAAGACCCTTTCCCCACTTGTTTTGGATTGTGCATGTGTTGCATTGTTATATTCCCACCTTTCTGTACATCGCCACTGAATATAATCGGTGCACACATACATACACATATATTATATATATATACACACACACACACACACACACACACACACACACACTTGCGCTAGTCCATGAAAAAAAAAAGAAAATAAATATATGGAGTAGGACTGCAACTAACGATTATTTTCATAATCGATTAGTTGGCTGATTAATCTGATAAAAATAGAAAAAAAAAAAAATGAAATACCATTCCCCCCCCCCCTTATATTTAAAATAAAATCAACAAAATAAGTGTTACGAATATATATTCACTTATTTATTTACAGAAATGTTGTCATTTGCTAATAATTTCACTAATCCCATTGCAATCACAACATCCCGAGGCAAAGAATCCCATAGCTTTACCACCTTTACTGTAAAAAATCCCTGCCTTTTAGTTAAAAAGCACCTTTCGTCTAGTCTTAGTTTTAATTGATGACCTCTCGTTCTTAGCTCGGCTCTTTGCATTTACTGTTTTACAAAGTGACAGTTCCACTTGAAATTCATTCATAAATGCTAACTAATTCCATTCAAGCTTGCAAAGAGAAGTTAATGTCATGTCACAACCTTTCAGACCATACACAGAGAACCAGAGGTATTGCATACATAAATGCATATTCCTTATAACTTTGGCATCCTTGCTGTTAGGATCTCATTACATCAGTCCAGTGATATGACAGGTATGGGAAATATCTTTACATAAACACAAACCCAACTCTCTGTGCCCTGCTAGGCTCTCCATCTGCTGCAGTACTACAAATCCCATCATTCTCCGCCGGCGGGGGAAGGCATTTGCAGTCGGCAGTAGCAGAAAGGCTTCACGTTACCTAACCCAGATATACGGACATGCAGAGAGTGATCCCTTAAACAAATAAACATTTGTATTAACGATCTGACGTTATATAGCTGAATATATATCAGGACCTCACCGCACTTCTAATGTGTACTGTAACGAGAGGGCAGCAAGGCACTGAACAAACGTTTACTCAGTACCACAAGGATTAGACCGAGAAAAGAAAGTGAAATTATATCTTCCAGCAGAAATGGGGAAACTATGAATGTAATACAGGAAGACAAGAAAACCCAACTACTGCATTTGCCTCCTTACAATTATGATCCAGGATTCAACATGGAGCACTCCGGGAGAGGAAGCCACGGGGCGGTCCTAGTAAAAGGAAGTAAGAAAGATGCCCTAACTCTGTATTCAGAACATGTGCACTCGGTAACACTCTGTTCTACGCAAGAGGACGCACAGCCTTACACAAAAATCTTAGAAGAGGCGGGCTCTTATAACTTTGAATGCTTATAAGACACGCAATTGCATGTCTGTAAAACAGCCTGGGGCTGCACCGAATCGATTAGGAGAATCGTTGACAAAGATTCTCATAATCGATTTTTATAGATATTGTGAGATATTATATATATATATATATATATATATATATATATATACACATATACACACACACACACACACACACACTAAAGGTTATAGCGGGGAACAAACTGAATGAAAACCCCTTCCACCTGAATCTGGTGGGTGGTAGATACAATGTTAAACAAAAATTTGACACACCAGTCAAGCCATAAGATGTGCTTTTCCCACAGAAATCTCACATTTGCAGTGTTGTTACTACTACAAGAGATTCTGGGTAGGCACGTGCAAATAAGGTTAACAAGGAATCACCTTTTTGCCTCAGATTCCACTTTATACATGGATTCCTTAGAGTATGTGTACGCTGAGCAACAGCTTTAAGACAACTCAGGAACAGATGCAAAGCCGGTGAAACACTCATGGACAGCAGTTTTGTTGTTAAAGGGATAGTATTACTTCAAAATTACTATCCCTCATATTGTAGCCCTTAATAAACTGAGTTAAATGACACCAGCAGCATCTCTCAAACCTTTATGGTTTAAGAGATAGCCGCTTTCAAATTTTCCTCTCCCCTGCTGTCAACATTCTGCTGCCAGCAGGAGAATCCGGTCTCTGAATCAAGTGGAGGCTCTTCAGCAGAGCCGATCTCTCGTTATGGAAGGAAAAATTATTCATTGAAACAGTTTTCTATGTGTGCTTGGTAACCAAGCACACGTAGAAGACTGTTTCAATGAATCATTTTTCCTTCCATAATGAGATATCGGCTCTGTTTAAGAGCCTCTGCATGTCCTGGGACCGGATTCCCCTGCTGGCAGCAGAACGCTGACAGCAGGGGAGAGGAAACTTTGAAAGCGGCTATCTCTTAAACCATAAGGGTTTGAGAGATGCCGCTGGTGTCATCAGTTTATTAAGGGCTACAATAGGAGGGATAGTAATTTTGAAGTAATACTATCCCTTTAATGCAACTCATTCGGATATCCTACCCAGAATCCCTTGCAGTATTAACACTGCAAATGTGAGATTTCTGTGGGAAAAGCAAGTCTTATGGCTTGACTGTTGTGTCAAATTTTTGTTTAACATTGTATCTACCAAAATTATATATATATCTATATCTATCTATCTATCTATCTATCTATCTCTATATCTATCTCTATATCTATCTCTATATCTATCTCTATATCTATCTCTATATCTATCTCTATATCTATCTCTATATCTATCTCTATATCTATCTCTATATCTATCTCTATATCTATCTCTATATCTATCTCTATATCTATCTCTATATCTATCTCTATATCTATCTCTATATCTATCTCTATATCTATCTCTATATCTATCTCTATATCTATCTCTATATCTATCTCTATATCTATCTCTATATCTATCTCTATATCTATCTCTATATCTATCTCTATATCTATCTCTATATCTATCTCTATATCTATCTCTATATCTATCTCTATATCTATCTCTATATCTATCTCTATATCTATCTCTATATCTATCTCTATATCTATCTCTATATCTATCTCTATATCTATCTCTATATCTATCTCTATATCTATCTCTATATCTATCTCTATATCTATCTCTATATCTATCTCTATATCTATCTCTATATCTATCTCTATATCTATCTCTATATCTATCTCTATATCTATCTCTATATCTATCTCTATATCTATCTCTATATCTATCTCTATATCTATCTCTATATCTATCTCTATATCTATCTCTATATCTATCTCTATATCTATATCTATATATACACTAGTTGAACAGCCCGTTACACGGGCCACAGTGCCTCTGGCAGCCGGTCGCGGGGCAGTCACACGCAGTGGAGACTGGCCGCGCCTCGGCTGATACAGAGCAGGACGCTCCTTCGGTCACTGCGTGTGACTGCCGCACGCGCAGCAGTGTCTACTGCGCATGTCGGGCGTTACACACAACTTAGCGAATTATTATATAGGATATATATACACACACACACACACACACACACACACACACACACACACACACATAGTTAGTTACTCGCCACTGCAAGCCATAACATACCCACCAGGGCTGAATTTCTACTCGCCAGGGCTAAATTTTCACTCGCCATTGGCTAGTGGAAATTTTGAACCCTGAGATTATAAAATTTATATATATATATATATATATATATATATATATATATTTTACATATATACACGCACACACAGGATTTTCTATGAAAAAGGTTCTGCTTGCATGGATTACATAGCATAGCCAATGTACTGGTTTTTGTTTATACATTAGTCACTCACAATCTCATTCAGTAGCATCAGAGATCATCTTAGAAGGACAGCTCTCAGAGTCTTGACAAATGCAGTGCAATACTATTAAAACTTTGCATTGGTTTGAAAAGAAAATGAGGTCATTGTCACTACTTAGAGCTTAACCCCTTGAGTGCAGGTGAGGTATCCAATGCATTACTTTGCAATGCATTGAATACCTGTCTCTAAGGGTTAAAAAGTGGTATTAGAGTATGGAGACTTACAATAGGTCTCCAGGACAGCAATTAAAGTTGGTGTGTAGCCTGCACTTCATGTTAGCATCTGTAAAAATTAATGTTTTCTGGGGCCTAAAATATAGTCTTTCATATGCTTTAAAGAGGAACAACCATCACTAACTAACCTATGGTGTGAAGCAAGATACCCCTACAGTCACCCCAAATATGTTTGTTAAACTTCCCAATGCACTTTCTATATTTTGGAATCTTTAAAGTTTACCGTGCACATAGAACGTTAAACGCTGTGGCCATCTTTGGTGTCTCCTTCAACTGCGCATGTTCTCCATGGACCTGTCTGTCATCAGCGATGTGCCTGCCCACAGCCTATTTTTTTATTATTATTTTTTTTTTTTTCCCTCTTTCATGCACTCTTGCGCAGCGCGCATGCAAATGAAGAGCAGTGACATCACCTTGCCATCCATGCACGTAGCATGGATCATGCAGACAGTGGAAGGAACAATGGAGTCATTTGGCTCCATGCTTCACTCGTACAGACACCACCAGGTACAAAAGTTTTTTCAAGTTTATTCATTTTAAAAACAGTTTATAAAAAAAAAAAATTTAAACAGCACTTATAACAAAGGGAAGACACATTGCTACAGTCTTAAATCATGTTGGGGTGGCAGTTCCCATTTAAAGGAACAGTCATTCCTGCCTTTTCCATGACTCAAAATATAGAAATCTAGAGGCAATTGTCCACCATTGTCTGTAAATAGACAAATAAGAGAACGGCCTTTATGAATACAAAAGGAGACACTAATCGAACTGACTAGCTCTTATCTCATTCCAAACACAAAGTAAATGTTCTCTGAATAGGACCGTTTACACATGCATAAGTTTATGATTATATATTAGGAATGTAACAAAATAGTTACAATGAAAGGGTTGATCCAGTTGGTTGACTAGCATTACTTGGTTGCCAGAGCAACCTGACTAAGTTCCACTGTTAACATGTAAGCTGCTTCAGTGCATCCAGAGCACTGACAGAATGCACTGAAACACCTCACTCAGGTGAGAGCAGAGTCAGGCTGCAATGGCAACAAAGCTCACTCCTGTATTCAGTCGAGTGGGTCAGCCTCTATAAAATAGATAGATAGCCATGGTAAATTAAGTTAACATTAATAAGAAAAAAAAAATACTATGAAGATTAATTAGAGCTGC
The DNA here is from genome assembly GCA_037306005.1 of Rhinophrynus dorsalis. Classification (NCBI taxonomy): domain Eukaryota; kingdom Metazoa; phylum Chordata; class Amphibia; order Anura; family Rhinophrynidae; genus Rhinophrynus; species Rhinophrynus dorsalis. The sequence continues at coordinate 244,882,179 of CM074721.1, forward strand.
TTTTATTTTGAAACCTTACTATCCCTTTAAACAACATCCTATATAATAATTCACTAGGATGTTTGTCAGAAGCGGTCATGTGCAGTAGAGACTGCGTGCATTCGGCAGTCTCTACTGTGTATTATTGCATCGCGTGAGTGAGGCGACACAAGACTGCATCGCGTGGAGCAGTGAAGTAGCAGGCTTTTATACTAGATTATAAACAAACAACTAGCCTAACATAAAAGCATTTTCCCTTTTGCATTTTAGATGGAAGATTAAAGGGCCTGTCACCAACAACAAAAAAATATTAAGGATTTGGAAACAGCTGTTAAGATTAACTATTTTAATTTAGCAAAGCAGCTCTAATTAATCTTCATAGTATTTGGGCCTTGGAGAGTGTTATTTCAGTATTGTCAGAGTTGTAGTTCTAGAGTAACTGAATGATAATGTTTCCCCCTCCCGCCCCTTCTAGTGATGTAACTGCTCAGCTTAGAGCAGCAGGGAGGTGTCCAAGTAGATTGCAGAGAGGGACAATCTTCAATTAAGATAAGGGAAAAAGCTGAAAAACCTGTCAAGGGGTGGAGGGTTTCATTGTTCTCACAGTAAGAATATTGACCCTTGATGTGAGCTGTCTGGTCTATGGACTGGATTCCACATCTGAGGAGTGGAGGCTTACACTAGGAAAAAGTTTCCCCCTCCTGGACCTATCATTCAATTACTCTTGAACTACAACACTCACAGTAACGAAATAACACTCTCTATGATTCAAATACTATGAAGATTAATTGGAGCTGCTGTTTTTTGTGAAACATTACTATCACTTTAAGAGAAGTTAAACTTCATGAGTTGGTGGCACAGTCTGGCAATTTATGCTAACAGGTGTTGGGTCAATATTACCATACTGTGTGCTATGAATGCATTTGTGGGCATTTCTGACAGAAAGGTGGAAGTTTGGCTTGGAAAAGAACTAGCATACTCTGCAGGGAATTAGCCTGAATTTCCACCAACATGTAAAAGGTTATATTTCTCAAGAACTATTTTACAGAAAAGGGGCCAAGGACATGTTCACTTTAAGAGACTGCAGATTTAGCTTATGCAATACATAAATCTATAATCGGCAAGAGTCAAGATCTTCAAAAACCTGTAATTAAAAAAAAACCCTTCTTTGAAAAGGAGGATCAAGTTTAAAATATGGACATAAGATTCCCACTGTTGCCATGCGTAGCAAGAAAAAAAACTTTTATTGTGAAAAGCTTGCAATGAAAATGTTCACAACTGTTCTTATGAAACCATTTGTGGTTTGAGTTGTATCAGAAAAGCTTAAGTTAGTTAACTGCAGCCAATTTATACAAGATCTTCAATGCATTGGGAGCCTGGTCCATGCTACAGCTCACCACCTCCTTTATCTCCCATTGCTAACCTGCCCTTATTTGGCCAACACAGAGATTCCAATCAGACAGCTACAAAACCGAACATGCACAAAGTATCCATTTTGAGGCAACTTGACTGCCACCACTTAACAGCATTTTACACCTTTCTTGTTATAAATTTCCAGTCTTGTGAGTCTTAACCCTCTGGGTGCCAGAAGTAGCAGCCAACGCATTGCAAAGGAATGCGCTGGATACCACTCTGGCACTCAAAGTGTTAAACACAAAGTTAAAAAAGTGTTTTCACATCTATTGAACAACACTTTACAAATGAAACTTTTACTCTTAAATTACAGTTTAAATCTTAGAAATTTGTTGCACATGAATTTATAGCGGTCATTGTATCTTGCCAATTTCTTTCGCAATTGCCTAAAACTACATCAACATTACAAAGCAGTCATCTGAATTATGTTCAACAGTAAATTACATTTGAATTAACCAAATAGGACGGTCACTAATTGGGGGGGGGGGTTAAGGCGTTCACCCCCCATACTACTACCCTATGCTAGCACTCAAGTCTGCAGGGCAGAACGAAATCAGAAGACAAACATAAATAAAGTATTAAAATGAGTAACATTACAGTGCACGTTTGTCCTCCCTACAGGTACAAGGAAAAGTACAGTGCTTTGAGTGGTTTAGGCCTTTGAAAATGGGAAAATATGACAAGCCGAGGTAGTTGTAAAGCATAAGGAATTGTTTTCATAGCACTAGGCTCATGGGCTCCATCATAAACAAAAGTAAATCAGAGTGGTTAAAAGGCTATGACATCTGACAGCTTCCCTCCTTGTAATTTCTAATTACAGAGGAAAGGTTTGCACAAATATGGCCTCTTCCAAGTGAAGGAGTTAAATAGCTTAAATGTTCACATGCTTTTCAACATAAGCGTTATGTCATGGATAACAGCTACAGGGTGAGGGGGAAAAAAAAAAAAAAAAAAAAAAAAAACCATCCCCAAGGCACATTTTGAAAGACAAGACAAAAATCAGCAAAACGTGCCCAATGCCAGATTTTCAGGTTATTAGCAGGTTGCAATTAGTAATATCAAATGACAGCGGTACAATCTACAAATACATCTCTTAAAAAGATATACAAAGGTGCATCTTGATACATGTATAATAAATCCAAACACAGGAAAGAGCAATACTTCAATCAACAGCAATGCTGAGATTATACACTGGATGATTACAGTGGTAGCCCAAAACCTACCTAAAACACTGCATGTGAGGGATGTATATAAAACTAAAGTGTGTTGCAATTTTGGGTTAAAAACACTATCAAATTATACATGTGGTCTCCAAAGCAGTGTGAGGAATTGAAGACCACACTAACATCAATAGGATTAAAGGTCCAATTAGAACCTATGGGAGTTTTGATCCCCACTGTACAGTCTTTATAATTGTTATACATGTTTTATTCACACACAAGCCCCAATGTTTTATTTCATGCAACAATTATACACAGAACCGATATTTTACTTATGTTTGATCTCTTAGCAACCAATACATGGAGCTTTAACTACACTATGTCTTGTGTATAAAAGAAAAATGTAGCAATTTTGGCAAATTGCACCATGGGGGCATATTCACACTGATTTCGAAGGATGCTGGAGGGGTTTCCAGCGCAATGCGAAACCTTGTTCCTATTCAAAGACTTAAAAAGTCAAGTTTACATAAAAGGTAGTTTTATTGTCCCCAGTGGTTCGGGTTTGCCCCAGAATTGTTGCAGTTTGCTTTAATACAGAAGATCCGTTGTATCTTGAATATTTATCTCGCACACACAGCCCTCTTCCTACTGAGACATTTGTACTCTTCCTGTGCACAATACTTGCCAAGCAGATGCACATATATGACCATCAGGGAGTTTCTCTGCGGAGAGCTCTCATTACTGACACGGGCCCATTAGAAAAAACCTCCTTGCCTGCATTCACTTCAATTTAACCGTTCCATCCCAGGTGGCCCTCCATAACCACAAATACTCCCGCATAAATAACAAGCGGGTGATTAATGTGTGGATTGGAGGGTCGGCTGGCACTAAAGGAGGTCCAAATACGAAGAGAAGATGGCAGGGGCAGCGTCTCCCGAAGGAGGTGCAGTGTGGAGGTCAGGGGCTGGCGGGTGGTTACCTGATGTAGAGCCGTCAATCCGTCCACATTAGCGTAGTTAATGTCAGCTCCCCGGTCCAGCAATTTGAGCACCTCCTCGCTATCCCCACTAGAGCAAGCAGCCAGGAACACCGCGCCATCGTCAAATTTCACCTTGGTCTTCTTCCTCTTAATGACGTGCGGCTCCAGGTCAGTCTCGGAGCCGATCCAGCGCTTCAGCTGCTCGTTCCTCTTCTGTTTAGCGTCCGCCATCTTCATTCCCTCCCCCCTCCCTGCCCCGGGCGCTTCCCTCCCTGCCTTTCACGGTCCTCCGGTACACGCAATACAAGACACTAAAAGGCTAACTCCGGCACGGCTCCGGGTCCCACACCCTCTTCCCTCCCCCTAATTCTGTCTCACTGACACACAGCAATCTGCAGGCCCAGACCGGAGGCGTATACACAACGCGGGGCTCATCCACATAATATCGCGAGAGTACCAGACCGGGAGGTGGGGGTGTCAAAAGAGATATGCAGAACCTGCTCGCCGACGTCTCTTACTACGAAGGAGGGGCAAGAACCGTACAGCCAGTGTGCAATCGGCAATGCAATCGGCAAATACGGCATTTAATTGGCTGCTGTCCATTTGTGTTATGAGGGAATGAGAGCAGAGAAAAAGTGAGGTGTTAATTGCACAATTTTGATTCATAGGGCAATATACAAAACATTAAAGGGATAGTAATGTTTCATAATAAAAGCAGTCCTAATTAGTCATAGTATTTGGACTTTGGAGAGTGTTATTTCAATTCTGTCAGAGTTGTAATTCAAGAGTAATTGAGTGACAAAGTATCCCCCTGCCCCTTTTACTGATGTAACACTGTTCAGCCAGATCAGAAGGGAGGTGCCCAGGTAGACTGCAGAGAGGGACAATCTTCAATTAAGATATGGGAAAAACCTCAGAAACATGTCAAGGGGGCAGGGCTTTCATTGTTTTCATAGGACGAAGATTGTCCCCTGCTGTTAGCTGTCTGGTCTTACAACCAGGTTCCACATCTGAGAAGAGATGGCTTACACTAGGTAAAAGGGGCAGGAGGGGAAACTTTGCTTGTGAATATCTCTCAAACCATAAACGTTTGAGAGGTAAGACTTATACTGTTCTTCTTGTTTTTTAATGCCTACAAAATAAAATAAAGATAAAACAAAGTGTTACTATCCTTTTAATTACTTCAAATATTTAGGGCTTGATGTGTGAAAACAAAGGTGAGGCTGCTTTGGGACAAACCAACCTCACCACATGGCAGCGGTTTTCAGACAGGGTGCATTGGCATCAGCTTAGGATTCCCTCTTTTTTCCATGAAGAGATTTACAAAAATGTTTGCGTTTCTAATGTATATGTATGGGAATTATTGTATATAATATGTTTTTAGTTATTTTTTTGACTCCGAGACCTAAAAATTGTGTTTATGGATTTTCTCTTCAGATATTACCTGAAGTGTGTCAGAGGTTCCCTCAGGGCTGGTGCAAGGATTTTTCCTACCCTAGGCAAAACCTAATTTTGCCACCCCTTGGCTCCACCCCTTGTGTCCAACCCCGTTATCCCCCATCCATTTATACCCCGCCTCTTTTCATGATTGATACCTTAGTGCAATTTAATCCAACTGCACCATAGCAGAAAATAAAGATTCCCACTGACTTAACTGGGACTTTTAACCCCCCTTGAATGCTAGAGAATATTATATTGTATTACAGCGGTCTCTATCAAGTGCAACTGGTTAAAAGTCACAGAAATGTTTATTTTCCCTGTATGTTGTTGGTTTGTTGACCTAGTATGAATATCAAAATATCTTTCAAAGACAGTTTCTACTAGTAAATACAATCATCAGGAAATAGTATCTGATCTTTTGTCTTATAGGGAGCTATATTGCAGTGCTTTTTATAAGGGGAATCTTACAGTACACAAAATTACACTTTGTGAAATGTTAGAGTCTTCCACGTGTTCTCTGGTAGCCACAGAACCACAAATACACTGCCTGTCAATCCAGGCTTTTCCCTCTCTATGCAATAATTACAATTCTGCCTGTGAAAGCCCTTAAAGTTCTCCAGGATTCAATGGACCAGTCTCAGAACCAATGAAATATCACATTACAGAACTAGCATCGTGAATCAAATGAGTGCTTTATTATGACCATCTCTGGTTTATCCAACAGTAGTTTACAGGTTTAGGAATATACCTAGCGTGGTTGTACTAAAAATATGAAAGACCTCTCAAGGGGGGGGGGACTGTCAGTCATTCTATTGACACTGTCAATTTGAAGAGGTTTTAGAAAATAACAAAAAAGGCCTTCATATCATAACACAGGAATTTGAGAGCTTTTATACTCACTAAAAAGGACCTTTTTAATAATTTCCAGGTCCATTTCAAAGGCAAATTTCTGTATTGGACCAGGAGTCACTACTTGACTAAAACTAACTTGGTTTGGAGTTTAAATAATTGTTTCTCCCACTGAATGGCATAATTGTTCCCCGGGAGTTAACCATTTGAGTGCTACTGTGCTAGAGAGGAATCCAAAGTATTATGGAGGATATTTTTCATGTTATGGATAGGTTAACCCTTTGAGCGCTACTGTGCTAGAGAGGCACCCATAATACTTTGGATACCTCTCTAGCACATCAGCACTCAAAGAGTTAACCTATTCATAACATGAAAAATATCCTCCATAATGCTTTGAATATCTCTCTAGCTTAGCAGCACTCAAAGGGTTAACCCCCCTCCCAGAGGCACCATTGTGCCATTCACTGGGAGAAGAATAAATTCAATTCCATTAAAAAAAAATAGACAGTGACATGCCAACAGCCGTATTGACAAGCTTAACCTGAACTTACTACTGGAGTGTCCGACACAGCGACAGCGACACTCCAAGTTCCAACAGACATGACGTGCGACAGTGCCTCTCTGCTCAGCAGAGCCGGATGAACACTCCACGGGTCTCTAGGTATCAATTTGGGGCCCCCCTTCCCCATATAATAGCCCCCCATCCCTCTCTAACTTTGGCTATTTACACATTGTTTAGTTTACAGTGCAATTTTGTGGGAACAGGCACTCAAAGGGTTATACTACAGTTTTGTGGGCACTATCACTCAAAGGATTATCCAATGACTGGATAACCCTTTGAGTGCCTGTGTCTACAAAACTGTAGTGTAAACTAAATGTAGTGTAGGTAGACAAGGTTAGGGAGGAAAACCTGGATAAATTAATTTTTGTCCTCTATCTGCCCCCTGGGCCAGTCTGCCCCTCGTCTGGAGATGCCTGTAAGAAATGCCCCCCACCAGCTCCAACTTGCCCCCACCAGCTCCACTTTGCCCCATCAGCTCCAACTAGGGTGACCACATTTCCCTTCTGCCATTCCGGGACGTGGTCACCCTAGCCGTCATACCTTAAGTCCCTGGTGGTCTAGCGGCGTAGAATGTGCTCTGTGCCTCCTCCGGCACAGAGCTGAAGCTCCCGCGCGGTATGGCCAGTAATGCAGAGCGCTGGGAGTGATGTCATCTCCCAGCGCTCTGTATTACTAGAGCGCTTGCCTCCAGGTAAGCTGCATTGCCGCCCTGGATGTCAGCCTGCAAGCGGTGTGTCATATCATGGACGCCGCGAGCGGCGTCCATGATGTGACACACCGCTTGCAGGCTGACATCCAGGGCGGCTTGCCTTCATTCCGGGACACTTCATTGTCCCGGTTGAAGGGGACCCGGGACGCGGGACATGTCCCTGAAATAAGGGACAGTCCCGGACGTTCCGGGACCCGTGGTCACCCTAGCTCCAACTTGCCCCTCATCAACTCCGCTTTGGACCTCATCAGCTCCAACTTGCCCTCATCAGCTCCAACTTGTCCCCCATCAGCTCCAACTTGCCCCCCATCTGCTCCACTTTGGCCCTCATCAGTTCCACTTTGCCCCCACCAGCTCCACTTTGCCCCATCAGCTCCAACTTGTCCCCACCAGCTCCACTTTGCCCCCATCAGCTCCAACTTGCCCCTACCAGCTCAACTTTGCCCCCATCAGCTCCAATTTGCCCCCACCAGCTCCACTTTGCCCCATCAGCTCCACTTTGCCCCCTATCAGCTCCAACTTGCCCTCATCAGCTCCACTTTGCCCCACCAGCTCCACTTTGCCCCCTATCAGCTCCAACTTGGCCCCCATCACAGACCTGTAGCTGCTGGAGCTCCCATGCGGTCTTCTATTCAGTAATGCAGAGCACTGGGATATGTTGACTCCCAGTGCACTCTGCATTACTAAAGAGCTGAAGGCGATGAGGGAGAGCAGTAGCTACACAGAACTGACAGTGTTGCAGGGCCCGGCGTAGGAGTCCTGCTAGCGGAAACAGCGTTCCCACGAGTTCTTGGAGGACTCGTTGAATGCAGCAGCAATGCGAAGCATCATAGCAAGCACTGCAGGAGTGAGGCTTCCTCCGGGCCCCCTCATTGGACCAGGCCCTATGCAGGTGCCTTGTACGCCTTGCCTGTAATCCAGCTCTGCTCCTCAGTACAGGTTAAAGCAGCTCCTGTGGTGCGTGCGGGAGCAGCTCTTTTCGGCTGCATGCCTGCACCCCCAGTACATGTGCGCCCTAGGCCGGCGCCTACCTCGCCTATAGGTGGCACTGGCCCTGGGTACCCTGAAAGTCCCAGATTGCTTGTTAGGGATGTCTTAAGCAAAAAAAGTTGAGATCCACTCCTACAGAGTAAAATTGACCAGCTCTTAATTTTCAGACAATATGTTTATGAGCAACACAATTCAGAGTTGCATTGGTTCATGTGCAGTCCTGCATTATTATGTTTTCAGAATCACTCTTTCTTAATGTGGGGAGTGGTTACCTTATATAGGACACAAATACAAAATCAGACATTGATACATTTTCAGACAAAGCAACGACACATTTATAAAATTAACCTCTTAAAATCCAGAGAGGTTTCATAACACATTTGTAATGCATTGGTGATCTCTTTGGAATCCCATAGATTAAAAGCACCATTTAGATTAATGGGGATGTTTATTCTGAATAGAACATTATTAATATGTGGTACAGGCTACATCCTGGGCAGTTCTGTATGGCCTGCCTAACAGTGGTGTCCATAGAAATTTTCCGGGGGCGGGGGGGCAAAGCCATAATATGACCCCCAGGCCAGCCCATACAGCCCCTTTGTTTATATGGAGGGGGTAGTTGTAGGGTGGGGCCCTACTGCCCCCCCCCCCGGATGCGCATGATGCCTAAGTATTCATCTGGCCTACTAGGAAAACCCATTTATGTTACCATGTAGATGAAATCAGCAATAGTTATACATTTGCCTATTGTAGGTCCCGGTTTTGAAAGGAACTTGTACTTCTGAGTGGAGATGCCTGTCTGGAACTATGCTGGGTCCATTAGGAAGGGAAATTCCCTTGGATGGGGAGTGGAGTGCACTTGAGGCCAATGACCAAGGTGACCTCCAGGAATCTGGGTGAATAACCTGTAGATGTACAGAGGAAGACCTGCTAAAGAGGGTTAGATTAGAGTCCATAAATAATCCCTAGAGAAAGGAAAGAAAGCATATGTAGCAATAAAGACGTAACAAGAAACAATCATTTTGTGTGGCAAGTGAAAAAAGTTACATTTATATCAAAACATCCAGACTTGTGAGCAGGTAATGTATATTGGGATTGTGTCGACCAGTGGAACCAGAATTGGTGGCAGATAATGTATGTATATATGTATGTCGAGACGGTGACCACCAGCAGAACCAATTTTGGGGGCATATTTGTTGGACCTGACAGTTCTAGTGGAATCAGGCTGATGGACTGACAGTGTATGAGGGTACTTTCACTACCAATTAAATCAGGCTGACTGGCAGACAATGTATGGTGGAATCTGTAATTATCAATGAAACCAGAGTGAGGGGCAGACAATACATTTGGGGACTGTGACTACCAATGGAACCAGGCTGAGGGGCAAACAATGTATGTGGGGAATGTGACAACCAGTGTGAGGGAAAGAAAATGTATGTTGCTACTGTCGCTACCAATGCTGAGGGGCAGACAATGCGTGGCTACAAGTGAAACCAGGCTGGGCAGTTAAACAGTGTATTTGGGGATTGTGACTATCAGTGGAACCAGGTTGGGGATCAGACAATTTATAAAGAATCTGTTCCGGCCAGTGAGTCAGGCAAAATATCTGGAGATCTATGCTCACCAGTGGAATGAAGCTTGGGTCAGGTAATGTGTGTGGGGGGATTTGTGACTACCAAAAAGCTATTGAGATGCTCAGTTGGTTAATGTACCAACTGTAGTATCTGTTCAAGCCACAAGGTCGCAGGTTCTAGACCCAGCAAGGTCAACTCAGCCTTTCATCCGTCCGAGGTAGATAAAATGAGTACCAATAAATTGGGTAATAACATCTATACCACTAGGACATACTTGAAAACGAGAGACAATCTCAGTGTATCCTTTCTGGTAAAATACTTTGATATTATTATTAAAAACACATATATGTGAATATATGACTACCAGCAGAACCAACCTGAGAGGGGCAAGCAATGTATGTGGGGATTTGCGACTACCGTCAGAATCAGGTTAGTGGATCAAACAGAGTATATGGGGATCTGCTGCTATCAGTGGAACCAGGTTGGTGGAGAGTCAGACAGTGTAGGTGGGGATTTGAGAATACCAATGGAACCAGGCTGGGTGTCAGGGTGTGTGTGTGGATCTGTGACTTCCAAGGCACAGTGGATCAAGGCTAGAATGCCAGAAAGTGAATGCTAGATCTGTAACTACCAGAACACAATGGAACAAGGCTGGGGTATTTTACAGTGTTTGAAATGGGTGGAGCAGGAATGGGCTGAGGTAGTGAAATGAATGGGGTTGGAGGGCCTCTGCGCTTATGTTTGTACTGGGCCCTAAAATTTCTGATGACAGCCCTGTCTGTGCTCAACCTTTCAAGTGGACCACCACACTACCAAAAGGGAAAAGATAAATGGATGGCACCAAAGTTAAAGGGATAGTAATGCATGATTTTAGTAAAGTTTAATATTGTACATATCCTATATATAATAATTCGCTAAATCGTGTGTAACGCCGCGACATGCGCAGTAGACACTGCTGTGCGTGCTGCAGTCATGCGCAGCAGAGACTGCCCACACCGCGGCTGATACAGAGCTGGGCGCTCCGAAGGAGCATCCATCTCTGTATCAGCCGCGGCGTGGGCAGTCTCTTCCAAACCAATGCATTGGACCCCCTGTGGCATGCAGAGGGTTAATTTTTTTTCCTTTTATTATTTGTTATTCATACCTTGTTGGGGGATCAGGTCTACTTCTGATGACCCTCCAACAAGGGCAGAATAAAAAATAAATGTGTGTGCCACCGGGGGTCCAATGCATTGCAAAGCACTGCGTTGGACCCCCCCTGTGGGGCACGCATTGTTTTCCTATTTTTTTGTTTGTTTGTTTTTTACACCTTGTTGGGGGGCTTCAGGACCCCTGATGTCCCCCAATGAGGTTTAAATAAAGTAAAAATTAAAAAAAACAAAAACACTTTGTCTTCCACAGGGGTGTCCAATGCATTGCAAAGCAATGCATTGGACCCCCTGTGGCACACAGAGGGTTAATTTTTTTTTTGTTTTACTATTTTTTATTCATAGCTTGTTGGGGGACATCAGGGCCCCCCAACAAGCTTTGAAAAAAAAAAAAACTCAGACCAAAGTCTTGTGTGTGCCACAGTCTGCATTGGACCCCCCCCCCCCCGTGGCACACACAGGGTTATTTATTTATATATTTATTTTTATATAGACCTCATTGGGGGTCATCAGGACCTCTCCTGACCCCCCCAATGAGGTCTCAGTTAAAAAAAATGTGCTACAGCACAACTGACCCTGTGACTGCTAAAGGCGTCTCCAGCGCATTGCTTTGCAATGCGCTGGACGTCCCCGCGGCACTCATAGGGTTAAAAAAACATTTTTTTTACATTTATTCTATTTCAGACCTCGTGGGGGGACATCAGGACACCTTCTGATGTCCCCCCAGTTATTGATCTCCCAGCCGATTGTGCTGGAAGATCAATCTGGCGACCGCAGGAGAGCAAAAGCTCTCCTGCCTTTCACTCCTACCACCGGCAGGAGTGAATCGGGTAAGGGAAACTTCCCTAACGTCATCGGTGATCATGTCACCGATGACGTTAGGAGGCTTCCCCCGGTCCCGCCCACTCCTACCTGGAAGTTCTGGTAGGAGAGCGGAGGAGGGAGAAGCTCTGCTTCTCCCTTGGCGATATTGATTTCCCAGCACGATCAGCTGGGAGATCAGTACCTGGGAGGACATGAGGAGTGATTCTCATGTCCTCCCAAGAGTGCCAGGCTGCATTTCAGCTGAAATGCGGCCACTGCAAGCCGGTTATACCGGCTTATGCAGTGACCGCATTTTAGCTGTACATTGTACGAGCTTGGCACAGCAGGTACAGCTGTCCAAACTCTAACAATGTACCCACCTGGCACTCTAGGGGTTAAATGTTCTCTAATTCTCTCCTTGAGAGGACGTGTGGTCCTTCCGACATACTGTTGTTTACAGTCTTGACAAGTAATCAGATAAATTGTATATATAATAGAGCAGTTGAAAGATCTGATCGTATATTCTTTTTGCGTATGGCTACTTATAAATGTCTTAGAGACTAATGCATGTTGACAACATCGGCATCTGCCTCCACATTTAAAAAAAAGCCATCAATCCGTAACCAATTGCTCTTATTTCTATCTTCCTTTTTCCATGAAAAAAAACTGGGGGACATTGTCTACCTATAGTAGATGCCTTTCGACTTGTAAATCTACAACCATGCTTCATTACAGTCTTTAACTGTTGGTCCTTATTTAAAATAGGTAACAAGTTACTGAACAAATTTCATTATATTCAAGACTATAATCTGTTATGAATATAATCGGTCCTCCTTTCTTGTTCCAGGTAGTACTCCTCTGTTGAACAGATGCGCTTAAAGGGATAGTAATACTTGAAAATAAGTTAGTTTTATATTGTAGCCCTTAAAAAAACATGAAAAATGATATAAGTCTTATCTCCCAAACCTTTATGGTTTGGGAGATATTCAGAAGTAAAGTTTCCCCTGGAGTGACGTCATTGCTCCACCCTTCAGATTTGGAATCCGGGACCGGCTGTGCCTCTCCAGAATTGCTGAGATCACCATCTTTAAAAAGAATTTCTTAATTGGAATGGTCTACAAAGTGTGCTTTCAAGCCAGGCACACTTTGTAGATAGTTCCAATTAAGTAGTTATTTTCAAAGATCGTGATCTCGGCACTGCTAAAGAGCTGCCGGTTGCTCTGTGGACCGAATTCCAAATCTGTCCACTAGATGGCAGACTTGGCTGAAACAGCCAGGAAAAGAGACTTTTACTGTATTTTACATGTAAATATCTCCCAAACCATAAAGGTTTGGGAGATAAGACTTATATAATTTTTCATGTTTTTTAAGGGCTACAATATAAAATAAAATTATTTTCAAGTATTACTATCCCTTTAAGACGAATAAACTGACCCTTAGGAGTGTTCTATGTATTGATAATAAATGCTCGATAGGGGTTTCTATCTCCAAAGACGTGCACCCTCCTTTGCCAACCTATGTATGGGTTGGTGGGAGCGGCTCCACGTCTTTGGAGATACAAACCCCTATCGAGCATTTATTATTTCTTTTTATCGATACATAGAAGATTTGATTTTTATATGGTCTGGAGATAAATCTATGATAGAGCAGTTTATGATATATCTGAATACCAATGATTGTGGTTTAAAATTTACGCATCATGTACATAAACATAATATAGATTTTTCAGACCCGACACTTTTGGGAAACATTGAAACAGGTAGGATCCTCTCGAATGTTTACAGAAAACCACTTTCAGGTAACTCTCTTCTTCTAGCTAACAGTTGTCATCCAAGCCATCTTATAAAGAACATTCCTAAGGGTCAGTTTATTCTGCTTAAGCGCATCTGTTCAACAGAGGAGTGCTACCTTGAACAAGCAAAAGTTTTAACAGATAGGTTAAAAGAAAGAGGATACACTGATGATTTAATACAGCAAACTAGAGCAACCGTGGATCCATTAAATAGACTGGAGTTAATACAGAAGTCTTTTGGTGAAACTGGCAGACATAAATTCAGAAATGAGAAAGGAGGACCGATTATATTCATAACAGATTATAGTCTGGAATATAATAAAATTTGTTGGGTAATTAAGAACATGTTATCTATTTTAAACAAGGACCAACAGTTAAAGACTGTAATGAAGCATGGTTGTAGATTTACAAGTCGAAAGGCATCTATTATAGGTAGACAATTGTCCCCCAGTTTTTTTTCATCGAAAAAGAAGATAGAAATAAGAGCAATTGGTTACGGATTGATGGTTTTTTTTTAAATGTGAAGGCAGATGCCGATGTTGCCAACATGCATTAGTCTCTAAGACATTTATAAGTAGCCCTATGCAAAAAGAATATACCATCAGAGCTTTCATCAACTGCTCTACTATATATACTATTAATCTGATTACTTGTCAAGACTGTAGACAACAGTATGTCAGAAGGACCACACATCCTCTCAAGGAGAGAACTAGAGAACATTCAAATGCTATAGAGAGAAGAGATGTGAGATATCCTGTTGCCCGACATTTTATGACCCATAATTCAAATATAGACCTTTTTAAATTTCAGGGAATTTCAGGTTTTGTAGACCAATCAGGGGAGGTGATATTGTTCCCATTGTTGCACGCAGAAAAATGTTTTAGATTTTTCAACTTAATACACGTGTACCAGAAGGTTTAAATTCAGAATGGAATTTAAACTATTATTATTAAGATCCCTTGGCTTTTATTAGCCATTGATGCTATAGATCTGGTCTCTCCTTTTCTGAGTTACACACATTGTGATCTAGGTGGTTTTCTCCTTTTATTTTTCAATATGCTGCTGCTAGTATTTACCAGTTATAAAGACCTATATAATTGCCTTTAAGTGTGAACTTACGATGGCTGAGACTAGCAGTTTGATATGTGTCTTATATCACATTCTTTTATATATAACACGGATATTTGTTAATATAGATGTCTAATTTTTTTATATTGTTTATAAATATTTTGGTGACTTTTCGTTAAACACATTCTTGTTTTTAAGTGTCTGCAGAGGTTTTATTTCTAGTAAAATTTATATTTGCTTTTATATTTGCACTGGTTCCGGGTTAATGGAGGAGGAGCTTAGGATATATAGGCTCACCTGTTCATCTGGTACCTTTACCTATGATTAAGGACCTAAGGGTCTGAAACGCGTCAGGGGGTGCACGTGTGTGTTTTTGTTTGTCACCCTTGTGCTTCATGAGACAAGTTTTTAGTTGTACCAGTAAAGAGAAGATTTGATATACATATACTTCGGAAGGAGTCGTGTTGCTGTCTTTGTATACAGTTGCATACGATTTAGAAAGTAGACACTCCTTTGACTTTGCACCTCCTCCCGCCGGAGTTGATACTATATGAAGCTACTAGCATTGGATGTGACGTCCAGGAACAGGCACCGGTGAGTGAAGCATCTGATTATCGCTTGCAGCTTATATCTACTGGATAGATTTATGCATCACCCCCAGTGTGAGTTACCCTTTAATTACCACCTGAGCGGTTCAATCTGTGTATCAGTCTACAAAGTTTGCCTGGTTTGCAGGCACACTTTGTAGACCGTTCCAGTTAACTATTTCTTTGTAGACAATGCTATTTCGACTCTGCTGAAGAGCCGTCTTGTCCCAGGACCAAGACTTCATTCTGTCAGAGCACTGACGTATGTAAAAGGGGCGGGAGGGCGGAACTTTAGAAGCTTATAACTCTTAAACTATACATGTTTGAGAGACGGGACTTACATCATTTAATTTATATTTTTAATATGTACAATATTAAACTTTATGAAAATCAAGCATTACTATCCCTTTAAACGTATGTCATACAGATAGATGACAATTATTTGCAATGCAAAGCAACTCATAGGAGACCTCTCAAGTACCCAGCTGCTCAAATAACCCATAGACTGATAGTGAATAATCCAAAATAATATAATTTTAAAAGGTATATTCAAGCCCAGATCATTAAGGTAATAATTGTTAGTAGTAATTACTCCGTTAAAAAACCATGCTATGTAGGTCAATATTGTTTTCCTAAATTAGGTGCAAACAATTTGCATTACCACGCAATACCAGAAAGACAGGCAGATCAACAGACAGCAGCATTACAGTTGTTGTCATTTTACAGTGTGTTGTATATTTTTTTAACTAGATAAGTGGTGGGCAACAGATGGCCCTGGGCCCTTACACTGCTCACAGAAGCTTCTCCTAAAGCCCCCAGTCTGTTCTGATACAGTGGAAAGAGGAGACAATTCAGCTGATGTATTCTAAAGAACTGGAAATATTTTTGAGTAAACCACACCATAGAGGAAAATAAAAATTCCAATTGAAGCACTTGAGGTCATTCTAGCATTCAAGGGGCTAAAGTCCAAATGAAACATGGGCAACTTTTATTTCACAAAAGAAGAAAAATGGACAGCACAACCCTATCCCTAAGTGTAGAGGACAATAGCAGCTTTAATTTTAATCTTCAGCCATATTTTTCCTCATCCAGGTAGGTACTCACATGTTAGTGAGGCTGCCTCACCCTCCCTGATTGTATGCATGCCCTGGTAGTTTACACCCCAAGTTATTGGTCTCTCTCCAGGATTACCACTTCTTTATGCTTTTATTTAACAGCTCCAATCCACTTTGTCAATTATAGGTAACGTTCTGGGATCCTTTATACTCACCTACTGATTCTCCTTTTCATTTTTCAGGGGCCAGAGGACTACTAACTATAGAGGATCTATTTAGGGAGTTAGATCAGGAAAAGCGGAGTAACAGGCTACCGGCTTATAGATGAAGACTTGTCTAAATCAGGGCTATGCTCATATAATTATGGGGCTAGGAGATTATATTAAAATAGATGCTGTAGTAATAATAATAATACCATACTACAATTCAAACAGGTAAAATTCAAATATTTATATCTTCTAAAATCATATGAATAAAAGAATGGCAAGCTATAAAATATAAAAAAACAACACTGCATGACTTGTGGTTGCATTTAATGCCACTTCATCTGGAGTCTAAATTCAAGAATAAAAAACCTTGGTCATTTACTTTATATACAACAGTATTCTCAATAATCACTCCATTCCTCCTTGTCCAGACCTCCAAAAGTGAAAGTAATAGTTCACGGTCACTTCCGGTTTCTGCTTTCTGATGCTGGAATGCACACAGATGAAGGGCTGCTCTTCCATGGTATCTGAATAATCCAATGAGAGATCAGCATTACCCACCCTTACTTTGTGCACCACCAGTGGAATGCAAGAATTCTCCACTACTATCTCATAAGGGTAAACCATAAGACAAAGCTTTATAAAATACTGTGTTTCTGTATCCCAGCTAGAAAAGCTTTGCACTATCATGGTAGGAATAGTAGAAGGTATAGTGGGGTGGCTGAGACATATCATTTAAAATATATCATTTATGATCCAACTACACACATTACAGTAATACTTAAACTTAGTAACATAAAGCATCCAGCCCTTATTATCATATAATTTAAAGTAAACATATGCATGTAAATCTATATATGTAAAATTCTAAGTGGCTTCTGGTTCGCCATCCACCATGCCCCGGAGCAGAGATCAACCCCCTGCAGTGAATCAGGGGCAGCGATATTCGAAGATGTTGCCCCGTCCATGTTGGTAATCACTGCAGTGAAGCTTATCGCAGCAGTGGTCTACTGGGTCCTTGACCTTTTCTCTTTTTCACTGCTTACATCCAATGTAACTCCCTTTGGCCTCTCACATTGTCCTTAACTCTTTTTCACTGTTCACAAACACCTGTCCCTCTCTTTCCCTTCTCCAATCTTCCATCAGTCCTTTTTGCTGCTCATAAAGACCCTTCCATATCTTACTGACCTAGGTACAGCATCAGGATTAACAGTATTACCACCTTCATAACACCCAGATTGGCAAGGCTTGGTCAGCTGTTCCCACTCCGATAAGCCTGTACATTGTTCCGCCATATTGTGGTCACCGCATAAGCCGACATTACCAGCATGCAGGGCCGCAATATAAAAAGCCTTCTTGGGAGGCATCAGCAGGACCCCTCCTGATGCCCCTCAGTTAACGATTTCCCAACCGATTCAGCTGGGAGATTTATAAACACAACACAGGGTATCAGCATGGCTCCCCTGCTTCCATCCTATCTGGGTAGGAGTGGGTGGGATCCCGGAAAAGCTTCCTCAACTTTTCCTCAATTACAAGGAAGGCTTTCCCCTATCCCTCCCACTTCTACTCAGTGTTCTGGGTAGGATGGAAGCAGGAGAGCCATGTTGCTCCCCTGCATCACCTCTATGTAACTCCCTGAGTGCCAGAAAGGTATCCAATGCATTGGCAAAAGGGTTTGAAATACATAAAAATAAACAAATAAATAATAGTAAAACCCTTTGGAACTCACACATACCCACTCCCCTAGCTCTCCTATCCAATGTCCACTCCTCCCTCACTACTAAGTGACCCCCCCCCCCCCTGCCAGTTCCTACTACAGATCCCCGTATGAACTGTCAGACCCTCAAGCCTGGTGCTACTGCCCAATGAAGGTCACAGATCCCCATATGCACTGTCTGACCCAGCATCCCCCCCAGCCTGGTTCCACTTCCCACTATTAATCACAGACCCCTACATGTACACTTTCACCACTCATCCTTGTTTCACTGTTAGTCATAGAATCACATATACTCACTGCTTCCCCAGCAGTCATGCTCCTGGCACCCACTACAGTATAGAAGAAGAGTGAGAGAACATTATTTAGAAAATGTTTTACCAGGAAGAATACATTGAGATTTCTCTAGTTTTCAAGTAAGTCCTGGACAGTTTTCAGTAGAGGGTTGCATATTTATACAAATTGAGAAACATTATATATTACATGTTATTAAATATATATAGAAATATTCATACATATGGAAATTTTAAAATTATAAACAGTTACACTCTGTTTTTAGATACAGAGAAGCATTTACTTTTAAGGATTTTAGACTGGGAGCATATTTGATTATTTCCGGCAGATTGTTCCAGGCCTTTGGCGCTCTGTAGGAGAAGGCGGCTCTTCCTGCTTCTTTCTTGTATTGTGGTATACGTAGCGAGTTGTTTGCAGTGGAGCGGAGGTTATACTTAGTATGGAGAGCAGGAGTGAGCATACTGCTCAGGTAGTGTGGTAGTTTTCCAGAGAAGTGGTTGTGTACTAAGCAAGAAAGGTGAAGGGCACGTCTAGATTTGAGTGTTAACCAATTTAGTTCTTTTAACATATCACAGCGATGAGTAGTGTAATTACATTGGAGGCTAAAGCGGCATATTGAATTATACAGGGTGTCAAGTTTACTAAGATGGATTTCTGGCGCTGGAGCATAAACTACATCACCATAGTCTATGACAGGCAGCAACATCTGTTGCACAATACGTTTTCTAACCAGGGGACTTAAACATGATTTGTGTCTAAAAAGAGTACTGATTTTGGGATAAAGCTTGGAGGTTAACTTGTCAATATGATGTCCAAAAGTGAGGTTGGGGTCAAGCCACATACCAAGATATTTGTAGGAGTCCATTGGGGCCAATTTACGATTAGACTCCGTTACAATGGATAGGTGGGTATTCCTGAGATTATGCAGTTTGTGCTTTGTGCCAAATATCATTGTGACAGTTTTGTCTGTGTTTAAGAACAATTTGTTCCTTGCTATCCATCTTTCAACCTCGCAGAAATCAGGTTGTAATATGGCCTCAAGGTGTGATATGTTTGAGTTTTTAGTATAGAGAATGGTGTCGTCTGCATACATGTGTACTGAAGATGATTTGCAAACCTTGGGCAGATCATTTATAAAGAGAGAAAATAGAAGAGGGCCAAGAATGGAGCCTTGAGGAACTCCACTTGTTACTTTGAGCGGAAGGGAGTCATTGCCAGAAACTGACACATACTGCATTCTGTCTGATAAATAGGATCGGAACCAGTTTAGAGAATTATTACCCAGTCCTGATCTTTGGAGTTTATTTATAAGAATATTATGGTCTACTGTGTCAAAGGCCTTGGCAAAATCTAGGAAAATGGCTCCTGTGAGGTCACCATTTCCATGCCCGTCTGGATACCGTTTGTTACTTTTAGGAGGGCCGTGACTGTTGAGTGATTTGGTCGAAATCCTGATTGAAGTGGGGTGAAAAAACTGGTCTGTTGGTAATATTTATTTAGTTGTACGTGTACACATTTCTCTAGGATTTTGGATAAAGTGGGGAGTAGGGATATTGGTCTGTAGTTTGATACTTCATTTTTATCCCCACTTTTGTGGATAGGCACAACTCTAGCCACCTTCCAGGATTTGGGCATGTACCCTGTTGCCAAAGAGGTATTAATTAAAGATGCAATCGGTTTGGCCATTACCATAGCACTGAGCTTTAATAGCATTGCTGGTAGTTTGTCAGGGCTAGATTGGCATTTCATTTTTGGATTGAGGAGGTGATCATATATTTCGCTTTCATTTACTGGCATGAAATGGAATTCATTTTCAGAATTGGACCGGGCAACAGGTGCCAGTGAATGTTCTGTAGATGGCTGAACTTCTGAGTTATCTTTGTTTTGTGTAATCAGGGTGGTGGCACATCCAACAAAGTAGCTGTTAAATGCATTGGCTATGGCTGTGGGGCACTGTATTGTTTCATTATCTATGATTATAATTGATGGGTGAGTATGATTAGGAGGGTTATAGAGGTTTTTAATAACCTTCTAAAAGTTGGCTGGCTTTGAAATGTTACTGTTTAAGTTGTCAGTAAAATATTGTGCTTTTGCTAATTTTGTTTGTTTTGTACATGTATTCCTTAATTGTCTATATGCAGTGTGATCATATGCGGAGCCGGTTTGTTTAAATTTTGTCCATAAGGCATCTCTGAGACTGTATAATTGAATCAAGTCAGCTGAGACCCAGGGTAGATGTGCCCCCCTAACCCTGACCTTCCTTAGTGGGGCATGTGTATTACAGACCTGTAAGAATTCAGAGTTAAAGAATTCTATCGCTGAGTCTAGGTCTGGTATTAGCTGTATTCTCTGCAATGAGCAATTTCTTAAATCATTTAGGAAGATTAAAATTTCTAAATGATCTTATGAGTATGACTTTGGAACATGACTTGACTGGTTTTATTTTGCGGACACAGTAAACTATGGAGTGATCGCTAAACACATTTGCTAGTACACCTGAGTCTTGGATTCTGCTTGTGCAGGATGAAAGGATCCAGTCTAGCAGAGTATGGTTGGATGTTTTAAGATTTATGCGAGTAGGGGAGGAGATTAGTTGTGATAAGTTCAATGTTTTAAACAATGAACAAAATTTTTCATTCTTGGAGTCTAGCCAATTAATATTAAAGTCTCCAAGAATCATCAGCTCGCTTTTCTTGTTTTGAGTGGCAATCACCTTTAGGTGTTGCGCTATGTCTGAAAGGGTATGTGCTGGGGTTTTTGGTGATCTGTAGATGCCTACAATTATGATTTGTTTTGAATATGGAAGACAAATTTTGCCAGCAATGTATTCATAAGAATCAGAGTTATGAGAGTCATTTAGAAGTGTAAAGTTTACTGATTCCTGTATGTATATGATTACCCCTCCTCCTCGCTTTGCACGGTCTTTTCTAAAGCATGAGTATCCATCTATGGCAACAGCAGTATCAGGTATTTTTGGGGATAACCAGGATTCAGTAAGAATAAGAATTTTAGGTTTGTATGCGTAACACCATGCTTTTAGTTCATCCATTTTGGGCAGTATACTGCGTATGTTGCAGTGCACAAAAGACAGACCCTTTTTAAAAGGGAAGTTGCCATTTATTGCTATTTGAGGGCCAGGGTTGGTTTCTATGTCATTTGCCAAGGTAAGTAATAGAATGCATAAAAATTTAGTGATTTGTTTCCTGTGAGCATATAGTGAGAGGGTGCATCTGTTGCTATAATTACTGGGGGAGGGTGAGCTTGTTTTTAATACTCTTCACCAGCATTCAGAGGGAAGTGCACATGTATGCAGAAGTCCATGGTGTATTAATATGGTATGGTGCGGGTGCTGGGCATGGTTGCAGGGATAAGAGGAAATCTGTATTAATAGTGGAATGGTTAGTACACATAGAAGTAATATGTTCATGTTGGCATGCATATGACAAGGCTCACAGGGTGTATACAGATAGACAAACCAGCTGAGATTAAAAAATAAATTAATATAACAAGTATAAAATTATCTATTTTCTCCAATTCCTCTTTATTCACTTGCCTGTATTAATCAGTAGGTGTCCTGCAGCAGCTGTGCTTCTTTCCTGTCCACTCTCCTGTCCAACTCTCTTGTATAACTCTCCATACTTTGATAAGGTGTTACTTAGATAAGGTGGTAATACCCTGGCAAATGCCACCCCAGCATAATGCCACCCCTAACTGGGCTCTAGATATATACTAGATGGAGCCCCTAGGAAGACTGACACACTGACTGAGGGAATTCCAAATTCCAAATTGTTTAGCCCTGGACTCGCCCTGAATGCGGTCAGCTTTGACCATTAAAACATCTGATAAGGAGCAGACACAGAGATATAGGACAGGGATGGGGGAGGTAAGCAGTATGGAGACTGGAAAAAGGGCTAATTGTTAGTACATACCATAGGGGGTTAAACTTGTACAGGGAGATTGCATAGGATTTGAAGTTCCAGTTTAAAATGGCCCTGGTTAGTACATACCACACAAAGGGTTAAAATTGTGAGGGGAGACAGTATGAGACTTGCACTTCCACACAACAGGACTGGCTTCTACATACCTGTAAGGGACAAGAGAACCTCATTAGGAGAAAGTCTTCATAAAACACAGCATATTGGATACATATTTTCTCTCTTGTATAACTCTCGATACTTTGATAAGCTGTTACTTAGATAAGGTGGTAATACCCTGGCAAATGCCACCCCGGCATAATGCCACCCCTAATTGTGCTCTAGATATATACTAGATGGAGCCCCTAGGAAGACTGACACACTAACATGCGATCACTTCTTGAATATCTTCTCTAATTATTTGCGTATGAAATACTGTTCTCTTATCAGAGACAAGTTCAGTTCTTTGGAAGCGATTAACCCTTTGAGTGCCACAGGGTTTAACCAGTGAAGAGGAGAAGGGGAGAAGTAGCTTAAAAGGATGCCAACAGAGATCTCGTGACTGAATACCAGTCACAAACAGCATCAAGGAGTGTTTGCATATTACCTCAAGTAAGGGCATTCTACAGCTATTTCACCATACATATGTATATGTATGAATCTTGACCATGTCATCCAGACCTCAGGGACTTTTTTGCTGAACAATAAATACACGCTTTTTTTAAAATCTATGTTAACCCTGAGGGTTCATTCCTTGCTTCACAATGCATTGTGCTTCCCTCTAGTCCTTAAAGGGTGACATTAACGATATTTCTTGACAATATGCAAGTCCAAATATAGTTGACTATGCACAGAAGAGACGGCTGTGTGCGCTGCAGTCATGGGCAGTAGAGACTGCCTGCGCCGAGGCTGATACAGAGCGGGGCGCTCTGAATTCAGAGTCCTCTCTGCGCACCTGCTTGGTCCCAGGAAGGTATGCAGAGAGGACCACAGTCTGTATTCGGAGCACCCCACTCCTTAGCAGCCGCTGCTCGTTCGGGCAGTCACTACTGAGCATGACTGCAGCGCCATCACAGTTGGCCCATGTACAGGGGCTTTAAAACTAGTTAGTTTATATTATACATTTCTTAACATTTCAAACTGTGCATAAATGTTTCCTATATTCACTTTTCTATCCATAGAGACCAAATATCTCTCATACTATTTATTGACTATTCACTTAAATAAATCTAAGTTAATTGTTTATACAGATATTTTTAATACTCTCCTGAAATCTCATTCACCTAACCTCACAGGTTTTCCATCTTGCAGCAACATAAATCCTCACTCTCATACAAATATGTTGTGTTATTTTCTTAGCTTCCTATTTTCCTACATAACAAGGCTTTTCAACAAGTTGATTGATGACGGTTTCATTTACAGTAATTTAAAGGTTCTTCGTCCTGTCGCATTCCCACTAGAATGTCCCCACCTCTGAACACCCCTGAAACATGCATCACTAGCCTCCTTATAATACTGAGCTAATTTTGCAAGAGTTGAAACTCTAGTGTAGCATTCTGTAACTCAATTCATTCAACATTATGTTGACTGAACACTTTGCAAGTTTCTTCATATTATTTCTCCTGTCTATATCTTCCCTGGTTTCAACTACCATTTCCTCCTATAGTCTCTGTCATCCCATTATTCTTTCATTTGTGTAAAGGAACCCATATTTTGTATTTATTGCTTCATTACTTAATGTCCAGTTCCCAAAATCTTTCTCAAATGGTTTCAGGTCCATTTTTAAATATTCCCCGGAAAATGTTTTAATCGTTCCAACTATTCTGTCATTCATATGTGGTTTTGTTAGTTCTCTACCATATTTATTACTTGGTATTGGTTTTTTTTCTCTACATGAAGTCTATATTTTTCATCCCTCCCTTTGTATAAAAGTTCCAGGTTTTGTTTTTCCTCCACATCCCATTCAAAAATGTCCTTATATTTCTTTACTCCTAGACGCTATTAGTTTATGCTATTGTTTCAATTTACCCCATATTTCCAAAGCATTTTGGTAGTATTCAGAACTTGTTCCATTTTTCCTCTTTGAATTTTATGTCCCTGCGCTTACTCAGTAAGGTTTGTATGCTTTCTTCCCATCTCTAGCATTTGCTCCACCCACGAAATGAGGAATTAGATTCCCATGGTTTTGTAAATTGCAAAGCTATAATAGCCAAATCAGTTGCAAAGGTGGATATACAGGAATACATTTGGCACCAGCAGCCCCCTTCATATTTTACCTTTCTCAGTATTATATCTAATTGTGTGTATGTGTGTTATATATGTGAATGTCCATAAACAGGTGCACTCTCAATGCACATGTAGAAGGTCCTTTTTCATGGAAATAATGATTTGCTCCTTCATTGCCACATGTCTCAGAGTTCATACCAAGATCTTCTAGGCCATCAAGGGGCAATCAGGATGACTTGCCTTCTGCTGAATAATTTTCTTTAGCAATAGGGGAGGAAGTCTTAGTTAAGGAAAATGTAGACCAGCTGAATTGACCATGGTTGTAGAAGCGCATCTGCTGCTTCTGGATGATACTGAGAAACCTGGAGAAAGAATCATGGAAGCTTCCCTTTTTCTCTGGTGGTCATCATATCTGAGGATGTTCCTTTCTCTTTTTCAGGGTATTAAACACCTGTTTGAGAGACTGTTCCTTTTGTTGGACTGTCTTCCTACTGGGACTTTTTGCCCAGGCATTGTTTTATTCAAATGTTATAACAGTTCATAATGAACACCAGGCACACGTTTTAGACCATTCCAATGAAGGGATTCCGTGTAAGTAACGAGATCTCGGCACTTCTCAAGCGCCTCCGTGTCGACCGACACGGATCTCCTGCTGTCAGCTTTACAGCTGTCAGTAGGAGAAATCAAACTTTAAACGCCTGTATCTCTTAAACCATAGCGGTTTGAGAGATATGGTTTTTTGCATTTAGCTCAGCTTTTTAAGCTCTTCTAAATGCAAACAACTTTTTTTAGACATTACTAAAACTTTAATAATAAAACTTGCAATATTGGCAAGGCTTTGCCTATGCGATTAATAAAATAAATAATAAAAAAGCCCCATGTAGTTGTATGTATGACTAAATAAACATAGAAAGTTTTATAAAGAAACTTTGATATGAAGACACACACTACAGAAGACATCCTAAACAGGAGTAGCCATTATGGGCTCGTTAAAACAGCCTGTAGGGCAAAATTGGATATCGTCCCTTTAGCAAAAAGAGCTAAGGAGTTATTCAATTGTCCTACCAGCTGAAAGCACAATGAACGTTAGGCCACAGAAAAAGTCATGAGGCCAAATGTCCCTTTTGTGTGTTAAGTTCCCAAAACGCAGCTAAATAGCAACAATAATGGGAACATCAAATGAAAAAAGCTAACATTAGGTGCATGACATATGTCAAGCACCGATAGTTAGCTTATCTGTGTTACACTTGCCTAACATCCACTATCCTTCTTCTTCTATCCTCCTTCTTTTTTCTCTTATCTTCTTTCTTCTCTATATTTTCCTCTCCATCTTCTTTCTTCCTCTGGTCCGTCTTCTTTCTTCCATCTGCTTATCATTTACCTGGAAAAAAATAAAGAAATATAAATAAGTATACCATATAAAGAACCCGCACATGTATGCATAGTTTAACCCCTCGGGTGCTAGAGGGTTATGCAGCTCATTGCTCTCTGGGACTCAAAGGGTTAAAGAATGCATAGATGTGAGGGGTAATACTGTACAACATGCCCAAAGTCCAAAACATATGTCCCCATTATCATCCTTGCAGTAATATGTGTAAACCGGTGAAAACGTTTTAAATAAAAATGTTATCTCTTTTTTATTTCTCGCCACTGTTTGCGGTGGTGGGGAAAAGAAGAAGGAGCACCCCTTGTATCTTACGGGCCGATGCCTGTTCCACTGTGAGGGAATTTGAACAGAGACTGCCTTTACATATGGGCTGTCTCTCTTCAAAAAGATTCACAGCCATTGGCTGGGATGTGTTCTTACACACCTTACAGCCAATCAGCTTTGAGCAGGGGATTGGAGGAAACTACTTGAAGCTGATTGGCTGGGAGGTGCATAAACACACATCTCAGCCAATAGCTGTGAGTCCTTTTGAACAGAGACTGCCCATATATAAAGGCAATCTCTGTTCATATTCCCTCACAGTGGAACGGGCATCGGCCAGTAAGGTACAAAGATGGTGAGGGGGTGCTTCTTCTTCCTTTCCCCACCACCGCAAACAGAGGCGGTTAAATAAAAAAGGGATAATATTTTTATTTAAAATGTTTTCACCAGTTTACACATATTACTACAAGGATGATAATGGGGACATATGTTTTGGACTTTGGGCATGTTCTACAGCTTTGCTCCTCACATCTATGCATTGTTTAACCTTTTGAGTCCCAGAGAGGTACACAACGAATTGCTCTGCAATGTGTTGTGTGCCCTTCTGGCACTCAACAGGTTAAACTATGCATAGATGTGCAGGTTCTCTGTTCAAATTCCTTCACAGTGAAACAGGCATTGGTCCGTCAGGTACAACGGGGGATGTAATTCTTCTTCCTTTCTCCGCTGCCACCGCAAACAGAGGCAGAAAAATAAAAAATGGATAATATTTTTATTCAAAACGTTTTCACCAGTTTTCGTTTTCATACACATATTATGCAAGGATGATAATGGGGACATATGTTTTGGACTTTGGGCATGTTCTACAGTATTGACCCACACATCTACGCATAGTTTAATGCTTTGATTGCCAAAGAGGTACGCAATGCATTTAGAGCAATGCGTTGCTTACCTCTCTGGGAATCAAAGGATTAAACCCTTCTGGCAATCTAGGGGTTAAACTATACATACATACATATATATAAATAATCCACAGGGAATGACAGCACTCACAGGATCTGTTTTTCAAAGCTTGAAATAAGTTACATTTATTGAAATCGACGTTTCGGCTGTCACCGCAGCCTTTCTCAAGATTACAAGTGTGTAACAGACAACTCGTTTAAAAACCCTCTCCCAATCCAAAAAGGTTTGGGAAAGGCTGCGGTGACAGCCGAAACGTCGATTTCAATAAATGTAACTTATTTCAAGCTTTGAAAAACAGATCCTGTGAGTGCCGTCATTCCCTGTGGATTATTTGTATTATTTCATCCTTTGATGAGCACCCAGGTCATCGTGAATTATTCGCAGTGAGTGCATATATCATATTTATTTAAATCTCTTTTTTTATTTTTACACGTACATTAAGAGAAAACAGAAGAAAGAGGATGGACTAGAAGAAGAAAGAACATGGAGAAGAGAGAAGAAGGAAGATAGAATTAAGAAGATGGGCAGTAGTTGACCAGAGTGCTGAAGATCCCTCTGGACATCAGGATTGATGGTAAATGTTTGTTTTCAGGGGCTGTTTCGTAACTTAGATTAACCCGGTGAGTGCCATTGGGGTAATTATACCTCATTGGTATTCATAGGGTTAATTCTACTAACATAGGACACATCTTTGGAGTGCTTTGGATGTATTGATATGGGACTTGGGGCCCCATATCAATATATACATTGTTTCTTTGTTTTTTCACTTTTTTTTTTTTTACTTTCATTTGATGTGTCGGGTGTTTGAGATCCTTTAAGGGACTCTGCAGCCTAAAAAACTTGGTCTTAAATGTCCCACAATAAAGGGGGTCCCTGAATGGATTTTAAGGGCTGACTCAGTCAATTGAATGGCATCTTGGGCCTTTTTTGTTGATTTTGAATGGGTGGAAACACTGCTAACTTTATCGCCCGACAAGTTTTTTTTTTCATAGCACAGGTAATTGAATTGCTTACCGTGCTTGAAAAACTGCCGTCAACTGTGTTTTTTGGTGTCAACTTCCTTTAGATTGAGCCCTGTGTGTGTTATCTACCACATTGCAACCAAAATAATTGGACACGTGTCTGGCAGTAATAAAGTAAAAAAATTAAATGGATCTACATTTTCCCCTGACATCCAGGTGAATCCAGAAAGGAGGCAATGTTTTTAATTACTTGTTTGTTGAATTTTCAGCGCTTAGCCCTTTCAGCTCCAAAACTGTGTGCCACACATTGCAAAGCACTGTGTTACACAACTCAGTGAGCATGTGTGAGCATGTGTGAGTGTGGGTTAGCCTCACAGTGAGCATGTTAGCCTGTGTGAACAAGAGTATGTGTATGAGGGGGCGTGAGTATGTGTGTTAGCGCGTGTGTGAGCATGTTTTAAGTGTAGTGTGTGTGTGTTTTGCATGTAGTGTTTTGCATATAATGTTTTGTGTATAGAGTATTGTGTATTGCATATTGTGCATTGTGTATAGATTATTGCATTTTGTGTATAGCTTATTGCGTATCAGGTTTTGTATATAGCCTATAGTGTTTTGAGTACAGCATACTGAGTATAGAGTTTTGTGTATAGTATTTTGTGGATAGCGTATTGCGTATAGTATTTTGTGTATAGCTGTCACTCCCATTTCGGAGGCTCGCCTACCTCGCTGCCGCCTCTCTCTCTCTTCCCCGGTGCCAGCGGTGTCTTTTGTCGGGTGCCTGCACTGTGCATTCTGTCAAGGCATAAGCAGGGCAGCCGTCAACTTTCCCAGCGTCTCACACTTCCTGCATCGCTCTGCATTGGGCAGTTAACTCTGCCAATCAGGAACGGCTCCCAGACGAGCCCACTACCCAGCCTTCTCCTCACTGGCTGGCCAGCATATTTAAACAGGCTACCCCAGTCTATGGGTGCCCATTCCACGAGTTTTTAGCTTTCTAGTTACTCAAGTGTATTCCCTGATTCTCTGTTTTTTTGACTTGGCTAACCTTTGACTACGGCACCACCACTACTACTCAGACTTGTGGCTTCCTACTTGGCAACCCTCTTGACCATGGCATTTCCATCCTGAGCTCCTGGCTACTTATCCGGCTATTCTCTTGACCATGGCATTTCCATCCTGACCTCCTCCCGTTCATGTATCGACTACCGAAGCCTGAACAGTGTTACCATCAAGAACAAGTACCCTCTGCCCCTGATTCCGGAGCTCTTCAACCTCCTTCGAGGAGCAGCCTGGTTTACTAAGTTGTACCTAAGAGGGGCATAAAACCTAGCCCGAATCCGACCAGGGGATGAATGGAAGTTGGCCTTCAGCACCAGGTACAGGCACTATGAGTACCTGGTACTGCCCTTCGGCCTCTGTAATGCCCCCGC
Organism: Rhinophrynus dorsalis; assembly: GCA_037306005.1. Classification (NCBI taxonomy): domain Eukaryota; kingdom Metazoa; phylum Chordata; class Amphibia; order Anura; family Rhinophrynidae; genus Rhinophrynus; species Rhinophrynus dorsalis. The sequence continues at coordinate 244,911,645 of CM074721.1, forward strand.
CATTTTCCAGGCATTCGTCAATGACGTCTTTCGCGATATGCTGACATCGCATTTTGTGGTCTACTTGGTCCTGGTTTTCTCAACTTCACTTCATCTGCACAGAATTCATGTTAAAGCCATTTTGCAATGCCTGAGAGAGAATGGCCTGTACGCCAAACTCGAGAAATGCGAACTTGAAAGAAACAGGCTTCCTTTTCTCTGTTACATCGTCTCCATTACCGGCCTGGAAATGGATCCCAGTAAAGTGTCTGCTGTCTTATATTGGTAACAACCTACCGACCTCAGAGGTGTACAACGGTTTCTTGGATTTGCCAACTATTACAGGCGGTTCATCCGGAACTACTCCTCGGTGTTAGCTCCTATCACCACTCTGACCAAGAATGGTGCTAATCGTCTGGACTGGTCCTCAGATGCAATAACTGCCTTCTCCACTCTGAAGGCCGCCTTCACCTCAGCACCCATCCTCTGGTATCCTGACATCCAAAAGGCATTCTGTTTGAAGGGGTAGGAGCAGTCCTTTCCCAGAGGGACCCCAGAACCAATGCCCTCCATCCATGCTCCTACTATTCCTATTGTCTGTTACCAGTGGAAAGGAACAGAGAGTTGATAGCCATCAAGCTAGCTCCTGAAGAGTGGCACCACTTGTTGGAAGGTTGTGGTGTTCCTCTCACCATTTTCATTGATCACAAAAACCTCCAATATCTGGAGACTGCCAAACGCCTTGCCCCACATCAAGCCCGTTGGGTGCTGTTCTTCTCCCAGTTCCAGTTCACCATCACCTACATCCTTGGAACCAAAAACATTAAGGCGGACACACTATCCCACCTACATACGTCCGTTTCCCATGAAGAACCACCTGAGACCATCATTCCGGTATCCCGCATTATCTCCGCCCTGTCCACCGCAACCCTGGCTAAGATCCAACAAGAAAAGGACAATGTAGACACCACCTGTCCTTCTGGCCATTTGGTCGTTCCTGTCCAATATTGCACTGAGGTTCTCCAGTAGGCCCACCAGTCTCCCACTGCCGATCACCATGGCATCGCCCGTACCTTGGATCTAGCTGAACGCTTGTCTCTCCGGCAAGACGTAGACGAGTTTGTATTTGGCTGTCACCACTGTGCCCGGCATAAGCAATCCCACTCCAAACCCTCCAGTCTTCTGCAGCCTCTGCCTGTGCCCTCCACTCCCTGGACACACATTACCATGGCCTTCATTCTGAACTTACCACCATCCAACAAAAACACTGTGATCCTGGTGGTTGTTGATCAGTTCTCTCTCCAGTCACACTTTGTTCTGCTCCCTAAGCTGCCCACTGCACCTCAGCTAGCAGACGTCTTCCTTACTGAGGTGTTTCGTTTACATGGCCTACACCTGCAGGTGATGACTGACAGAGGCAGCCAATTCACATTACAGTTTTGGAGGGCTTTCTACACCCGGCTTGGCATCGCTGTCCACTTGTCATCTGCCTACCACCTGCAGTCGAAAGAACAGACTGAGCAGACCAACCAGTGCCTTAAACAATATCTCTGGCTGTTTATTGGTCCTTTACTGGATGACTGGTCTATGCTCCTCCTATTGGCGAAATTCGCTTTTAATAGCAGTCATCACGAGTCTCTGCAATGTTCTCCTTTCTATGCGGTGGTTGTGTACCACCCCTGGTCCCTGCCACTCTCCTCACAGTCGGGGGTCCCAGCCATAGATGGGCATGTGGACGACCTCGATACTCACTGTCGTAGAGTTTGTTCCTGTCAGGTTAAGGAGGTAATCTGATACAAAAGGGCAGTGGATCGCCATCGTACGACCGGTCCTCCCTTTTCTGTGGGAGATGAGGTCTGGCTGTTGACCAGGAACCTCTAGCTATGGCAGCCCACTGCCAAGTTCGGTCAATTGTTCGTTGGTCCTTTCCACATCCGTGCTCGGCTCACACCTGTTACATATGCCCTGGATCTCCCCTCGTCCACGCGCATGTCTGACTCCTTCCACATCTCCCTTCTTAAGCCTCTGCTCCACAACCGTTTCTCGTCTCTTTACGTGCCTTCCTACCCCATTTTCGTCAATGGACAGGAGGAATACCTCATCCGTAAACTGCTTGATTCCCTCCTTGTTCTTGGGTCTGTTCAGTATCTGGTGGACTGGAAGGGATACGGACCCGAGGAGCGGTCCAGGGTCCCCACCTCTGACCTGCATGCACCTGCCATGCCTTTCACCATGCTGGTGGATCTGGAAGGGATATGGACCCGAGGAGCGGTCCGTATCTGGTGGACTGGAAGGGATACGGACTCGAGGAGCGGTCCGGGGTCCCCACCTCTGACCTGCATGCACCTGCCATGCCTTTCACCATGCTTTTCCTTCTAAGCCTGGTCGTCTGGAGGCCTCCCTTTGAAGGGGGGTGTGTGACTCCTATTTCGATGGCTTGCCTATCTCACTGACACCTCTCTCTCTCTTCCCCAGTCCCAGCGGTGTCTTTGTTGGGCACCTGCGCAGTGCGTTCAGTCCACGCATGCGCAGGGCAGCTGTCGCCTTTCCCAGCATCTCACGCTTCCTGTGTCACTCTGCATTGGGCAGTTGATTCTGCCAATCAGGAATGGCTCCCAGATGAGCCCCCTACCCGGTTTCTCCGCACTGGCTGTCCAGCATATTTAAACAGGCTACCCAAGTCTATGGGTGCTTGCTCCATGACCTTTCAGTTACTGAAGTGTATTCTCTGATCCTATGGTTTTTTTGACTCGGCTATCCTCTTGACTACGGCACCACCACTACTACTCAGACTCCTGGTTTCTGACTTGGCAACCTTCTTGACCGTGGCATTTCCATCCTGACCTCCTGGCTACTGATCCGGCTATCCTTATCACAGTGTACCTTGGCATCCGTGCTGCCAGTTACCCTCGTGTTATTTCACTGCTTTGTCTTGTGATCACGGGTGCAGGCGCATGTTTCTGTCTCTGAACGCAGCGCTTGTTTATACGCATGCATTCAATCTGACTAATTGATTCCCACCTCAGTGTAGGCCTATATTAAAGGGATAGTAATGTTTCATAATAAAAGCAGCTCTAATTAATCATCATAGTATTTGGACTTTGGAGAGTGTTATTTCAATTCTGTCAGAGTTGTAGTTCAAGAGTAATTCAATGACAAAGTGTCCCCCTTCCGCCCCTTTTACTGATGTAACACTTTTCAGCCAGAGCAGAAGGGAGGTGCCCAGGTAGACTGCAGAGAGGGACAATCTTCAATTAAGATAAGGGAAAAACCTGAAAAGCTTGTCAAGGGGGGCTGGGCTTTCATTGTTTTCATTGTAAGAAGATTGTCCCCTGCTGTTATCTGTCTGGTCTTACAACTAGATTCCCCATCTGAGAAGAGATGGCTTACACTAGGTAAAAGGGGCAGGAGGGGAAACTTTGCTTGTGAATATCTCTTAAACCATAAAGGTTTGAGAGATAAGACTTATATCATTCTTCATATTTTGTTAATGCCTACAAAATAAAATAAAGTTAAAATGAAGTATTACTATCCCTTTAACCTCCCGGGGGTTAAAAAGAATCTGGTTAAGTACATGAGAGTGTGTTTGGTGTTTTATTAAAAAAAAACAAAAACATTTGTGTGGGTATTGCGAGGGTTAAAAAACCAACTGTGTATTGGGTTTTTCTCCTGCCTTTATGATTAAGGGTGATTGGCTAAGGGAAGTCACCTGGCTGCTGTGTAACTATAAATACAGTCCCTAGGCTCATTTGAGTGTGCTCTTTGAGACTGCATTTTCAAGTGACTGCAGGCAAGTGAAGAAGTTAGAAAGAATCTGATTAAGTACATGAGAGTGTGTTTGGTGTTTTATTAAGGTTTAAAAAAAAAAATAATTTGTGTGGGTATTTCGAGGGTTAGAAAACCAACTATGTATTGGGTTTTTCTCTGGCCTGTGCGATTAAGGGTGATTGGCTAAGGGAAGTCACCTGGCTGTTGTGTAACTATAAATACATTCCCTAGGCTCATTTGAGCATGCTTTTTAAGACCGAATTTTCAAGTGACTGCAGGCAAGTGAAGGAGTTAAAAATAACCTGTAGTTGGAATAGAATCAGGAGTTGGAAATCAGCAGAGCTCTGAGGTGACGATAATTTAAAGGGATTTACTGCATTCACATTTAAACTCGGTTACTTACCTTAGAGTGAGCATTAGAGGACAGTATAAATCTATTTGAATTGTAAAACCAAGCATGAGTGATAGCAGGTTAGGCAATCTCACGCAGTGCACTTCTTGTCACATGTTTGAACACTTGGAGCAATCGTTCCAGGTGTCATACCGTTGTGCCAAGTGTGAGCATGTTTTCTTTTTAGAGTCTAAGATATTGGATTTGGAAAGAAATATTGCAACATTGCGAGACATTGAAAACCTGTAAAGGAGTTTAGAACTCCCAGAGCATGTAGTATGTGGGGTTAGTGGTGAAGAGGGTGGAGTTGTAGAAGAGGAGAAACAGGTAGGCAGCTGGGTAACAGTAAGGAGGGGAGATAGTGGGCAGAGGAAGGGGAAGACCAGTTCTGAGTCCAACAGATTTGCAAGATTGTGTGAAGATGTTGATGAGGATAGCTCAGAATTGGCAACCCTGGAGAGGGCTGATTCCTCTAGCAGCCAGGGGAACAGTCCTCCTTACAGGCTAGATGGGATGCAGAGTAGGCAGAAACCAAGGCAGGTGGTGGTAATAGGGGACTCTATTATTAGGAGGGTAAATAGGGTAATCTGTCGCCAGGAACGTGAATGCTGAACAGTATGTTGTCTCCCGGGTGCTCGGGTTATGCGTGTTGCGGACAGGGCTCACAGATTATTGGGAGGGGCTAGAAGTGATCCAGCTGTCTTGGTACATATCGGTACCAGTGACAAAGTAGGAGGAAGATGGAGATCACTAAAGAATGATTTCAGGGATTTAGGATGCAAGCTCAAGGCAAGGACCTCTAAGGTAGTATTTTCTGAAATACTACCTGTACCATGCTCTAGTGCAGGTAGGCAGAGGGAGCTCAGGGAGCTTAATGCATGGCTCAGGAATTGATGTAGGAAGGAGGGTTTTGTGTTTTTAGAGCACTGGGCTGACTTTGCTCTTGGGTACAATCTATATGGAAGTGATGGATTGCACCTAAATAGTAGAGGAGCCTCTGTGCTAGGGGAGAGAATGCTAAGAAGCTTGGAGGAGCTTTTAAATTAAAATGGATGTGTCACCTATGGACAACATCCCCATAATAGTTAGGTTATATATCACAAACAACAAAAAGGGTATTTATTTTTTTTATTTCAAGCTTTGATGTTATACAAACTTAACTTATAAAGTCTGGGCTGCAGCTTCTTCCGCTTAGACTGCAGCCCGACGCTCTGCCTCTGCTCTCCTCCCTGCTCCGATGACGGCGGCTTCTGTCTGTAAGCGGGAGTTCTCTCATTGGCTAGATATCGATCTCTGCCAATGAGATCGCTCCAGCTTACAGAAAGAAGCTGCCGTCATCGGAGGAGGGAGGAGAGAAGAGGCAGAGAGTCGGGCTGTAGTTTAAACGCAGTGAACCGCAGGCTAAACAGAAGTAGCTGATGCCCAGATTTTATAAGTTAGGTTTATACAACAGCAAGCTTGAAATAAAAAAATAAATACCTTTTCATTGTTTGTGATATATAATCTAACTATTATGGGGATGTTGTCCGTAGGTGACTCATCCACTTTAAGAAAGGGGGGGAGGGTATAGATAGCAAAAATTGGGTACATAGAGCAGATTGGAACCGGGTCCAAGTAAATGATCAGGGGGTGGAAAAAGGGTGGGGATAAATGTAGTAAATAGGGAGGAACTCCTAGTAAATAAAGATGTAGATAAAAGGCATTTAGGGAGAGATATATGTAAAGACTTCAAAATTAATTGTATGATAACAAATGCAAGAAGTATGGTAGATAATATAGGAGAACTACAATTGCTGGTAGGTAATGAGCAATTGGACATAACTGGTATAAAAGAAACATGGTGGAATGATGCACATAATTGGGCTGTAAATATAGAGGGCTATTCCCTGTTTAGGAGAGACAGGATTAATAGAAAATGGGGAGGTGTGTGCTTATATTTGAAACCAGAGCTAAATCCAATTTTGAGGGGAGATATTAGTGAGGAAACTGGCCAAAATGTGGAGTCCTTATGGGTAGAAATTGAGACTAAATGTGGTGTAAGGTAAAAAAAAAAGGTGTTGGTGGGTATATGCTACAAACCACCAAATATTGATGACAATTTTGAGGCCCAACTGCTATTGCAAATAAGGAAAACTGCCCAGCTTGGGCATACTATAATTACGGGAGATTTTAATTATCCAGATATCAACTGGAAAAATTAGACCTGTCTGAGTGCTATGGGTAGCAGGTTTGTGAGCATACTTCGTGAACGCTACATGTCACCAATGGTGGAAGTGCCGACAAGAAATAACAATATATTGGACCTAGTGATAACGAATAACACAGAAATGGTATCCAATATTAAGGTAAGTGAACATGTGGGAAACAGTGATCACAACATGGTTACATTTGAGATCACTCTGACAAAGCAAAACTGTATAGGTTCAACCAAAACTCTTAATTTTAAAAAAGCTAACTTCAAATTGTTAAGGGCTTCAATGCAACACACAGACTGGGATACATTATTTAAAGACAAAATACTGAGGATAAATGGTCAGAATTCAAATTTAAGTTGCGGAAATGTACCCAACAGTATATACCAATGGGGAACAAATGCAAAAGTAGTAAGTCACAGCCAATGTGGTTAACTACACATGTAAAGAAGGAAATGGCAAAGGAAAAAAAAAAAGCATTCAAACTATTTAAGTCTGAAGGAACTGAACATTCTTTCTTAAAATACAGAGAGTGCAACAAAGATTGCAAAAAGGCAATCAGGGTAGCAGAAATAGAAAATGAAACTCAAACTGCAAGAGAAAAGAAGACTAATCCCAAAAAGTTTTTCAAATATATAAATTGCAAAAAATATTAAGAGGGAGTGTATTGGACCTTTCAAAAACGAGATAGGTGAGTTGATTAGTGAGGAAAAAGAAAAGACCGATGTTCTAAACACTTTCTTTGCATCAGTATATACGAGGGAGCAAGGAATGGTAGAACAAGTAACTAATAAAGCAATACAATTATTGCATATTGGGTTAACTCAAGAAGATGTCATGGGTAGACTGAACAAAATTAAGACTGACAAAGCACCGGGTCTTGATGGTATACATCCAAGGGTTCTTAAGGAACTCAGTGCAGTGTTAGCAAAACCCCTATATTTACTCTTTAAAGATTCTCTCACCACAGGCTCAGTGCCACAAAACTGGCGAAGAGCCAATGTAGTGTCTCTATTTAAGATGGGAACTAAAAAAGAACCTGGAAATTATAGACTTATGAGTTTGACCTCTTAGTGGGAAAACTGCTAGAAGGGATAATAAGGGACTATATTCAGGATTACAACACAAAAAATAAGATAATTAGCAGGAATCAACATGGATTTATGAAGAATAGTTCATGCCAAACTAACCTTTTCAGCTTCTATGAGAAAGTAAGCAGCAACCTTGATAATGGCAAGGCAGTTGATGTAGTATATCTAGACTTTCCAAAGGTATTTGATACAGAGCCACACAGGAGATGACCTTTGCAATTGGATACAAAACTGGTTGAAGGATAGGGAACAGTGTGTGGTTGTAAATGGACAATTCTCCAATACAGTTAAAGTGGAGAGTGGAGTACCTCAGGGTGCAGTATTAGGTCCACTGCTGTTTAACATGTTTATAAATGACCTAGAAATAGATATAGAAAGCAAAATATCAATATTTGCAGATGACACTAAATTATGCAGGGTAATTTAAGGGGACTCGTTGCTAGAGAAAGACCTGGGTATCATTGTCAACTACAAACTTGGAAACAGTGACCAGAGTCAAACAGCAGTAGCACAGGCAAACAAAATCCTGTCTTGCATAAAAAGTGGTATTGAAGCAAGAGTGGATAACATAATTTTGCCATTGTAAAAATCTCTGGCAAGACCTCACCTTGAGTATGCAGTGCAGTTTTGGACACCAGTTCTGAAAAAGGATATACTAGAACTAGAGAGGGTACAGCGAAGAGCAACAAAATTAATTAAGGGAATGGAGGACTTGACATATGAGGAATGACTAGACAAACTTGGTTTATTTACTCTAGAGAAAAGACGACTAAGAGGAGATCTTATCACAAGTATATGAGAGGTCAATACAAGTATCTCTGTGGTGACCTATTCATTCCAAGGCCTGATCAAATGACCAGGAGACACTCCTTGAGATTAGAGGAAAGGAGGTTTAGACTTCAGCAGAGGAAGGGTTTTTGTTTTACAGTAAGGTCTGTTAAAGTATGTAATTCCTTGCCCAAGGATGTGGTTATGGCAGATACAATGGATACATTTAAGATAAGATTAGATACATTTCTTTCAAAAGGAAACATACAGGTTTATATTGTGTATTAGTAAGGAAATCAGGAAGGTAGCCGGAAAACTATATAATTCTCATTTCTCTGGGTTAGGAGGTAAGGGTTGAGTCTGATGGACTTGTGTCTTTTTTCAGCCTAATTTACTGTGCTATTTACTGTGTTACCTCCCTGACACAGAAGAGGTTAATTGGAACAAGGTGTCTAGAACACAGACTGGTTGTTTGGCAAAGCAGTTCACCCTGATCTAAACACCAAGATCTTCTGTAGAGAACAGGAGGACTTACTGGGATGATATGTTTGTACTTCAGGAGAGCTGACATATAGGGATCACAAAGCAATACTTCTACCACTCACACGGCATAAAAGTACACCTTATAGGGGCTTAGGCTGTAACCCCTTACTTACCAAATGTATTCTATTCTCTGGTAGAAGAACAGTTAATTAGTCACTGTTTGGGGAATCTTACACACCTGAAAGAAACGGATGTCCTGACTGGCAGCTAATGCGTTTAAGAGCAGTCGAAGTGATGGCTTTCTAATAGCAAACATCCAATGAGAAATGGTCAAATTGTGTCTTATTGGTTGCCTGTGCTTAAAGCCACTGTATGCCCAGCTGAAATACATGCTTAATGCTTTACAACCACAAAACTATAACAGTTCACATTCCAGGTATTTTTTACATCCATAAAATTCCCTACTCTATGTCCTTGGAGTAAGCAGAGTAAAGAGGAGAATTTTTTGAAGTACACATTGACAAATGTTTGGTAGGGTGTATAATCAATATATTACCGGCCCTTGTGTGAAGAAGCCGGTTCGAAAACCAGCGGGGGATGAAAGTGTGCCCCCCTGCACAGGAAGGTGCAGAGCAGTGATAGTGATATCCACAACGTTGAAAATAAAATGCTTGGCAGTAATAGTTTATCGTAAAAAAATGAACTTGATCGTAACATGTTTTGTGGTGGCATGACCACTTTTTCAGAGGAAAATGCATGTTTTTTCCTCTGAAGTAGTGTTCATGAGAGCAGGAAATGTTAGATCTTCTTAATTTTGTACAATAAGGTATGAAAGTGTTTTGTTTATAGTGGTAGAGGGGGCTTGTCCAACATTCACTTGTTACTGTCTTGATATTGGCATAAGTGTGTTGCAGTGTGGTGTGTAGTTGCTAGTGGAAGGACGTCACGGCAACAGAGGATGCGGGCTGCGATTAAGGACAGTGGGGCTCTTTGGTAAAGCCATAAACATTATCATAAGATGGTATTTGATCATAAAGAGGCAGATACAGTTAACAGTTATGATAAATTTAATAAGGTGACTTTAAATTTGGATCTTTTACCTCTCCTCATGCTGCCCATAGTCCTCCAAATGCTGACACAGTACAGTTGCATATGCTGGGCACACAACAAAAAACAGCACCAGGGACTCAGTCCTACAACCGCTTAGAGCTGTGAGCGGTTGCAGGACTGTGTCCCCTGTGCTGTTTTGTGTTGTGTGCCCAGCATATGCAACTGTATTGTGTGTGAGCGTTTGGAGGACATGCAGTGCTGAGAGCATCTGGAGCGGGCTTACGGTGGGATAGGTGGCAAAATGTGTAGTAGAGGGAGCAGGGGTGAAATGTACCGGGAGGCATGTAGAAAGGGCTGTGAGTGCTGCGTTTGTGGAGCATGTGTGCTTCAGTTTGGGAGCCAATGCTTCGGTTTGGGAGCCAGTGTCATCCATGTTTTTTTCTTTGTTCAGCCTGCAAATATTTTCACATGAGTAGGCAAGGGCCTTCACCCCCTGCATACTCCTGTGAAAATCAAGCCCATTGTATCTCAGTGGTAAGGCAGTATGGAGGAGACATGAATATGTACTTACTACCGCCCCTGGGTATGTTTGTCTGACATGGGGTGTGTGTGTGTGGACTGAGACGGAGAATCTGGCATCATGCCAGCCTTCTCCTTTTATTAATATGGATAGATCATGTCAGACTAATTTTCTTGCATTTTATGAAAGGGTAAGGCGGCATCATGGTCATCTCTTCACACCTGTTTCAGTTGGCAAGCAAAACCAGGAGTCAGACCGTATAATTAATAGAACCTTTATTATGAGAATAATGACATGAATGCAATATATAAATATACACACAGTGGGTGATTGAAATGGCGAGCACCGTGTCAGGAATAGCAGTCTCCCAATCTCTGCACCACACTGTCCGAGACTAGGCCTCAGCCCACTGCAGTCTCGTGGTAAGGTAACGCCCAAGAGATACTGACTCAGCCTGCAGTCAGTAGCTAGGAGTCTGCTAGAGCCCCAGGTCAGTACTAGGAAGGATCTCTGAATAACAGAACCAACAAACTGAGCGAACAAACAAAGCCTTCTAGTAAGAACCAGATAAGATAGTCAGACGAGCCAGGGTGATTGAAACGGCGAGCACCGTATCAGGAATAGCAGTCTCCCAATCTCTGCACCACACTGTCCGAGACTAGGCCTCAGCCCACTGCAGTCTCGTGGTAAGGTAACGCCCAAGAGATACTGACTCAGCCTGCAGTCAGTAGCTAGGAGTCTGCTAGAGCCCCAGGTCAGTACTAGGAAGGATGTCTGAATAACAGAACCAACAAACTGAGCGAACAGACAAAGCCTTCTAGTAAGAACCAGATAAGATAGTCAGACGAGCCAGAGTCATACACGGAGCGGGTAGTCAGCAAGAGCCACAGGTTTGCACCAGAAAGGATATCCACTGAAGCGATGGAATGCTGGTGTCACGGTTTTTGAAGACTCTCAGACTTAAGGTTTGGTAAAATGACTTAACTTTATTAAAAGTTAAAGGCAATCCCCGTAGGGTAAACATACATAACAATACAAAGGTAATAGAATATACAATAGGTACTACCGGCCTTGCTTAAATACCGGGCAAGGCAACCCAAGTGACAGTTTAATGACAGGCTCTACCGGCCTTGCCTATACCGCGTAAGGCAACCGTGAGATGACGTATACCGGTTCTACCGGCCTTACCAATACTGGGCAAGGCAGCCCAATGGCATGCAAAATGTAGGCTCTACCGGCCCTGCCAATACCGGGTAAGGCAACCTTAAAGATGGTGATATACAAGGTTCTACCGGCCTTACCAATACCGGGCAGGGCAGCCCAAAGGAGTACTGTAGTAGGCTCTACCGGCCCTGCCAATACCGGGTGAGGCAACCTACAGGATGGTGTCGTCAAGGTTCTACCGGCCTCACCAATACCAGGCAGGGCAGCCTGAGCAAGTAGACCAGCTGTCAGGTGACTAAGACAGCAGAGAGCATAAGTATAGAGGTCTAATCAGCAGAAGTCTATTGTCAAGGATAATCAGACAACTGCAAGGAAGTGGACAGCGACTGACCACAGTACTGGATGTACAGGAGCAAACCAACGTCCGCACGTTGGGACTAATGGTAAATAGCGCCACCAGGTTTAATGAAGCAAACCAGCGACCGTACGCTGGAACCAACAGTGTAAATCGCAACCAGTCTAGTGGAGTAAACCAGCGTCCGCATGCTGGGACCAACAATGTATATCGTAACCAGGTTTAATGGAGTAAACCAGCGTCCGCACGCTGGGACCAATGATGTATAACGCAACCAGGTTTAATGGAGCAAACCAGCGTCCGCACGCTGGGACCAACAATGTATATCGCAACCAGGTTTAGTGGAGTAAACCAGCGTCCGCACGCTGGAACCATCAATGTGTATTGCAACCAGGTAGTGGAGCAAACCAGCGTCCGCATGCTGGAACCAACAATGTATCTCGCAACCAGTCTAGTGGAGTAAACCAGCGTCCGCACGCTGGGACCAACAATGTATATAGCAACCAGGTTTAGTGGAGTAAACCAGCATACGCACGCTGGGACCAATAATGTATACCGCAACTAGGTTTAGTGGAGCAAACCAGCGTCCGCATGCTGGAACCAAGAATGTGTATCGCAACCAGGTTTAGTGGAGCAAACCAGCGGCCGCACGCTGGAACCAACAATGTGTATGCAATAGCGAGGAGAACAATGTCGCCAGAGCAACAGCTGGAGCGCGAGACTCAGAAACTCGTACAGGTTAACCCGCGCGGTGCTGGAGCTCTGGAACCCCGGAATACAGGCACACTGGAACACTGGAACACCGGAATGTTAGCATACAGGAACACTGAAACGCTGGAACACCGGAACATTAACGTACAGGAACACTGGAACCCTGGAACACCGGAACGTTAATGTTCAGGAACACTGGAACACCGGAATGTAGCATACAGGAACACTGGAAACAGGCCCAGAGATCTGACAAGCAGGTCAGGCAGAGTGGAGTCAGAGACACCACGAAAGGGCAACCTGGAAGTGCTCCACCTGGGTTTAAAAAGGCTGTGTGAGGAGGGCTAATGACAGACAGCCAATCACGAATACTCAGCAGGTGATAGACACAGAGCAGCACAAATCACGGGCACCGTGATAGCTGGATGCGCAGTGAATAGAGCCCCAGGTCAACACCAGAGTGGGTAGTCAGACAAGCCTAAGTCATACACGGAGCAGGTAGTCAGCCAGAGCCACAGGTTTGCACCAGAATGGATATCTGAGCCAAATCGGAACGCCAAGGAGAATAGTCAGACAGAGCCACAGGTCAACACCAGAATGGATGGACAGACAACCCAGATCATACACAGGAATACTAGAAAATGAACTTCTCAGAACAACAACGTAAGGGTGACTGAGTCAGGACTCAGCCTGCCCTTTAAACCCCTCCACAGGAAGTAGGTAGGAGGAGCAGCTAGAGGGAGGAAGTAGGTAGGAGGAGACTACAGGAAACAAACACACATAAAACAGAGGCCTGCAGCATGCTTGAAGCCTCTTGCCTGCAGATGACACATGGAAAGACACCGATTGCCGCTGAATTGGCGGCGCTGGAAACAAGGTACTGTGACAGTACCCTCTCTTCAAAGACCACTCCTCCAAGGGACCGGACCAGGTTTGTCAGGGAAACGTGCATGGAATCTGCACACCAGGAGAGGAGCGTGAACATCAGCAGCAGGGATCCAAGAGTGCTCCTCCGGACCATATCCCTCCCAATGGATAAAATACTGTAAACATCCTCTAACCATACTGGAGTCCAGAATACTTTGAACCTCATATTCCTCTTGATCTGCAACTATCACAGGAGCAGGACGGACAGGAGCGGAGGTATACCGGTTGCAGACCAAGGGCTTTAACAGGGAGACATGAAAGACATTATGTATCTGCATATTGGCAGGCAGTTCCAATGCGTAAGACACCAGGTTAATCTTGTGCAACACCTTGAAGGGACCAACAAAACGAGAAGCCAGTTTATTGCATGGGACCTGGAGGTGCAAATTACGGGACGACAACCACACTCTATCTCCAACCTGGAAGGTCGGTGCTGGCAGACGTCTACGGTCAGCCTGCCTTTTTTGTCGCTGCACTGAACCACGTAGGGTATGCTGTACTGGAACCCATGAGGAATGGAGTGCCTGCAAATGCTCATCCAGAGCTGGAATAGCTTGTGCATGGAAGGTTTCAGGAAGAACAGAGGGTTGGAACCCATAGTTAACCAAGAAAGGAGAACTCTGAGTGGAAGAGTTCACTGCACAATTTCTGGCAAACTCCGCCCAGGGCAACAGGGTAGCCCAATTGTCGTGGTGGTCAGAGACATAACAAAGTAGAAATTGCTCCAAGGCTTGGTTCGATCTTTCTGCCGCACCATTGGATTGCGGATAGTATGTGGAGGAGAATGCCAGTTGCATTCCCATTTGCACACAGAAACACCTCCAGAAGCGGGACACAAACTGGCTTCCTCTATCAGACACGATCACCTTCGGGATACCATGGAGTCGGAACACCTCCTTTGTGAATTCCACCACCAATTCCTGTGCGGATGGCAAGCCCTTGAGTGGCACAAAGTGAGCCATCTTTGAGAATTTGTCCACAATCATAAGTATTGCAGTAAAGCCCATGGACCTAGGAAGGTCGACCATAAAATCAATGGATAACTGAGACCAGGGGCATTCCCCGTTGGCCACAGGCTGGAGTAAGCCCACCGGCAGATGTCGGGGAGATTTATTTTGAGCACACTCGGTGCAGGCAGCGGTAAAGGCGGCACAATCAGAGCGGAGGCTCGGCCACCAAAATAGTCTAGACAAGGACCAGATTAACTGGTTGCGCCCAATATGGCCAGTGATTTTGGAAGCATGGTATGTCTCCAGGATTTTAATGTGGAATTGAGCCGGTACAAAACATCTCCCACTAGGAGTCTCTGCTGGGGCAGACGCTTGGGCGGCCAGTATCTTCTCTCCCAGAGGAGAGGTAATATAGGTACGAATCGTGGCCAGAATGTGATCAGCAGCAATGATCGGATCGGGAGGAACCTCCTCTTTGGACCTACTACAAAATTGGTGTGACAGGGCGTCAGCCTTAACATTTTTTGAGCCTGGAAGGTAGAAAACCTTGAAATTAAACCTGGATAGGAATAGTGCCCATCTGGCCTGCCGGGAGGACAGCCACTTGGCTTCAGACAAGTATGTCAGATTCTTATGGTCCGTAAGAATCAAAATGGGGGAACTGGTACCCTCCAACAGATGATGCCACTCTTTCAATGCCAAAATTATAGCCAGCAACTCCCTGTCATCAATCTGATAAACCCTTTCCGCCTTAGATAGTTTTTTTGAAAAGTAGACACCAGGACGCAAAGCCTCTCCAGGAGCTGACCGTGGAGAAAGGAGGGTGCCTACTTCAATCTCTGACGCATCAACCTCCAGGGTAAAGGGCAGGGCGGGATTGGGATGTACCAGGATTGGAGCTGCAGTAAATGCTGCTTTGAGATTGTCAAAGGCAGAGAGTGCATCAGAAGACCATTCTAACACTGTGGCTCCTTTCCGCGTCATGTCAGTGATGGGTTTTACAATGGTCGAGAAATTTTTTTATAAATTTATGTTAATAGTTTGCAAAGCCCAGAAATCTTTGAATTGCCTTCAGTCCATCTGGACGAGGCCACTGAACCACAGCCGACAGTTTTTTGGGGTCCATAGCGAACCCAGATGCGGAGATAACATACCCAAGAAAGGTAACTTGGGTATTGTGAAACTCACACAGAACAAGTTGTTTTCTCTCAGGAGCGAAAGGACCCTGGATATATCCGCATAGTGGGCCTCCACTGTTGGAGAATGGATAAGGATGTCATTCAGATATACAACAACGCAGCTTTGCAAAAGTTCTCTCAGGATGTCATTTATGAATTCTTGGAAGACAGCGGGAGCATTGCACAGGCCAAAAGGCATGACCAGATATTCATAATGCCCACTTCAGGTATTGAATGCTGTCTTCCATTCATGCCCTTGTTTGATCCTGACCAAATTGTAAGCTGCCCTCAAATCGAGCTTGGTAAATATAGTAGAAGCTTTGAGACGGTCAAACAGCTCGGTAATCAACGGTATGGGATATGCATTTTTTACCATCAATTTGTTTAGGCACCGAAAATCGATACAAGGGTGTAATTCTCTGTCCTTCTTTTTCACAAAAAAAAATCCAGCACCCGCGGGATATGAGGATTTCCGAATGATGCCCCTCTCCAAGGCATCAGCAACATACTCCTCCATGACCTTATTCTCCTCCACAGACAGAGGATGTGTATGACCCCGCGGAGGGGTAGTCCCAAGCAAGAGCTCAATCGTGCAATCAAATGGTCTATGGGGAGGTAAAGCTCCTGCCTGGATGTTGTTAAATATCTCAGAAAACTGTGAATAAGCCTCAGGTAGGCCTTGAGACTCGGCACAGGCAAGTCTGATGGGATGTGAAAGACAAGCCTCCTCACAGTGAGAACCCCAGGACAATATCTCACACGTGCTCCAGTCAATTTTAGGGTTATGCACTTGTAACAACGGGAAACCTAACACAATAGCAGAGTGCGGAGAGTTTATCACCTGAAACTTCAGGGTTTCCTTATGTAGGGCTCCCACACTTAGGGTAAGTAGGGCAGTCTCATGGGTAATGTGTGCTGGCAGCAGGGGTCTGCCATCAATTGCTTCAACCACCAAAGGAGAGTCATGAGGCACTAAAGGAATGGTATAGTTAATAGAACCTTTATTATGAGAATAATGACAGTAATGCAATATATAAATATTCACACAGTGGGTGATTGAAACGGCGAGCACTGTATCAGGAATAGCAGTCTCCCAATCTCTGCACCACACTGTCTAGACTAGGCATCAGCCCACTGGAGTCTCGTGGTAAGGTAACGCCCAAGAGATACAGTCAGTAGCTAGGAGTCTGCTAGAGCCCCAGGTCAGTACTAGGAAGGATGTCTGAATAACGGAACCAGCAAACTGAGCGAACAGACAAAGCCTTCTAGGATAGTCAGACAAGCCAGAGTCATACACGGAGCGGGTAGTCAGCCAGAGCCACAGTTTTGCACCAGAAAGGATATCCACTGAAGCGATGGAATGCTGGATGCGCAGTGGATAGAGCCTCAGGTCAACACCAGAGTGGGTAGTCAGACAAGCCTAGTATCACGGTCCCTGTGATTCCCTGTCACTCTTTGTGGTGGTGCTCTTCCATTGGCGGAGCTTGATTGGCCTGCCCAGGGTGTCCCTTTATATACTGGGCCTATGGCACCTGTCAGGTGCCCTTTCGTGGTGTTCCTGTTCCTGCTCCTTTGTTGCTGTGATCCTGCGTTCCTGTGTACCGACTCGGCTCGTCTGACTACTCTGCTGTTCCTGCTCCGTGATTGACCCGGTTCTGGCTAACTTCCTGCTCCGTGGTTGACCCAGTTCTGGCTGACGTTCCTGCTCCGTCAATGACCCGGTTCTGGCTGACGTTCCTGCTCCGTGATTGACCCGGCTTTGGCTGACTTCCTGCTACGTGATTGACCAGGTTCTGGCTGATGTTCCTGCTCCGTGATTGATCCGGTTCTGGCTGACGTTCCTGCTCAGTGATTCATCCGGTCCTGTCTGACGTTCCTGCCTGGCGACATTCTGAGCCTGCTCGCAGCTTGCACTGACTGATCACGCCTCCTGAGAGTACTGCCGAGCTAGTGCCGTTGTTACCGAGTCTGTTGGAGAACACTTGCTGTTCTGGTTGCCTCCGTTACCGAGCCTGTTCGTTTACACTTGCCAAGCTTGTTGCCTTCCATCCTGAGCCGTATTAACACTTGTTGAGCTGTTGCCTACTTCACCGAGCCTATCCGTTACCACTGCAGAGCAGTACCTTGCTTTAGGTGCTCGTTTCCCAGGAGTTGTAGCACTGCATGGAGCTATTGGGCATTCCGGTACTCTGTCAGTGTGTGCTCCGTTTCGGCACTGGTAGTGTGCCTTGGCTCTGGTCTCCTCTCGCTCACAGTGTTGTTCCATCAGATCGCACCTAGAAGTGCGTTAGGCTCACAGTATATTGGCTTGGGCAGTGTCTCCTCCGTTACCGCACCTAAGGGGTGCTTTTGGCTCCGGTCCATTTTGCACATGCAGTGTTTCCTCCGTTACCGCACCTAGGGGTGCTCCTGTATCTGGCTCCATTGGCTCTGGCAGTATCTCTCCTCCGTTACTACATCCAAGTAGGGGTATTGGCTCCAGCTCCAGTTGGTCCTTGCTATACTATTGGACATTACGATACAGCTATCTGGTTGTGATTCAGTTCAGTTGCACTGCTTGAGCTTGCTAGCTGCACTACTACTACTGGGACTATTTATGCACCGGCGTTGGCTAAGTCACCACCACAGAGACTGACTACCAGTTTTGAGCATTAACCCTTACCTATGTTTCTGCTATATACTACCTGCTCCTGCTATATTGGGCCTGTACATTGTCCATTGCTTACCTCACTGTAATACAGAATCTGGCCACCAGGGGCACTGTTCCTTATTTTATTTTAATAAAACCGTGTTTTATTTCTAACCTTGGTCTGAGTGTCAGAAAACCGTAACACCTAGGTCATACACGGGGCGGCATACCAGCCAACTGTCCTGATTTACGTGGGACAGTCCCGAATTTATGGCCCAAACCCGCTGTCCCGCCCGGATTTACTGTCTGTCCCGTTTTACCAGGCCTGTTACATTTTGCCCACTCACTACCGGCTCCAGGTAGACACACGGCACTCTGAGTGAGATCGTGTGTGCACGCAACCGTGCCTTAGTCCGCCTGCCGCAGCAGTGAGTTAGAGTGAGGCTGAGATAGCCACTACACAGAAACTCTCTCCGCCCGCTGACATACTGGGTTACCGCTCCTCAAAAAAACAGATCATCCCTGCGACTGTGTCCTGGTCCTCCTGTACCCTACAGCTTCAGGTACATATAATTTTCATGTGTCTGAGATAGCAGCAGTGGCTCTCATACAGAGCTATTATTTGTGCGGGGGGAGGTTGCTAGAGGCACCGCACGGCGTAGCGCTGTCTGTCTCCGCCACATTGAGCCTGCCTGGTGGCGTCCTTTAATCATTTGGGCAGATAGTAGCTTGGCTGCTGGTGGTGTCTGAATCAATTTAGACACCCGGACAGAGCAGTGTCAGACAGTGGTGTGTCTGAGAAGTGGTCATGCAGAGCTCGCATACCGCTTCCAGCAGCCGCTGCGCACACTCACTGAGGGGAGTCTGTAGCAGCATGGTGGGGGCGAAAATGTATTTCAACCATGCCTGCTGCATGTCAAAAGATGCGTACACACGCAGCGTACGCCATAATGCCCTTTCCTCGCGGCTTCCTTCACTATGACAGGAGACGCTCCCTCCATACAGTCATGGAACTTTTCCTTTCCCCTCCTCACAATGATCCATCACTGGAGCCTCCATTGTCCCCTACCACCTACCACCAGCAACTTCCCTACAGAGGGCTGTTGTCTGGTAATCAAAAGGTTAAGGAGCTGAGCAGGTTTTTACCTCACAGGGTTGGGGGGAGGAGTGCAGCAGTAAGTACTGGAGATGGGAGGAGGTAAGCAGGGCTGAGAATAGAGGAGAGAGGGTTAATCAGGTGTTGCTGAGGAGGGAGAGGGTTAATCAGGTGTGAAGGGAGAGATTGATGAGTGAGGCTGAATAGTGGAGGGAGTGAGCATAGCTGAAGAACATGAGGAATATCAATGTATCAGTATATTGCTCAGGGGACAGTCACTTTTTGAGAGCTAAATCCCTATGCCCCCTCTTTCCCACCCTGGTGTCCTTTTTTTAGGAGATCAGACTGTGTGGTGTATATATAAATGTATCATATTGCTCCACAGTAATAAAACAACCATTAATGTTTGTTTAAACTTTAGTATACGTGTTTATAAATTAGTTTGTGTGTGTAAAATACCTTTTTCTATATAACTTGTTCAGTTATACAAAACGCTCTCAATAGCTCATGAAATAAAAAATATTACGGTTAATGCTCCGCCTACCAGCCACGCCCCCAAGCAACGCCCCCTAAAACAAAGTGTCCCTCTTTGGCCATTTGAAATGTTGGGAGGTATGGGGCGGGTAGTCAGCCAGAGCCACAGGTTTGCACCAGAATGGATATCTGAGCCAAACTGGAACGCCAAGGAGAATAGTCAGACAGAGCCACAGGTCAACACCAGAATGGATGGACAGACAAGCCCGATCATACACAGGAATCAGGAATACTAGAAAATGAACTGCTCAGAACAACAACGTAAGGGTGACTGAGTCAGGACTCAGTCTGCCCTTTAAACCCCTCCACAGAAAGTAGGTAGGAGGAGCAGCTAGAGGGAGAAAGTAGGTAGGAGGAGACTACAGGAAACAAACACACATAAAACAGAGGCCTGCAGCATGCTTGAAGCCTCTTGCCTGCAGATGATGCATGGAAAGACGCCGATCGCTGCTGAAGCAGCGGCACTGGAAACAAGGTACTGTGACAACACCTTCACAAAGTTTAACCCTTTCAGGGGCTTGGACCATTTCCTGTACCCTGTAGGCCTATGGAAAACTATATATGTATTTTTTTCACAACTAATTGAGCTTTTTCACGGTGTCTTACATAAAGTTAATTGGGCATTGTGCAAAAAACTAAGATGTTATAATTACATAAAAATTGCAAAATTACTTATTTTGCTAAATTTACATACTATGTATCAAAAACATTTACCTTGCTTGTGAAGCTTTCAATTATTTGAAAAAGCCCTGGGTCCCCGAGTGCAAAAATACCACATTTATATAGTTGTACCTACATCCATGACTAGCACAGTGCCCTAATCACCAGGAGAGCAAAATGGCATTTTCAACTTTATGAGTTTGTATGGGGAAAAACTACTTTCTGGAAAGTAAATATCCTATCACATCAAATGAGGGGTTAATTGCCTTTTTACCCCAAGCCTGGTGTGCACAAATGTTTCCAGAAGGTGACACTATAGGAAAAAATTGGAAGTGTTTTGCATTTCCAACCCTTCAAATATACTGAAATCTGTGAAAACTATAGAATTTCCTACTATATGCATTCAATAGTGCTCTTAGGAGAAAATGGCACCCCATTGGTAGGAGTTGATATACCTCATGGGGTGCTAGAACTACAAAACTACACCTACTACAACATCTGATTTTTCTAGCATTTTCTCAAACTTGACTTGCCTGTACAAAAATTGTTATAACACCTACATAAGTGAAGAAAAAGTAGACAAACCATACCATTTTGGAAAGAAGATAACCTGCCACGTCTAATGAGGGGTATCTTGACTTCCTACCCCAAGCCTGGTGTGTACAAATGTTTCTAGAAGTGGAGCTATAGGAAAAAAATAGCATTTTTTTAATATTTCCACCGCTTCAAATATACTGAAATCTGTGGATTTGCAGCTGTGTTCATTAGCAAGTGCTCTTAGGAGAAAAATGGCACCCCACTGGCATGAGTTTACCTACCTTAGGGGTGCGAGAAGTACAAAATTACACCCTACTACAAACTCTGATTTTTCTAACATTTTCTCAAGCATGACTTGCCTGTAAGAAAATGGTTATAACACCCAAAGAGGTTAAAAAAAGGTAGACAAACCATACCATTTTGGAAAGAAGATAACCTAGTGCATCAAATGAGCTGGTCATTTTCCTTCTTATCCCAAGCCTTATTTGCACAAATGTTTCTAGAAGGTGGCACTATTGGAAAAAAATTGCATTTATTTTATATTTCCACCCCTTGAAATCTGTGAAAACTATGGAATTTCCATCTCTATACTTTAGCTAGTGCTCTTAGGAGAAAAATGACACCCCACTGGCATGAGTCGAAATACCATAGGGGGTGCTAGAAGAACGAAACTACACCTACTACAACCTATAATTTTTCTAACATTTTCTTAAACATGACTTGCCTGTACAAAAATGGTTATAATACCTACAGAAGTGAAGAAAGGGTAGACAAACCATATCATTTTAGAAACCTGCTGCATCTAATCAGGGGTCACTTGCCTTCTTACCCCAAGCATGTTGTGCCCAAATGTTTCCAGAAAGTGGTTATAAAAAGAAAACAATTTTTTTAGATTTCCACCCCTTCTAATGTACTGAAATCTGTACAAGCTATGGAATTTCCAACTCTGTTCATTAGCCAGTGCTCTTAGGAGAAAAATGGCACTGGTATGAGTTTACATATCTAAGGGGTGCCAGAAGCACATAACTACATCTACCTGTTTTCTTCTTTGAAAATGGATGCTTGTACTAAAATGTTCATAAGTATTAGAGACATGAAGAAATTGTATAAAAGGTGTACCATTTTGGAGAGAAGACATTCACCCGCATCAAATGAGGGGTCAGTTGACTTTCTACCCTTGGGCTGAAGCGCACAAATAATTCCAAAAGTTGGCACTATAGGAATAAATACATGTTTTTTTTTTTACATTTCCACCACTTAAAAGATACTAAAATCTTTGAAAACCATAAAATGTCCTACTATATTCAGTACGTGCTACCAACATGAGAAAAATGGCACCAAATTTGTGTGGCATAACATCTTGTGGGTACTAGAAGTACAATAATATACCTACTACAACCTCTGATTTTTCTAACATTTTCTCAAACATGACTTGCCTGTAGAAAAATGGTTATAACAGCTACAGAACTGAAGAAAAGGTAGACAAACCAGACCAATTTGCAAAGAAGATAACCTGCCTCATCAAATGAGGGGATACTTGCCTTTCTACCCCTAGGTTAGTGTGCACAACTGTTTCCAAAATGTGTTTCTACAAGAAAAAAGAAAACTATTTTGTTTTTTTTTACATATCAGTCACTTCAAAGATACTAAAATGGTTCAATGCCATGGGATTCCCTAGGAGGACCTCCTGCCAGCCTAAGAAGAATGGTACCCCACAGCAGGTAGCTATACCTTATTGGGTGTCAGGAGCATGGCTACCAGTGCATGGCAACCAGTGGAACAAGGATGGGGAAGCAAACAATGTATGTGTGATTTTATGGCTACCAGTTGAAACAAGCTAGGGGGTCAGCCAATGTATGTCCAGACCTTTGACTGCCAGTGTAACCAAGCTGGAGGCTTAGGCAGAGTGTATGTGGGTATGTCTACTAGTATGCAGCAGCTCAAGGATGGTGGGAATGGGTGGGTCAGATAGTACATATGGGGGATATGTGACTACCAGTGTGCACTGTATGTCTCCCTCATTCACAGTTTGATTCCTAGCCTGAATCCTGTGCATACTGGTACATTGAGTCTACCAATTGGCGGTGGAAACAGGCTGGGAGGGTCAGGCTGGGGGAATGGACTGCTAGTGGGATGTGGAACCAGGCCGGGGGTTACAGTATGTGTGGGGGTGGGATTGGAGGCATTTTGTGTGCAAGCCATAGGGGTGTCCAATGTACTGCAAAGCAATGCATTGGACCCCTGTTGCACACAAAGAGTTAATTTGTTTTTTAGCTATTTTTATACATACCACTCCTAATGCACCCCCAACAAGGTCTAAATAAAAAAATGTGTGTGTCACAGGGAATCCACACTGCGTTGGACCCCTCCCTCCCATGGCACCTGCTGTTTTTTTTTGTTGTTTTATCCCCAATACTTTTGTTTAGACCACGTTGGGGGCATCAAAACCCCTCCTGATGTCCTGCAATGAGGTCTGAATAAAAAATAATGGGGAAAAATCCTTTGTTTGCCACAGGGGTGTCCAGTGTGTTGCAAAGCAATGCATTGGGTCTCTCTAGCAAACAGAGGGTTATTTTTTTGTATTATTATTTTTTATTCATAGCTTGTTGGGAGGGATCAGGACCACTCCTGTTTTTTGGGGGGAGTTGTTTTTTAATTTTTTTATTTAGAGCATGTTGTTGGGCATCCCAATAAGGTATTAAGAAAAAAATAATAATAATCCTTTGTCTGCCACAGGGTGTCCAATGCATTGAAAAGCAATGCATTGGACCCCCTATGGCACAGAGGGTTATTTTTTATTTTATTTTATAATTTTTATTCAAATGTTGTTGGGGGCATCAGGACCACTCCTGATGACCCCCAACAAAGGCTGAATGAATATAAATAAATTAGTGTGTGTGTGTGCCACAGGGGTTCCAATGCATTGCATAGCACTGTGTTGGACCTCCCCTGTGGTGTACACATATCTTTTTACTTAGATCTTGTCAGGGGGCTTCAGGACCCCTCTTGACACCACCCCAATGAGGTGTAAATAAAATAATAATTGTCTGCCACAGGGGTGCACTGCATTGGACCACTGTGTTATATAGAGGGTTAACTTTTTTCATTTCTTTCTATTCAGAGCTTGTTTGGGGGGCATCAGGGCCACTCCTGATGCCTCCCCCAACATGCTGTGATTACTAAGTAATGAAAAAAAGTCCTGTGTGTGCCCGGGGGGGGGGGGGTCTGCATTGGACCCCCCGTGGGTAGGTTTAATTATTACTATTTATTTTTTATTATAGACTGCACTGGGGGGCATCAGGACCCCTCCTGATGCCCACCAATGAGGTCTTAATAAAACAAGCTTTCCTCAAAACAGATGACCCTGTGAGTGCCACAGGGGTCTCTGGACGTCCCTGTGGCACTCATAGGGTTAATTTTAATTTTATTTTTTTATTATTATTCTCAGACCTTGTGGGGTACATCAGGACCCCTCCTGATGTCCCCTCAGTTACTGATCTCCCAGCATGACAATAAGCTCTCCTGCCTTCTCTCCTACCCCCCAGTATGAGTGAATGGGATCGGGGAAAGTTTCCTAATGTCACCAGGAAACAGGAACTGCTGGTCAAACTCATACAATGTACCCTCAATGCACTAAGAGAAAAGGATTTATCGGTGAGTACAAAAATCCCCTTTAAATTTGTCTTCTCCAAATTTAGAGCATTTTTATTTTGTCAGAAAAAAATTACATTAATCAGACAAAAAAGTGGCGGTTACATTTTTTTTTTAAATACCATACAATATGATGGTAGATTAAACCACACTCACTTTTAAGACTGCTTTTTACCTTTGTTGGAGATAGCGGAATTGAATGCAAAAAAATGAACATAATATATAGTTTGTATGTATGTATCGATCTTTATACAGCACAATACCTGTGGTCATTGCATTATTAGTGAGGGAAAATGTGCAGCAAAGGGAATCATACATTGGTATGGGGACCTTTCCTCAAAAGACCTAATGGTCTAATATGTCTGAGAACCGACGGACCATGATTCAAGAACTTTTTCATTCTGATGACAGACAATTTCAGTTAATGCACTTTTTGAACATCTTGAAAAGTATACTAGTGCTATAGGATGGATAAATACGCTACTTGGTATAATACTTCTACAAGAAATTCACAGTTAATCACAAATGTGATCGGGGCAGCCGCAGAAATTTTTCCAGGGGGGGGGGGGGCAAAACAGGCCAGCCTACCCAACCCCTATATTTAAATGGAGGGGGCAAGTGTGTGTGTGCCCATGAATGTGATGGCTGGTTTAATAGACAAATGGGCACATTCTAACTAACTGCAAAGTTGTATATACCGTAAAATCTCAGGTATAATACACACCTGTGCATAATATGCAGGTGTATATTATACCAAAGATTTTAGGGGAAAACAAGAGTGCCTATGTATAATACTCACCCTTGTTTTCCCCTCTTATGAAAAAAATTAAGCCTGCCAGAACCCTTCCCTCCCTCCCCCTCTTCAAAAGACAAGTCCCCTCATTTCAACATTATCAGGAAACATGTAAAAAATGTGAATCTTCCCCTGCAGGCGGCACGCTTCCATTTGCTGCCCACTTCCTTCTGGCTATGGAACTGCCCTGTGAGGACCTTCAGATTCTCAGAGGGCATTACCATTGGCTGGAGCCGGTAGGTCCTGAAAGCCAATTGAAGGAATCGGGCGGCGAATGGAAGTGTGCCACCCACAGGGGAAGATTCACATTGTTTACATGTTTCCTGATAATGCTGAAAATACGGGGACTTGTCTTTTTAAGAAAGTAAGTGGCATTTTAGAATCAGATAGTGCCAGGGGAGGGAGGGAAGGGTTCTGGCCGGCTTAATTTTTTTTTTAAATAAAAAACTCTCGAGTATAATACGCACCCCCCACTTCACAGAAGGTGAAGTGGGGTAAAATTGTGTGTATTATACCTGAGATTTTACGGTAAATATACATATATTACAGAGCAAAAACTGGGATGTTATGTCAAATTTCAAAACACTCATAAGATAAAAAGTCTCTTGATATACATTGATTACTAAACAGTATGTATTCCCATAAGCTGTAATAGATAAAAAGTCGTATAGTACTTGTGAAATAGATGATGACGATGATTGGATGGAGCTGATGAAAATGATGGATGAATAGAGGTTTCTTATGATAATATAAATGATGCAAATTAAATATGAATGAGTATGAATGCAGTAATGTCTCAAGGACATCATGAAGGACATCATCAAGGACTCAAGCGCTCTAAATAGAGCAAAGAAAGAAATACAAAATAAATACTTTCTAAGTATAGTATTGGTCAAATATCAAAATACTAAAAATGTCCGGTGATATAAGATAGGAATGGTAATGGTGGCTATATAATCACTCACCTATAAGACTAGATACATTAAACAAAACTGATAGGTGCAAAAATAAATATCTTTATTAAAAATGCCTTTATCTGATGCGACCATTTCTTGCATCGCGCCATAAGTTCTATAGAATTGCAAAACAATTTCTCTACAATTACAGTAGAATTGAAAGTGAACAAGTGCAGTTTTACAAATGAAATACAAGGATGCAGGTTAGAAAGTTATGTCTTAGATACAGAAGAAAATACAAATCCTACTGCGCCGGAGAATCCAACATACCCTCGGCCCTATGTGGAAGGAAAAGATGAGCAGTTGTGGAGCAAACCAGCTACATCACAGCGGGAAAATAAAAATGTATTCAAATGGAGTTTTAAACCTCTTGAATACCAGGCAGGTCACCAGTGCATTACTTTGCAATGCATTAAATACTCCTCTAGCATTCAAGGCAGTGAGTTCTTAAACTATTTAATTCATGGCACACCTAACATACAATCTGTAATTTACAGGGCACCCCTAGCATTTTACAGGTAATATCTCTAGGATTTAATGAAGAGCATAATAAATACATTTTTAGTTATTCTTAGGACTCACAATCAGAATTACAACAAAAGCATATTGTCCATAATGACTATACATATATATTAGAAACTGGATGTTAACCTTTTTTTTTAATATTCATAGTCAAAATGATGTCCGCAACATACCAAAATGCCATGACATCCTGGGTGAGAACCATTGATTCAAGGAGTTAACAATATCCTTTTAAATCAATGTGACATTTGGTAATTTTTATTTCTCCCCTATGACAGTAGTTCTTATACCTATGCTCTTGGACCCCTAACAGTGCACACCTTAAGGAACTGACAGCTTGATTACAGGTGTCTGTTATTTGATCTGTTATTTGCCGCTTAAGAGAGGTTTGGGAACAACCGTCCTACAGTGATGTTGCTGTGGTCTAGAATTGCTCACGTTTTGCTTTTTTTATAAGCCCTGAAATCCCTGATAAGAACTTACAGTTCTGCTTTTTAATTTGGCATCAGGGAAGGAACACATCGTCCATATTTCAAACCATTTTGGTTTTCTAGTACTATGGAAGCCACCCACATAAATGTACAAGGAATTTAACTCTGTCAGAGCTTGAAATTTCAGCAATAAATTACTGATATCAGTGTGTGTTACATGTGTTAATGTTAGGGTACAAAAGTGTTAATTTTATTTCCTACAGAAATAATTTGCATTATGAATCAGTCTCCATAGAAACCATGTATCATCATTGGGAAAGAGCAAGCATACGTGTCAGAAGTCAGTTTATTATTTGATTTATTTTTCAAGAAGATTAAAATAAAAGAAATTATTTTTGCGGTGAGTGTTCAAATGTGAATACTATACATTTATTTTCTGCTGAGCAAAGAACAAAACATTTAGCAGTGTGCTCTTAATTGGGGACTACAACTCATCATACATTGGGACATATGCATAAAAAGGAAAGTGAAACAATTCTGGGGCAAGCCAACAGATAAAAATTCCCATTGATTTAAATTGGACTTTTAACCCATTGAATGCTACAGAGACCTCTTTAGCATTCAATGTGAATCTTTAGCTGTTAGTTTTTCCTCACAATTATTTCACTTTATCTTTGCACGTATGCCCAACTTTAACAAGTTAGGATATACACCTTTGCATCAGTGGTGGGCAATTATATAGACTTCAGAAAATGACTACAGTAAAAGTGCCTCATATTTTCTTTAACCCTTTAAGGACCAGGGGATGTGAATAAGGCCCTTTTGAAGCACGACACTGTACAACCCTGTGTTTCTTGTAGAGTTTTAAATGCTTTTGTAGGCCCTAAATATGCACAGGGAGGCTTTTGCACTAAGAAGAACTGGATCGATTTGGGTCAAACTGATTACATCATAGGAGGCAATTAAAAATGTTCTCATTCCTATGGTATCGGTCTGCTGTTTCTTCTTAATATATTTATATGCTAACCCAAATGCTAGAGTTTGGGTTAATGGGGGTCTTTCTGACAATTTTAATATTACTAGTGGCACTAGGCAGGGCTGCCCACTCTCTCTGCTTCTTTACAACCTCTTGCTCAATGTATTAGACTTCATAAAAACATCTCTGGAGTGTAACATAAATTGGCAATGTTTGCGGACTACATTCTATTTACCATTACCAAGCCGAATACCTTTATGCCGGAGATAGTTGAGGAACTTCAAGTGTTTTCAGATCTTGAACTTCAAAAATTAATTTCGCAAAATTGAAAATTTTACTTGTGAACCACTCATCGGCAGACTCGCTTGTGCTGTAAACCCATCACCCATTCTGGTGGTCTCCGTCCTCTATATTTGGGTGTCGCTATTGCACCTTCTCTAGAACAACTTTTTCAAGTACATTTTCCTCCTTTGTTGAAGGCAATTCAACAAGATCTAAACAGATGGAATTCTCTATATATATATATCCTGGTATGGTAGGGTTAATCTAGTAAAGATGAATGTACTCCCTAGTTTTCTTTACCTCATACAAACTCTACCTGTCCATATCCCATCTTCCTTTTTACAACTATTTGATCATGTGATCTCCATTTTCATCTGGTTAGGTAGGAAACCCAGAATTGAACTATCATCAGTGCACCTTCATAGAAGGAGAGGGGGGGTGGTCTGGGACTGCCCAACCTTAAAACATATTATCATGTCTCTCTGCTTACTTCTATAATTGATTGGACTTTCAGTGTTGGGGAGAAGTGTTGGGTATCAGTGGAGAGGATGGCCATACCATTGGTGGACCCTCTGACAGAGTTTTTTTACCCTCCCTCCTCTAGGAGAGCAGATCTGCACTCTAACCCCATACTTGTGCTCCTGTTTGAGACATTGCACACATGCAGTATTCACAGAGGTTTAGCCTCCTTACCATCGAGGGCTTCACAGATCTTTTACTCTGCCTCCTGCTTCATTCCCCCTGTGGTCTGGAAATGCAAACTTGCGTAATCCAGAAGCATAAACCAAAAGACAAGCCTGGGTCAGGAACCAAGTCAAGCCGGGGTCAGGAATACATAAATCAGCAATGTCAGGAACAAGCCAGGAGCCAGAAGGGACATCAGAGGAAGCCAGGTCATGAACAGGTAATCAGGAACTCGGTAGAACACTCTTGCGCCAGAAGCAGATACAAGGGCAATCAGGAAGTGAGCCAAGTTGCTTTAAAAGCCCTGGGAGGGTTGCCTGATAACAGTCAGATGAGTAATCACAGAGAGGTCAGCTGATTCAGCCTGACTCAGAACAGGGAAGGTAGCAGCAATGGATAGCAGAGCTCTAGATTACCTCAGACAGCAGAATGTATAGCAGAATTAGAGCAGCTCAGACAAACTTTGACATATATATATATATATATATATATATATATATATATATATATATATATATATATATATGTAGTCCCATCCCTGGAAGGCAATACTCACATCATGATGGTACCATACTGACACTGCTAAACTGTCTTCTCATAAATATTCCAGTTTTAGAACATAACTTGTCCATGGTTTCCTCACATATTTTCCATAATTTGCACATGAATATTTGGAGTCTGCTCCTGCTATGGCCTGGCTCTATAATGTGCACATTCATGTTTCATCTAGACCCATTTCCTGATAATTGTTATATTACTATTGGATTAATGGATTTTAACCTGACTTGCTCTCTGGACCCTTTCTGGCATCTCTTCCCATGGACCTTGACCTTTATATCTGGATTTGCATTGATTACTGTCTTCCTCTGACCTCTGGACTGACACATTGCTCTGGAACCTGTACTGCCTGCCCTAACCTTGGTCTGATTAATGGATCTGAACCTCTGCTACTTGCCCTGACTCAGACTGCCCAACCATGCCTCTGTCTGCTGAATTGTACTGCTCTTTGTACTGACTTCTGACTACTCAAACCTGGGGGATCAACCTCTTGGGGGTGAATGATTGCCTATAACAGGTGCTGTGCCCCATCACCACTGTTAATGGATTTCAGCTCCAAATTATACACAGCTATACTAACATAGCAGTTACTGGTACCTTGGACAAGACATAGTTGCTGCACGCTATCGCACCATATATTAATAAAAAGTACCTTAGCATCACATCATGACATCAGGACCGGTTCCAATTCTCTATTGATCTGGTGCATAAGCCATTCCGGTTCTCCAAATCCCGGATCACATTGTACATACAAAAAGAAAGTCCACCTCTCCACTCAGACTCAAATCCTGACTCTCATTTCCAAATATAAAAGCAATCTTCTTTATTATTCATAAGTAAAAGCCACAAAGTGACACCATACACGGTAATGAGCTAACATTGAGGCAGGATATAAGTTGGAAGAACCCGTTAATCTGACATGTTTCACGCTACTTTGCACTTACTCGTAGACTAGATTGTTAACAAACACACCCTGTTATAAAACCTCAGTGGAAAAGTGATTGGTTAAAATCTAAAAGGGGAAATTCCATACAGCATAGGAACCTTCTCCCCACTTATCTGTCATCGCATACATATTAATTTAACAAACGAGATCCAGCAAGATACTTATGTATCAGTTTGCAATAAACCAGGAACTTTTTATCATATCAAGGGGACGTTCTTCCTTTAAAGAGAATATACCTTCCTTGGCAACATCACACATATGTTTGAAATTAACTCCACATTTCCCCCAAAGTGAAAGCAAGGGGAGGAAAAGGGACAGCAGTATGACACCACCAATCCACCAATGCCGGCTGTGCAGAACTACAGTGGAGAAATATACAGTCCTATGCATTGAAATACACCCCATAGTTAAACAAAAAAGTGTCTATATATATATATGGGAGCAAAAAGCCCCACCATATATTATTATTATTATTTCACTCCATCCATATACAGCCGACACGAAAGTAAATGGGTCCCAACATTGTCCCAATCCACCCCATCATTAAGTTTGAGAACAGAGATCAGGAACAAGGTAAACAAAATGAGCATTAATAAAGTATACCAACAAAGGAACATCTTTCTCACACATAACCGTAAGTTAATCAAAAAGGGCTCAACCAACCAAGCCCTCATCTCTAAAGGTTAAGGGTAACATTTCACTCGGAATTCATCCCCTGGGGACCGAGTTCTAAGTTGGAATATCCAATAGGCTTCATATTGGTTGAACAGGGATAGTATATCCCTGCCTCGCCAAAGTAGCCTAACCCTTTCAATTCCTTGAAACTCAAATGCTGATAATTTCCCTTCATGATATTCCAACACGTGTTTTGCAACTGCAGAGTTTCTTCTACCATGTTCAATTTGGTTAATGTGTTCTCTAATGCGGTGTTTTAAGTTGCGGATAGTGCGACCCACATACTGTTTGAGACATATTGTGCATGTAATCAAATAGGTGACACATTCTGAGTTACAATTAATGTAACTAGCAATATTTTAGGTGCACTTGTCCGCTGTGCTGCTGAAGTTTCTGGAAACCCGAGCATATTGGTATCACTTGCATACAGCTGTTCCACAATTATATAAGCCATTTTGCCTCAACCAAGTGGGGGTTGTCTTTTTACTAAGAAACAGGATAGGCAATACTCTGTTTCCTATAGTGGGCCCTCTCCTTGCAACAAAACCACAGCCTTTCTCCAACAGAGTATCAAGCCGACCGCAGCATTTCCCCGCAGCCTGTCACAGTTCTCTTCTAGCTGCTCCTGCCGCTTGGTTCTGTCCGTCCTCTGCCTCCTCCGTGGTCGCGGGAGTTGTTGGTGGCTCTGTCACATCCTCTGGCAGGGTGCCGGTTCCTTACGGCTCCCTGCAGCCGCTGGCTGGCGCGCGTCCAAGCTGGGACGCTCGTCAAATTTGAAGGCACAGTTACACTCTTTTGCTCCTCCTCTTCCTGGGCTCCCAGGTATTTGTACTTCCAGGACACCACTCTCATTTGCCCTTTCGTGGTGTCCTGTGCAGCAGCTTGTTCCGTGTATCATTTGGTTTGTCTGACTACCCGTTCTGGTGCCGACATTTGGATTGTCTGACTACCCACTCTGTGTATGACCCCGGCTTGGCTGACATTCCTTCTGGTGTGGACCTGCGGCTTGGTAGACTCACTACTCTGTGTATGACCTTTGGCCTGGCTGACTATCCGTTCTGGTGTTTGACCTGTGGCTGTGTCCGATTACTCGCTTTGTGTATGACCTTGGCTATCCAAGCACCCTTTGGTGTGACCCGCGGCGCTGGCGTGTGTATTGCCGTGTATTTCCTGCCTGTCTGACTACCCACCTTGGAACTACCTAGGGCTGACCACTGCGCTCCCAGCATACCAACACTCCAGTGGATAGCTGCTGGGGTCTCCTGGTGGCTCTGTCGGACATCTCCTTGTCTCCATACACTTTAGTGGTGTTTCAGATGTGGACCTGTATGCTATATCCTTCCTCCGAGACCTTGCCTGTGCAGGTGCGTATCACGGTGCCCGTTCTTTCCTGTCACTCTCTGTGCTGGAGCTCGTCCATTGGAGGAAGGTGATTTGCCCGCCCAGGTTGTTCCTTTATATTGTGCGTCATGGCACCTGTCAGGTGCCCTTTCGTGGTGTTCCTGTGCCTGCGCTATTTTGCTGTGTTCCTGTATTCCTGTGTACCGACCCGGCCCGTCTGACTACTCTACGTTCCTGCTCCGTGATTGACCCTGTTCTGGCTGACGATCCTGCTCCGTGATTGACCCGGTTCTGGCTGACGTTCCTGCTCCGTGATTGACCCGGTTCCGGTTGACTATCCTGCTCGTGATCAACAGATACTGGCTGACGTTCCTGCTTCGTGATTCTTCCAGTCTGCGTTCTTCTTCTGCTTGGCGAAATTGTGAGCCTGCTCTCAGCTAGCACCAACTGTTCTCACTTTCGTTCTCTGTGGCCTCCGCTTCTGAGCCTGTTGGTTTCCTCCGTTACGGAGCCGAGAGATTACTGCTGAGCAGTACCTTTGTGTCAGTGC
This sequence comes from Rhinophrynus dorsalis, assembly GCA_037306005.1. Lineage (NCBI taxonomy): Eukaryota > Metazoa > Chordata > Amphibia > Anura > Rhinophrynidae > Rhinophrynus > Rhinophrynus dorsalis. The sequence continues at coordinate 244,944,990 of CM074721.1, forward strand.
CTGGCTTAACACTGCAGTGCCGGATGCTTCCGTTATACCAAGCCGTTGCTTTCGCCTGCCAAGCTTGTTGCCTCCGTTACTGAGCCTCTCTTACACTGATTGAGCATTCCCCGGTATACCGAGCCTAGCTATCATTGCAGAGTCATTATCTGTGTGTTGCCGTTATCCGTTGCATTGCGCCACGTGGTGCAAAGGGCATTCCTATACTCTGGCAGTGTAAGCTCCGTGTCAGCACCAGAAGGGTGCTTGGCTCCGGTTCTATTCGCTCACTGTGTATGTGTCCATCCATCCGCACTCATCTGTGTGCGGCTCAATAGTCAGCTTGGGCAGTGCTTCCTCCATTACAGCACCTGAGGGGTGTGAGGCTCAGGTCCCATTGGCATTCGCAGTGCATACTACTACCGCACCAGGGGTGCTCCCTATTCTGGCTCCTTTGGCTCAGGCAGTATCTCTCTGTGTCGCTCACCCCTGTAGGGGCATTGGCTCTTATTACAGTTGGTTACCCAATACCCATGGGCATCTCCAGACCGAGATCTGGCCGTGATTCAGTTAGTCGCTCTGCTTGAGCTAGCTGCTACATCTTCTCCTGGGACTGTTGTACACCGGGCGTTGGCTAATCACCATCACAGAGACTGACTACAGCTTGGGTATTAACCGTATGTTGTGCTTGCTATACTGTTCCTGCTCTTGGTATATCAAGCCTATATTCACTCATTATTGTATTACCGATTCTGGCCCTTAGGGGAGCTGTTTCTCATTTTTTATTTTTTAATAAAATTGTGTTTTATCTCTAACTCTGTCTGAGTGTCAGAAAACTGTAACAGTACGAAAGGGCCATGACCTCAGACGGTAAGAGTGACGGTAATATGCAGAACCTCCACTGGAGGATGGATGTCCACGAGCAACGCTTGGACCAGTTGGCACTGGCCATGCAGACATTATTGGAACGAACGGTACACCTTGATAAACCTAACCAAAATCCGGTGGTCCCCCCAGTTCCGACACCGGACAATCATGCTGGGCAATATGTTGCACCTCCCAGAAGTTTAACGGCGGCGCCGCCGTTACCGTTAAGATACAAATGGCGAACCCACACTGTGCAGAGGGTTTATTAACCAGTTAGAGATATTTTTAGAACTAACACCTCATGCCTTCACGAATGACCGTAGCGAGGTGGGGTTCATGATATCTCTGCTAACGGGTAGGGCCCTGGCATGGGCCAACCCTTTATGGGAGAGTGCCAATCCATGCACTCTAAACTTCAATGAGTTTGTAAAAAAGTTTCGGAGAGTATTTGAGCTTCCTGGGAGAGCCGCCTCTGCTGCTAAAAGATTGATGGAAATACAAATGGGCGATCGTGCTGTAGGCGATTACGCCATAGAGTTTCGTATATTGGCAGCAGAGGTAGGCTGGAATAATGAGGCTCTGCTGGCAGCCTTTGCCCAAGGGTTGTCGGATTCTATTAAGGACGAAATTGCCGCCAGAGAGGTACCCAGTGACCTAGACAAGTATATCGATTATGTTATGCTCATTGACTCACGCTTGCGCGAGAGGCGCTTGGCCTAAAAGGGCGAAATCCAGGAGCTATGGGCAAGGTAGTCCTTTGAACCCACCCTCGCCTCCCAATCCTCTTGACCGAGTATCCGAACAAAGCGAGTCTATGCAACTCGGTTTTACCAGACTTTCAAAGGAGGAGCGGGCACACCGAAGGAGGCAGGGTTTATACCTATACTGTGGCAAAGATGGGCACATTTTACGCACATGCCCGGTACGGCCGGGAAACGCACGTACCTGGGGTACCTTGGGGGACAGGCCCTAGGTGGGGTACAATCGTCCCCAGACTCTTGTACTCAAAAACCCAGCATCCAGGTGAGTTTCTTTCTGGGCGACCAAGCTATGGAAGTACTTGCTCTGGTAGACTCAGGTGCAGCAGGTTTCTTCATGGACCGTGCTTTCACTGAACGACATAAGATTCCTCTGTCTAAAAGAGATACTCCACTAGCTATTGAAGCCATCGATGGCAGACCTCTTGAACCAGCCTTTATTACTATGGAAACAACTCCTATTACTATGGCTATTGGGGCTCTCCACAGGGAGAGGGTCTGTTTCCAGATTATACACTCACCCCATCACGCGGTCATCCTGGGGTTTCCATGGTTACTACTGCACAACCCACAGTTTGACTGGCAAAGGTGCGAGGTTAAGTTGTGGTCTGAATACTGTACTGGTCACTGTTTGTCTCATCCGTGAAGATCATGTGTACCTCTCCATCTGTGCCAACTGAATACAGTGAGTTCAGTGACGTATTCAGTAAGGGAGAGGCTAACACTTTGCCGCAACATTGGTCCTATGATTGCGCTATTGATTTGCCCCCGGGGGTGGTGCCACCGAGGGGCAGGACATACCCTCTGTCATGTGAGGAAAACAAGGCCATGGAGGATTACATTGAGGATGCCCTCAATAGGGGAATCATTCATAAGTCATCCTCCCCGGCAGGTGCAGGGTTCTTTTTTGTAAAAAAGAGAATGGCGAATTACGACCTTGTATTGATTACCGGGGACTAAATAAGCTTATGGCAAAAAATGCTTACCCCATACCACTCATTACAGAATTGTTTGGTTGAAGGGCTTGTCTATATTTACTAAACTCGATTTAAGAGCCGCCTACAACCTGATAAGGATCAGGGCCGGAGATGAGTGGAAAACGGCATTCAATACTAGGTCAGGACACTATGAATATTTAGTGATGCCTTTTGGATTATGCAATGCACCTGCCGTATTTCAAGAGTTCATCAATGATATCCTCCGTGACATGCTACAATCCTGTGTAGTTGTATACCTTGACGATATTTTGATTCACTCTGCTAATTTAACCCAGCACATCCAAGATGTGTCTGAAGTCCTACTTCGCTTATGCAAGAACAAGTTGTTCTGTAAATTAGAAAAATGCGAATTTCATAGTTCCAAAGTACCCTTCCTAGGGTTTGTGATTTCTAAGGATGGCATTGCCATGGATCAAGAAAAATTGGCCGCAGTCCTACAATGGCCAAGGCCCAAAGGGTTAAAAGCTATTCAACGATTCTTGGGCTTTGCCAATTATTATAGGAAATGTATTCAAAATTTTTCTACCATAGTAAAGCCTCTGTCTGACCTCATGCATAAGGGTGCTAATCCCTCTCAATGGACTGAGGCAGCTGAAGTGGCATTTGAGACTCTTAAATCTGTTTTTGCCTCTGCTCCTATACTGTCCCACCCCAATCCCACCCTGCCATTTACGCTAGAGGTCGATGCTTCTGAGATTGGGGTAGGGGCAGTTCTCTCTCAACGCCCAAAGGAGGGTGGTAACCTGAGACCTTGTGGGTTCTTTTCTAAAAAACTATCAAGTGCCCAAAGCCATTATGAGATTGGTGATAGGGAACTTTTGGCCATCATCTTGGCGTTAAAGGAATGGCGACACCTGTTGGAAGGCACAAGGACCCCGGTATTGATTCTTACGGACCATAAAAATCTGATTTATCTCTGAGGCTAAAAGGCTGTCCTCCCGTCAGGCTAGGTGGGCCCTATTTCTGTCGAGGTTCAATTTCATAGTATCCTACCTGCCTGGCTCTAAGAACGTGAAGGCTGACGCCTTATCCAGACAGTTTAGCTCTGACATTGAGAGGGATGAAGCCCCGGTACCTATCATTCATCCAGATAGGATTCTGGCAACGGTTCGCACCAGTATCACTTCGCCACTGGGGGAGAAAATTTTGGCATGCCAAGCTCAGGCACCTCCAGAAACCCCAGTTGGCAAGTGCTTTGTGGGTGAACCTTTCCGTACCCGCTTGCTCGAGACCTATCACTCATCCAAGGCAGCTGGGCATATAGGGAGGGATCAGTTGGTATGGTCTCTTTCACAAGTATTTTGGTGGCCCTCCTTGAAAGCTGATTGTGCTCCATTTACCGCTGCCTGTGCCACCTGTGCCCTCGTTAAGACCCCCAGACATCTCCCTGTGGGACTACTCCAACCAGTACCCAATGGTGAATGCCCATGGTCCCACATTTCCATTGATTTTTTGGGGGAGCTGCCAGTATCCAAGTCTATACGTTTATTCTGATGGTGGTAGACAGATTCTCTAAGATGGCTCACTTCGTGCCCCTTGCTGGGCTTCCCTCGGCCCAGGAGCTGGCAGTAGTTTTTGCCAGAGAAGTATTTCGCTTGCATGGGGTTCCCAGAGTTATAGTGTCAGACGAGAGAGTCAGTTCGTGTCTACATTCTGGAGGGCATTCTGTAGCCAGATGGGCATACAACTATCATTTTCCTCAGCCTACCATCTCCAGACCAACGGGGCTGCTGAGCTTGCCAATCAGGGACTGGAGCAGTTTCTGTGCTGCTTTGTGACAGATCATCATGATAATTGGGCTGACCTGTTGCCGTGGGCAGAGTTCGCCAGGAACTGTGCAGTTAACTCATCGTCTGGGAGCTCTCCATTTCTCGTTAATTATGGGTTCCAGCCTTGTCTGCTCCCGGCCTCATTCCAGTCGCAACAGATTCTGGCTCTAGATGAGCATATTGAGCAGCTCCGCTCCACTTGGGCACAGGTACAGAGGTCCCTCAGCCAGTCCTTCCAGCGACATCAGCGGCATGCCAATCGCAGACGGCTGCCAGCGGTATCCTTCCAGGTGGGGGACAAGGTATGGCTCTCCTCCAGAAATCTTAATCTGCAAGTGCCATCCAACAAATTGGCTCCTCGGTTCATTGGTCCGTTCAAAATTATTCATAAGGTTAACCCCGTGGCCTATGCACTGGAACTCCCGAGATCTATGCGCATTCACAATGTGTTCCAAGTGTCTCTATTAAAGCCCTTGGTGTGCAACCGCTATACTACCACTCCGGTGGTTCCTGGTCCGGTGGATGTTCAAGGCCAGGAGGAGTACAAAGTACAGAGCATCATTGACTCTAGGAGGTTTAGAGGCAAATTGCAATACTTGGTCCACTGGAAGGGTTATGGGCCCGAAGAGCGTTCTTGGGTCAACCAGAAGGACCTTCATGCTCCAAGATTAATGCGCATTTTTCACTCCAAAAATCCCCAGAAACCCAGACCCTCTGCCAGGGGAGGGGGTCTTTGAGAGGGGGGTACTATCACGGTGCCCGTGCTTTCCTTTCACTCTCTGTGCTGGAGCTCATCCATTGGAGGAAGCTGATTGGCCCGCCCAGGTTGTTCCTTTATATTGTGCGTCATGGCACCTTTCAGGTGCCCTTTCGTGGTGTTCCTGTGCCTGCGCTATTTTGCTGTGTTCCTGTATTCCTGTGTACCGACCCGGCCCGTCTGACTACTCTACGTTCCTGCTCCGTGATTGACCTGGTTCTGGCTGACGATCCTGCTCCGTGATTGACACGGTTCTGGCTGACGTTCCTGCTCCGTGATTGACCCGGTTCCGGCTGACTATCCTGCTCGTGATCAACAGATACTGCCTGACGTTCCTGCTTCATGATTCTTCCAGTCTGCTTTCCTCTTCCGCTTGGCGACATTGTGAGCCTGCTCTCAGCTAGCACCAACTGTTCTCACTTTCGTTCTCTGTGGCCTCCGCTTCTGAGCCTGTTGGTTTCCTCCGTTACGGAGCCGAGAGATTACTGCTGAGCCGTACCTTTGTGTCAGTGCCTGGCTTAACACTGCAGTGCCGGATGCTTCCGTTATACAGAGCCGTTGCTTTCGCCTGCCAAGCTTGTTGCCTCCGTTACTGAGCCTCTCTTACACTGATTGAGCATTCCCCGGTATACCGAGCCTAGCTATCATTGCAGAGTCATTATCTGTGTGTTGCCGTTATCCGTTGCATTGCGCCGCGTGATGCAAAGGGCATTCCTATACTCTGGCAGTGTAAGCTCCGTGTCAGCACCAGAAGGGTGCTTGGCTCCGGTTCTATTCGCTCACTGTGTATGTGTCCATCCATCCACACTCATCTGTGCGCGGCTCAATAGTCAGCTTGGGCAGTGCTTCCTCCATTACAGCACCTGAGGGGTGCGAGGCTCAGGTCCCATTGGCATTCGCAGTGCATACTACTACCGCACCAGGGGTGCTCCCTTTTCTGGCTCCTTTGGCTCAGGCAGTATCTCTCCGTGTCGCTCACCCCTGTAGGGGCATTGGCTCTTATTACAGTTGGTTACCCAATACCCATGGGCATCTCCAGACCGAGATCTGGCCGTGATTCAGTTGGTCGCTCTGCTTGAGCTATCTGCTACATCTTCTCCTGGGACTGTTGTACACCGGGCATTGGCTAATCACCATCACAGAGACTGACTACAGCTTGGGTATTAACCCTATGTTGTGCTTGCTATACTGTTCCTGCTCTTGTTATATCAAGCCTGTATTCACTCAGTATTGTATTACCGATTCTGGCCCTTAGGGGCGCTGTTTCTCATTTTTTATTTTTTAATAAAACTGTGTTTTATCTCTAACTCTGTCTGAGTGTCAGAAAACCGTAACAGTGCGGACCTGTATGCGATATCCATCTGTTGCAGCCTTGTCTGTACTAGTGCAGACCGGTACACAGTATCTCCTCAGGTTCCTGCCTTACAGGTACGGACCTGTAGCCTTCTCAGTCTCCTAGTCTGAGTAGTACTCAGGTGCGGACCTGAGTCGGCTTATCTCTAACCTCCCTTTGGTACTCAGATTGGTACCACCATGGCAGTATATCCATCCGGAAGTCTTCTGCGTTCTATTGTGTTTGCTGCTGCCATTCATTCTGTATTCGTACCTACTGTACTGGTCCAAGTTCTCGTTCTTGAGTCCGTGACAATAAGATAGGTAAGTATCTCTAAATGATGTCACAAATGGCTCCAAATTGCGAGCTAAAACCCATAATAAATTTGATCTCACACTTGTCAACCTCTAATCAATTCCCAGCTGGTATATCTTTCAAAAGATCCTCCCTTCTTTGTGACCTGTCAAACAGGTATGCTTTGTCCAAAAGCTCTTCTTTATAGCCCCTGTCAACAAACCTCTGAGATCTGCCGCAACCCGTTCAAATTCAATGTCCGATGAGCAATTTCTGTGTAAATGCAGATATTGTCCTTTGGGGACATTATTGACCTGAAATCTTGGGTGTGCAGATCTAGCATGCAGCAGGCTGTGGGCTTCCTATATGTATCGGACTGAACCCTACACAGGTCCATGTCACTGCTGAAGGCAAGATCTAAAAAACAGACCAAAACCAGCTCATGGGAATGAGTGAAACGTAGGTTCAAGTCGTTGTGATTCAGATATCTCATAAATGCGCTTGCCTCCTCCCCACTGCCCCCCCAAGATGAAAATGAGGTTGTCAATGTACCTCCCGTACCACAAGATCGAGCCCCAATGTGGATTCTTCCCCCCAAAGATGTGGGGTGCCTCCCACCAACTCATATATAAGTTGGCAAGAGATGGGGAAAAACTTGCCCCCATTGCAACCCCACACCTCTGGAGGTAGAACACCCCATCAAATGCAAATAAATTGTGGGACAGGAGGTACGCTGACAACGAAGTCAACAAGCGCAGAGTCATAATTGGAGAACCTTACTAACTGCGCGTGGAGAGCTTCAAGCCCCTTATCTTGTGGAATAGAAGAATAGAGAGCCGTCATGTCGGCCATCAACCAGGAGCAACCCTCCTGCCATCTGAAATATGACAACTTTTGTAAAACTTTTTTTGTGTCCCTTAGAGAACCAGGTAAAATATCCACCACTGGCCGAAGGTAACAGTCCACTAAGTCCGACAAAGGCTCATTGAGTGAACCAATGCCGGACACAATTGGTCGGCCTGGAGGGTCGACCAATGACTTATGCACCTTCGGCAGGTGGTGGAAAATAGGAATCACCTGGCTAGCTGGGACCAAAGCCATAGCTTCCTGCTTCGACAGAATCCCCAAGGTGAGGCCCTCCCGAACCACTCAACTGAGCTCCAGTTTGTAGGACAAGGTAGGGTTCAGTCCAAGAACCTGGTATTTTGAAAAATCATTCAATTGGGATAAAGCCTCATTTTTATAAGATTCCGCATCCAGGACCACCACTGAACCCCCCTTGTCCGACATCTTAATGACCAGTGAATCATTCTCCCTCAGCTGGGTCAGGGTTCTCCTTCTCAGATAGAGAGAGATTATGAACTCGTTTCTGTTTCTTTTCATCATGTAAAATGATCAAATCTCTCTTGACCATCTTCTGAAATAAATCAAGCTGATTGGGAAAAAAACTTGAAGCTGGTCGAAGGCCTGTATCCAGCGAGTGGATAACTTTGGCAGATTGACAGTCAAAAGACTCCTCTCTGAGACCCTGCAGATCATAAAATGTACTAATGTCCTTGAACCCAGGCAGTATCCCACTACAAACAGTGGGCACCACAGGGTTCCGTAAAATATCTGGCTTACAGCGACGGGTATTCTCAGAGAGGAAAAACTTCCTGACAGTTAGCAACCTAACAAACCTATTCACATCAATAATTGTGTTAAACAGATTGAAATTACAGTCAGGTCCAAAGTTCAGTTCCATCTTTAATACCCTGATCTGAGATGAAGTCAAAACACTTTTGGACAAGTTAATAACCTCTAATGATTTTGTTTGACTTTGATTCCTCGTGTGGGATATCTGTTTGTCCCTTGTACCGTGACTGCCTCTCCTTGTTGGTCTTTTATGGCTCTTCCAGACTTCCTCTTTTTCTTTTTCAATCTCCCTGTATCCTGCAATTTTTGGTTTCGGAGCAGAGATAGAATCACAGATAGAATCGGCGTCAGATGGCATCTGGGCAGCCTTCTGGGACAGCGATGTACCAGGGAATAAAACACTTTCATCACTATAGCAATCATTGTCCGTATATGTGTCAGACTGAGAGAAGCTAACATGTCTCTCTGTGGATATAAGGATAGATCGACCCATGGGCATCTTATTTCTAAATCTCTTCCATCTATAAACATAGTCCTGCTCATAGTCATTTTTATCACACAATAATTTATTTTGCTTAAAACTGGCCAAATCTTTATCTAACTTGTCCAGGGCCAACTTAAGAGAATAATCAAAATCCTTAAATGTATCAGACATTTTATGTTACTGTAGTGCTGATTGGAAGATATGTATTTCCTCCCCAAGATTATCAAGTTGATCTTGTTTATATTGAATCAATAACTCCATCAGCGCAAAGGAACAGTCACTAAGGACCATATTCCACTTGATAATAAAATCTGAGTCCTTTACATCAAAGGCTGGAAACGTATTCACTCTTAGGCCACGTGGTATTCTGCGTACGTGTATACATTTCTTTAAGGTAGTAATATCCCACCATCCACTTAATTGCTTACTCAAAGCCTTTTCCAACCCATGGAACAATGCTTTTAAATATAAATTTTCTGTCACCACAGTGCCACAAGGTGCTTCCGATTCAAAAAGCTCTTTTGCTCGTATCATCATAAAGATAGTGTGTAAGTGCCAAAGTCACTGCCACCACCTTATTTAACCCTTCCGTAATAGGAGATTGTGATGTAACATAGTAACATAGTAATTTAGGTTGAAAAAAGACTTGCGTTCATCTAGTTCAACCCTTTTCCTATTCCTGTTTACCATCATTGATCCAAAAGAAGGCAAAAAAACCCTCAATATAGTAATTTCAAGGGGGATAAAAATCCTTCTTGATTCCAAATGGCAATCAGATTTCTCCCTGGATCAACAAGCCCTAACTAAATATTAATCCCAATACTAACGTACATAGCCCTCTATGTTATGCTCTTTTAAATAAGTATCCAGGCCCCTTTTAAAGGCATCTAATGTATTCGATAGCACCACCTCCTCAGGCAGTGAATTCCATACCTTTATTGTCCTTACTGTAAAGAAACCCTTCCGCTGTTGTAGATTAAATCTCCTTTCCTCAAGTCTAAGTGGGTGGCCCCTTGTCCTGTGTACTGTTCTGTTAATGAACAGGTCTTTGGAGAGCCCTTTGTATGGGCCCTGGATATATTTATATAGTGTTATCATATCCCCTCTAAGATGCCATTTCTCTAGTGTGTACAAGTTTAACTTTTCTAGCCTTTCTTCATAACTAAAACTTTCCATTCCCCTTACTAGTTTTGTAGCCCTCCTCTGCACTCTTTCTAGTACCATAATGTCTTTTTTCAGAAAGGGCGCCCAGAATTGAACAGCATATTCTAGGTAGGGTCTTACCATGGACCTGTAAAGAGGCATAATTATATCTTCCTCCCTTTAGTCAATACCCCTTTTAATACATGCCAATATCTTATTGGCCTTTGCAGCTGCCAGCTGGCACTGCATACTACTGCTAAGTCTATTGTCTACCATAACTCCCAAATCATTTTCATTTGTAGATTTCCCCAGAGAAACACCATTTAAACTATATGTTGCATTTTTTATTATACCCAAAATGCATAACTTTACACTTGTCTTTATTGAATCTCATTTGCCATTTGCCTGCCCAGTTACTCAATTTGTCCAAATCCTCTTGTAATGAAGACACATCCAGTTCAGACTTTATTACCTTACTTAATTTTGTGTCACCAGCAAACACTGATATATGGCTCCCTATGCCCTCTGGGAGGTCATTAATAAACAAATTAAAAAGAAGAGGACCCAGGACAGATCCCTGAGGTACTCCACTTATCACGTCTATCCAACTGGAGAACTTGCCATTTACTACCACTCTTTGCATTCTATCTTTCAGCCAATTTCCAATCCACACACAAACATTTTCTCCTAGGCCTATTTCATTTGATTTGTACAGCAACCTCTTGTGTGGAACCGTATCAAATGCCTTGGCAAAGTCTAAATAGATCACATCAACCGCCACTCCCCCATCTATATTATTACTCACTTTTTCATAAAATGCGATCAAGTTAGTTTGACAAGACCTGTCTTTCACAAAGCGATGTTGACTATTGCTAATGATATTCCTGTTCCAGCAGAATTCTTGAATATATTCACTTAGCAACCTTTCAAACAGCTTCCCTACCACAGATGTCCAAATATACTCCCGCCCGCCATCTTCGCTCTACACATGACCTTCTGCTCTCCACAGCTCTTATCACATCCTCCCACTCCCGCCTACAGGACTTCTCCCGTGCTGCACCTGAGCTGTGGAATGCCCTCCCCTGCCCAATCAGACTCTCCCCCAGCCTTCAAATCTTCAGACGCTCCCTGAAGACTCACCTCTTCAGGGAAGCCTATCAACTGCCTCCATAAACATCATCACCAAGATTCACCCCTTGCACGGACTACTGCACTCAACGGCACTTCTCACACCCACCCACTGACCGGCAGTTCATGTGGCAGGAGGCACTTAAACGCAATAGCACTTACTCCTTCTGTGTCAAACCTACCTTCCTCTAGACTGTAAGCTCTCACGAGGGCCCTCTGATCCTCCTGTTCACCACATCTGATTGTACTATTTAATACCTGTGTATGTCTATTCCCTATTGTACAGCGCTGCGGAATTAGTTGGCGCTATATAAATAAAGAATAATAATAATAATAATGTCAAGCTTACAGGTCTATAATTTCCTGGCTGTGACTTTGATCCCTTTTTAAATATGGGCACCACATCTGCTTTATGCCAATCCATGGGCACCATACCTGAAGTAAAAGAATCCCTGAAAATCAAAAATAACGGTCTGGCCAGGGTCTGGCTTAGCTCTTTAAGTACCTGTGGGTGTATACCATCTGGCCCTGGAGCTTTGTCTACCTTAACATCATTCAATTGTTTTAACACTTTTTCTTGTGTTAGCCAGTCCCATGCTTGCTGTGACTGTTCTGTAAAAATGGTTTGCAGATTCTTGTCCATTGGGTCTTCCTTGGTAAAAACAGAAGAAAAGAAATTATTTAAAATATCTGCCTTCTCTCTGCCCCCCTTGACCATCTCACCTGTTTCAGATAACAAGGACCCAACATTATCAGACTTAAATTTTTTGCCATTAATGTATTTAAATAATTTTTTTGGGTTGCTCTTGCTCTCCTTAGCAATATTTTTTCATTCTCCAGTCTAGCTAATTTAATAGCCTTTTTATAGATTTTGTTGACATTTTTGTATTCTGCAAATGCCTCTGCTGATCCCTTAGCTTTGTAATGTTTAAATGCCGCTTTCTTGTTATTTATTTCATGAATTACTTTACTGGTTTGCCACTTTGGTTTTAATTTGCTTCTTTTGTATTTGTTTCCAACAGGGATAAATTTATGTGTGTTTTTTGCAATGTTATTTTGAAGGCATTCCACTTACCTTCTGTGTTTTTTCCTGAAAATATTTTATCCCAGTCAACGAGAACAAGGGATGGCCTTTTTAAAATTCAGTGTTTTGGTGGAACCCATACCAAATAGCTCTTTTGAATTAATCTTAAACAATACCATGTTATGGTCACTATTCCCCAAGTGCTCCCTAACTTGGATGTTAGAGATAAGTTCTTCAACTTATGTAGTTGCCTTTCCATCTTGATTCACATATACAAATAGGTACTGTTTAGTTAAACAGGTAGGGGGGTTATCAATTAATATCCAGACATATAACAGTCATATCATATGGCCATCTAAAAAAATATAAACAAATAAATCCCACAATCCTTATTAGCAGCGGAGCATGCCAATAGGAGATAATCAAGAAGAAATAGTTGCTGCATGCTATCCCACCATATATTAATAAATAAAAAGTACCTTAGCATCGCATCATGACCTCAGGACCGGTTCCACTTGTATGTACAAAAAGAAAGTCCACCGCTGCACTCAGACGCTCAAATCCTGACTCTCATTTCCAAATATAAAAACAACATAAACGGTAATGGGCTAACGGTGAGGCAGGACATAAGTGGGAAGAACCCGTCTGACATGTTTCGTGCTACTTTGCGCTTACTCATAGGCTAGATTGTTAACAAACACACCCTGTTATAAAACCTCAGTGAAAAAGTGATTGGTTAAAATCTAAAAGGGGAACCTTCTCCCCACTTATCTGTCATTGCATACATATTAATTTAACAAACGAGATCCAGCAAGATACGTATGTATCAGTTTGCGATAAACCAGGAACTTTTTATCACATCAAGGGGAAGTTCTTACTTTAAAGAGAACATGCCCTCCTTGGCAACATCACACATATATTTGAAATTAACTGCACATTTCCCCCAAAGTGAAAGCAAGGGGAGGAAAAGGGACAGCAGTATGACACCACCAAGCCGCCAATGCCGGCTGTGCAGAACTACAGTGGAGAAAAATACAATCCTATGCATAGTTAAACAAAAAAGTGTCTATATATATGGGAGCAAAATGCCCCACCATATATTATTATTATTCCACTCCATCCCTACACAGCCGACACGGCAGCAAATGGGTCCCAACATAGCCCCAATCCACCCCATCATTAAGTTCAAGAACAGAGATCAGGAACAAGGTAATCAAGATGAGCATTAATAAAGTATACCAACAAAGGTACATCTTGCTCACACATAACTACGAGTTAATCAAAATGGGCTCAACCAACCAAGCCCTCATCTCTAAAAGATATAGCTAACATCCCACTCAGAATTCATCCCCTGGGGGACCTGAGTTTTAAGTTGAAATATCCTGGTACCTTGGACCTCTGATCCTGTCCCTGGGCAGACTCCCACTATGGGGGGCTCTGCGTTCACCTTCAGACCACTACGTTAGTGCACTTTTGCACCTGTGTGTGCCACTCTGCAACAGGGATTCTACATATGAATGTGACCTTACATCAGGTACGTGACATTATGAATAAATAGAGGGAATGGAAGAAGAGAGAAGACAAGATGAGATGGCGAGAGAGGATAGAAGAGAATATTGGGTTTTGAAAGATAGAATGGATCTTGGAAGAGAGAAATGTAGGAAACCGGAAATAGTTATGTGGTAAAAGGAGTGGTAGGGCTTTACAAGCACATAAAATGCAGGAGGTGATATTATTTGTTTAATGTTGCAGGATATCTGCCAAAAATTAAGCCAACAGCGTCTCTTTAAGTTGCTCAGTAGAAGAAAAAAAAAACATTTTGTCTAGAAAAGGATATTTTAAATATACCGTTTTTAAAATACCTTTTCATATAATGGTAGACTAAACCACACCCATGTTTAAGACTGCCTTTTCAGCTTGATGAAGAAGGTAGAATTAAATGCAAAAAAACGATGGTAATACATATGAGACTTGACAGACTTTGGAGTAAATACTTTTCCAGGATGATTACTGACAAATTCTGTTACCCCAAATTTTTGAGTGTTGCATCCAAAATCTAGGCTATGGCAATTTTTTGTATATATTGTTACCTCTACAATCTGATTTATGAGAAATATTTTAAAGGGGAACATTCACATTAAAAAAATTTTGACCATGGGTTTTATTCAATAAAATAAGATTAGCTCTGTTTTTTTTTTGCTCACCTAGGAGCGGAGATATGAAGACTTTAAATTGGGCACTTCCTCCTCCTGTGGCACCCTGTATGTGCCGCACGACACCACAGGACTTCCCACCTCTCTCCCAGCTGCCCAGGGAGCACATTCATGCTTCCCTTCGTAGTTGTATTTAAATGGTTTAACGTTACACTTTTGCACCTGTATGTGCCTTTTACCATGCTACTGGCCATCCTGGACTTGCTAGTACGCAGGATCTGGGGGCCAGGCTTGAAGTCCAATGTGGTCTCTTTCGTGTCTTCCTGTCCCATGTACCCACATAAAGGTGCCTCGTTCCCATCCAGTAGGTCTTCTTTAACCCAAATCTCCATGGATTTCATGGTTGATCTACCCCCTTCGTTTGGTAACACTGTTATCTGAGTGATAGTGGACCGATTTTCCAAACATGGACATTTCTTTCCACTTCCCAAACTTCCCACTTCCTCTGTGTTGGCTGACTTATTAATTCTGGAAGTTTATCACTTAGCACATAACCTCCGATCGTGGTTCCTAGTTTGTTTCCCATTTTTTGGAAAGCATTCTGCTCCATATTAGGTATCTGCTTACCACATTCATCTGAATTTCATCCGCAGACAAATGGGCAACAGAATGACTGAATCAGAATCTGGAACTTTTCGTCCGCTGCTACTGTTTTCACCAACAGGACAATTGGTTCCAATTGCTTTCTCTGGCGGAGTTTTTGTAGAACTCCCTCCTGCAGACCTCTTTGAAATGTTTGTCCTTCTTTGCGGTTCTTTGGTAAAACCCTTCTGCTATCAGTCTCTGTCCACCGGTATCAGAGGTCCCCTCTATGGATACTCATGTCCGAGATTTGGCAAATTGTTGGCAAACCATCCGTCATATGCTTCTCACTTCTCGTGTACAGAAGAAGGCGACAGCGTCATAGGACGCTGGCACCCAAGTTCATGCCCAGGGATTTGGTGTGGCTCTCGGCAAAGAACATTAAGCTTCTCCACCTATCCGACAAGGTGGGCCCCAGATATCTGGGTCCTTTTAAGATTGAGAATCACCTTTGTCTGCTTACTTACCGGTTGATCCTTCCCGAAACACTTAGGATTCACCTAGTCTTCCATGTGTCCCTACTCAAACCTTATGTGTAGGCTCATGGCTCTCACTCTCCCTCTAGTCCTCATGTTTCTGTGGACGACTATTCTAGATTCTTGTCTGTCCCGTGGTTTTCTGCAGTACCTCATCAACTGGAAAGGCTATGGCCCAGAGGAACGCTTGTGGGTGGTGGCTTCTGACGTGCCCACCCCTTCTTTGATGCATCTTTTCCATAGTTATTTTCTGGCCAAACCGTCTGTGAACTACTGGAGGTAGTCCCTTGAGATGAGATAGTGTCATATTCCTTCCGCTTTTCTGGGTCTTTCTGGAGTATTTTGCTGGTTATTTTGTTCTGCTCTTGATTTATCTTCCCTGCCCTGTTTGTGACACTCTCTCTCTCTCTCTCTCTCTCTGAACCCTTATCTAGCGCCGGTGCCTTGCACTGGTGCGCGATCTAAGCGTTTCTGCCGTGATCTGAATCAACTCTTGTTCCGTGAGTTTCCAGCATTCCTGACCCAGCTATTCCTGACCACTCCTTTGTTACCTGATTTCAAAAAAGAAACGAACAAATGGGGGGCACCAATAGTGCCTTATCAGATGGCTAATAGTTAATAACAGATGATAATTGCAACCCTTGGCTAGTCTACTGACTGCTCCTTGTGCACTCTGTTGCCCGACTGGTTTTGACCCCGGCTGGTTTTGACTTCGATTCATCCTCTGTACTGTCTCTGCCTGTTAGTTGGTGACATGGCCTGTTGACCTTCTTTACCCTGCTCCCTTCTATTCCTCCTCGACTAACCCTTCTCCTGGCCAAGCTCAACAAGATTGACCTGGTCGAGTCTGACTTACCGACTACCTGCTTCCTGAGTTCTTTTACTTTAAATTATTCAACAGAGACAAATCATACTGCATGTAGGTTCTCCCTGTCTGTTTCCAGTCTCAATGAGTAGCTGCTGTGTCTAGAGGTGTCATCCTGATATCTGGATTTGTGGCCATTATCTTTAATCTGTCCTAGGCCGCAGCAAGGCACTTCTCTTGCAGCCAACGCTCGCCAGCTACGATCCGTAACCAGCAATCCACATCCTCTTGCTACCCAGCAGTATAGTCCTGTATTGTCTACTGTTTCATTATTTATATTAATAGCTATCATTTCTCTCTCTTTGTGAAGATTCTCATTTACTAAGTATATACTGTCAACTTACAAGGTTGCTTCGCTATTTGATCTTGACAATAACTTCAACACATTTTTGCTTACCCAATGTCTTTTACTATCTGAGGGTACCAAAATTACAAATTTTTGGAGCATCATAGGCTCATCATTAGCAGCTTAGACAAGCACAGTGTATGTAGGCATTTTGCCAGTCTTTACCAGGGTGACATCTCTTTCCTTAGATTACTGGCCTTGGATTGTTTCCCTTGGGGATATTTGCTTGAGGACATATTCTAGCGTCTCTGTCAGAGGTAGACATTCTGCATTTGTGCATTCTGTCTTCAGGCAGCTTCAACAGTAGTTTGGCTGTCAGCATATTCATTTGATTTATGTGTAACATGGTTGCTGCTTGCCTTTTATAAATGTATATAATTGTTTGTATTCTGCTTTATTTTATGTAGATTTTTTTATTTCTACTTTTTTATGCATCTTCTGGTATCAGCTGTCTCTTATGACAACAGCTCATCCTATTTGGCATTTATATCTTATAACTTTCACAAATTGCCACTGGTACCTGGGGAAAAGTTTCATTTTGCATTTCTAGACAGCATTAAAAAAAAAATTAAAAATTCTCACTTGCATAATTATATATGTGGTTAAATATGACCATTTGACCCCCTGTTTCTTTATGCAAGTACTAATAGTTAATTAGCGCACTGTATGTCATTGCTGACTTAAAGGGTCAGTAATGTCCCATAAAAAATATGATAGTTTAGCAGAGCTTAAAAAAATAAACTATTTGCAACAAATCCTATCTCTCAAACCGCTATGGTTCGAGAGATATTCACTTTTAAAGTTCCCCCCTCCCTCCCCTTCTCCTGATGTCAGGCTGTGCTGACAGCAGGAGATCCTGGTCCGGGGACCAAACAGCGGCTCTGCAGCAGAGCCGAAGTCGTGTTATAGGAAAATAATTACTTCATTGGAAAGGTCTACAAAGTGTGCCTGATTTGCAAGCACACTTTGTAGAATGTTCCAATGAAGTTATTCTTTTTAAATTGCGTGATTTCGGCTCTGCTGCAGAGCCTCCTCGAGTCGCACGACTCAAATCTCCTGCTGTCAGCTGTAAAAGGGAAGGAGGGGGGACCTTTGAAAGTGAATATCTCTCAAACCATAGCGGTTCCAGAGATAGGATTTGTGGCAAATAGTTTATTTTTTAAGCTCTACTAAACTAGAAGATTTTTTATGGGACATTACTGTCCCTTTAAACAAACATCTAATAAAGATAATGGGCCAAAAGCATAAAGAAAGTAAAGCAATTCTGTGGCAAATCAATTACATGAAAGAAAACAAAGAAATATTCCCCAAACTCTGTGTTAAATGGAGCTTTTAACCCCTTGTATGCAAAGTACTGTAGACCTCTTTGGCATCCAAGAGATTAAAACTCCAGTTTAATTTGTTTTTTAATCCTGTGAATGATCCAACAAATGCATTTATTATTAGGGTACTAATCAATTATTACAGGAATCTGCTTAAATAGTGTATGTTAGCCAGGATCATGCCAGAAAAATCCACAAAAAAGGGCTTTCTATGTTGAAAGCCCAATTTTCCTATGCATGATATACAGGGAATATGTATGGGAGTGGTCACTGACAGAAAGAAAGATCCATGGGACTTCCTATCAGGGACACAAGAGTAAAACCACTAAGTGAAGATTTTATAATACATTTGCAGAAACATTACAGGTTACTGGTAACTCTCTCGGAGGCGATCTGCCCCTTTAAGTAGGCAGGAACATTCCTCTAAATGTATGCAGGGGGTGGAGCCTCCCTTCCCTACTAGGCTGCAGCTTAGCCAACCAGCTCCAGAATGATTTGTTCCTCGGTGCAACAACACCAGGTGGAGAACATTCTTCTATCGTTTTAGTTTTTTTAATATTTTTCTGTCAGATATCGAATACCACCATTAGGCGGATTACCATGACTGACAAATGCCCTCCAATGTGGCTAGCTCAGTATCCAGGTGCATTTTGGTGGACCTTAAGCCCTAAGGGGGAAAATCTTGGGTACAAGTGCTTCCCCAGGGATTACCCTCTGAGGTACTTCTTGCTGCATGGTAATCTGAAAACAGAAGATCTGCAGGAAAGGTGAGCTACCCTTTGAGTCCTGCAGGTCCACTTGTCCCACAGTGCCCCTTTGCTGGGCTTGTGTTTGGGAGTTCTCATTGTGCACTCCTGCACTCATTGGGTATATTTGTATGTCTGTTGGGTATTTGGAGCAGGTTTATGTGGTAACTTAACCCTTTGTCTGCTGGTTTGACATTTTTTTTGGGGGGTTTCTGGCGCTTTCCCTACTGGGTTAGTGTTTTCTAATTATGCACATGTTTCATGTATGTTTTACATGTTTTTAACTTTTACTTTAACGTTTCTTAAAATTGAGCAAAGGCGCGCTTTACCGCATAGACGCCATTGCTCCATTTACTTTCTATGGGACAACACTGTTTTGGATGTATCTGTGCAGCCGCTTCACAGAGTGGGCTCATTTTAATTGTCTACCCTTGCTCTATCATCCGGTTTATAGTTCAAGTGTGTTGGGGGCCTTCGAGCACTGTTTTGGGGTACTTTTTGGGAAAAACTACATTTCCCATGAGCACTTAGTTCGCTCCTATTTTCTGATTGGCTCCCATTGCAGCAGCCATTTTGTGAGCTTTTCTCAGCGAGTATCCTACGCAGGGCTTGGACTCTCCTTCTCTCCTCTGCAGATTAACCCTTCACCTGCCAGATAAGTCTATTTTTAGCATTTCTGGGGTGAAATATTAATCTTTCACACTGTAATTGGGTGATTTACTGTACAGTTGGTTATTTTGACACTGTGAGAATGTCTATACCGCTGGAGCTTGGGGCTAGACCTAAGACTAAGGAGGCTGGGGTCTCCGTATCCCCCATTATGCATTGCACTTCCTGTCACGCAGGGATACCTAGAGAGTTCTCTGGTCATTTATGCCCAGCATGTTCTGAGATTCCTGTCAGCAACCCAGGGACTTCCAGTCATGCTATTGAGCCAGCTTGGGTGCAAGAGTTTAAGGCTGCGACTAGGGACCTTAGGTCCACAGTACTCTTTCCATCCCAGATACAGGGGGCACTTCAAATGTGGCAGACCCCCTCTACTATCAGGCAGACCCTCTCTACTGCCTAAACCACAGGGGCACCTGATGTGTCAGATTCTTCTGAGGAAGAATTGTTGCTAGATTCAGATGTTGAGGATGGTACTGTTTTGGAGTCTTCTAGGTCCCTTGGGGATCCCTTTGAAGCTGATCCTGAACCCTCCGCTGAGGGCCTGATCAGGGCTGTGTTAACCACACTCAACATTCCATTGGTCCAGGAGGTTCCTTCTGATCCTTCTGATGTTTTTCAGGAGCCCACTAAGCCACTTACTTATTTTCCTCCTAACCCCACTCTTGACCGTTTGACTTCTGAGGTGTGGAAATCTCTGGACAAGTCTGCTTCTGTGACCAGAAAATTTGCTAAGCTTTATCCCTTTTCTGAAGCTGAGCTGGCTTCCCCTAAAGTGGACGCTCCCATATCTAGACTATCTAAATCTACTGCTTTACCTGTCTCTGACGCTTCTGCGCTGCATGACTGGCCTGACAAGAAACTTGAGGTTTCCCTCAAGTCCATCTTTGCTTCTATTGGTACCGCTATGCGTCCAGCGTTTGCTGTTGCGTGGGTTAACCGGGCTATTGCAGTCTGGACTGATCAACTCACTACGGCTGTCCGTCAGGATTGCCTACTTAGGAGAAATTGCGTCTTCTCACCAATATCTCTGAAGTGCAACACTATGTATCTTCTGCTGCTTTTGATGCCGTCCGCATGATGGCGAGGGCCTCTAATACTTCTGTGGTAGCCAGGCGTGCTCTTTGGCTCAAGATCTGGTCTGCTGACACTGCTTCCAAGAAAGTCTTACTTTCTTTGCCTTTTCAGGGTACCTCCTTGCTTGGGCCTGATCTTAAGGAACTAATTAGCGAGGCCACGGGGGGTAAGAGTACTCTCTTGCCCTTGGTCTTTAAGAAGAAGTTGCCATTTAAATGCAACCGGTCCTTTCGTTCCTTTCAAACTGAGACACGCTCGACGAACCAGGTGGTTCCTTCAGCTCCACATTCCTCCTCCAAGCCCAAACAGCAATGGAAGCCCAAGGCTGCCTCTAAGCCCAAGGCTGCCAAGACTGCTTCGGCATGACTCACCGAACCCGGGTCTGCATCCAGCTGTGGGTGGTCGTCTGCAACTTTTTTGCGGGATTTGGGAAGATTCTGTGTCGGACCCATGGGTTTTACAAGTGGTGACAGAGGGATACAAGATCCCTTTCTATTCTCTTCCTCCTTTTCGCTTTTGTCTTTCTTGTACTCCGCAAGACGCAGAGAAATGTCGTCTGTTCGACAGCGCTGTTCAGGCTCTTCTGGACAGGGATGTCCTAGAATCAGTGCCTCTTTCAGACAGGAGTTCGGGGTTTTACTCTAACCTCTTTGTGGTAGCCAAAAATCACGGAGGATGTCGTCCTATTTTGGATTTGAAGGATCTAAACTTCTTCGTGAATAGGACTCACTATCATCAGGAATCTCTGCACACAGTGATCACTGCCATGTCTCCGGGGGAGTTTCTTGCTTTTCTGGACCTTCAGGATGTGTATTTATATATCCCAATCCATTAGGACAGCAGGCGATACCTGCGCTTTGCATGCGACAGAGGACATTTTCAGTTCTCAGCTCTTCATTTGGTCTGACAACGGCTCCTCAGGTCTTCCAACGAGTTCTAGGGGCCATGATATCCGTTCTCCATCGAGACGGCATCAGAGTGACTCCTTACATGGACGATTTGCTATTGAAAGCCACATCGCTGGACCTTCTTCATCAGCAAGTCCTCACCGATCACAGATGGATTGTCAACTTGGACAAGTCGGATCTTGTCCCATCCCAGCAACTGGTTTTCCTGGGTCTTCTATTCGATACTCAGAGGAGCATGGTGTTTCTACCGGACGCAGTAGCCCATCAAATTGCCCACAGGGTATCAGCAATTCTGTCTCAGGATCTGTTCCCAGTTCAGAGGTTGTCTTCTCTGGTGGGGAAGTTCATCTCCACGATAGAAGCGGTTCCTTTCGCCATGGTGCACACCAGTGAACTTCAGAGGTTCATGATACAGGTGTGCAGGGATCGACCAGATCATCAGAGGTTGTCGGTGTCCCTTCCCCCTCATATGGAATTGAGCTTGAAGTGGTGGCTGGACCTTTCCAATCTGCTGAAAGGGAGATCCTTCCTGATTCCCTACTGGACCACGGTCACGACGGATGCCAGCCTCTTGGGCTGGGGAGCTGTTCTGGGTCCCTTCAACACTCAGGGGAAGTGGTCCATGGAGGTGTCCTTTCTCCCAATCAACATCCTGGAACTTCGAGCGATATTTCATGCTCTCTGTCATTGGGTGTCTCAACTGGAGGACAGCAGTGGCCTACATCAAAAGACAAGGCGGAACAAGAAGTCTCGCCGCTTGGTTAGAGGTCAAGGCCATTCTGTCTTGGGCAGAGGTTCATGTTCCTGTCATTTCCGCAGTGCACATTCCAGGCGTAGACAACATAATGGCAGACTTCCTCAGCCGTCATTCAGTCGACAGCGGAGAGTGGGAGCTACATCCCGAGGTGTTTCAACTCCTTGTTCAGAGATGGGGGATGCCCCATGTGGATCTGATGGCAACGCGACACAACAGGAAGGTTCCAGTGTTCTGCTCTCGGTGGAGAGACTCTCTGGCTGTAGCTGTCGATGCCATGTCCATTCCTTGGGCATTCCCTCTGACCTACATCTTTCCTCCCCTTCCAATGTTAATAAGGGTGTTACAGAAACTAAAGATGGACTGTTGCCCTGTCATCCTGATTGCTCCAGATTGGCGTTGTCAATCTTGGTATCCGGAGCTTCTGGCACTATCTGTGATGGAGCCCTTTTCGCTCCCATCCAGTCTGGATCTTCTTCTGCAGGGTTACCTGTGGAAGGAAGCTGTTCATCTGCTCAATTTGACAGCCTGGAAGTTGAATCCTCGATTTTAAGGAAGTGCTGTGGTGATTACTTTGCTTAGTGTCAGTAAGCCTGTTTCTTCCAAGATCTATCACCGTGTCTGGTCGACCTTTGTGTCTTGGTGTGCTGACAGAGATCTGTCCCTTCATTTTGATCTACCTACTGTCCTGGCTTTTCTGCAGGACGGTGTGCATAAGGGACTCAGTTTGAGTTCTCTTAAGGTTCAGACTTCTGCGCTTCCTGTCTTTTTTCAAAAGCACATTGCTATCCTTTCTAATGTCAAGGTTTTCTTCCAGGGTGTTGCTCATGTTTGTCCTGCCTTCCGGAGTCCCGCTCCTCAGTGGGATCTTAATTTGGTTTTGGGGCGTTCTTCAGTGTCCCCCCTTTGAGTCTTTGGCTACTATTCCTCTATGTCTCTTGACGTGGAAAATGGCCTTTCTCCTGGCGATCGTGTCCATTCGCCGGGTTGCGGAGTTGCAAGCTCTTTCCTGTAAACCACCATATCTGGTGTTTCACAAGGATAAGGCGGTGCTTCGCACCTCCAAGGAGGTTTTACCTAAGGTGGTCTCCGAGTTTCACATCAATCAGGAGATTGTGGTACCCTCTTCCTGCCTTAACCCCTCTTCTGACAAGGAGAGATATCTCCACTTGTTGGATGTGGTGCATTGTCTCATGTTTTATGTCCATCGCACTGAATCTGTCAGGAAATCAGACACTCTGTTCGTCATTCCTGAGGGTCCTAGGGCAGGAAGACCGGCGTTCAAAGTGACTCTTGCGTCCTGGATCAAGTCCACTATTCGTAGGGCCTATGAGTTGAGGAATAAGCATGTTCCCTTTCGGGTCACGACTCATTCCACCAGGTCTATTGGGGCCTCTTGGGCCTATAAGAATCAGGCTTCTGCTGATCACCTGTGCAGGGAGGCCACTTGGTCCTCTGTGCACACCTTTTCAAAGCACTACCGTGTGGATGTGCTGGCTTCGGCTGATGTCAGCTTTGGAAGGAAGGTCCTGGAGGCAGTCTTGTCTGTCTAGGATCTTCTTCTCAGGTTCTTAGTGCTTCTTTTGCTGTTGAACCCTGTTGGCCCTAGTTCAGTGTGCTGTGTAACAGTTCCTGGGGTGTTTTTTCCCCCTGTTCAGTGTCCGTTGACACTTTAGTTTTGTTGGGCTTCTTTGACCAGTTGGTTCATAGAGGTTCTGGTGACTTTGGGGGCCTTGGCCTGGTCCTTGCCTTCTTCCCGCCTATGGGGAACTCAATGGTTGGACATCCCAGAGTTACCAGTAACCTGTATTGGACGACAGAGAAAAGAGGATTTTAGTCTTGCCTGTTAAATCCTTTTCTCTTAGTTGGCTAAGCTGCAGCCTAGGAGGGAAGGGAGGCTCCACCCCCTGCATACATTTAGAGAAATGTTCCTGACTACTTAAAGGGGCGGATCACCTCCCAGAGAGTTACGAGTAACCCGAATGGACTAAGAGAAAAGGATTTAACAGGTAAGACTAAAATCCTCTTTTAAAACATTCAGAGAAACAGTGTTTGCCTTTGTGTTAAATTAGTCAGAATTTTGTTAAAATAGGATTTTAGTGCACTTATCATTAAATCACTTTCTCTTTAGTCCAAAGGGAACACAAGAACCATAGGGTTGAGCTCCCTCCTCCCGGGGGCAGGGCACCTCAAAAGATAGGATTTTTTGGGCAGAGACTCCCTCCTCCAGCTCTGACCCCACCATCTTCATGTTTAACAAATACCACAGAAAAGAACCAAAACAGGGAGATAAAGTAAACTCCCTTAGCAAAGACCCCCAAGAGTAGACCTTGCCAGGTAAAGGAAGCAAAACAAGTTTTATATTCTGCGTGGGAATCCTGTGTTCCATATGGACTAAAGAGAAAAGGATTTAGTGATTTTTTTTTCTAAAATCTTATTTTCCCTTACTTGCAACATTGCACACATGAACCATGGTGGTATACCAAAGAATCCCAAAGATTCCAGGAAGGGAAAAGGAGAAAATCCACTATTCTCATAGGATACTAATACCTCAATGTGACTAATCTGGGTCAAACTATTGAAGAGAATGTGGCAGTAGGGAAAAAAATGAAAAAAGTGTCCTAAACAGGTACCTCTGCCTGAAGGACCTATCGGCCAAAGTTCGATACGGCAGAGGACAACTTTATTAAACATAAAGGGGAAAGTACCCCAAGGAAAAGCAAACCTAATTAAAGAGAGTATACCACCCGAAGTAAATCGATACAAAATAGATGTATTAGTACAAAAATAGAGACATAAATTCAGTAATTGTATTAAAAACAATTAAAAACATAGGATGAGGGAGAAAATTGGAGCCATATAAATAATAGGTATAGACAGAAAAATACAAAATAAATTATAATGGCTGGCTCAATATTAACTCCTACTGCAGTCAAGAAGACATAAAACATATATAAAGGGGTTTATAATACCCCCAGTTTCTTACCTACTGCTGCTAACCATTTTGCTTATTGTGTATATAGCAGAGGCCAAAACGTTGATACGGTAGTGTTTGGTGCAAGGAGGACCACGTAGCAGCCTTTAACAATTACTCAGCAGAGGCCTGGTTTATTATAGCTCCAGGAGGCACCCACAGATCTGGTGGTGTGAGCTGTTACTTTGAAACGAACAAGTCTCTTCCTGATCACTTACTCTTAGCATATGGTAGCCTTAATGCAAGAAACAATAGTGATTTTGGATGCTGCCTGACCCGGCCTAGGACCATCAGGAGTGACAGAGAGGGAATTGGCCATTGTAAAAAGGCTGTGTGTGATCCTTCTCCAGTTTAGAGGAAGGTGCATGACAAAAAGAAAGCAGAATTGTTAGGGACCAAGAACCAGACACAAAAATGTAAAATGCAAAACACCTTTATTAAAGTGACAAAAATAGAATCGTGATCCAGAAGTGTAATCCAAAAGACAATGCAGGATCAGGAACCAAGACAGGTACTCAGCCAAGCCAGAGTCAGGAACACAGAAGGCTGTGATGTCAGGAACAAGCCAGGAGTCAGGAACACAGAAGTCTGTGATGTAAGGAACAAGCCAGGAGTCAGAAGGATCGTCGGAGGAAGCCAGGTCATACACAGATAAAAAGGAGCACAGGAGAATCCACAGCAGCCAGCAGCAACAAACACAAGGACCACCAGGAAATGAGCCAAGCTGATTTAAATACTCTGGGAGGGTTGGCTGATAACAGACAGCTGAGCAATCACAGAGAGGTCAGCTGATTCAGCCTGATCCAGGAAAGGAAAGGCAGCAGCAATGGATAGCAGAGCTCTTAGATTAGCTCAGGCAGCAGAATCAAGCAGCAGAGTAGAGCAGCTCAGGCAAACCTTGACAATAATAATCTCCTGAACCAACTTTGGGTAAAAACTCTTGAGAGGTATGACGTACTTGTACCTGATGAAATACCTTGCAGGAAGGCGAAAACTGTAGGAAGATGGACCAAATCCTACAGTTCGTTTGAGAAGAGAGAGACTTCCTAGCCTGGACCATGGTAGAAATTACATTGTCCGAGAACATTTTCTGTCTCAGCATGGTGGTTTCAAGAGCTATGCCATCAAAGCCAGTCTTTCCACATCCTCGTACCAAATGAGACCATAGAGAAGGAAATATGGTCTCGGAGGAGATGGAACAACTCCTAGATGGATAGATTGGAAAGGTCTGAAAATCAGTCCAGACATAGCCAGAATGGAGCAATCAGGATGACTAGGGCCTTCTCCATCCTGATCTTTTGAATTGTCCTGGGAATGAGATGAATTGGAGGAAACACATAGGACAGATGGAAGTTCAATGGAATGGACATTGCTTCCCTGGCAAAGGCCCAGAGATCCTTGCCTTTGTGCAAATCAGAGGTACATTCCTGTTCTCATGAGAGGCCATCAGTTCTACAGCTGGAAGACCTCCAACACTGGATTATCTCATCAAATACCTTCTGGTTCAGTTCCCAGTTCCCCGGATCCATGTTTTGATGGCTGAGAAAATCCACAACCACATTTTCTGCCTCTGGTATGTGGACTGCTGAGATGGCTGGGATGTGAGTTTCTGCCCAATGGAGAAGCTCTCATACTTCAATCCAGGCTGACCCACTTTGAGATTCTCCTTGGGGGTTGATATAAGCCACTTCTGTTGAGTTGTCTCACTGTACCCGGAGTGGAGTCCCTGTTAGTACTTGAGACCAGTGAAGAAGTGCCAGATGGACGGCACTTGATTGACAAGAGGATCTCCTCTCTGGTCCACTGTCCCTGAGCTGTCAGGTGACCCAGGTTTGCACCCAGCCTTTCAGGCTGGAATCTGTCATGGCCAAGTTCCACTCTGCAATGACAAACGGATATCCCTGTGTCAGATGAGGGCTATGTAGCCACCAATGGATCTTCTCCCCTTATTTGAGAGGATCAGCTGGAGTTCCATTATGTGGAACTGAACATAAGGGAGTCACTAGATGCTGTAGGATCCTCAACAGAGGGCCATGTCTGGGCCCTTGACATGTTCTGGTACAGGATCGGTATCTAGTCCTCCAGTAGCAACACTCATCCTTGAAGGGTGTTGAACTTCAAGCCAAGAAAGAAAAAGAGCTGGGATGGAGTCAGAGAAGAGTTCTTGAGGTTGAGAATGCAGGTGTACTCTTGGATATGGATCGCCAAGATTTCTTCTGTAAAACATCCAAATATGGAATCAGGGCAATGCCTTCTGAGTGAATGTATGTCTCCAAAGCTGCCAAGATGCCCAGGTGTCTTGAAAAATTCAGGGACGACCCCTACAGGCAATGACAGATCATGACTCAGTGACTCAGGACTCATTCTTGTCAGACTTAGGTTTTGGAGCAGATTTCTTTCTCTGCCAAGTCTGCTTAAACTTTGGGGAAGGGTGCGTCTGGGTGACCTGATGGGCTTGATCCCACTGCTCCCTGAAATCCACACATCTTCCTTGCAAAAAAGGAATGTTTAGAAGAAATCTGTGGCAAGAGACTACTCCTGTCACCAGTGGCATCACTAGTAACTTGTTTTCGGTCTGGACCAAATTGGATCTTCCCCTAGATAGCAAACAAACCAGGGATTTTTTTTAGAAGATTGGTCTGCAAATCAAATCTTTAATCACAAAGTACGGCACACAGCAACAGAAAGGGCTAAGGCATGTCCAAAAAAAACTGGCATCATTAAAAGAAGCTTTAGAAGTATATGCATTCTCTTCCAAGATATTGGCAAGCCTAAATAAAGGTCTTCCTTAGACGCATCAGAGTGTATTGCTTCAGAAAGCTGCTCACCCTAGACAACTATAACTCGATTAACCCATGTTGAATTGAAAATGAGATGCAGAGAAGCCCTGTGGCCTCAAAATTAGCATTTAGAAGGGACTCAAGGTGCTATCAGCCTGATGCTTAAGACCAGCAGCATCTGCCAATGGAAGGGCTGTATTTTTGGCAAAGTGTGATACTGCGGTCAGTAACTGGGGAAGAAGCCGACTTTGCTAAAGTCTCAGCTTCAAAAGGATGGAGTTTTGAGATATGCTTATTAAGAAAATACATTTTATTTGGGATCTTACATTCTTCTAAGAGGACTTTATCTAGGGTGCTGTCATCTCTGGAAACTATCCTGAGAGGCAGGCTCCCCATCACAAGCCTTAGAGACCTGAATGGTCTCCAGCACTGCTAATAAGCCCCTCCACAGAGAAGACAGGGTCAACCTCATAGGAATCCCAAAGCACAATGAAAATTCCATATCTTCTTCCTCTGAATCAACACCTTCATCAGATATCAACATATAGAATGTGAGAGGCTTCTGGGCAAATCTCCCCTGCTCAGTAACACCAGCTAACCCCCGATATAAATTTTGGCCTAGTTGGGTTTCATCAGGAGGGTGCAGCTGGATTCCCTAAGCACTGAGAGCAAGGGGTCCATGTCTGGATCACTGTTCACTCTTAGGGATACCCACTAAAAGAATTCAAAATAAACATATAGAATGTGAGAGGCTTCTGGGAATGAAGAACAGCAAAATGGCCTGTCCTTTGGCTAGTCACCGCCCAGAAGCATCACATATTAGCTCTCTAGTGCCATTACAGAGGAGAAATTTCCACATACATATTAGACTAATCCCATCCAAAAGGGCGGTCCAGTTCCAAAATGATGGGCAAATCTCCCCTGCACAGGAACACCAGCTAACCCCCGATGTACGTTTCGGCCTAGTTGTGCCTCTTCAGGAGGGTTCAGCTGGATTCCCTAGGCACTGAGAGCAAGGGGTCCACGTCTGGATTACCATGCACTCTTAGGGAGACCCCCTAAGAGTATTCAAAATAAATATAAAATGTGAGAGGCTTCTGGGAATGAACAACAGCACAATGGCCTGTCCTACAGCTAGTCACCGCCCAGAAGCATCACGTTTTAGCTCTCTAGTGCCATTACAGAGGAGAAATTTCCACATACATATTAGATTAATCCTGCACAAAAGGGCGGTCTAGTACTGACCTGGATTGGCTGATGTTCCTGCTCTGTGTACCGACCCGGATTGGCTGATGTTCTGGCTCTGTGTGCCAACCCGGCCTGGCTGACATTCCTGCTCTGTGTACCGACCCGGGTTGGCTGATGTTCCTGCTCTGTGTACCGAAACGGTTTTGGCGGACGTTCCTGCTCTGTGTATCGTCCCAGCCCGGCTCACTGCTCCATCTGGTATCCGGTTAGGGGCTGTCCTCCGGTGTCCTCTCTGTCACTGGACAGATCCTCTGGTTGCCTCATCTGCTGTCCCGGCAGCCTTGTTACTGTGACCCGGTCACCGAATTGTGCCTCGTGATCCGACACCCCAGTGTTGTAGATCCATCCGGTTGCACCACGGTACGCTTGACCCGTTACTGCTACTAGCTGAGGTAGGTCTGTTCCTGGGCACCTCAGGCTGTTCTCACTATCTGGCAGTCGACTCCAGGTCTGAGCATTCGTTAACCCCTTGTGGGTTGGTGCCATGGCTCATTGGGTCACAGTCATTGCAGTCTCAGTTTGGCGTTATTCTGTGCCTACAGTTGCAGTCCTCCATTACTGCTCCGGTAGTCTACCACTTGTCCAGGGCCTTTGTTTACTTCCGTGGCCTTAGACGCTATTGTGTCACTCTCTGCGTTGTGAGTGTCCTGTGGGCCTTTGCGCTATTAGGGCCTGTCTGTCCTCCTGGCCTAATAGCAACCATTTCACCACTGTCTCGTTTGGATTCACACGAACTGTACCTGACCTGTGTCAGTATTATATTTGCCTATATATATATACTGGACCCGTGTGGGTATTGTGGACCTGCGAGGGTTATTTTATTTCTGTGTTTTTTCAATAAAACTGCGTTTTACCTAAACCTTCCGTGTCTGAGTGTCTGTAAAACCGTTACAAATAATTAGAATATAGAGGAAAAATGTATTTGTTTAATGTTCCAAAAGTTGTATACAGGCTAATATGTTGAAGCCCATAAATAAATATGTAGAGGACATGTCCAAATAAAAAAAAATGTGATTATGTACAGAAAAAGAAAAATGACATATGAATGATGCAATATCTCAGTAGCATATGAAGAGTGCGTGTGCAAGAATACACGATATAGGCTAACCAATCTTAATCATAGATCTTCATTACTAAAGAAACAACCATTCATATTAAGG
The DNA here is from genome assembly GCA_037306005.1 of Rhinophrynus dorsalis. Taxonomy (NCBI): domain Eukaryota; kingdom Metazoa; phylum Chordata; class Amphibia; order Anura; family Rhinophrynidae; genus Rhinophrynus; species Rhinophrynus dorsalis. The sequence goes on from CM074721.1 coordinate 244,975,276, forward strand.
TGAAAGATCAAGAAGTTTCCATAATGATCTGCCACATAAAATTGTTGACATGATTGCACATATAAGAATGGATAATGAATGTAGATAACAATTTTAAATATAAGAATACTAGTTGAACAGCCCATTACATGGGCCAGTGCCACTGCCAACTGGTCGCGGAGCAGTCACGCGCAGTGGAGACTTCCCGCGCCACGGCTGATACAGAGCTGGACGCTCCTTTGGAGCGCCTAGCTCTGTATCAGCCGCGGTGCGGGCAGTCTCTACTGCGCATGACTGCAGCACGCGCAGCAGTGTCTACTGCGCATGTCGCGGCGTTACACACGATTTAGCAAATTATTATATAGGATATTTCAGGTGCATAAGCATATGCTTACAAAGAGAGAAAACATGAAGATTAAAGACCCCATAATGGCACATTTGCAAGTATAAATGAGTATCATATTCATCTCATAAGTATACATATATAAATGTGCATTTTAGGTAGTGTGTCTCCCCGGATAGAGTATTTATGCCAATATAATGAAGAGTAAAACAGCATAAAGAGATATGTATAAACAACATATGAAAAGACTCGAATATATGATTGCAAAGATTTAAATTAAAGATGGTAAAAAGCTTATACAGCTGGTGAAATAGTAGCTAGTGCACACAAATCTAGGAACCATATATGAAGTGGCTGCCATAGTAGACAGAAATATAATACATTATGAAAATAATAAGTTGATAATGGTGGTCCTAAACCATAATTTAGGTAAGTGAGAAATATATAAGTACAAATCCCTACGCATGAAAAATGATAATGAAGGATATAGCATTACAGCACTAATTTAGATAAATTACCAGAATGGATGCAGTAATATATATACACACAGTATCTGCTTAACACTAACTGTAAGAGGGGCATCAAAGTGAATACATAGTTGTATACAAGGAACAATCTTCATATTTATAAAAGAGGCAAGTAATGATTGGTCAGCGTACATATCAATATCAAAAACTGACCCATAACCGACAACTTAAACTGGATACACAATACAAACAAAGCATTCAAAAATAAAAGGAATAGAGGGATATGAGAAAGGCTCTTGAGAAAGCAGACAAAGTAGCCTGAGGTTATTCTAGTTCACACAGATGGTAGACGTTAGAATTCGGTCTTTGCTCTTGGGTATTCTCCCTGTGGCGTTCCCGCATCTCTTTAGGACACCCGAGAAGATTGCCTCTCCTTGACTCCACATGCACATGACCGAGTGAAATGTCCAGACCATTGGGTAAATTAGAAGTGGACAAGGATATAGAGGCATTGGTGGGTAATGGCTGACTTGTGACAAGAGTAAGATAGATACAGTTACAAGGCTATTCCACTGAGGAGGGTTATATGCAATATATCTGCTACACATCTGTAAGATTGCATTTTTGTGTGTTTGTGTTTTAAAAATAAACACCACTTTTACATTGTTTTTTGGTGCTCTTTTGTTCATATATTTGTTGCATGTTATGCAGAAGACCATATACAAGAGCTTCAATATGAGAATCTTAAGTGGTGGGAAAGGGGATGGGTGATTTCTGTCTATGCATTCAAAACATTTTGATGTACACACAAATTGAAAAATTCAGTAAAATTTAGGGATGGAAGGAGAAGGTCCTTATTAGCATACAGGATTGTCAAAGTGCTGTCAATGTAGAAGGGATGCCTTTCCTCAAACATCACCAACACTACGACTATCCTGAAGTCTGACAGCATTCTCTCTGCTGCCCCACTTGGTCATGAGGGGAATGGAGAGAATACTTTCAGTACCATGGACAGCATCACTTCCTTATCCCTTTGAGTGCCCTAGGGATTGGCATTGCTCACCCCTGTGGCACTCAAAGGGTTAAAAAAGTACACCAAGCACTACACAATTATCCCCTCAGCTCTGTATTGTATTTATTTCATACATGTTGTGCACTCCCAAGGGAACAAGGCTGAGGGTCAGGCAGCATCCATGGGAATTTGTGGCTACCAGCTGCCCCCCAGCCTTGTTCCCTGGCCCACTGGTAGTAATAGAATCCCATGTACATATCCTGGCCCCTAGACTTGTTCCCTTGCCAACAGGTAGCCACAGATACCCATGTACATTGTCTGACTACCCCAGCCTTTTTCCCTTGCCTACTGGTAGCCACAACTCCCTAGGAACACTTCCTGGGCAAAGGATGCTGGGGGGGGGGTGTCAGGCAGTGAATGTGGGGCTAAAATTCAATAGTAATGTTCACCATGCCCCACACTGTTAACATTCTACATGTGGTCCCAGTTAAGATTTGATATGCTTCCCCAATTAAGATACAACATGCTGACCCAGTTAGGATTCAACACAATTTGGCATACCATAAACGACATACTACACCAGTTAATATTCAACATTCTGCCCCATTTAATATTGGATATGCTGCCCCACACAATTAAGATTCCAGATGCTGCACCAGTTACTCCTTGAGTTCCAGAGGGGTATGTAACTCAAAGCAATGTGTTGCTACTCTTCCGGCACTCAAAGGGTTAATAACCGGTATATGCTGCCGCATAACTTGTGTATATGTGTCAAAAAATATGTCTGTTTTGTTGTAAATAATATCAGACCTCGCTGGGGGCATCAGGACTCCTCCATATGCCGTCTGGTATTGATCACCTATACAATAAGATAGGTGATCAATGAGACGACCAGTGCTATTTGTTGTAAAGAATATCAGACCTCACGGGGGGCATCAGGACCCCTCCTGAGCTTGACAGGCTCATTCATTCAAAAGCAGAGGCCCGCTTTTATTAATTAGCCATCTCCTACACTTGTGGATCACACATCCATTCATAAAAAATATTTACATTCAGGTTTATCAATTATTCATATACTATATCCTTTTGGTTATCAGTCAAGCATTCTGGACTACTATATAGTTATTAGTCTGAGAGGAGCCCAGCTGCTACATCTTCAGACCATCCTTCTCTTTGTTTGGCTCTCTTTATTTTGGTTTGGTTGTTTAACCAGTACAGATATGAAGAAATACCATTTTCGAAATTATACCATCACCTGCATCAAATGAGTGAATGCTTGCCTTTTTGACTTTGGCTTGTGCTCACTTTCCAAACAGTGGTGTCATGGGGATGCTTTCCTTGATCCCACCCACTGTTTTACAGTCATCCGGGTAGGAGTAAAACACAGGAGCATGTTGCTTAAAAGAGAAACAGGAGGAAAATGGTACTTTTTGGCAAGTAGGAAATATTTGGGAGAAGTGCCGTTTTTTCATCTAGTTCCTGTTAGGGACCAGGAACCAGACAGGACACAAAAAGGTAAAATGCAATACACCTTCATTAGTGCAACAAAAACAGAAGCATGATCCAAGAGCATAAACCAAAAGACACACCAGGGTCAGGATGTCAGGAACAAGCCAGGGGTCAGAAGCACAGAAGTCAGCGAAGTCTGTAACAAGCCAAGGGTCTGGAACACAGCAAACAGGAGCGCAGGAAAATCCACAGCAGCCAGCAGCAACAGGTCAGCAAACAAACACAAGGACAATGAGGAAGTGAGCCAAGCTGCTATAAATACCGTGAGAGTGTTGGCTGATAACAGTCAGGTGAGTAATCAGAGAGGTCAGCTTATTCAGCCTGAGCCAGAAACTCAGAAGACAGCAGCAATGGATAGCAGAGCACTAAATTAGCCCAGATAGTAGAGTCAATAGGCATAATGGGAGTAGCTCAGCAAAACCTTGACAGTACCCCCCTTCAACGACCCCCCCCACGAGGCAGGACCAGGTTTATGGGGAAAACGTGCATGGAAAGCATGAAGGAGGGTGGGGGCATGCACGTCTGCAGCTGGAACCCATGAGTACTCCTCAGGGCCGTAACCCCTCCAATGGACCAAATATTGAAGACTCCCTCGGAACCTACGAGAGTCAACTATGGGTCAGATCTCATACTCCTCATGGCCGTTAACGGGCACCGAATGAGGTTGAGGAGTGACCGTAGTGAAACAATTACATACCAGAGATTTCAGCAGCGAGACGTGGAACACATTATGTATCCGCATATTGGGAGGAAGGTCTAGGGCATAGGCCACAGGGTTCACACGTCAGAGGATAAGGAAAGGCCCTACAAAACAGGGAGCCAGTTTCTGAGAGGGCACTCGGAGGTGAAGATTTCTGGAGGACAACCAGACCCGCTCCCCGACCTGGTAGGAGGGTGCAGGTAGGTGTTTACGATTAGCCTGGAGCTCCTGGGATTGATGTGAGCGTCGCAATGACTTTTGGACCTGCACCCATGTGGGACGGATTCGCTGGAGATGTGAAACGGTTTATGGACACTCAGACACGTCAGGTTTAGTTTAAAATGCAATTTTATTAAAGAATCACAGTACAGAATAACCCACACGGGTCCAGTAGGTATGAAGACAGAACTCTACTGACACAGGTCAGGTTACAGTTATAAGTACCCACACAGGTCCAGTATATACAATACACAATACAATACTGACACAGGTCAGGCACAGTTCATGTGTATCCAAACTTAGAAAGATAATTACGGTTACTATTAGGCCGGGAGGACAGATAGGCCCTAATAGTGCAATGGCCCTTAGTACACTCTCTCCGCAGAGAGTGACACATGGCGACTAAGGCCACGAAAGCAACGGAGGCCCTGGACAAGCGGTAGACTACCGGAGCTGCCAATGGATGAGTGTATCATGGTTCCTGTGCTCCCTGTGTTGCTTTCTGTCAGTTTTTGCTATACTATTCTCCCATTGGTTGATCTACATTTGGCCCACCCAGTATGGCCTTTATATACTGGGCTCTGGCACCTATCCGGTGCCCTTTCGTGGTGTTCCTGTACCAGTGCCTTCTTGAGCTTCGTGGATTCCAGTGTACCGACTTGGCCTGTTTGACTACTCTGCTTCTTGTCTCCTGCTCCTGTGATTCGACCCGGCCTGGCTGACGTTCCTGCTCCGTGATTCGACCCGGCTTGTCTGAAGTTCCTGCTCTGTGATCCGACCCGGCTTGGCTGACGTTCCTGCTCCGTGACTCGACCCAGTTTTACTGTTCCAGTGTTCGCTGTGTCGCTTGGGTGACATTCTGACTTCCGCTGTGCCTGGGGCCTAGTATCCATTACTGTTTCAGCAGTGAGACAGTTGCTGTGTCCTCAGTTAACTCTTGCAGAGCCTCGGTGTTGCCTCCGTTACTGCTACAGCAGTGTGCCATTGGCTGAGTCCTCCATTTACTCTTGCCGAGCCTCTGTGTTGCCTCTGTTACTGCTACGGCAGTGTGCCATTGGCTGAGTCCTCTATTAACTCTTGTAGAGCCTCCGTGTTGCCTCCGTTACTGCTACGGCAGTGTGCCATTGGCTGACCCTTCCGCTAAGCTCTTGCAGAGTCTCAGTGTTGCCTCCGTTACTGCTACGGCAGTGTGCCATTGGCTGTACTTTCCGTTAAGCTCTTGCAGAGTCTCAGTGTTGCCTCCGTTACTGCTACGGCAGTGTGCCTTCGGCTGTACTTTCCGTTAAGCTCTTGTAGAGTCTCAGTGTTGCCTCCGTTACTGCTACGGCAGTGTGCCATTGGCTGAACTTCCCGTTAAGTTCTTGTAGAGTAACAGTGTTGCCTCCTTTACTGCTAAGGCAGTTTGCCACTTGCTGAGTCCTCCGTTAAGCTCTTGCTGAGCATCTGTGTTGCCTCCGTGACTGCTACTGCAGTGTGTCTTAGTCTCAGTTACTGCTCTGGTCTCCATTACTGCACTACAGTCTCCTACATGCGCTATTCTACCATTCTGGGCGTTACAGAGAGAACTCACCACAGACTTCTCTGCACAGAGACTGATTACACCTATTGGAGAACTTTAACCCATGCTAAACTGTCGCTCTAGGTATTCACCCTTTTCCTGCCTGACCTGTGTCAGTATAAAACCACTCTGAACTTTCTAGTTATACTGGACCTGTGTAGGCAAATCACAAATAACCTGTCTTGTGTCTGTATTATTCTGCTGTAGTATTACAGGGCCTGTGAAGGTTATCTTATTATTTATGATTTCAATAAAACTGTGTTTAATCCTAAACCACTGTGTCTGAGTGTTGAACAAACTGTTACAGAGTGCCACAGAGGCACGGAATAACACCAATCAGGAACTGTAACAACTGTACCCAACGTGCCAGGCTTTAACCAGGTACTGGTTGAAGCAAGCCAACAAGGAGATGCCTAGGGGACTTGGCACGGGCACAGGTAGTGCATGCTGCCGTGAAAGCGGTACAATCCACACGTAAGGAAGGCCACCAGAACAGCTGTGAAAGGGACCAGATCAATTGATCCCTGCCAATATGACCTGCTGCTCGAGATGCTGGTTCGCAGAGTAGCCAAAATGCCATCTGGCTGAATAATGGGTACCGGAGTCTCATCTTTTTCCAACTCTGGACCAAATTGCCTGGACAGGGCATCAGCCCTAACATTCTTGGACCCAGGCAGGTAGGATACAATAAAATTAAAATGGGACAGAAACAAGGCCCATCTGGCCTGTCGAGAGGACAATCTCTTTTCCTCAGAAAGATAGGTTAGGTTTTTATGATCTGTCAAGATCAACACTGGAGTTCTAGTCCCCTCAAGTAGGTGACACCATTTTTTAAGTGTCAGAATAATCTCCAAGAGTTCTCTGTCACCAATTTCGTAATTACTCTGAGCACTAGACAATTTCTTTGAGAAGAAGCCACAAGGTTTTAGCATACTCCCAGGTTCCAAGCTCTGTGACAATACTGCCCTGACCTCAGTCTCAGAAGCATCAACCTCCAAGGTAAATGGAAGGGTGGTGTTGGGGTGGGACAGTATAGGAGCAGAAGCAAATGCAGATTTCAGAGTCACAAAGGCTTGTTCCGCTTCCTGAGACCATTGGGATGGGTCAGCACCCTTGTGCGTGAGGTCGGACGGTGGCTTTACAATCGTGGAAAAGTCTTTAATGAATTTCCTATAATAGTTGGCAAAGCCAAGAAAGCGTTGGATAGCCTTGAGCCCCTTGGGACGTGGCCATTGCAGGATGGCTGCGAGCTTCTCTTTGTCCTTTGCATTGCCATCCTTAGAGATCACAAAGCCCAGAAAAGGCACCATGGACTTGTGGAACTCACATTTCTCAATCTTGCAGTAAAGTTTGTTCTCATGGAGTCTAAGCATGGAAGAATGAATGAGTATATCGTCGAGATACACTACTACACAAGACTGGAGCATGTCATGGAGGATGTCACTGATAAACTCCTGGAACACTGCATGACCCAAAAGGCATTACTATGTACTCATAGTGTCCAGATCTGGTATTGAACGCCGTTTTCCACTCGTCACCGGCTCTTATCCTGATTAAGTTATATGCCGCACGTAAGTCTAACTTGGTAAAAACATAGGAGCCCTTCAACCTGTCAAATAGTTCCGTGACGAGTGGTATCGGGTAGGCGTTTTTAGACATGCAGGGTCATAACTTGCATTTTTCTTTTTAACAAAGAAGAAACCAGCCCCCGTGGGCGAGGATGACTTCCTGATAATACCCCTCTCCAGGGCATCCGAAATGTACTCCTCCATGGCGAGATTCTCCTCACATGACAATGGGTACGTCCGATCCCGAGGAGGAACGACACCAGGAGGCAAATCAATAGTGCAATCGTAGGACCTATGCTGCGGCAAAGCACTAGCCTCCCCCTTACTAAAAACGTCACTGAATTAATGGTATTCAGCTGGCATGGAGGGAGAGGCACACATGATCCTGGTAGGGTGAGAAATACAATGTTTAATACAGTATTCAGACCAGGCCATTATCTCATAATTTTGCCAGTCAAACCTAGGGTTGTGCAGATGTAACCATGGAAACCCCAGGATGACCGCGTGGTTAGGAGACTGGATAATCTGGAAACACTGTTTCTCCGTGTGGATTGCCCCAATATGCATAGACAGCGGTATCGTTTCCATAGTAATCTGTGCTGGTACCAATGGTCTGCCATCGATAGCTTCAATGGCCAATGGAGATTCCCTTTCGACCAGCGGAATCGTATGTAACGCAGCAAAAGAATTGTCCATAAAATATCCAGCTGCACCGGAATCTATTAGAACCAGAACCTCCACAGAGATATCTGCCCAGGAAATTACATCCTGGATAGTGGGTTTCTGATTCACTGGAACTGGGGACTTCTGAACGCCACCTAGGGCCTGTCCCCCAAGGTACCCTAGGTGCGTACGTTTCCTGGCCGTACAGGACAGGTGCATAGTAAATGCCCAGCTTGGCCACAATATAAGCAGAGGCCCTGTCTGCGGCGATGAGCCCATTCCTCCTTGGTTAGCTTAGTGAATTCTAACTGTATTGGTTCACTACTCTCTTGATTACGAGATTAGTATGGCAAAATCAATGAATTCGTCTAGATCGCTCGTCAAGTCTCTAGCTGCCGTCTCATCCTTAATACGATCACACAGTCCCTAAGCAAAAGCTGCCACCAGCGCCTCACTGTTCCAGCCTACCTCTGCTGCCAGTGTACGGAATTCAATAGCGTAGTCAGCAACTGTGCGAGACCCTTGCTGGATCTCCATTAATCCTTTGGCAGCAGAGGCGGCTCTTCCAGGGACCTCAAACACTCTATGAAATGCCCTTAAGAACTCCCTGAAGTTCTTAGTACATGGTTTGGCAGATTCCCACAAGGGGTTGGCCCATGCCAAAGCTCGGCCCATCAGCAACGAGATCATAAAGCCCACCTTACTTCGGTCACTAGGAAAGGCTTGAGGAGTTAACTCCAGGAAAATTTCCAATTGGTTAATGAACCCTCTGCACAGGGTGGGATCGCCATCATATCTTAGTGGTAATGGAGCGGTGGCAGTTAACCCTCTACTAATCGAGCCAGCTTGCAATACGGATTGAGCTCCCGGTGTCGTAACGGGGGAGACCACCGAGGCCTGTACTGGTTTGTCTAGGTGAGCGGTGCGCTCAAGTATAGTTTGCACGGCCAAGTCCAATTGGTCCAAACACTGCTCATGAACATCCATCCTCCAATGGATGCTTTGTGCATTGCCCTCACCTGTACCGTCTGAGTTCATGGCCCTCTCGTACTGAAACGGTTTATGGACACTCAGACGTGTCAGGTTTAGGTTAAAATTCAGTTTTATTAAAGAATCACAGTACAGAATAACCCACATGGGTCCAGTAGGTATGAAGACAGAACTCTACTGACACAGGTCAGGTTACAGTTATAAGTACCCACACAGGTCCAGTATATACAATACACAATACAATACTGACACAGGTCAGGCACAGTTCGTGTGTATCCAAACTTTGAAAGATAATTGCGGTTACTATTAGGCCGGGAGGATAGATATGCCCTAATAGTGCAATGGTCCTTAGTACACGCTCTGCGCAGAGAGTGACACAATGGCGACTAAGGCTACGAAAGCAACGGAGGCCCTGGACAAGTGGTAGACTACCGGAGCTGCCAATGGAGGAGTGCCACAGAGGCACGGAATAACTCCAATCAGGAACTGTAACAACTGTACCCAACATGCCAGGTACCGACCCACAAGGGGTTAATGAACACTCAGACCTGCCAGAATTGACTGCCAGAATGGATAACACCTGAGGCGCCCAAGATAACCCAACCTCAGCGAGTGCAGTATAGGTCAAGCGTACCGTGGTGCTACCGAATGGTGCTACGAGCACCGGATGAATAACGAGGCACAATACGGGTCGGGTAACAGTACAAGGCTGCCGGAGCAGTAACGGAGGCAGAAACGGATCTGTCCGTAGACAGAGAAATCGGAGACAGGCCCTTAACCGGATACCGGATGGAACAGTAAGGAGACCTGGGTTGGCACCCAGAACAGGAGCGACAGCCAGGCCGGGTCGGTACACAGAGCAGGAACATTAGCCAGGCCGGGTTGGTACACAGAGCAGGAACGTCAGCCAATCCGAATCGGTACACAGAGCAGGAACGTCAGCCAGGCCGGGTTGGTACACAGAGCAGGAACATCAGCAAATCCGAGTCGGTACACAGAGCAGGAACGTCAGCCAGACTGGGTCGGAACACAGAGCAGGAACGTCAGCCAATCCAAGTCGGTACACAAGCAGGAACGTCAGCCAATCCGGTTCGGTACACAGGGCAGGAACAATACAGGCAGAGTAGTCAGGCAGTCCAGGTCATACAAGGGAAACACACGAATACTGGAGACAGCGCTAGTAACGGGTACACCACGAGAGAGCAAAACTGAAATGACAGGGCTCAGTATTTAAGAGTTATCACTGGGTGGCGCAACACCACGTTAGCCAATAAAACTGAATCAGGAAGAAGCACTGTCAAAATGTCACCAGTAATAACACGGGCACCATGATAAGATGATCCTCCAATTCCAGGATCCCTTTGGGAGTGAATAAACCTGGAATCACTGAGGGTTGATACCCATAATTCGCCATGAAAGAGGAGAGCTGGGTAGAAGCCGAGACAGCACTGTTATGAGCAAACTCCATCCAAGGTAGCAGGTCCGACCAATTGTTCTGATGGTCTGAGATGTAACACCGCAGTAATTGCTCCAAGGCCTGATTAGCCCTTTCTGCTGCCCCATTTGATTGCGGGTGATAGGCCAAGGAGAAGGAAAATTGGAAACCTAGTTGCACACAGAAGGCTGTCCAAAATCTCGAGACTGGCTACCCCGGTCAAAAACTATGACTTTGGGAACCCCGTGTAGCCAATAGACCTCTTTGACAAAGACCATAGCCAACTCTTTAGCGGATGGAAGTTTTTTGAATGGTATGCAATGGATCATCTTAGAAAATTGATCAATGACCATGAGGATGACAGTGTGACCATTAGACAAAGGGAGGTCGACTATGAAGTCCACGGCAAGGTGTGACCATGGCTTCTCCCCATTGAGTATGGGTTGGAGAAGGCCCACTAGAAGGTGACGGGGCGAATTGGTCTGCACACAGACTGGACAGGCAGCAACAAAGGCAGCACATCTTTGCTAAGTTCTGGCCACCAGAAGAGGTGGGAAACCGACCAGAAGAGCTGGTTCTTTCCGGGATGACCTGCTGATTTAGTATTATGGTAGGGAAGTCAGTAGGTACAATACAGCGCCCAGACGGAGTCTCAGCAGGTGCATCTACTTGGGCGGCCTGTATTTTCTCCCCAAGGGCTGATGTTATACTTGTACTATGGGGGCCAGTACTTTTTCCTGAGGAATAGTAGGACAAGGAGGACTCTCCTCTTTAGCACCCAAGAACTGTCTGGATAGGGCATCAGCCTGGACATTTTTAGTACCTGGCAGGTACGAGACCACATAATTAAAACAAGACAAAAATAAGGCACATCTGGCATGTCTTGGAGACAAGTGCTTAGCTTCAGACAAGTAGGTAAAGATTTTATGATCCGTGAGGATTAGGACTGGCAGGGAAGCTCCCTTGCGCAAATGCCTCCATTCTTTGAGAACCAGTATTATCTCCAGAAGCTCTCGATCACCAATATCATAATTGCACTCCGCAGGACTTAGCTTCTTTGAGAAATACCCACACGGGTGCAACTGGCTCTCAGGAGTAGGACGTTGAGACAGGAGGGTGCCTACTCCTGTCTCAGACACATTGACCTCACGTATGAATGAAAGCTCGGGTTTTGGGTGTGCCAAAATAGGTGCTGTGGCAAAAGCAGCTTTTAGTTACTCAAATGCCCTGATGGCTTCCTGGGACCAGTAAGTGGAGTTACCATCTTTTTTGGTCATGTCGGTAAGGGGTGTTACAATAGAGGAAAATTGTGGATACATTTCCTATAGTAGTTCACAAACCCGAGGAAACATTGAAGGGAACAGAGGCCTACGGGTTGCAGCCACTCGAGAACAGCTGAGAGTTTTTCAGGGTCCATAGCAAAACCGACCTCTAAAATTACATACCCCAAGAAGGTGGTGACCTGTTTGCTGTGGAACTCACACTTCTCTAATTCGCAGAATAGGTTATTTTCTCTTAATCTTTGCGGGACTCGGTTTACATCTGTGTAGCAGCTTTCCATGAAAGAGGAATGGATTAAATTGTCATCTAAGTATACCTCCACGCACTGTTGGAGCATGTCCCAGAGGACATTATTCAAGAATTCTTGGAAAACCGCAGGAGCATTGCAGAGACCAAAGGGCATTACGAGGTATTCGTAATGCCCGCACCGGGTGTTGAATGCTGTTTTCCATTCATGGTCCTCCTTTATCCGTACCAAATTATACGCCCCTTGTAGGTCGAGCTTAGTGAATACCTTAGACCCTTTCAATTGATAGAATAGCTCAGTAGCCAGTGGAATAGGGTAGGCGTTCTTAACCATAACATGATTGAGCCCCCTGTAGTCAATACAGGGTCTCAGTTCACCACTCTTTTTCTTCACAAAGAAGAATCCGGCCCCGGCAGGAGAGGAGGTCTTGTGGATGAACTATCACGGTCCCCGTGATCTTCCTCTGTCACTCTCTCTTTTGTGCTCCCTCGTTGGTTGAGCATGTTTGGCCCACCTCTGGTGATCCTTTTTATACCTGACTGTGGCACCTGTCGGGTGCCTTTCGTGGTGTTCCAGAGCCAGTGTTGCTGTTGCTGTGTTCCTGTGTTCCTGATTTCCGGTGTACCGATTTGGCCTGTACTGGCGACTCTCCTGTGTTCCTGCTCATTGCTGATCTGGCTTGTCTGTGAACCCCCTCTGTGATCCGACCCGGCTTGACTGACGTTCCTGCTCATTGCTGATCTGGCTTGTCTGCGAACCTCCTCTGTGATCTGACCCGGCCTGGCTGACATTCCTGCTCGTTGCTGATCTGGCTTGTCTGAGAATCTCCACTGTGATCTGACCCGGCCCGGATACGTTCCTGCTGCTGTTGTCACTTGGGCGACATTCTGATTCCTGCGGAGTCGCGTCTGTTTGGTCGAGACTGTTCCTGTTAACCCTTGTGCTGCTGAGTTGCTGGTTACGCTTGCAGAGCCATACTACCAAGCTGAGTCTCCGGTTATGCTTGCAGAGCTGTACTACAAAGCTGAGTCTCCATTTACGCTTGCAGAGCTGTACTACCATAAGGCTGAGTCTGCCGTGGCACTTGCAGGGCGATACCGATACGCTGAGCCTCCGATTACTTGCTGTTCCAACCAGGCGCTGTGGTTAACTCTTGCAGAGCCGTATTGTTCACGCTACTCCTGCTGAGCCGGCCGCGTTTGGGCCTTGGTAGACGGCGGCTCATATTGTCATTCCCATAAGCAGAGTAGTCGGTATCCAGTTACGTGCCGGTTTGGTCTCTTGGCTCTTGCACCTTCGCACTGGTGGTTCCATTACACCCGGAGGGGCTATTGGCTCTAGCAATCGCTGTACAGTTGGTTTCCTATACGCCTGTAGGGGCTAGCGAGTCACACTTTTGCAGTGCAAAGTGCCTGGTCATACGCCCGTGGGGGCTACTCGGCTCCAGCTATTCCTGTACAGTTGGCCTCGGTTACACGCCCATGGGGGCTAACGATTCACGCTCTTGCAGCATCAATAGTCTCCATTATACGCCCGTGGGGGCTAACGACTCACGCTTCAACATTACAAGTGGTCTCCGTTATACGCCCATGGGGGCTATTCGCTGCTGCTCTAAAAGCGGTCGTTGTCAGTCTCTGCATTATCCAAGCAGCTTACTACATCAGTGGACTGATAGTGCTGTGCTGTCTCGCACCTATTGCTTTTAAATAAAAGATTGGCCTTTTTTATACATGGATGGGTTAAACATTTGAAAGTCGCCAGAGATTGCCTGGTTGCTGTGGATCCACCTCCTGCTACCTTGTCCCCGCTTGTGAGTTATACAGGTTGATTGTTTTCAGACATACTGTTTACCATGTTGTTCGGGTCTAGAGCAGGGGAAATAGATGTTTTCTCTGCAGACCCATGCATTCATGGTAGATTCTCTGGTTGAAGGAGAGGGGAACAATGTATACTGGAAAGTCTCTTCTGAGTACCTATTTTTATTTGTGGTGTGGAATTTTCTAAATAGGTATCACTAAATAAAGTACTTTCTAGTAAGCAGATTGGGGTTAACCAATTATAAGAACCCCATCAAAACATTCCTTTTATTAAAAATTATTTTTTATTATTTCTATTGTTGTAATGATGTGCCTTTTGTAATAAAAAATTAAAATAATTTCATATTTGTGCATCTGTCCTCATTTGCCACTTAAGCACCAGACTATAAATATATTTGTTTCTTGTTTGGATTAGAAGAGTGGTGGTCCGTGTCAGGCTGCAAAGTGACAATATTTTCTTCTACCTCCAGGTGCGCTACTTGTGTTGTATTTCATCTTTTGCTGCTTCAGACGTTGTATATTAAATTGATTTTAATATAAATCTCTGACACTCCTCCCCCATTTTAACTAAATTTCCTTGCTTCACCATTTTAAGTAGAAACCAATTTATTGGTTAAGATTTGTATTATATATCCCACTGAGAAAAGTTTACTTACTGGAAATGACAGTGCAAGAAATTAACCTGTTTTCCACTGATACAGTCTATCAATTAAATTTATAGTGCAAACAAACACATGAAGTCTGCAATTGGTTAAATATTTGTACTATTTTCTTGAGGATGGAAGGTTGAAATCAGCCAATCACAAGCAATTAAATTGTGACTGACTGAGAGGTGGTATAAAAAACATGAATAAAAAAAAACGTGTTGCCTGACAGACCAAAATTTATTAAAAAATGTATCTTGCATTATTTTTTTTCCTTTTTGTGGCGGAAGCTTAGGAATTTTTCGTTTTTAACAGTGAAGATGATAAAAGGGCGTTGTTGGCAGATGCTGGACATTTGGCTAGAGATAATGTAAAACATTTAAATGTTTTTTATTTTAGTAATTTACACATATACTGCAGCCCTTTCACTCCAAAATGTGCGTATGTGTACATGTGTGGGGAGGGGAGATCTTTGTAGTACCTTTTATACATTTTGTTTCTTTTCTAAACTGATTGTATATGATATTCAAGGCTTTTATCATTGCCTCAAAGTACACTAATCTGACATTTATTTTAGTCTAAGAAACCCATAATTATTTAACATAACTTTAAATATAAAATGCCACCAAATTCTTTGAAGGCACAATACCTTTTTAATTTAGATTCTAAAGTACTGTGGATAAAGTATAAGTAAATCTTTATCCTAAATAGCACTTAGCCCCAGCCTAAAAAAATATTAAATACACAGATTTCTATGTACATCTTGTGGATGACATAAACCATGATCTACACTTACACGCAAAAGTGTTAAGTCAAACTCAAATCAATTCTAAAGCACAGCATGTATTAAAGAAAAAGCAAAAACATTACTACAAATACCATAACGTTACTGCAAGGCATAACCTCACAAACATGCAATATGTGTATATATATATATATATATATATAGAAATTACACTTTCAAACCAAGGGATAAATATGCTAATTACACAACAAATGTATAAAATAATTTGTAAAAAAAATATTTTCAAAGTTACCAACAAGTTGCCATGTGATGGATAAAAATGGCTAATACTCCTAGTCTTTTTAATATATACTTCAAAAGGCTAGTCGTCAAGTGTGACTGACTACTGCTAGTTATGCCAAAGCTTCACTGCATCATAGTCAGCACACACACTCTAAGTGTTGATGTTCTGGTGATGCACGTAAGGCTCCTTCACTACTGACAACTAAACAAAGGCTGTACTACTCACATTTGATGAAGGCTACATATGGCTTTATAATATATAGGCAGGTTTTCACCCCAGGCTGGAAGCCTCATGGCAAATCAGGAACACTAGATGAAGAAGGATTCTCTTAAGGGTTTCTTACCATCACTGATGATGGATACCCTGACAGATTAACCTCACTCTTTGCTCAGTGTAAAATATATTTTATTCTAAAATAAACCGCTAAATACTTCTTAGATTAAAAGCTTAAATGCATAAAAATATTTTTGTCCAATGCCTTTTGTGGCTCCACTCCACTTTTGTAAGGGGATATACAAATATGAAATACATGACATAGATTATTTAGTCCATGCATTAAATTAAACACCTGGATAGTTATAAAGTTGATGAGGTTGAAAAAAGAAAAGAGTCCATCAAGTTCACCCCTTGCGAGGTCCCCTATTATTGAAACAGAGGAAGAAAAATCCTTCCCAGCTCCAAAATGTCAGTAATATATATCCCATAATCAGCATCCTACCTGCATTGAAATCAATTGTCATAATTTGTGTTGCAGAAATCTCTAGCTCATAGGGGGTTAACTCTCTTTTTCTTTCAATATGGATGACAGGAAAGAACCAATGATTCCTCTCTTAATTCTTGAAATGTTAGCTGCAAGCAGTACAAGTTACAGCATGTTCACATCTATAGTCTGAATGCAGTTAGTGCTTTACATTTAACATGTTTTTGACACTGCTGCATTAAATCAAAGAAAAAATGTATTTTGCAAAAGGTGTAAGACCCCAGGCATTAACTTTGAGCTGGTTGTATGTAATATCTTGTGTAAGAAATTTGTGTATTTTTTGTAAGATTTGTAGAAACAACTCACCACATGACCTTTTTATTTTTGCACCAAGATTACAACAACATAGATTTTGGACGTAGGGGCTTAATGACAGGGGATATAGAGAGTGCAGTTGTGACTGTTCCCCAGCAACTTTGGATGGATGGGAGGGGGGCATCGGCTTTGCACTATCCTGCCCCTCTTTACAATCAAGCTACTTTCTTATTTTGGCTGGCAGCCACTAACATCTTCATAGGAGGCCCCTATTAGCCAGTGAGATAAGAATAACATTGGTGAGTTCCTTTACTTTTTTTTTGTTTGAGCACCAGACCATGAGGACAGAGGTCCTGACCTCAGATTTCACCCCAGGGTCCTGCAGATTCTAATTACATCCCTGTTTGGATGTAAAGGAAAAAGCACTGGACAATATGCATAAAGTAAAAAGTGGAGCAATTCTGAAGCATACCAACTGAACCATAGTGGATACATTAACCCCTTTAAGAACCAGAGGTGTGTTAACACATTGCATAGCAATGTGTTTCACAGCTCTCTGGTCCTTCAGAGTTTAAAGACCGCAAAGAATTAAATGGGAATTTCAAAGCCTTTTATGCTAAAACATTGCAGATCAATGTGTTGGCGACCTCTCTGGCATTCAAGGAGTTAAAATTCCTATTTAAAAATAAATCTTTTTCATTTCCCTAGTTTTGCTCCAGTTTTGTCTTTGGGCATATGTCCTCCTGTGTCTCAAATCCGTGTTCTGGGTGTGACAGAAAAAAATATAAATAAATAATTTATATTTTGACTTAATCAGTTTCCATTGAATGATATGGAACAATTCTAGTAATTGATCACACTTGTCAGAGATATAATCCTATTGACTGTTGGGGGACATCCTCAGTAAATGGGGAGAGATGCACTCATGTGAGATAAACTGTCCAGTGAAGGAAACTCTTCAATGTAATTCTGTAGAGGCTATGCACTAACTTCTTTCTGATACAGAATTGCACAGATAGTGAAGATTTTCACTGTAGAGTTTTTCTTATCTTAGTGTATATGCCTCATTGAGTATGCTCTAGAATTCTATGTTTAATCCTTTCCATATAAGCCACAGATATCTATACCTGTAAACTTCTTCCTGTAGAGCCCCTGGAGAGGGCACATCATGGGCTGTGACCAGGCTTATGTTAGTGACATGATTAAGTGGATGGGGCTTAATTGGGTGGATTTTAGCTTAAATGGGATTGGCCTGGTAAGTGGGTGGGAAGTGGGCAGGAAATGGGAGGAACATAATTGGAGTTCTCAGGAAACTCACCACAGCCACAAAATCAGCCACTGAGACCTGGTAATTAAAAACTGGTGTCTCCCGGGCAGATCCAGAGACTTCCTAGGTATGTAGATATCCCACAGTATATGTGACACACTTAAAACATTTTGTATCTATTGTAATAATTAAATAAAATATTAATCATTAAAGGATAAACAATAGTTCTTTTAAGTAACTCCATTATCTAATTAGCTTAAATAGTGAATGGAATTAAGTATGATTACACCAACCACAATGAAATACCTGGACGTTAGAAGAGTAATGAAGAGAGCCCCTTTGAAAATTACATGACTAGAAGAGAAGTGACATTTTAGTAAAGGTGATGACAATCCATGGAAATGTTTGTAGATAAATGAGATCCAACAAAATTTGTGTCTCTATGCAAACAATAATTAAAGTTCAGCTACTGTCAAAATAATACCACATTTATGTCAATCTGTTCATAAATACATGTCTAATAGTTTATTTTGTTTTGCATCATATTTTGTTTACACCTTCTGAAAAAATTTAATTTCTCTGTCGTCCAATATAACACACAGATACCACGGGGAGGCAACAGCTCCTCCCAGTGGGCTGGAACAATTCTAGAAGAAGTGCAGGGTGAAGCCTTCCCTTCTTCCATATCAGGCTATTCCACTAGCCCCGCCCCAGATAGACTTGTTCCAAGATCCTGGATAGATGGCTGGGAACAGTTCTGCTTAGTTTTAGTATTTTTATTATTTTATTGTTTGATATGAGGTGTCCAAGTTCCCCCATTAGGTGGATTAACATTACTTGCTTCTCCTTGAGGATTGCGCAGTTGTCAGGTGCTGTGTGGACCCTTTGCAACCTGTGGAGAGAATCATGCAACCCATGTCTCTCTCTCTTGAAGGGGTCTCTCTGAGGCTCCTTTCTCTTCAATGTAAAACTGAAGAAAGAAGACCTGCAAAAAAGGTGAGCCACCCTTTGAGTACCATGGTCCACTTGCCCCACTGTTCCCCTCCATAGGGGTCCTATAGGAGTTCCTCCTTCTCTCATGTTGGGTATTGCATTGTTTGATCCTACGGTCATTGCAGCTTGTTTGGTTGTCTTTTTGGCTATTTAACCCCTTCCCTGCTGGTTTCACTGGGTTTGGGAGCTTATCTTTACTCATCCCTTATGATGTATATGTTTTTATTAACCCGTACGTGTTCTATGATGTTTTGGGATGTTTTGGTACACTTTTGAAAAATTTGAATTTTTTTGTGTTCCACGTCTTTAAGGGTGCACTTTGACATGCGGCCACACTTGTGCCATTGACTTCTGTGGGACAAACAGCTTTGGAACATATCTCTGCAACCTTTTCACTTACAGACTTGAGAGAGGGCTCATTCTTTTGTCTCCTCTTGCCCTATGATCTGGTTCACATCCCCAGTGCCTTGGGGACCACCTCCTCCCATGTAAGTTCGGGTTCTGCTGTTGCTAGGTGACAGTGAAGGGAGAAACCACATTTCTGAGAGTGCCATTTTCTCTCTCTCTTTGCTGAGTATCCTACGCAGAAGCTGTATTTCCTTACTCTCCTTCTCAGGTTAACCATTCGTCTGCCAGATAAGTACTCCTTTGGGCTTTTCTGAGGTGATTTATTAATCTGGGTGACAGTATTTGGGTTCCCTTTACTGTTTAGACACTTCTCCTATTAGGATGTCGGATCCAAAGGGATATGAGATTAGAACTAAGGCTAAGGACTCAGGGGTGTCTTTGACCCCCCCCTTGCTTATTGTTCCTCATGCCAAATGGGGCTCCCTAGAGAGTACTCAGGACACTTATGCCCCTCATGTGCTGTGGCCCCTACTACTCCACCTGGACCCTCCAGCTTTGAACAAGATCCACTTTGGGTCAAGTCCTCTATGGCACAGTTCCCTCTCTCCCTCCAGGGGGTCCTCCAGTCTTGAAAGCCCCCCACTTCATTCAGGTTTGTGGTCCCTAAGGCCCCTGGTGTCCCTGACCTTTCAGATTCCTCTGAGGCTGATTCAGAGGAGGGGGAGTGCGAAAAAAGGGCTTCTTCCTATGCTTATGGTAACCCCTTTGAGACTGACCCTGAGACCTTTGTGGAGGGTCTCATTAAGGTGGTTTTAACTACACTACAGATTCCTTTTTAATCCTGACTAGAGCCAGACTTCTTTTGACATCTTACATAGGCTCAAGAAGCCCCTCATTCTGCCTAATCCCACTCTGGACCAAGTTATCCTGGATGAGCGGAAAATGCCTGACAGGCGCATTTCTCTTTCTAAGAGGTTTTCTACGCTGTATCCCTTTTCTGAATCAGCCTTGGCTCAGTGGGCTACACCTCCTCAGATTGATCCCTATCTAAGTCTACTGCTCTACCCCTAGCTGACGCCACAGCACTCAAGGACACGATGGACAGAAAGTTAGAGGCTATCCTAAAGTCTAACTTTGCTGCCAAGGGTGCTGCCTTGTGGCCTACCTTGGCATTGGTCTGGGTCACTAGAGCCATTGCTATTTGAGGTGATCAGCATACTGAGGCTGTCAGTAAAGGTGCCTCTAAGGACAGGGGCGGACTGACCATCGGGCATTCGTCACTGGGGGGGCCCTCCGCTGCCAAAAGCAAGTTAAGCAATTAAAATGTTAATGTCCCATTTAATGTCCTCCTTCATTTGCCTATGAAAAAAGAAGAAATCCTCCGCAATCCTCCTTCATTTGCCTGCATGCTTGTAGGTGCCTGAAGCCTGCTGCTGCGCCTATTAGGCATAACTAGAGGTATGCATGGCGCCTATATTTACATTTTTTTTTTGTTTTTGTGCCGAGCACTCTATTGCTGGCTTGGTTAGCCAGCCAGTTGGATATGATGCGGAGAGGTGGGCGGGCCTGTAACTTCCCTGCTTACTCTCTCACGTGATTAAAGAAGGAAGATACAGGAGCTCCGCTTACACACAACCCATCTAGAAATGTGTGTATATTTCAATAACCTTCTATTAACTTCAGTGTTTGAGTCCGGGGTGGGCAGTAGGGTGAACTTATTTCCGGGAATGTCTACATTTGTGGCACATTCTACAGCCATCAATTCATGTATAATTTGAAGTAAACAATTTCCATGTGATATTGGACCTATAGCATTGCTAAGATGCAGGCATAAAGCCCACAGAGCACAATTTACTAAGGTGCCTATCACCTGTCCATGCATGCAGTGACCCTATATGCCTTAACCCTTTGGATGCCAAAGGGGTTTGCAACCCGTTGCAGTGCAATGCGTTACTTACCCTTCTGGCACTCAAAGGGTTACAGCCAAACTGTGTAGACAGGACTCTTTATGCTGAGCTCTCGAGGCACCTTAAGCAGTGCAGGGGAAGTGGGGGAGGGGTTTCAAGCAAACAGGGCAGAGGCGGGTGGCAGGCCTGCTCAGACTCATGTGTTTATGCAGCTGCGTAGACTGTACCTCTCATTCCATTCACTGTCTCTCTACTCTCTTCATGAAATCAGTATTTTCATAATTTTATAACCAGCTGACTGAATCTGCTGCTATTCAGTATTAGTTTAGCAGTTTATGTGAGGTATGTGAAAGTATATGTCTGTGATAATAAGCCTGATCAATTGTGAGAGAATGTGAGTATGTGCAAACAAGAGAATGTCTGTGAGAGTATCTGAGTTTGTGAATGTCTATTAGAGTGTATGTATGGGAAAAATGCATGTCTCATTTATTTTGGTAATTCTTGGATGGCCTCAAAACGGGATAATACCCTACTGTAATGGGGCAGTACTTTATTGGTCCTATGTGGTGCTTTGATCTCTTTCCCAGGGATAGAAATGTACACTAATTTGTTTCCTGGTTCCTATTGCCTTGAATTAAATTTCCTTGAATGCTAAAGAAATGTGTTGGAGACATCTAGCATTCAAGGAGTTAAAAACCCTGTTTAGATCAAAGATTATTTTTATTTGTTCCCTATGGTGCACCCAGGAAGTGCCCCACTCTGGTATTGGTACATAAGGCCCTCTCTGTTATACACAGTCTATGGCAAGTTATGTCCACTGTCTGGCACTGAGGCTTCTGTACTAAGGACTGGAGTCATTCTACAAGAGAACAGCTGCACACGTGATAGAAATACACATTCCCACTGATTTGGACTTTTAACCCTTTGAGTGCCAGTGGGTTATGCAATGCATTGTGCACACCTCTACAGTTCAAAGGGGTAATTCCTTGAATGCTACAGAGGTCTCCAATTCATTGCTTTCACAATGGGGATTTTACTGTATTTCTCTCCTATAATGAATTGGTATGCCCCAAAATTGCTCCGGGTTGTCATAATACATCAGACTTATTGTGTATAGTGCACAGTCTGTCACAGTGCATGTGAATCTCTCTAGTGTATAGAACTCTGTGGCACCCCTGAGAAATAATTTTTCAGACTGCTACTCAGTGATATCAGTGCTGGGTCACGTAATGTCACCTGACCTCACCCACACAGCTGCACTAGAGTCCATAAGTACTCTGCAGCTCTTGTGTCGGTAGTTTCCCTGTATCGTACAAAGAAAATGTGGTCACTCTAGTGGGAAGTAGAAGAGTAACTACACATGCGCCCGGTGTCCCAGGGGGCCTGCAGCCACTGAATCTTCTTGAGGCCCCTTTCCTCTTGGATTGCTGAATTGTGTGACCCTAGCTTGTGCCTACTGCATCATAGGGGGTGGCCTCACTTAGCAAAAGCCCTGCCAGATCTTCTTCTCTGGTCCTCCTATGTCAAATTTCTCTGCTAACTTCTGGTTCCAGTTCCAGCAGTGATGAGCAGTAACTCTCTAGCAGACCTAGAAGATGCTTGTCTGGCCAGTCCAATGACATTACCATGTTACAAAGCAAAAGTGTCTCTTCTGTGTAGGTTCTGAATAGGTTCTGAAGCTTTATATTTCTGTTTCAGTCTAGGGTAAATGATTCACATGTGCTCAGTCAGTACTTTTGAATAATTAGAGCCAACGCCAAACAAAAATATAAAGCTACCACCATGAAGACACTTGCACTTTCTTCAGTGTTGCTCTGTTACATCAGTGTGTGCATGTGTTTCTGTGTCATACAAAAGTGTATGTGATTCTTCACTGGAGCTCAGAAGAGTCTAGTTATGCCACTGATTGGAGGCAGTTTAGACTTAACTCGAGGTGCCCATCTGGCCAGCTCTCGGCCTGATAAAGCCTATGGGTACAGCGGGTGGCAGTTTTAATTTTCTGCCCACTTGAGCTATTGGTTTTCAGGACCTGCCTGTATTCCAATTGTACAACAAGGAGTGACATCCTGTTGTACACTGTCTTCTGCGTGTGCAACTGGCAGGTCCTGAAAAAGAAGCTGTGAAGAGGCCGGCAAATTCAAACATGCCACTTGTTCTGGAGGTAGGGGCATAAAAAGGAAGAACATGGAGGATAGTGTGTTGTGTGAGTGATACCACATAACTTAAAAGGGAATTGGAACTAAACAATACCACAGCTTACAGTTGAGGGTACACAAGTGATACCACTAAGCTTACAGTTAAGATGGAGCTACATTAGTATTGTAGCTCCATTTCAATTATAAGGTCTGTGGTATGACTTGTGTAGCTCCATTTTAATTGCAAGCTCTGTGGTATCATTAGTGTAGCTCTATTTCAATTGTAAGCTCTGTGGTATCATGTTCTTTACTTCACAGCTTTAACCCTTTGAGTGTCAAAGAGGTATCCAACGCATTGCGTTGCAATGCAATGGATACCTCTTTTCCACTCAAAGGGTTAATGCTAGTTATAAAATTAGCAAAAGGTGGTGGGCTTTGACAGTGGACTGGAGCAATAACACAGGGGTGAGACATTAATGTGGTTGGCATAATCGGGATGGGGTAAAGGGGCCCATAACCTCCATTTACCCTGGGGCCCTGGGTGCTGTTAGTCCAGCCCTACCTAAGGAGGACCTTTTAGCCCTCTTGGCCAACATGTCTGAGGCTCATACTTTTTGATGCTGTCAGACTTCCGGCTAAGGCTTTTGCCTTTTCTGTCTCTGCTAGACGCACATTGTGGCTCAAGATTTAGTCTGCTGACCTTTCTTCCAAGAAGTCACTGATTTCTCTCCCTTTTCAGACCTGAACTGAAGCAAATCATCAGTGAGGCCACTGGATGCAAGAGCAGTCTGTTGCCTCAGGTCTCCAGATGCCCTAACATGGCGAGGAAGCAACTTTTTTTTTTGTCCCTGCCAAAGTGAAGTGCAAAGGCCGAATCCAAGTAGAGGTCAAAACATGCCTCCACCAAACCCAATTCCATCAAACTTTCTTCTGAATGACTCGCACAATCCTGGTCCGCACCGCCCTGTGGGTGGGCACCTGCAACATTTTTAAAACATTTGGGCAGTGTCTGTTGCAAATCAGTGGGTATTACAGGTGGTCTTAGGCGGCTACTGGATTCCTTTCTTATGACTGCCTCCCTTCAGATTTTTCCATTCAAGGATTCCTCTAGGTCAAGAAAAACTGCATCTTTTCAACAAGGTGGTATAGACTCTCTTGGACAAGGGAGTCCTGGCTCCAGTGCCTCCGCAAGACAGAGGTTTAAGTTTTTTTTCAAACCTCTTTGGGGTTCCCAAGAGGTGGCGGCAGTCATGTGTCCAGGAGAATTTCTGGCCTCTCTCTGGATCTGCAGGATGCCTACCTGCATGTTCCAATTCATCCAGTCAGAAATACCTCAGGTTTGCTTGCACATTGGGGCACTTCCAGTTCACTACTGCTCCTCAGGTGTTCGCAAGGGTCTTAGGGGTGCTAATTGCCTTCCTGCTGAGGGATTCAGGTGACTCCCTACATGGACGATCTTCTGCTGAAGGCACAGTCCAGGGAACTCCCGGACCAGTAGGTCCAGGACTGTGCTCAGATTCTCCTCCCCCATGAGTGGATTCTGAATATGGAGAAATCTGCCCCAGTTCCCTCTCAGGTCCTGGTCTTCCTTGGTCTCAGGATCGACACCTGCCAGGGGATGGTTTTCTCGACCGAGGATTCTATCCAACAGATCATGCACTGGGTGTTCTGGGCCCTGGAGTGGACCTCAGCTCCAGTGCATAAGTTCTCGTCTCTGAAGGGCCGCATGCGGTCCACCATGGAGGTGGTTCCGTACTCCATGGCTCACACCAGGGAGCTTCAGAGGTTCACCATCCGAGCTTGGTGTGGGAGTCCGGTTCTCTTGGACCATCTTGTCTCCCTCCCTCAGGAGATGAAACAGGACTGGCTTTGGTGGCTGGACAGGTCCAACCTGGAGAAGGAGAAGCCCTTTGTCATTCAGGACTGGACACTGGTGACAACGAATGCCAGCCTCAGCGGTTGGGGAGCTGTCCTGCAGAGGAGACCCATCAGCCCATCAATGTCCTGGTCTTCTGCACTGAGGGGTTGTCCAGTCTGCATCCAGTCGGACAACGCCACAGCCATGGCATACATCAACAAGCAAGGAGGCACAAGAAATGCTTCCTCTTGGTCCAAGGTCAAGGCTATTTTAGCCTGGGCAGAAGATCATGTCCTGGCGGTCTCTACTGTGCACATTCCAGTGGTAGAAAGCGTGCTAGCAGATTATCTCAGTAGCCAGACAGTGGACCCAGGAGAGTGGGAATTCTGCCCAGAAGTTTTTGACTTGTTGGTGCAGAAGTGGGGTCTCCATTGGAGAGACCTGATGGCCACCAGGGACAACAGGAAGGTTCAAATGTTTTGCTCTTGCTGGAGGGACCCTCTGGCATTCACTGTGGATGCACTGTCGATTCTATGGTATTTTCATCTGGCTTACATCTTCCCTTCATTCCCTCTCATCCCCAGGGTACTGAGAAAGATTTGGATGGATGGTGTGGCTTTGCCCTCTATTGGACAAGAAATCCTTCATTCCCAGGAATTTGTGGCCTTGTCAAGGGACCTCCCTTTGTTAGATGTGGTGCACTGCCTTAAGTTTTATGTGCACCATACTGATTCTTTCCATAAGACTGATGCATTATTTATTTGTTATCCCTGAGGGTCCCAGGGCTGGTATGGCTGCGCCCAAGGTGACTATCGCATCCTGGATTAAGTCTACCATCTGTAAGGCTTATGAGCTCGGAAAGAAATCTGCTCCCTTCCGCATTACAGCACACTCCACCAGGTCTATTGTGGCCTTCTGAGCCTAAAAGAATCAGGCCACTTGGTCTCCTGTGTACACCTTTTCCAAACACAACCATGCTGATGTTCTGGCTTTTGCTGAAACCAGCTTTAGCAGGAAAGTCCTGGAGGCAGTTTTGCTTGTCTAGGACTTTATCATTCTTGTGCCTTATATCTCTTTAACTGTTAATTTTTCCAGCCCACTGGGAAGAGCTGTCACCTCCCCATGGTACCTGTGAGTTTTATGGACTAAGAGAAAAGGATTTAACAGGTAAGACTAAAACCCTCTCTTAAACAACTTGTACTGTAAAACAATGTATTTACCATTTAGGACAGGGGTAAGCAACCTGAGTCCCTACATTCTCCATCATCACCAGCCAGCCAACAGCAGGATGAGGATGGTGGGCATTGTAGTCTTGAATAACTGGAATGTTCAAGGTTTCCCATCCGCGTTTTTGAGATAATTACAAGCTTAACTTCCATAGAGAAAATTGTGCTATTTCTTGAGTGAATGAATTGACAGACCATTTAGAATGTTGCCATTTCATCAAAATAAACTTGCTTTTTTTTAACCAAGTGGCTAGAAAAATTATTCAGTGGAAAAAACATTCAAATCCTCTGTTATTCTATGGGATGATTTATTAAAGTGACTAATAAAATCCATCTGCTTAATACATTGGCTCTATATAGCATCACAGAATAAGTAGGTCATTTCATTACTGTGGATTTTATATTCCCTTAATAAATCTTGACAAAGCATCTGCCACATTCTGCTACATTCTGAGCATCTGCTCTTCAAGTAGTCCATTTCTGTAAATATTTGAAGTGCTAAAGGAACACTCATTACATCATGATAATCAGCCATAAGAAGGGAAATATATTTCTTTGTACAAAAAGGGTGGTTATTAGCCAATAAATATATCACTCTTAGTCTACCAGACTCCTGTTATAAGTATAGGGATACATCAATGAACGTTTGGCACAATTACCAGATTTAACATGTTATACATTAATCAAGGGGACATCATAGGAGAAATAAGAAACTGCTCTAATAGAACTGTATGATCTTCCTAAACATCATAAATATCTTAACCTCTAAACCCTCTAATTATATCTGCAGTAGATTTGTTTAATTAGCTAATGTTAATATATGTTGATAATGCATTAATACATTTGGTCATTTTAGTCCAAACCAGCATTAATCAAGGGCATTATATATTTTCCTACTCAACTATTTCCAACTAGCATTTCCCCCACAAGGATGGGATGAAAAGATGCTTGTTGCCATGGCCTAAAAAACTATTTTGGGTGGAAGAAATGAATTCATATTGAGGAAATCTATTTCAGTCTTGAAGGGTTTTTTTATCATCAAGAGTGGGAAACAGAAATTGAATGAGCACTGCACCTTTTAAATGGTAGCATCTTCATGTAGTAGTAGTAAAAGTGTGAAAGCTATACGATTAATCTACATGCAGTTACTTAAAGCAACAGTATCGCCTAAAGCAGAAAATAATAATAATTCACTTCTATCAAATATGTGCAAAATTATCACAGTGCCCGTGAATCCTCCATTTGCGACATTGCTACTTCCTGCTCATTTCCATCTAGCATTCTTATTGGTGATCAGGGATTACTCCTCCTACTGGTTACCTTTATATTCTAGAGCTGTCATTATGGCACCCTTTCGTGGTGTTCCAGTATCTAGTGTTTGTTCCTGTGGTTCCTGGTATCCTGTGAATGACCCAGCTTGACTGACTACGTTCCTGAGTGATCTCTTGTTCCTGACTTCCGTTGCGACCCGGCTTGGCTGACTATCCTGCTCTGTGTACCGACCCGGCTTGGCTGACTATTCTGCTCTGTGTACCGACCAGGCTTGGCTGACTATCCTGCTCCATGTACCGACCCGGCTTGGTTGACTATCCTGCGTTGTGTACCGACCCGGCTTGGCTGGCTATCCTGCTCTGTGTACCGACCCGGCGTGGCTGATTATCCTGCTCTGTGTACCGAACCATTTGGCTACCTCTACGGTCCGAGTGCCTACTCGGCACTTTGCCTGTCCTGCTCAGTCAGTGTCTGTCCGACACGGTGTATTCCTTGTCCTGAGATGCCTGCACCTAGCTCGCTTGACCTGGCAAAGCTTGTTGCCCCGTAGCTACTAGGTTGGCTGTTGCTCACGTTGCACCTCGTTAGTCTCAGTCTGTGCGGCTGTTCGGTCTGTCTGAAGTCTAGAGCGTCCTTTGCCCGACTGCGGGCTGGTGCCTTAGTTCCCAGGTTGGTTTGGTTGCCTTGTCTTGCTGCTGCCAGTACTGCTATACCACCTGGCGTACAAGGGGTCCGGTTGCCTTGCCCTGTCACTACCAGTACTGCCATACCACCTAGCGTACTAGGGGTCCGGTTGCCTTGCCACTACCAGTACTGCCATACCACCTAGCGTACTAGGGGTCCAGTTGTCTTGCCTTGTCACTACCAGTACTGCCATACCACCTAGCATACTAGGGGTCCGGTTGCCTTGCCTTGTCATTGCCAGTACTGCCATACCACCTAGCGCATAAGGGGTCCGGTTGCCTTGCCTATTGCTGCCTATACTACTGCTCCTCCTAGAGTCCTAGGAGTTTTGTTGCCATACCCTACAGCAGTCAGTACAGTTACACCTGGTGACCCAGCTAGAGATGTGGCTGTAAGTAGCCACATTTTTTTATAGTTAGTCCCTTTATACGTCAAGGAATCAAACAAGTCTCAGATCCCTAATTATGGGGGATTATGGAATAAGAAAGTCATAACACTTTATTTATTTATTTAATTTTAAAAGTTTTATTGTGTTTATAAAATCGTTTACAGCGAAAGGTACAGGCATAATAGTGCATCAATCCAAAGTAGGCTCCAAAGGGACATTAAAATCCCCTCCTAGTATCAGCTGACCGGAGCGGAACAAGGTAAGTTTACGAAGAATGCGTTTAAAGAAAGAAGATTGCCTGGTATTCGGTGCATATATATTCACCAGAGTAAAAGTTGAACCATACAAAGTCCCTTTCAGGAAGAGATATCTTCCCTCTGGATCCTGCAATCTTTCTGTCTCAATCCATGGAAGTCCCGAGCGAGCCAGAATTGCAACCCCTCACCTCTTAGTGGTCGCAGAGGCAAACCAAGCTAAGGGAAAATGTTTACTAGAGAAGGAGAGTTCCTGTTGCATGACAAAGTGCATCTCCTGCACAAATATCAAATCAGCTCACAAGTGATAAAAATCTCTTAGTGCCAAAGACCACTTCTCCGCTGTATTCAAACCTCTAGCATTAATAGACACAAGCTTCACCGCATGACCAATGTCTTTTTCCATCTTGTCTAAAGAGGAGAATTGAGGGGACCAATATCCCACTCAGGTACGACAGATACCGCAAGTCCGATGTTCAATCGGACCAAGAGGGCCACCCAGACAGTGGAGAAAAAAAAAATCTTTCTCCTCTTATCTGCATCTGAGAACCGTCAAGGCCCATTGAAAAAGAGAATAGAAAGAGTAAAGTAGGAGGAGAGTAGAGTCAAAGAAACAGAAAGAAAGAGATAAATGATCGAAGGCAAGAGATTAAGGTCACAGGGACACAGAACTCCTGTCAGTAGCTCCACGATAAGGCCAAACCAGCCCCAGGGGGTAGTTATCAATCTTTCACTGTGAAACAAGTAGCTATAACAAGCGAGCAACCCGGGATCCCAAACATAAAAAACATAGGAACAATCAGGGCATGTAATGGAGGTAGCCCACCCAACGAAATAGGAAACAAGGAACGGCAATCTGTACAGTAGTTATACAACAGTGAATAAGGGTAGCAAATAACCAATCCATCTCCCGACACCCACCTGGAGCATGAAAGCGGAGATCGCTTCGAAACAAAGGTACCTAAATGGAGACCCGTTATCACAGTGCCGTGATTCCTTGTCTATCGACATTGCTGCTTCCTGTCGGTGCTTGCTGCTTCTTATTGGATACTGGGCTCTGCTCTGCCCAGCAATCACCTATTTAAACCCTGTTCTCACTACCTTAGGTGCCCTTTCGTGGTGTTCCTGACCAAGACGTGTGTTGCTGTGTATCCTGTTCCATGTCTGATCCGGTTTTGCCCGACCTTGCTCTTGTCTTCGCTGCCTATTCCGTTGACGACCCAGTTTGCCTGACTATCGATTCCTGTGTGCCGATTCCACTGTTCCTGACTACTGCTCGCTGTGTACCGATCCAGGCTTTGGCTGACAACTGCTATCTGTGTACCAACCCAGGCTTTGGCTGATAACCGCTCTCTGTGTACCGATCCAGGCTTTGGCTGACAACCGCTCTATGTGTACCAACCCAGGCTTTGGCTGATAACCGCTCTCTGTGTACCGACCCAGGCTTTGGCTGTTACCACCCTCTGTGTACTAATCCAGGCGTTGGCTATTACTTCTAGCGGTACCTATACCGGCGGTGCCCACTGTTGCCTCCGGTCTGGTTTACTATAGCTTGTGCCTGTATGGTTGCTCTGGTTGCGCTACCTATACAGCCTGTGCCTTTGCGGTTGCTTCTGGTTGCGCTACCTTTACAGCCTGTGCCTTACGATTGCCTCCGTTTGCGCTACTATACAGCCTGTGCCTTACGATTGCCTCCGGTTGCGCTACTATACAGCCTGTGCCTTACGATTGCCTTTGGTTGAGCTACTATAAAGCCTGTTCCTCATGATTGCCTCCGGTTGCGCTACACATACAGTCTGTACCTTTGCGGTTGCCTCCGGCTGCGCTACTATACAGCCTGTGCCTGCTCCGGTTGCCTCTGGGCATAACTTCCGAGTACGTGAGTCTGTGCCTGCCTTCGGCTAGCCTATACCTGGCCTTCTGGGCAAGTCCTGTTGCCTCGCTCTGTTTCCCCTGCTCCACTGGGGATTTTGCCATGCAGTACTTACCTCTGCTCTTTGGCACTTCCTTGCTGGTACTGCTGAGGTTTGGTTCCAGTTCCTGTTCTACACTCTGTCATTACATTTATTGTTTATACTTGCTGCTGTTTGTACCCTGACCTCTGTCAGATCCAGACGTGCTCACTCACTGTCTGGGACTGGACCTGTGAAGGACATTTCTGTTCTTTATTATTTATTTAATAAAGCAGAATTTTTACCTTAAACCAAACTGTCTGAGTGTTCAGTAAAACCGTGACAGTACGAAAGGGCCATGACCTCAGACAAGGCTGGTGAAGGTAGCTCCCAGAGTCTCCTGTGGAGAATGGACGCTCAGGAACAACGGTTAGACCAGTTGTCTATGACTATCCAGACTATTTTGGAGCGCACTGCCTGTCTCAAAAGACCTGTACAGCCTTCGGTGGCCACTCCAGTTCAGGCACCATTGGCACAGGCTAATGCTTCTAGTCCATCCTTTGAGGGGCTGTCTGCTACCGCTCCCCTCCCTTTGAGATATGACGGGGAGTCTACTCTTTGCCGGGGGTTCATGAACCAACTCGAGATTTTTCTTGAACTTGTACCTCAGGCATTTCCTAGTGAGAGGAGCAAAGTGGGATTCATTATCTCATTGCTGATGGGTAGAGCTCTATCTTGGGCAAATCCGATTTGGGAGACTGGCAAACCGATCACCAATAACTTTGCCGAATTTGTGAGGGCCTTCTGCAGTGTATTTGAAATCCAAGGGTGCGCCACCTCTGCTGCTAAACGACTTATGAGAGTCCAACAGGGCACACGTACTGTTTCCGACTATGCCATTGAATTTCGTACGCTCGCAGCAGAGGTAGGTTGGAACGATGTGGCTGCCTTTGCACAAGGTCTTGAGGACAGGATTAAAGATTAAATTGCGGCCAGAGACTTGCCAGAGGGTTTGGAGAGATTCATCGATTATACCATCCTGATTGACTCACGTATAAGGGAGAGGAGTCTATATAAGGATCGTAGGCTGAGATCCACAAGTGATTCGGCTACCGGCGCTAATTTCCCACCCTTGCCTCCCTCTCCTCCCATACCTCCAGGTCCTGTAGGTGGGAGTGTAGAACCTATGTAATTGGGCTTCACACGATTGTCCAAGGAGGAATTCTCCTTCCTCCGCAAACAGGGCCTATGTATGTATTGTGGCAAGGCAGGTCACCTGCTAAAGACCTGTCCCGTACGTCCGGGGAACACAAGCACCTAGGCTCAAGCAGGGGACAGATCCTAGGTGGAGTAAACCAGTCCCCGGAGGGCACGTTAAACAAACCTGTACCTAACATTGTAGTCTCTTGGGCTGCCGGCTCTGTTAATACTCCTGCCCTGATTGACTCAGGGGCTGCCGGATATTTCATGGACAGGGACTTTGCGAGGCTACATAATATTCCATTACTGGACAGAGAATCTGTACTTGATATTGAGGCCATTGATGAGAGGCCTCTGGTACCACCACAGGTGACCCAGGAAACATGCCCATTATCTCTTTGCATCAGAGTGCTTCACAAGGAGACCTTACAGTTTCAGATAATTCAGTCTCCTCACTTTGAGGTCATTCTGGGATTTCCCTGGTTACATACGCATAATCCCAGACTGGACTGGAGGACGTGTGAGATCTTGTCTTGGTCCGAGCATTGTAGCACTCATTGTTTAAGGCACCCTACGAAGATTTTGTGTACCTCTTCCTCCTTACCGCATGAATACCAGTCTTTCAGCAATGTATTCAGTAAGAGAGAGGCTAGCACTCTGCCGCAGCATCGCCCATAAGATTGTGCTATCGATATTGTGCCTGGCGCCATGCCTTCTAAGGGGGGAACTTACCCATTCTCGTGTGATGAGAACCGGGCCATGGAGGAGTACATTAGTGATGCCTTGGCTCGTGGCATTATTCGTAAGTCCTCCTCGCCCGTGGGGGCTGGATTCTTTTTCGTTAAAAAGAAAGACGGGGAACTCTGACTCTGTATTGATTATAGGGGTCTCGACAAAATAATGATAAAAAACGCATATCCCATTCCACTCATCACCGAGTTATTCGATTGGTTAAAAGGTGCATCCATTTTTACTAAATTAGACCTAAGGTCAGCATATAATTTAGTATGGATCAAAGAAGGTGATGAGTGGAAAACTGCTTTCAATACTCAAACATGGCACTAAGAGTATTTGGTTACACCATTTGGTCTTTGCAATGCCCCTGCGGTATTCCAGGAACTCATAAATGATGTACTTAGGGATTTGTTACAATCCTGTGTGGTCGTATACCTGTATGACATTTTGATTTATTCTGCCGACCTGGAGACTCACCACAAACATGTCTTGGCGGTCTTACAGAGGCTAAGAAAAAACAAGCTATATTGCAAACTCGAGAAGTGCAATTTTCACAGGTCCAGTGTGTCTTTTCTTGGCTATGTCAAGGAAGGTTTTGCCATGGATAAAGACAAGCTTGCAACAGTGTTACAGTGGCCGCACCCCACGGGTCTCAAATCCTTACAGCGTTTTTTAGGGTTTGAGAATTATTATAGGAAATCTATTTCCGATTATTCCAGAATTGTAAGACCACTCACTGATATGACCCATAAGGGTGCCAACTCCTCTGATTGGTCCCCAGATGCGGTCAGGACATTCGAAACTCTGAAATCCGCATTCTCCACTGCCCCAGTCCTGTCACATCCTATTCCTGGGCTGCCGTTTACGTTAGAGGTGGATGCCTCAGAAACCGGAGTAGGGGCAGTGTTGGGCCAAAGACCAGGTCCTGACAAGACCTTGAGACCATGCGGATTTTTCTCTAAAAAGATGACCAAAGCTCAGAGTCTGTATGACATTGGTGATCGGGAACTCTTGGCAATCATTTTGGCGCCACTTGTTGGAGGGCACTAGGGCGCCAATATTGATTTTGACCTATCATAACCTAATGTACCTCTCTGAGGCCAAGAGACTTTCCCCAAGACAAGTAAGATGGGCACTGTTTTTGTCTCGTTTCAATTTCATTGTCTCTTACCTACCTGGTACGAAGAATGTGCGGGCCGAAGCTTTATCTAGATAATTTGGTCCTGATCCGGAGTCTGACTCCAGACCGTACACTTGCCACATTGGGGACAAGCATCACTTCTGCATTGGGGGAGGAGATCCTGGCATCTCAGGCCAATGCTCCCCCAGAGAAGCCTATGGGCAAGTGTTTTGTGGCAGAGCTTTTTCGAGCTAAATTAATGGATACTTACCCTTCTTCCCGGGCGGCCGGTCATGTGGGAAAAAATCAATTAATCTGGTCTCTATCCAGGATGTTTTGGTGGCCAGGCATGTGAGATGACTGTGCAGCATTCACTGCAGCCTGTGCTACTTGTGCTCGTTCCAAGACTTCAAGACACCTCCCGGTGGGACTATTGTAAGCAGTTCCCAATGGTGATCATCCATGGTCACATGTTTCTATTGATTTTCTGGGGGAGCTGCTGGTTTCCAAGGGCTATACGGTGATACTCATGATAGTTGACAGATTCTCCAAAATGGCCCATTTTGTGCCACTCCCTGGCTTGCCGTCTGCTATGGATCTGGCTATAGTATTTGCCAGGGAGGTGTTCCGACTCCACGGGGTACCCAAGGTGCTAGTCTCAGATCGTGGGAGTCAATTCGTGTTGAGATTTTGGAGGGCCTTTTGTAACCAGATGGGGATTCAGTTGTCCTTTTCCGCCACCTATCATCCCCAGACTAATGGGGCCACTGAGCTTTCCAACCAGGGCTTGGAACAGTTCTTACATTGTTTTATATCCAATCATCATGATAATTGGGCTGACCTGTTGCCGTGGGCAGAGTTTGCCAGGAACTGTGCAGTATGTAATGCATACGGGAGCTCACCCTTTTTTATCAACTATGGGTTTCAACCTTGCTTGCTCCCAGACACCTTCCAAGCACAACAGATTCCAGCTCTGGATGAGCATATTAGGCAACTCCGCTCCATGTGGGCACAGATCCAGAATTCCCGTACGTGATTCCTTCCTACGAGTCCAGCGGCATGCCAACAACAGAAGATTGCTGGCTCCTGTATTCCAAATGGGGGACCGAGTCTGGTTGTCCTCCAAGAACCTTAGGTTGCAAGTACCTTGCTACAAGTTTGCTCCTCGGTTTGTGGGTCCATTCCGGGTACTCCGTAGAGTCAACCCTGTCTCCTATGCATTGGAATTACCAGCCTTCATGAAGATACATAACGTGTTCCATGTATCACTTCTCAAGCCGTTGGTTTGTAACCGTTATATCACCACCTCTGCAGTCCCAGGTCCAGTGCGCATACAGGATCACGATGAATATGAGGTGCAGAGTATCCCGGATTCACGCAGATTCTGTGGCCAGATCCAATACTTGGTACACTAGAAGGGATATGGCCCAGATGAACGTTCATGGGTTAACCATGCGGACATCCATGCTCCTCATTTGTTGCGCAGGTTTCACACTCCTCAGCGGGGAGGGGGTCTTTGAGAGGGGGGTACTATCACGGTGCCGTGATTCCTTGTCTGTCGACATTGCTGCTTCCTGTCGGTGCTTGCTGCTTTTTATTGGATACTGGGCTCTGCTTCACCCATCAATCACCTATTTAAACCCTGTTCTCAATACCTTGGGTGCCCTTTCTTGGTGTTCCTGACCAAGACGTGTGTTGCTATGTATCCTGTTCCGTGTATGATCTGGTTTTGCCCGACCTTGCTCTTGTCTTTGCTGCCTATTCCATTGCCTATCGATTCCTTTGTGCCAATTCCGCTGTTCCTGACGACTGCTTGCTGTGTACCGATCCAGGCTTTGGCTGACTACAGCTCGCTGTGTACCAAGCCAGGCTTTGGCTGACAACTGCTCTCTTTGTACTGACCCAGGCTTTGGCTGATAACCGCTCTCTGTGTACCGATCCAGGCTTTGGCTGACAACCGCTCTCTGTGTACCGACCCAGGCTTTGGCTGATAACCGCTCTCTGTGTACCGACCCAGGCTTTGGCTGTTACCACTCTCTGTGTACTAATCCAGGCTTTGGCTATGACTTCTAGCGGTACCTATACCACCGGTGCCCACTGTTGCCATCGGTCTTGTTTACTATAGCCTGTGCCTGTACGGTTGCTCCCGGTTGCGCTACCTATACAACCTGTGCCTTTGCGGTTGCTTCCGGTTGCGCTACCTTTACAGCCTGTGCCTTACGATTGCGCTACTATACAGCCTGTGCCTTACAATTGCCTCCGGTTGCGCTACACATACAGACTGTACCTTTGCGGGTGCCTCTGGTTGCGCTACTATACAGCCTGTGCTAAAGTTTAAAATGTAAACTTATTTGTCTCTCTTTTTTTTCCCTATTCTTCTCTAAAGTAAATGATCCTTTCTCTTCCCATCCTACCCCCAAATCCCTATACCCTACTCATCTAGGTCAGTCAAAACTACAGCCACTACCTCCCTCCTCTCCCACCGAACAATACCCTCTTTTCTCCCACTTCGTAATTAGCCCCCGTACCACAGTCCCACCTACTGGCTGCAAGCTCCACAGGTTCAGATTATAAGCAATAAACTTAATAAAGATTATCCCTCACCATTCGCAGCCCGCCGGCTAGACACACCTAACATCCCAAACATTAATTTACACAGTGATACCAAGTGAACATAGGGGTGGTGCACAATGCAGCATAGGTGGATACATTATCATTCATTGACATAGTTACAAAGCAAACCTTATGAAGCTACAGGATACAACATATTAGCCCATAGCTGTCTTCATTCTGCTCCTCATAGATGGGTAAGTATCACGGTGCCCGTGATTGCTGCAGTTCCTTGTCTGTCACCAGTAGGGGGCTGCTATTGGCTGTCTGCAGATAGCCCACCTTTCATTGCCTATTTAAACCTGGATTGGGCACCCTTTGGTTGCCCTTTCGTGTTGTTTCTGACCTTCTTGCTATCACTATGCCAGTGATAGCTGGGCCTCTGTTCCAGTGTTCCTGAGTTCCTGATCTCATGTGTTCCTGAGTTCCTGATCTCTACTGTTCCAGTGTTTCCTGCATGCTGAAGTACTTCCAGTCCTGGTTCCGGCCTAGTCTCTGGTGTTGCAGTTCCTGCTGAACTTCTTCTCTGGTGTTTCCTGACCTGACTGATCGTTGCTGGTTCCTGTCATCGCATCGCCTGTCTCCTGGCGACCTCCTGCCTGGTCGCGTCGGCGACATTGCTTGTTACTCCAGTGTGCGGTCACTGGTTTGCTCCACAACCTATCGGGTGTACAATCCTGTGTTGGTCCCAGCGTGCGGACGCTGGTTTGCTCCAAAGCCTTGCGGCTAGACAAACTCGCTTGTTACACCAGTGTGCGGTCATTGGTTTGCTCCAAAGCCTATCGGCTATACAATTCTGTGTTAGTCCCAGCGTGCGGAAGTTGGTTTGCTCCAAAGCCTTGCGGCTAGACAAACTCACTTATTACACCAGTGTGCGGTCACTGGTTTGCTCCAAAGCCTATCGGCTGTACTATCCTGTGTTGGTCCCAGCGTGCGGACGCTGGTTTGCTCCAAAGCCTTGCGGCTATACAAACTCGCTTGTTACACCAGTGTGCGGTCACTGGTTTGCTCCAAAGCCTATCAGCTATACAATTCTGTGTTGGTCCCAGCGTACGGACGCTGGTTTGCTCCAAAGCCTTGCGGCTATACAAACTCGCTTGTTACACCAGTGTGCGGTCACTGGTTTGCTCCAAAGCCTATCAGCTATACAATTTTGTGTTGGTCCCAGCGTGCAGACGCTGGTTTGCTCCAAAGCCTTGCGGCTATACAAACTCGCTTGTTACACCAGTGTGCGGTCACTGGTTTGCTCCAAAGCCTATCAGCTATACAATTCTGTGTTGGTCCCAGCGTGCGGACGCTGGTTTGCTCCTAAGCCTTACGGCTATACTAACTCGCTTGTTACACCAGTGTGCGGTCACTGGTTTGCTCCTAAGCCTATCGGCTATACAATTCAGTGTTGGTCCCAGCGTGCGGACGCTGGTTTGCTCCAAAGCCTTGCGCTTTACGATTCCCCTGTTAGTCTCAGTGTGTGTACACTGGGTTGCTTACGATCCTGTCAATTTGCCATTACCATCTGACTGCTGCTACTATCTCTGGGCTGCCCTGCCCGGTATTGGTAAGGCCGGTAGAACCTTTTGCCACATTCCATCTGAGATTGCCTTACCCGGTATTGGCAAGGCCGGTAGAGCCTAATATTCTATTACTTCAGACTGTCCTGTCCGGTATATTGACAGGACCGGTAGAGTCTGCCTTCTGTCTTGTTATATTCTGAATATATCTGTATGTATGTGATTGCCATCCTACGTTATCAATTTATTATTTCAATAAAATTGATTTTTACCTAAAACTTGTGTCTGAGAGTCATAATAAACCATGACAGTACGAAAAGGCCATGACCTCAGACAGCAAAGGTGAAGGTAATGCACAGAATATCCATTGGAGGATGGATGTGCACGAGCAACGTTTGGATCAGTTGGCAGTTGCAATTCAAACGATCCTTGAACGCACAGTACTTGCTGACAAATCTAGCTCTAGCCCGGTGGTCTCTCCAAGTCAGACACCGGAGAGTGATACCAGACCCCTAGGGGGCACTGTTAAAGGGTTAACGTCTTCTGCACCCTTGCCGCTAAGATACGATGGTGACCCTAGTCTCTGCAGAGGGTTCATCAACCAACTCGAGATTTTTATGGAATTGACGGCACACGCATTTCCCAATGATCGTAGTAAGGTGGGGTTTACAATATCTTTGCTCACTGGCAGAGCTTTGGCTTGGGCTAACCCCTTGTGGGAGAATGCTAAACCTTGTACAAAAAACTTTAGAGAATTTGTGCAATCCTTTCGAAGAGTGTTTGAGCCTCCTGGTAGAACCACCTCTGCTGCCAAACGCCTTATGGAGAAACATCAGGGCAGGCGTACAGTAGGCGACTACGCCATCGAATTCCGCACATTGGCAGCAGAGGTAGGTTGGAATAACGAGGCATTATTGGCAGCTTTTTCTCAAGGCCTGAATGACCACATTAAGGACGAAATCGCTGCTAAAGATCTACCTATTGATCTAGATGACTACATTGAATATGTTATGATAATTGACTCCAGAATACGTGAGAGATCAATTGCCAGAGATCGTAAGTTACGGTCAAAGAATAATGAGCCTAGTGGCATGTTTTGCCCACCCATCCCTCCCCTGGCATTGAAGTCTAGTGAACCTGTACGGGAGACAAGTGAACCTATGCAAATAGGCTTCACTAGACTAACCAAGGCTGAGAGACTTTATCGCAGAAGACAAGGGTTGTGTTTATACTGCGGTAAAAAAGGGCACTTGCTAAATTCCTGTCCGGTACGTCCGGGAAACGCACACACCTAGGGTACCTTGGGGGACAGGCCCTGGGTGGTGTACAATCGTCCCCAGTGTCGGGCACAATGAAACCCACCATACAGGTGGTATTATCTTGGGCACAACGCTCTGTGGAGGTTTTGGCCTTGGTTGACTCTGGTGCAGCAGGGTATTTTATGGATAATACCTTTGCTGAATTGCACGGAGTTCCACGCATTGAAAGAGAAAATCCCTTGACTAATGAAGCGATTGATGGCAGACCCTTAGAACCGCCTCAGGTTATGTTTGAAACTATGCCACTGTCTATGACTATTGGGGCACTTCACAGAGAAGAGCAGCAGTTTCAACTGATTAATTCTCCGCACCATGCGGTAATATTGGGCTTTCCGTGGTTACAGTTACATAACCCACAATTTGATTGGAAAAAGTGTGAAATTGCTGCTTGGTCCCAGTTTTGTATGGACAAGTGCGTCATCCAGCCTGTTAAGGTCCTGTGCACCTCCTCGGCTATACCGGATGTGTACCAACAGTTTGGCGATGTTTTTAGCAAAGGAGAGGCCAGTTTGCTACCTCAGCATAGACCTTATGATTGTTGCATCGAATTGCAGCCTGCGGCAGTACCTCCGAAAGGACGCACTTATCCATTATCTTGTGAGGAAAATAAGGCTATGGAGGATTACATTTCTGATGCCCTTGCTAGAGGGATCATACGAAAATCTACCTCTCCAGCTGGGGCTGGGTTCTTTTTTGTAAAAAAGAAAAATGGCGAATTAAGACCATGCATTGACTACCGGGGCTTGAATAAACTAATAGCAAAAAACTCATACACAATACCACTCATCACCGAGCTTTTTGACAGGCTTAAGGGCGCTTCGATTTTTACCAAATTGGACCTACGGGCCGCTTACAATCTGGTGCGCATTCGAGCAGGTGATGAGTGGAAGACTGCCTTTAATACTCGAGCTGGGCACTACAAGTATCTTGTAATGCCATTTGGGCTATGTAATGCCCCCGCAGTTTTCCAGGAACTGATAAACGATGTTCTGAGAGATATGTTACAGACATGTGTTGTGGTTTATCTGGACGATATATTGATTTACTCTCAAGACATGGCACAGCACATCAAAGATGTATCCGCAGTATTGCTACGACTCAGTGAGAACAAATTATTTTGTAAACTGGAAAAATGTGACTTT
Organism: Rhinophrynus dorsalis; assembly: GCA_037306005.1. Classification (NCBI taxonomy): domain Eukaryota; kingdom Metazoa; phylum Chordata; class Amphibia; order Anura; family Rhinophrynidae; genus Rhinophrynus; species Rhinophrynus dorsalis. The sequence goes on from CM074721.1 coordinate 245,015,609, forward strand.
CATAGAACCAGTGTGCCATTCTTGGGGTTCATAATTGGCAATGATGGCATTGCCATGGACAAGGATAAGTTGTCAGCTGTCTTACAATGGCCAAAACCCAAGGGGCTTAAAGCCATACAGCGTTTCCTGGGTTTCGCTAATTATTATAGGCGGTTTATTAAGAACTTTTCTTCCATTGTTAAACCTTTGTCCGATCTTACGCACAAGGGCGCTAATCCTTCTTGTTGGCCGGTATCTGCTGAGAATGCCTTTGAGAATTTGAAGCTGGCATTTGCTGCGGCTCCTGTGTTATCCCACCCCAATCCTCTGCTTCCATTTATGTTAGAGGTGGATGCCTCAGATATTGTGGTTGGGGCAGTACTTTCGCAACGACACAAGAAAGGTGGTACTCTCAGACCTTGTGGGTTTTTCTCTAAGAAGTTGACTGTCACTCAAGGCCACTATGAGATAGGTGACAAAGAATTATTGGCCATTATCCTCGCTCTTAAGGAGTGGCGTCATTTGCTTGAAGGTACCAAGACTCCTGTATTAATCCTAACAGATCATAAAAATCTGACTTATCTCTCGGAGGCCAAGAGATTGTCCTCTCGTCAGGCCAGGTGGGCACTGTTCCTGTCTCGATTTAATTTCATTGTATCATACTTACCGGGGTCAAAGAATATCAGGGCGGATGCACTGTCAAGACAATTTGAGGCCGACAGTGACAGAGTGGAAGCACCAGCACCCATCATCCAACCTGATAGAATACTGGCTACTATACGCACGAGTATCACTTCTCCTTTAGGGGAGGAGATCCTGGCCTCTCAGGGGTCCGCTCCCCATGAAACTCCAGTGGGCAAATGTTTTGTCGATGAACCATTTCGTACTAGGCTGCTTGAAACCTACCATTCCTCTAAGGCTGCGGGACATATTGGTAGAGACCAATTGTTATGGTCCCTTTCTCAGTTATTTTGGTGGCCCTCCATGAGAAATGATTGTGCCGAATTTACGAATGCCTGTGCCACCTGTGCACGCGCTAAGACCCCGAGACATCTCCCTGTGGGCTTGCTTCAACCGGTGCCTAATGGCAAACGCCCCTGGTCTCATGTTTCCATTGATTTTATGGGAGAGTTGCCTATGTCCAAGGGGTACTCCTTTATATTCATGGTGGTGGACAGGTTTTCTAAAATGGCTCATTTCGTGCCCCTCCGTGGTCTTCCTTCAGCGAAAGAATTGGCAATGGTGTTCGCCAGAGAAGTATTCCGGTTGCATGGAGTGCCTAGGGTACTGGTGTCTGACAGGGGGAGCCAGTTTGTGTCTAGATTTTGGAGGGCATTTTGCCAACAGATGGGCATACAGCTGTCCTTCTCCTCTGCCTACCATCCCCAGACCAATGGAGCCGCTGAACGAGCTAATCAGGGCTTGGAACAATTTCTCCGTTGTTTCGTTACTGACCATCATGATAATTGGTCCGACTTGTTGCCTTGGGCAGAGTTCGCCAGGAACTGTGCGGTCAATTCTTCATCTGGGAGCTCTTCATTTCTGATTAATTATGGGTTCCAGCCCTGTTTGCTTCCAGACTCATTTCAGACGCAACAGATTCCAGCTCTGGATGAGCATATCGAGCAACTCCGTTCCACATGGGCACAAGTTCAGAGGGCACTTGGCCAGTCATTTCAGCGTCATCAGCGCCATGCTAATCGCAGAAGGCTTCCAGCGGTTTCCTTTCAGGTTGGGGATAGAGTATGGCTTTCCTCCAGAAATCTCAAGCTGCAGGTTCCGTCTAATAAGTTGGCTCCTCGGTTTATTGGTCCATACAGAGTTATTCGCAAAATTAACCCTGTCTCCTATGCTCTAGACCTACCTGCATCCATGCGTATCCATAATGTGTTCCATGTGTCCCTTCTTAAGCCTCTGGTTTGCAATCGCTATACTACCACACCTGTGGTGCCAGGACCTGTTGAGGTCGAGGGCCAGGAGGAGTACGAGGTTCAGAGCATTTTTGATTCCCGTAGGCTTAGAGGAAGGGTATAGTACCTGGTACATTGGAAAGGGTATGGTCCTGAGGATCGATCATGGGTGGATAGTACGGACCTTCATGCACCTAGGCTAACTAGGGCCTTTCATGCCAATTACCCACAGAAACCTAGACCCTATTCTAGGAGAGGGGGTCTTTGAAGGAGGGGTACTATCACGGTGCCCGTGATTGCTGCAGTTCCTAGTCTGTCACCAGTAGGGGGCTGCTATTGGCTGTCTGCAGATAGCCCGCCTTTCATTGCCTATTTAAACCTGGATTGGGCACCCTTTGGTTGCCCTTTCGTGTTGTTTCTGACCTTCTTGCTATCACTATGCCAGTGATAGCTGGGCCTCTGTTCCAGTGTTCCTGAGTTCCTGATCTCTACTGTTCCAGTGTTTCCTGCATGCTGAAGTACTTCCAGTCCTGGTTCCGGCCTAGTCTCTGGTGTTGCAGTTCCTGCTGAACTTCTTCTCTGCTGTTTCCTGACCTGACTGATCGTTGCTGGTTCCTGTTATCGCATGGCCTGTCTCCTGGCGACCTCCTGCCTGGTCGCGTCGGCGACATTGCTTGTTACTCCAGTGTGCGGTCACTGGTTTGCTCCACAACCTATCGGGGTGTACTATCCTGTGTTGGTCCCAGCGTGCGGACGCTGGTTTGCTCCAAAGCCTTGCGGCTATACAAACTCGCTTGTTACACCAGTGTGCGGTCACTGGTTTGCTCCAAAGCCTATCGGCTATACAATCCTGTGTTGGTCCCAGCGTGCGGACTCTGGTTTGCTCCAAAGCCTTGCGGCTAGACAAACTCGCTTATTACACCAGTGTGTGGTCACTGGTTTGCTCCAAAGCCTATCTGCTATACAATTCTGTGTTAGTCCCAGCGTGCGGACGTTGGTTTGCTCCAAAGCCTTGTGGCTAGACAAACTCGCTTATTACACCAGTGTGTGGTCACTGGTTTGCTCCAAAGCCTATCGGCTGTACTATCCTGTGTTGGTCCCAGCGTGCGGACGCTGCTTTGCTCCAAAGCCTTGCGGCTATACAAACTCGCTTGTTACACCAGTGTGCGGTCACTGGTTTGCTCCAAAGCCTATCAGCTATACAATTCTGTGTTGGTACCAGCGTGCGGACGCTGGTTTGCTCCTAAGCCTTACGGCTATACTAACTCGCTTGTTACACCAGTGTGCGGTCACTGGTTTGCTCCTAAGCCTATCGGCTATACAATTCAGTGTTGGTCCCAGCGTGCGGACGCTGGTTTGCTCCAAAGCCTTGCGGCTTTACGATTCCCCTGTTAGTCTCAGTGTGTGTACACTGGGTTACTTACGATCCTGAAGAATGCCACTTCAAGATTGTTCCCATCCTTTGGGCTGCACTCTTCCAGTAGAAAATACCCTGCAGGCTCGATTTATTGCTGTAGTTAGGATTCCGGGTTACGGAGCAAGACACCTACACAGCCATCTTGCTTGTCAGTCGCTCCGCCCCCCAGTCATAACCCTTTGGGTGCCAGAGGGGTATCAAGTGCATTGCTTTTCAATACATTGTATGACCCTCTGGTACACAAAAGGTTAATGGATTCACTTATCTAGGTAGTGATTTATAATACAGAAGTCAGTTCTATTTATATATTATTGTACTGAAATTGCAGTTGTTTCTAAATATTAAACTCTGTTTGACTCTGTTGTGCACCTCAAAACAAACAAAATGATTTGGGAGTCATGAATGGGCTTTATGGATGTGTTGGTTGAATCCAACTACCAGTGGACTAAAACAGAAATCAAATATAAAAAAGTGAATAGGAATAACTACGTAGGTAATTTCTTCTGTTAAATCAAGAGATATTTATAACTAGGGTAAATTTACTTTAAAAACATGAAAACAAAAGACAAACCAGAACTTCTTCCCAGTGATTGCTTTTAAGTGAACCTGTTGATATCATATTTTACTGCTTTTAATTCCTAGATATATGGGTATTTACCTTGCTAACACTTATGAAAAAATGTGGCTACTTATTCACCTATTCTCCATGCACTTCAATTTGACCTTAACCCCTTAAGGACCCTTGACAGTCCTGGCACGTCATGGGTGGATCTGAGTTAAGGACCCATGACGTACCAGGGCCGTCATGGAATTTCGGGCTCCCCATGTGGCTGCACGGCGTTCGGGGAGTCTGGAATCTAATGCAAAAAAAAGCTTTGTGGTATAAGTGATGGCCCCATGCATGCTCGGCCAGTCCTTAAGGGGTTAAATAAGTAGTAAACCTTTATTATAAACAAATATATTATAGGGCTTTTGCTGCTGAGTAAAGCAAAGGTACTCCCATTGCTGCCATTTGTTTTTTTAAACTGTCATGAATTGATTAACAGGTTAATTTCTTCCTGAGGGTTGAAACTGCCAGGAAGTGATGAAGCTGCTGCTGTCATATTCTAGGGTACCATTATGTAAAATAACAACAATGTAAACATATAACTTTGGAACAAAACATTTCCCAACAGTGAAAGTACCCTTGTGTTACTCAACAGGAAAAGCCCCACAATATGTATGTGTTTTCATAATAGAGGTTTACAAATTCCGTTAAGAAGAGTAAATCCTATCATATTTGCTGGCTGGTCCACATTACTTTAGTTAATATAAAGTTCGTACCCCAATTGTTCTATTATATCAGGGTACTCTAAATTCAACTTTCCATAAAACTAGACAACCAGCTTCAATCGAAAATGTCAACATTTTTAGGCAGGGAAAAAACCCAATTACCACAACTATACTACATATATATGTCTATATATCAAGGCAAATTAGGCCTTCAACATATATTTCTATTATTCAGATGCCCAAATGACTGACGTAATCCATAACATTAAACAAAAACAGTTTCCTTAGTAAGGCTGAAGATTCATATGCATTTCCTATAACCATTAACAAGCTTCTTTGGATTCCTTAAGGTTTTAAACCACAATCTGATCGTTTGTATCCCACCATAACACACTCCTTCAATCTATGAGATTATGGGACATCAAAAACAACTCCCATTCAAACTCTTCTGCATGACTCCAATTTTTGGTAACCCTGCCTTTTAGCCAGGTATGTCATCACCCATTTCAAAGACTGCTTAATCAGTCACAAGGCCAGCCACCAAAATAGCCCAATAAAGTTGAATTCTGTCCCACAGTATGGTGCAAAGCCATGTAAACAAATGAAACAAGCCAATAAATAATATAATGTACCATCTAATAATTAAAAGTGAATACAATATATTTGTTACCATACATATAGTGATATCATGTGCATATCAATTCTAGGGTAAGCAAATGGCACCATTGTGAACAGATAAAAATTCCCAACCATTGTGTTGTAGAATTTAGTTATAGAGGTATATAAAAAGTGTGTGAATGTCCACATTGGGTAATTATGGGTTGATACTGAAAAGTAAAGTTTATTAACGCGTGTGGTGATACAATGTTCTGTCCCTTTGGCCAGCCAGAGCACTGTCCAGAACTGAGTGTGATGCAGCACAATTTTTATCCATATAATTTACCAAAAACTAAATCATACAAAACAAAAAATCTCTGTCTAAGGTTATCCTCAAGCACTTGCACATCAAAGCATTGATATTTCAGTGGGAAACAACATGACCCTTATCAGTTACATGCACAGACTATTTTAGCATTTCATTCTAAAAGGTAGTGTGAACTCTTGCAAATGCTTCATGACAGACATTACATAAGTCATGTAACAGTAACCTCTCCATTTATCTTGGGTAAGCTTTGTTTCTGCCGACCCAATAACACCTGACATAGTAGGTAAAGGGACATTATAGCAGTTATACCTAGACCACATATTCTTCCAGTGCTGATATTCTGCTAAAGGACTTGATGATGACCCAATCTCCAGCTTTGATTTGCTGCCCCTAACCAGTAGTGGATGGTGGCAGTACTGTTTTAACCTGTAGATGGATAAACAGACTAGAAAATATATATAAAATAGGCACTTAGTTAACTCTTTGAGTGCCAGATATGCAAATCAGAACTGGCATCATCACCATTACCAGCAGTGATATTTGCTGCTGTTTTAATTCCTGCTGTTGCTGAATTGCAAGGGCCAGATGTTGATCTGTCTCAGCAGCAGCATCAGGCTGATGATGAGTAGGCTAGTTTGAAGTAAATTTGCTATGTGTGGGATGTAAATTCAGTCTTCCCATTGATTTAAATGTAATGAGTTATGTGAAAAAAATGGAAAAATTTTACTTTTACTGGGAAATTTTCCACTAGCTAGGAAGTGCCATTTTTCTCATATTTCTGCGTTGAGGCAAAAACGTTCACCCCTCGTTATTCACTACCCTGTTTCCCCACTAAAACTACCTTACCATCATCCATAGAGAGAGAGAGATCATTAATTACATTGATACATATTAAAGGAATATACATTATTGTTACCAGGTTTTATAGAAAATGGATACATTTAAATACTTAATGACAGGTAACATAAGATCTGTCTAAGCAAAACTGCCATCAACATTTTTCTAGTCCTACTGGAACAGTGAGCATAAAATACATTTATGAATAGGCATACCTGTAATAGAAAGAGATGACCCCCTCTTCCTTCTCAAAGGGAGCTGCAGAGAATCGCAAAGGGAATTGCAGAGATGGGTGCCTTAGATGTTTTTGGATTCAAGCCATGTTAAAAGGAACTAATCATATCTAGTATTAATGTTAGTAGTGTGTCATTTTCTGTGGTTTTGATGTGATTTACTGATAGCAGAAATTTCTCCTGAGAAGGGGATCTTCCAGGCAATTTAAATTTAGACACCATCTTGTGTGCCAGTCAGGTTAAGGTCTCTGAAGTCCTATATTTTTCCTTCTCCATATAATGGAAGAAAGAGCAAACTGACTGTTCCCATGTCCAATATTCACTGAAAGTGACAAAATTGTGTGGGAAGTTTATTGGCAATGTCTTGGCAAATTACCTGTTATTTAACAGGTGTTTTATGCATTAACTAGTGTAAAAGCCCATGTACACGGGCCGAGGTCCGGGTAATGTTAAGAGGCCACTACCTCACTGCTCCACAGTCTTGTGTCGCCACACTCACATGATGCAATCATGCGCAGTAGAAACAGAGACTGCGAGAATGGGGGCAATATCTACTGCGCATGACTGCATCGTGACAAACATCCTAGCTATTATATAGGATTGTGCTTTTGTAAACAGAAAAAAAAAATTGGAATGCAGGCTATTTATCGAACTTTTTCCTTTTTACATGCATAAGCTACATGCTCTTTGGAGATATTGATCTGTATTCAGGAGGTTACAAAGGAGCAATTCTGGCACAAATCAGCGAAATCATAAATAAAATACAATTCTCAAAATTCTCATTGATTGATTTAAATGGGAATTCTAATTAACGCCCTGAATTCTACAAAGGTCTTCAATGCTTCAGAATGCTTTAATCCTTTGAGTGCCAGAGGGGTACGCAACGCATTGCTTTGCAATGAGTTGCGTACCCCTCTGGCACTCACAGGGTTAAACCCTTTATGTATAAAGCCTTATTTCAATAAAAGAGAATTTTATTTGTCTCCTGTGATGCAGTTGGATTGCTTCATTTTTGTTCTTTTTAACGTTCTCAGTTTCTCATTGTTTTGCACTGCATTTAGATGGTCTGTCCCTAAACCATATTTATACTACTACAACTGCAAACACATGCACTACAAATATGCATTTTGTCTTGTAACAAGCACATTGTTTCTTGGCACTAAAATCGAAATGAGTCATAGCTTTGGTTTCGTAGATTACAAGAAAGCTTACAGGGATGACAGGCAGATCTGTCATTAGATCACTTTAAATGATGGACTGTTTGAGCTGTACACATTATGTGTGCAAACATTTAATACAAATAAACATATAATATAATATATAAACAGAATAAAATATAACAGGGATGTATTCAAACCAACTTGTCCATAGGGAAAATGAAAATTGCATTGGCTTAAATCCATTGAAAGCTAGAGAGGTCTCAAACCCATTACAAAACTGAGGGAGCCCTCTCTAGCATTTAAGAGGTTAAACACCCTTTTTAAATCAATTGGAATTTTGAGAATTTTTTGTTCCGAATGATACCGTTGGTTTATCCAAAATTACACCTCTTTAGATTCTTAAATATTACCCACTGATTTGTTGGACAAATTATCTATGCATTTTTAGGCTGTCTTTGGAGTGACATGAGAGTTCCACAGCACAAGCTGAATACCAAAGGCCATATGACAATGCCACAAACAATGAGAACAAAGTTTTGCGATATGATCTTGAAATGCCTTTGGTATACTGTCATTCTCTCCTGACCTTTTGCAACCATAGAAAGTCACAGAGCTGCATATTTCCATATCTGCATGCACAGAAAATGAATTAGGATGTTTTGTAATCTGCATATTCTGTTGCTTTGTGTATCCCACAGGTTTCTTAAATAGTTGAGGGAAATGCATTACAAAAAAAAGTATCTGTAATAAAATGTATTAAAACCTAATTATTTTTGTTAATTTGTAATGTGAAATAGGGTGAAACTGAATTGATTAATGTGGCAGAGTAAATATGCTTTTTATGGATTCCTATTACTCTATAGGCCTTATAGAATGAAAAAGAAACGCACAGCTGTGGAGCAAACCAACTACACCATAAGGGTAAAATAAAGTTACCAAAATTCTTTGACTCAAGTGGGGCTTTTAACTAATTGAGTGCTTTACAATGCATAAGGCTCTAGTAATAAACGGGTTAAAAGCACAATTTAACCCTCTGAGTGCCAGAGGTGTGACCAATGCATTGCTTCTTTACAATGCATTGGAAACCTCTCTGGCACTCAAAGGGTTAAATGAATGGGAAAGTCAGCCCTCACTCATGGTGCAGTTTGCTCAATAATGACCCTTATTTTGCTTTTTGCGTAAGGTGCCAAGTATGTTAACATTTTAGAAAATTTCTATTGATTGCTTCATTATCAATGTGAAAAGTAAATCATATGTTTCGATGATTACATTTTTATTTAAAGCACTTGTTCATCCATTTGATTTATTGATTTCATATTTGAAACAATGATTACCAGAATCACACCTATGGGGGCCTGGTGCACCATTCATATTACTTTTATATTCTACGGTTCAGGTAAACTCAAACACTGACTATAACATAATCAAATATATTCTTTTCATGTATATAAGGGACATTTGGGCAACAGGCATAAGCTATAACTATTTTAGAACATGCAGAAAAAGGTCATCAATGCAAATAACAGTGCCCAGCCTTTTAGTTATCTAGGGACTGGTGTGTGTAGTTAAATTCATTTTGAACTGCATAGTGAGATACTAATCTGCATATGGCTCAGTGGCCAGTGCAACTCATTACACTGACTTTTCAACTGCCTCGACCAGCTGGCTTCCTAGCAAACCTACCTCTTACACAGATTTGGGCAGCATGGTATCTAAAGTGGGATCACAATCCATGAATTGAACTGACAGAGTTCTTTAATGGATACATTTTGTACAGAATCATGACATGCTAGTAACTTAAAAAGGTGTGTGTATGTGTATGTATACACATACACCCTGCTGTTAACTTTCCTCCTTGGTTGCTTGTGTACAGATTTCTTCAATCCCCTCTCCTTTGTTTTGAATGAATATGTTTATTTATATAGTGCCTCAAGTGTACGCAGTGCTTTACAATTTAAGAGCTTAAACAATACGGGTTACGGGTGCTTTGTAGAGTGAAACATTGTGTGGGAGGTCCCTGCCCGAAAGCTACAGGTACTAACCCGTGTGCTCCCAGCTTCTTGCCCCCATGTGCTCCTTGTCCTCCCGCCCATGCTTCTACATTCTTCCCCCTGTGCTTCATTCTAGCCCTACTTCCTCTCTGGACCAAATCCCACGTCCAGGCCCAGATTTACATCTCAGGTGCCCCCAGGCGCAGCACCTTGTGATGCCCATTGCCCCACCTTTGTCCCACCCCTAACCACAACCTCTCATATTTAAACACATCCACTTTTGTGTCCACACCTATCTTAGATCTATTCTTCACAGGATTGTTTTAATTTTCAAATGCTCAAATAAACTGCACCACTTTTATTAAAGTGGTACAATTTTAGAGCACCGCAGGGATCAAATAACTCCTGTTGCTTTTAACCTATTGAATGACAGAGAGGCCTCACAGAGGGGCAGTGTAAGTTGGGGTCAGTGGCTATTAGTGAGCAGCAAAACAGGGCTGGGATGACAACAGTGTATGTTGCAGTTCATGAGAGAACATCTAAGTGTAGAAAACTTAATTAGTGAGGGATGGGATATTAACTCCTTAATGGCAAATGGTCTGAGAAAGTAACCTTCCCTTCAGGACCTCTTTGATCTTTGTCGGCACACCGGTACATGTGACTGATGAAGTGTACCCTTGGCCACTCCTGTCAAAATCATGTCCCCATGGATTCACCAGTAGGACAGGATGTATAGAGGAGATTTGCATAACTGCTCCTTACTGCCACCCCTGTGTGTGTGTGTGTGTGTGTGTCCATGCACACAGACTTTTTGTCACGTGAAGTTTCCTTAGTACTGCACTCACTGATGTAACAGAGCAACACTGAAGAAAGTGCAAGTGTCTTCATGGTGGTAGCTTTATATTTTTGTTTGGCGTTGGCTCTAATTATTCAAAAGTACTGACTGAGCACATGTGAATCATTTACCCTAGACTGAAACAGAAATATAAAGCTTCAGAAACTATTCAGAACCTACACAGCAGAGACACTTTTGCTTTGTAACATGGTAATGTCATTGGACTGGCCAGACAAGCATCTTCTAGGTCTGCTAGAGAGTTACTGCTCATCACTGCCAGAACTGGAACCAGAAGCCAGCAAAGAGATTTGACATAGGAGGACCAGAGAAGATCTGGCAGGGCTTTTGCTAAGTGAGGCCACCCCCTATGATGCAGTAGCCAAAAGCAAGGGTCACACAATTCAGCAATCCAAGAAGAAAGGGGCCTCAAGAAGATGCAGTGGCTGCAGGCCCCCTGGGACACCGGGTGCATGTGTAGTTACTCTACTACTTCCCACTAGAGTGACCACATTTTCTTTGTACGATACAGGGAAACTACCGACACAAGAGCTGCAGAGTACTTATGGACTCTAGTGCAGCTGTGTGGGTGAGGTCAGGTGACATTACATGACCCAGCACTGACATCACTGAGTAGCAGTCTGAAAAATGATTTCTCAGGGGTGCCACAGAGTTCTATACACTAGAGAGATTCACATGCACTGTGACAGACTGTGCACTATACACAATAAGGCTGATGCATTATGATAACCCGGAGCAATTTTGGGGCATACCAATTCATTATAGGAGAGAAATACAGTAAAAACCGCATTGTGAAAGCAATGAATTGGAGACCTCTGTAGCATTCAAGGAATTACCCCTTTGAACTGTAGAGGTGTGCACAATGCATTGCATAACCCACTGGCACTCAAAGGGTTAAAAGTCCAAATCAGTGGGAATGTGTATTTCTATCACGTGTGCAGCTGTTCTCTTGTAGAATGACTCCAGTCCTTAGTACAGAAGCCTCAGTGCCAGACAGTGGACATAACTTGCCATAGACTGTGTATAACAGAGAGGGCCTTATGTACCAATACCAGAGTGGGGCACTTCCTGGGTGCACCATAGGGAACAAATAAAAATAATCTTTGATCTAAACAGGGTTTTTAACTCCTTGAATGCTAGATGTCTCCAACACATTTCTTTAGCATTCAAGGAAATTTAATTCAAGGCAATGGGAACCAAGTAGGGTGACCACATGTCCCGGATTGCCCGGACCAGTCCTGGATTTTAAGTGTGTGTCCCTTGTCCCGGACAGCCCCCTTCTGGGACAATAGAAAGTCCCTGAATGAAGACTCCACAGCACAGATATCTATATACTGGAAGGAGGACTGCCCATTGTCTACTGTGACAGGAAGTAATGTCTCTGTTGGGCTACAAGAAAATGGCTTTCAGACAAAGCTCAAAACACTAGAGAACTGAGCCTTGATACGGGCATCAAACCGGAGCTGCAGTCCATTTTGTGTTGTGGTAATGCTTCACTAAGGCTTTGGGCTTGATGGACATTTTCTTGTAGTCCACACCATAGACATCACTTTCTGTCACAGCAGTCAATGGACAGTTCTCTCTCTAGTGGTTAGAACTCTGTGATGCGCTCTTCTCTCCACAATGTTCCCGAATGGCAGAATTGAAATGTGGTCACCCTAAGTCACAAATTAGTGGAAATTTCTATCCCTGGGAAACAGTTCAAAGAGCACCACACAGGACCAATAAAGTACTGCCCCATTACAGCAGGGTATTATCCTGTTTTTGAGGCCATCCAAGAATTACAAAAATAAATGAGACATGCATTTTTCCATACATACACTCTAATAGACATTCACAAACTCAGATACTCTCACAGACATTCTTTCCTTTGCACCTACTCACACATTCTCTCACAATTGATCAGCCTTATTATCACAGACATATACTTTCACATACCTCACATAAAAGGCTAAACTGATCCTGAATAGCAGCAGATTCAGTCAGATGGTTATAAAATTATGAAAATACTGATTTCATGAAGAGAGTAGAGAGACAGTGAATGGAATGAGAGGTACAGTCTACTCAGATGCATAAACACATGAGACTGAGCAGGCCTGCCACCCGCCTCTGCCCTGTTTGCTTGAAACCCCTCCCCCACTTCCCCTGCACTGCTTAAGGTGCCTCGAGAGCTCAGCATAAAGAGCCCTGTCTACACAGTTTGTCTGTTACCCTTTTAGTGCCACTGCAATACGTTGCGTACCCCTTTGGCACCCAAAGGATTAAGGCATATAGGGTTACTGCATGCATGGACAGGTGATAGGCACCTTAGTAAATTGTGCCCTGTGGACTTTATGCCTGCATCTTAGCAATGCTATAGCTCCAATATCACATGGAAATTGTTTACTTCAATTATACATGAATTGATGGCTGTAGAATGTGCCACAAATGTAGACATTCCCAGGAATAAGTTCACCCTACTGCCCACCCCGGACTCAAACACTGCAGTTAATAGAAGTTTATTGAAATATACACACATTTCTAGATGGGTTGTGTGGACGCAGAGCTCCTGCATCTTCCTTCTTTCATCGTGTGAGAGAGTAAGCAAGGAGGTTACAGGCCCGCCCACCTCTCCTCATCGTATCCAGTTGACTGGCTAGCCAAGCCAGCAATAGAGTGCTTGGCACAAAAAAAAAATGTAAACATAGGAGCCATGCATACTTCTAGTTATGCCTAATAGGCGCAGCAGAAGGCCGCAGGCCCCTACAAGCAAGCAGGCAAATGAAGTAGGATTACGGAGGATTTCTTCTTTTTTCATAGGCAAATGAAGGAGGACATTAAATGGGCCATTAACATTTTAATTGCTTAACTTGCTTTTGGTGGCGGAGGGCCCCCCCCAGGTCGCGGGCCGTCGGTCCGTGACCGAATACCAGATGGTCAGTCCTCCCCTGACTGTCACAGCTGTGAATAGCATGTATGAGCAATGTGGAACTGAAGGGATTAACAACATGCTACATCCTAATGAGTGTCAGAGGGGAAGCCAACGCATGACAGGGTTGAATATCTTTCTGGCAATCAGAAGGATGAACTGAGCTGGGATGTGTGGTGTGTCACTGTTAGGGGCTTGGGTCAAAATATCAATAACTATGTACAGAGAGCACAGTTTTCACTACACTGAAGCAGGGAACAATACAACAGATATGTGGAACTAATGGTATGACAACATCTTTTGTGTGTTGGTTGGGGTACAGGGGTAAGAGAGATGGTTGCTTACCAGGATCCTGAAGGGTACTTTAGTCTCCTGTGTCACAGCCACCATGGATGCCTTGTAAAGCTGTGTTTGATAGGCTACCGTGGATCAGCTCCTCCCATTTGTTGAAGGTGATAGGGGATGGGGGACCACCACCTGTTCCCCTTCTGTAGGCTTCAAGCTCACCCAGCTTGTTTTTCATTCTCTTCACTTGTAGTCCATCCAGCATTTCATGAGGCCTTCCACTGTCCTCCAGCAGACTCCAACAGCATTGACAAGGTCAATCACCTCCTGGCATGCCTGTCTTGTATGGTCAGAGATGCCCCTGACCTTGTCCGAGGAGTAAAGGATCCTTTCTCTGTCGTCCAATACAGGATACTGGTAACTTTGGACAGGCAATCAGCCCCTGTAATAGGCAGGAACAATTCTGAGAAGTGACTGCTGAGTGAAGCCTACCTCTTCTCCTTAGCTTGCAGCTAGCCAATCCCCAACCAGTAAGATTTGTTCCTTGGTCAAGACACAAGCAAGAGAACAGTTCTGCTAAAGTTTTAGCTTTTTATTATTTTTCTGTTAGAAATGGAATATCACCATTAGGGGGATTACCATCACTGACAATTCCTATCACCCAAATGTGGATAGCTCAGTTCACCAGGCGCTTTTGTGGACCTAAGCCCTGGGAGGAGAATCTTGGCTGCAAGTTCTTTCCCCAAGAGTTGCCCACAGAGGCTTGTTCTTGATATATGGTAATCTGAATACAGAAAACCTGCTAAAAATGGTGAGCACCCTTTGAGTGCTGAGGTCCATGTGTCCCATGCTTCCCCTCTGCACAGAGGTCTCTATTTGAGTTCCTATTACATACTCATGCACTCATTGGGTTTATTCTGTATGTCTGTGAGGTGTTTGGAGCAAGTTTCTGTGGTAACTTAACCCTTTTGCTGATGGTTAGCATCTTTTGGGGGGTTTGGAGCACTTTCCCTATTGGGTTCAGTGTTTACTGGGTCTACTGCTTTTTCTAGTGGGCTTTTACATAGTAGTAACATAGTAAATTAGGTTGAAAAAAAGACACAAGTCCATCAAGTTCAACCTTCGCCGCATACCTCAGTAACTGAAAATTTTATAGCTTTCCTGCTACCAATTAAATTAGTCTTTATTAGACCTTCCTGATCAGCCTACTGATAAACAGTATAACTCTGTATGTTCCCTTTTGAAAGAAAAGTATCTAATCTTCTCTTAAATGTATCCATTGTATCTGCCATAACTACCTCCCTGGGCAATGAATTCCACAATTTGACAAACCTTACCGTAAAAAAACCCTTCCTCTGCTGAAGTTTAAACCTCCTTTCCTCTAATCTCAAGGGGTGTCCCCTGGTCACCTGATCAGGCCTTGGAATAAATAGCTCACCGCAGAGATCCTTGTATTGACCTCTCATATACTTGTACAATGTGATAAGGTCTCCTCTTAGTCGTCTTTTCTCTAGAGTAAATAAACCAAGTTTGTTTAGTCGTTCCTCATATGTCAAGTCCTCCATTCCCTTAATTAATTTTGTTGCTCTCCGCTGTACCCTCTCTAGTTCTAGTATATCCTTTTTCAGAACCGGTGCCCAAAATTGCACTGCATACTCAAGGTGAGGTCTTACCAATGATTTGTACAATGGCAAAATAATGTTATCCACTCTTGCTTCAATACCTCTTTTTATGCAAGACAGGACTTTGTTTGCCTTTGCTACTGCTGTTTGACACTGGTCACTGTTTCCAAGTTTGTAGTTGACAAGGATACCCAGGTCTTTTTCTAGCAACGAGTCACCTAAAATTATTCAATTAAGTTTATAAGTAGCCTTGGGATTGTTTCCTCCCAAATGCATGACTTTACACTTCCCCACATTAAACTTCACATTCCACATGTTTGCCCAATCTGACATTGTATGTAAGTCCCTCTGTAGAGAGAAAATATCCTGTTCTGAATTAATGACTTTGCATAATTTAGTATCATCTGCAAATATTGATATTTTGCTTTCTATATCTATTTCCAGGTCATTTATAAACATGTTAAAAAGCAGCGGACCCAATACTAATCCCTGAGGTACTCCACTCTCCACTTTAACTGTACTGGAGAATTTTCCATTTACAACCACACACTGTTCCCTATCCTTCAGCCAGTTTTGTATCCAATTGGAAAGGTTATCTCCTAGCCCCAATTTCCTTATTTTATACACCAGCCTTCTGTGTGGTACTGTATCAAATGCCTTTGCAAAGTCTAGATATACTACATCTACTGCCTTGCCATTGTCAAGGTTGCTGCTTACCTCCTCATAGAAGCTGAAAAGATTAGTTTGGCATGATCTATTCTTCATAAAACCATGTTGATTCGTGCTAATGATCTTATTTTTTGTGTTGTAATCCTGAATATAGTCCCTTATTATCCCTTCTAATAGTTTTCCCACTACAGAGGTCAAACTCACTGGTCTATAATTCCCAGGTTCTGTTTTAGTTCCCTTCTTAAATAGAGGCACTATGTTAGCTCTTCGCCAATCCTGTGGCACTGAGCCTGTGGTAATAGAATCTTTAAAGAGTAAATATAGGGGTTTTGCTAACACTGCACTGAGTTCCTGAAGAACCCTTGGATGTATACCATCAGGACCCGGTGCTTTGTCGGTCTTAATTTTGTTCAGTCTTCCCATGACATCTCCTTGAGTTAACCCAATATCTATTTATTGTATTGTTTTATTTGTTACTTGCGGAGGCTCTTCTATCATTCCTTGCTCCCTTGTATATACTGATGCAAAGAAAGTGTTTAAAACATCGGCCTTTTCCTTATCCTCACTAACCAACTCACCCATCTCATTTTTGAATGGTCCAATGCACTCCCTCTTTTTTGCTATTTATATATTTAAAAAACTTTTTTGGATTAGTCTTGCTTTCCCTTGCAATTCGAGTTTCATTATCTATTTTTGCTACCCTAATTGCCTTTTTGCAATCTTTGTTGCACTCACTGTATTTTAAGAAAGATTGTTTAGTTCCTTCTGACTTAAATAATTTGAATGCATTTTTTTTCCTTGCCATTTCCTTCTTTACATGTGCAGTTAACCACATTGGCTGTGACTTACTTCTTTTGCACTTGTTCCCCATTGGTATATACTGTTGGGTACATTTCTGCAATCTAAATTTGAATTCTGACCATTTTTCCTCAGTATTTTTGCCTTGAAATAAAATACCCCAGTCTATGTGTTGCATTGAGGCCCTTAACAATTTGAAGTTCGCTTTTTTAAAATTAAGAGTTTTGGTTGAACCTATACATTTTTGCTTTGCCAGACTGATCTCAAATGTAACCATGTTGTGATCACTGTTTCCCAAATGTTCTCTTACCTTAATATTGGATACCATTTCTGTGTTATTAGTGATCACTAGGTCCAATACATTGTTATTTCTTGTCGGCGCTTCCACCATTTGTGACATGTAGCTTTCACGAAGTGTGTTCAAAAACCTGCTACCCTTAGCACTCTGACAAGTCTCATTTTTCCAGTTGATATCTGGATAATTAAAATATCCCATAATTATAGTATGCCCAAACTGGGCAGCTTTCCTCATCTGCAATAGCAGTTGGGCCTCATCATTGTCATCAATATTTGGTGGTTTGTAGCATATGCCCACCAACAACTTTTTTTTACCTTTCACACCACATTTAGTCTTGATTTCTACCCATATGGACTCCACAGTTTGGCCAGTTTCCTCACTAATATCACCTCGCAAAACTGGATTTAGCTCTGTTTTCAAATATAAGCACACACCTCCACCTTTTCTATTAATTCTGTCTCTTCTAAACAGGGAATAGCCCTCTATATTTACAGTCCAGTCGTGTTCATCGTTCCACCATGTTTCTGCTATTCCAATTATGTCGAATTGCTCATTAACCGCCAGCAATTCTAGTTCTCCTATTTTATCTACCATACTTCTTGCATTTGCTAGCATACAATTGATTTTGAAGTCTTTACATATATTAATCCCTACATGCCTTTTTTCTTCACCTTCATTTACTAGGAGTTCCTCCCTACTGACTAAATTTCTCCCCACCCTTTCTCCACCCCCCTGGTCATTTACTTGGACCCAGTTCCTATCTGCTCTATCTACCCCATTTTTGCTATCTATTCCCACCCCCCCTTTCCTAGTTTAAAAGCTCCTCCAAGCTTCCTAGCATTCTCTCCCCTAACACAGAGGCTCCTCTACCATTTAGGTGCAATCCATCTCTTCCATATAGATTGTACCCAAGAGCAAAGTCTGCCCAGTGTTCTAAAAACCAAAAACCCTCCTTCCTACACCATTGCTTGAGCCATGCATTAAGCTCCCTGAGCTCCCTCTGCCTACCTGCACTGGCGCATGGCACAGGTAGTATTTCAGAAAATACTACCTTAGAGGTCATTGCCTTAAGCTTGCACCCTAAATCCCTGAAATCATTCTTTAGGGACCTCCATCTTCCTCCTATTTTGTCATTGGTTCCAATATGTACCAAGACAGCTGGATCACTTCCAGCCCCTCCCAATAATCTGTCAGCCTTGTCCACAACTCCCGAGCACCCGGGAGACAGCATACTGTTCGGCATTCACGTTCCTGGCGGCAGATTACCCTATCTACCCTCCTAATAATAGAGTCCCCTATTACCACCACCTGCCTTGGTTTCTGCCTGCTCTGCATCCCATCTAGCCTGGAAGGAGGACTGTTCCCCTGGCTGCTAGAGGAATCAGCCCTCTCCAGTGTTGCCAATTCTGAGCAATTCTCATCAACATCTTCACACAATCTTGCAAATCTGTTGGACTGAGTCAACTCAGAACTAGCCTTCCTCTTTCTCTGCCCACTACCTCCCCTCCTTACTGTTACCCAACTGCCTACCTGTCGCTCCTCATCTACAACTCCACCCTCTTCACCACTAACCCCACATACTACCTGCTCTGTGAGTTCTAAACTCCTTTCCAGGTTTCCAATGTCTCGCAATGTTGCAATATTTCTCTCCAAATCCAATATCTTAGACTCTAAAGAGAAAATATGCTCACACTTGGCACAGCGGTATGACCCCTGGAACGATTGCTCCAAGTGTTCAAACATGTGACAAGATGTGCACTGCGTGAGATTGGCTAACCTGCTATCACTCATGCTTGGTTTTACAATTCAAATAGCTTTATATTATCCTCTAATGCTCACTATATGGTAAGTAACCAACCTTAAATGTGAATGCAATAAATCCTTTGAAATGATAGTCACCAGATTCCTTCTAACTCTTCACCTGGAACAAGTCACTTGTAATAGCAGTCTCACACAGCCAGCTCCACAGAGCTGATGGACTGTATTTATAGTAACTAGCAGCCAGGTGAAATCCCTTAGCAATCAGCCCTAATCACATAGGCCCTTGTAATAGCAGTCCCCTGTATTTGAATTCCCCCTGTTTTAAATTCCTACACTAACCACACTTCTGCACTTGAATTCCCCCTGCTTTAAATTCCTACACTTACCACACTTCTGCACTTGAATTCCCCCTGTTTTAAATTCCCGCACTTACCACACTTCTGCACTTACACACTGATGCAAGATTCACCCGTTCAAGTATTCACTATGTATCTGCTATTTAATCCAGGAATCCACCAATTACAAACACAGCAATTAGTCACTCCCACCACACCAGACTTCAATTATTTGCTTGTCTCACAGCAAAGAGAGGGAAAACAAAACCCAAAGATTTGTTTTTTAACCTCTCCTTTACCACACTACACCTCACACAATATACTTATTGTATTTTTCCAGCAGGTATCCATACTCAGTCTTTCAGGGCACAGGGCACTGATCAACTTACAGAGCTCTCTCACTCCTTGCTATTTAATCCAGGAATCCACCAATTACAAACACAGCAATTAGTCACTCCCACCACACCAGACTTCAATTATTTGCTTGTCTCACAGCAAAGAGAGGGAAAACAAAACCCAAAGATTTGTTTTTTAACCTCTCCTTTACCACACTACACCACACACAATATACTTATTGTATTTTTCCAGCAGGTATCCAAACTCAGTCTTTCAGGGCACAGGTCACTGATTGAGTGGTTTTACGTCTGATATTCACCTCGCTAACTTTATGTTCCCGCAAGTTAACCACATAGACGCCATTGCTCCATTCACTTCTATGGGACTTTACAGTTTGGGACGTGTCTCTGCAACCGCTCCACGTAGCGTGGTCAGAGACGGCTCATGTTGTTGGTTTTCCCTTGCTCTGTCATCCAGTCACCGTTCTGGGGATGTTGGGAGCTTTAGGGGGCTTCGGGCCCTGTTTGGGTACTCTGTCAGTGAAACTACATTTCCCATGTGCGCCCGCTTTGCGCGCTTCTTTCCGATTGGTTCCCGTTGCGGCAGCCATTTTGTGTATTCGTAGATTGAGTATCCTACACAGGGCTTGGACTCTCCTTCTCTCCTCTGCAGTTTAACCCTTTGCCTACCAGATAAGTCTTATTTAGCGTTTCTGGGGTGCATTTATTAATTATACACACTAATTTGTGGGTATTTTGATACTTTGACTGCTTGACTCTGTGAGAATATCTACTCTGTTAGACCTTGGGACTAAACCTAAGACTAAGGATACTGGGGTATCTGTGTCCCCCATTGCTCCTCATGTTAATCAGGGTTACCTAGAGAATACTCAGGTCATATTTGCCCAGCATGTGCTGCTGCCCCTGAAACCCCTGCTGGGGCCTCCAGCCATGCACTAGAGCCAATGTGGATGCAAGAGCTTAAGGCTACTACAAAGGACCTCTGGTCCACTTTAAAACTCCTTCCATCCACCTTACAGGGGGTCTTCAATTCGTTGCAGACCCCTGCCCCTATCAGATCTTCCCTACCTAAACCGCCGGGTGTACCTGATGTGTCTGATTCCTCTGAGGAGGAATTATTGGTGGACTCTGATGATGATGGTGACTGTTCAGCTGTTCCTTCATCTCAGTTTTTTGGGGACCCCTTTGAGGCGGACCCCATTCACTCTGCTGATGGCCTGATCAGGGCTGTGTTGTCCACCCTGAACATTCCCTTGGTGCAAGAGGCGTCTTCTGACCCCTCTGGTGTTTTCCAGGAGCCTGTTAGGCCCCATTCCTGCTTTCCACGTAATCCCACTCTTGACCGCTTGGTGTCAGAGGAGTGGAAATTTCCAGACAAGAAACCATCTGTGTCTAAAGAGTTTTCTAAACTCCAGCATCCTCCCTTTGAGTCTTTGGCTACCATTCCTCTACGTATGCTGACGTGGAAGATGGACTTTCTCCTGGCGATTGTTTTGTTTGCCGAGTTGCGGAGCTGCATGCCCTGCCCTGTAAACCACCCTATTTTGGTTTTTCACAAGGACAAGGTGGTACTTCGCACCTCACAAGAGTTTCTCCCGAAGGTTGTGTCTGAGTTTCACATCAATCAGGAGATTGTGGTTCCTTCCTTCTGTCCTAACCCTACTTCTGACAAAGAGAGGGATCTTCATCTGTTGGATGTTGTGCATTGTCTCAAGTTCCATGTGCATCTCACTGAGTACTTGAGGCAGTCTCACACTCTGTTTGCCATTCCGGAGGGTCCTAGGACAGGGAAGCCTGCTTCCAAGGTTACCATCGCTTCTTGGATGAAGTCCACAATTCATAAGGCTTATGAACTTCGAAAGAAGCCTGTTCCCTTCAGGGTCACATCTCATTCTGCGAGGTCTATTGGGGCTTCTTGGACCTACAAGAGCCAGGCCTCATCTGATCAGTTGTGCAAGGGGGCCACTTGGTCATCTGTGCACACCTTTTCTAAACACTACTGTGTGCATGTCCTGGCGTCAGCTGATGCCAGTTTTGGGAGAAAGATCCTGGAGGCAGCCATAACTGTCTAGGATCTCCTTAGTCTCTCAGTACTCCTTCACTTTTGAGCCTGTTGGTGGTTAGTGTTGAGCTATTTATGATCTGTAGGTTCATTAGTGCTCTGGTGACTTTGGGGGCCTGCTCCTGGTCCTTGCCTTTCTTCCCGCCCTGGGAAACTTAATGGTTGGATATCCCAAAGTTACCAGTAACCTGTATTGGACGACAGAAAAAATAGGATTTTAGTCTTACCTGCTAAATCCTTTTCTCTTAGTCCATACAGGTTACTGGTCTCCCACACTGTCAAGGGAACATGCTTGGCAGTCCTGCTGCAGAACGTGGGGGTCCTTTCAGGGTTCATGCTCACAGGAGTCTTCCTTTACCTTCTTACTTCCTAGTCAATAGTTAGTCTGCAAATCTTACTGGTTGTGGATTGGCTAGCTGCAAGCTAAGGAGAGGAGGTAGGCTCCACCCAGCAGTCACTTCTCAGATTTGTTCCTGCCTGTTAAAGGGGCTGATCTCCTACCCAAAGTTATCAATTACCTGTATGGACTAAGAGAAAAGGATTTAACAGGTAAGACTAAAATCCTATTTTCCCTGTCTAGGATCCCGCGGACCAGAGCCATATCCTCCTCGAAGGTGTACTTCACCTCCCTGACTCTGTCACCTTCAACTGCAGCTTCAGCATGTTGGGATGTGGAATGCCTTGCCTGCTCTTGCTCTGGATGTGTGTCCCACCCCAACACCCACACCCCATCCCACTGGTATATCTCTCCCTGCCTGACATGTGCCTAGCTGTTGGCCTGTCCCCCTCCTCCCACCTGCTGTCCCACTTCTTCCTTGTCCGGGGATGCCCTGACCGCTTTCCTCAGCTACCTCTGCTCTCCCTCCAGCCTCCACTCCTCTCCTTGCAATCTCTCCTCTCCACTCATCTCCCTGCCATCTCCCCACCTCCCTAACACTGACATACAGTCACTCACACAGGCACTTACTCACGCGCTCAATTACAATCACCCTCTAAAACTCCCTTGCACTCACTCAGTCACACTGTATAAATACAATGATAAATGTGTGTAGTACTGATAAATAAAAATGTGTGTTTGTGATTGTGTGTGGATGCAATGTGTGCAATATGTTCTAAGGTGTAATATGTGTAATATATTTGTGCGATTCTCTCCTCTACCTACTCTGCCTCTACCTCTCTCCAGTGATAGCGCCTCTCTCTCTAATATATCCTCCTCTGCTGGGCCCTTTTCAATAGCTCATAGAACCTCGGTACACAGGCAGTGTTTGCAGTGTTTTTGATTGTTTTATACTTTTTGGGACTAATATTGATGCTTTTGTGTCTTGTGATTGGCTGGGGCTTGGATTTGCCCTTGCTAACGCTTAACTTGACCATTCTTTCAAGTTTCAATTTCCTTTGATGTTGACGTTTAGTGCGCTTTTTGATGCAGAAGTATAATGCGTAGATGAATAAAAGCAGACATCGCCATTTTTGTTAGTACTGCAACATGTGTGGCCTATGCCGGTTTTGATTTACGGTGGTTCTACAATAGAAAAACGATTAAACACGTTTGCAATTTACACAGTGCTTGTCTTTACTGTTCCTCCTGTTTTGGCTTGGGTAATAGTTTCCATGCCATAGTCAGGTGCATAATTAAACAACTATACTAAACAGGTGCTAAAGATAGTTATTTTTTCAACATAATACACTGAGAATTTTTCCAAATATGGGGATGGATGGGTACAGAAAAGAAAATGTGGAAGGGGTACAGCAAAATATCAAGAAAACCACATACGTAGTGTATTATTCCATACAAAAGAAGCAGCATTGCAATAGCCTGAGCTAAAAATCATTCACTTCCAAAATACCTGAGTAAACATTTGATTCCTGAGATATAAAGCATTAAAAGAGGCTTTGCAATGTGTTGCGTACCCCTCTGGCACTCAAGGAGTTAAACAATGTATTCTGCATTGTATTTATCCTTTTTTCTGTTACAGATACAAGAAGAAAGAAGAGAAGAGAGAAGAAAGAAGAGAAGGACAGAGAAGAAGGACAGAAGATGACCAGGGAGCTGAGAACTCCGCTGGACATCAGGATTAATGGTAAGTGTTACTTGTAATGTGATGTTTTTTACTTACTCGTGTTAACCCTATGAATGCCGGCGGGGTAATTACACCCAAGTGGCACTCATAGGGTTAATCCTACTAACTATGGACACGTTTTAGACACTTTGGGGCTTAGGGCCCCAAATCAATACATCCACTGTTTTTTGGCCCGTTAATAGCTGCATTAGCTGCCAATAGATGCTATAAGGGACTTTACAGCTAAACAAACTGGGTCTTAAATTTTATGCGATAAAGTGAGTCCCTTATCTGATTTTT
Organism: Rhinophrynus dorsalis; assembly: GCA_037306005.1. Taxonomy (NCBI): domain Eukaryota; kingdom Metazoa; phylum Chordata; class Amphibia; order Anura; family Rhinophrynidae; genus Rhinophrynus; species Rhinophrynus dorsalis. The sequence continues at coordinate 245,039,640 of CM074721.1, forward strand.
TTCAGCTATCTCAGTCCATTAAATAGCAACTTGGAGCATTTTTCTTTTCAAATGGGCCAAAACACACGTTAGTGTAGCAGCTGTATTACTTGGTGAACTGCTGTTAGCTGTTCATTAGATGGACCTTTAAATGGCTTACTGCACATTAAAACACCCAGTGGTGTTTTTTTTTTTTTTTTTACTATTACCTGCCTTTAAATCTACCCCTATTACACTTGTCATCTCCTACAACTTTTTCTAACAACAGCAGTAGGAGTCACGGGTGTTTTTGTTACTGTAGAAAATGTTGTCCTACTCCCTGAGACATCTAAAACAATACTGTTACATGCTCAGCCCAGTGAACTTGTAGGAGTGCTTCTACTACTGCTAGATGTTGCACCTCTCACATGCTGCTGTTGTCTCTCAATGATACCTGTGGTTGTACTTCAGGTGGAATCTTAATAAGGATGTGGCTAGACGTGATCTTGCCGTGAGGCAATACACGTTGGGATTGGTGGTGTTTGTAGAGGGGGAATATATCGACTATCAATTACAGATTTGCCTGACTATGACTCCTATTGCCAATCTTTGATGATGCCCCTGAACTGTTAAGTATATTTTCCACTGGAGCATTGTTATATACATGCCTTATTTTGGAGATACTTGCTGTATTAGAGGTTCATTCTCTTTGAGGCATTTTTTGAAGACAAATATTAGATTTCATGTAATTTGTTATTATCACGGAGCCCGTGCTATGCTGGCGACATTCTGACGTTCCTGCTCTGTGTACCGACCCGGTCCGGCTGACGTTCCTGCTCTGTGTACCGACTTGGATTGGCCGGCATTCCTGCTCTGTGTACCGACCCGGCCCGGCTGACATTCCTGCTCTGTGTACCGACTCAGATTGGCTGGGTTCCTGTGGTTTCATATCCCTCCTCCTACGTCTTATCCGGCCTCCGGTTGGGGTTGTGACAGGAGCCTCTCTGTCTCCGGACAGTCACTCTCTGCAGCCTAGTCTCTGTTATAGGTGTTGCCCAGGCGACATTGCTGTGTGTTCCTTCCATCCGTGCAGTCCCCGGTTGGTGCCTCTCCGGACAAGTTGCTCTAGTCTCTGTTACTGCTACGGCAGTCCACAGCTGCTCTAGTCTCCGTTACTGTTACGGCAGTCCACAAGTTGCTCTAGTCTCCTTTACCGCTACGGCAGTCCACAAGTTGCTCTATCTCCATTACTGCTACGGCAGTCCACAGCTGCTCTAGTCTCCGTTACTGCTATGGCAGTACACAAGTTGCCGTGGTCTCCATTACTGCTATGGCAGTCCACAAGTTGCTCTAGTCTCCGTTACTGCTACGGCAGGGCACAAGTTGCCCTGGTCTCCGTTACTGCTACGGCAGTCCACAAGTTGCTCTAGTCTCCGTTACTTCTACGGCAGCCACAAGTTGCTCTGGTCTGCGTTACTGCTTGGGCGTTACTCGATATTGTGCTCTCTCTTCAAGATTGAATTCTTAAAGGGCCTCGCGATATTAGGGCCTGTCAGTCCTCCCAGCCTAATAGTAACCCATTCTGTGCTGCCTAACTTGAGTATCACACGAGAATTGCCTGACCTGTGTCAGTATATTGTATTCTGTCTTACTTGCATATACTGGACCCTTGTGGGTATACCTCATTGTAACCTGTCCTGTGTCTGTACTATATTGCTGATATATTACTGGACCCGTGAGGGTTATTGTTATTACAACTGTTCAATAAAACTGTGTTTTATCCAAACCTACTGTGTCTGTGTGTCAAACAAACTGATACAGTTATCCTATGAGTCAAAAGTTGTGTATCTTTGGATTACTTTGTATGTCCCCCTCTACTATTGTTTTTAATTATGTTTTAAATGTGAGTCTTTATATAATTTCTGGTATGTGGTAATAATAATAAAGAATTTGTATTTTTGTATACATTTGTTTGTCTCTGGTTAAGAGTGCCTCATGAATGGGTGTCTTTTTGGGGGTTTCCTTTCTATTCCCCCAATTCTGGTGAAATTGTTGATATACCCTGAGAGCACCAGGATCATGTATGTCCTCATTCCAGAACAATAGGATTTAACTTGTTGCTGGCCTATCAACTTCTCTGTGTGATCTGTCTGTCTTCAGTCTGACAACATAAGGAAACAGACACCCTCTATTATAGTTAGTAGGACAGAAATACACCAGGGGAAACACTCCACTTAGGGAGCAATTACATGTAATTGATTTTAATGTAACAAAAGACAGGAAAAACAAGTGTCACTGTTCATGGGAATTATTGAAGTAGGCAAGAAGTGCCGTTTTTCACATGTTTCGATTAGGAGGGGGAAGTTTCACCCATCTCTGCTTAAGATATGGGGATGGCAATGAATAGTTGTTTTATAAATTGCTGTCACAACTGATCCATTGCCCTGTCATCACTTTTTGAACCAATAAGCTAAATAGGCATAGGTTTATAAGGGCAAGTCTCGTTATCTTTTTAAATAGTAAATAGAATGGAGAAAGCAACAAATGAAGAAAATCCACTTCAGTGAATTTCTTTTCATGCAGTTAATGCATAACAATATTTTAACTCACTTGGAAAAAACAAGACAGTCTGGTGTCTTGGACTTGTTCCTGGAAATAATGATGTCATAGTCAAGATGCCTTCCTTCTGCTAGTTCTGAAAAAAAAAGTTAAATGCAAGTAGGCCAAGTTTTACTTTAATAAAGTTGTTGTCCTATGCATTGGAGGAACATGGTAAATACAATTGTTGGGTTTCATTTATTTACCACTATTTTGTGATTATAAATAGTATCAGTTTAACATGTTCCTCAGCAGTAATCTGTACCTTGTGGCTTGGTTTGTCTGTTGATTTCATTCAATGCACAGATAGCATATATTTGCCACTTCTTTATACACTGCAGTATTTTCTCCCCTTTACAACAAATATTAACCCCTCAGTGACCGGCCGCGAGCGCACGCGGCCGGCACTTAACGACGGGGGGGTTTTTTTTCCTCATTGTAGCGAATGACTTCCGTGACTTACCAGGTACGTCATTTGTCACTAAGTGACATTTTTTCGTGACGTACCTGGTAAGTCATTTGTCGGGAAGGGGTTAAAGAACAACTAATGTTAAACATATATGTTAAAGTTAGGTATTTGACTAGTTGATCTCTGCTGCACTCACATTTGAATGCACCAGTATTATAAATGTACAGCACTAGTTATAACAACCACAGACATGTTGGTGTAGGATCTAATGGTCTTGTTGGCAGCCCCTTTCCTATTGGCTGAACGGTGTGGAATTACATCAACCAATAGGAATTATTGCCTCTCCCAAGTTCAAAGCAACAGCTCTGGAGAGGAGAAGTCCATGGAGGACCTGTACACTAAGGGCTATAGGATTTAAGTTGTTTTAACCTACGATGTTCATATATAGTCATATACAGTAGAATGCACAATATATATATATATTATATATATTAGTACAGTGGAGATTGTAGCCGTATTAGTCCAGTGATGCAGATGTAAAATAACAAACAAAATTAATATCTTGTAATACCTTTTTTATTGGACTAACAGAATTATGGATTGACAAGATTTCGGGAGAACCTCCCTGCTTTAGACTTGAGAAAGGGAGGTTCTCCCGAAAGCTTGTCAATCCATAATTCTGTTAGTCCAATAAAAAAGGTATTACAAGATATTAATTTTGTTTGTTATTTTACATATATAGATATTTGTATATTAACCCTTTGAGTGCCAGAGGGCTACACAAGGCATTGCAAAGCAATGCTTTTCGTACCCCTATGGCACTCAAGGGTTAAGTGTTTCAATCTTTCAGTCTTTGCACACAAGTCAGTCACTGGTCACTTCAATCTGTCACTAGCAATGTGAAGTGATAGAATTATGACTGGAGAACAAAAGAGTGTAAATTAATTTCAGGGATAGTGCTTGAAACTAACAGTTTATTGTCAACATACCCTCACAGACTGACACGAGAGAGGCATATCAGCTGTAGTTTATGTAATGAAATTAAATTAACCAAAAACTAGTTTTAACTTAAAGAAATGACACTTGAAAAAAGTTTGCCTATTAACATTAAAATACTTTACGTTGCTTTATTTTGCTGGGATATATTTTCTTTAATTTTAACTCTGTCAAGTTAAACTTTTGATGACCTCTAACAGTTCCCATTTCCTAGCTTAACATATTGGTTCTACACCTGTATGTTATGTACAGTTTCAGAAGGTTCACTGAAATAGTACTTGCAGGACAGATGTTCAACCAACAGGATGTGCTATGGAGTTTGACATGTCAAACTCCTCAAACAGACATCAGAGAAGTTTTCCAAAGTTAAAAAACAAAACAAAACAATGAAGACTGCTTTTTAGAAAAAGGTGACCACAGCTCTTCAAGTTAACAGTGGGGTGAATTTACTAAGGTGATTCCATGGTAAGATGCTGGAATTTATTATCAGTTACTACAGCACCTTAATGCCAATTTTCTAAACTACAAATGCCAGAATTCTTCCCTTCAGTGATGCTTGCAATAAGAGGAGGAAAATTAACCAATTGCCTTCCTGGTGATAGTGTTGCTTGTGGGACCATCCAATACCTGCCTTGGGTAGTTTGAGGCAGCCAACTCCCAGGTGTCATCCAGTCGGTGGCACTGGTGGCTGGCAGGGTGTACTCCGGGGGGTGGCGAGGTGGTACTTTGAGCTCATATTCTGGTGGTGGTGGGGCTTGGAGCCCATACTGTGGTGATGTTGGTGATATGGTGGCTGGTCTATCTCCGGCCTCCTCAGGAGCTGTGTCACTAGGGGAAAACCCATTTCGGTCCTCCTTACCCTCCTCCTGTTGTTCTGCAGGCATGCATGCTGTGTGGGGAAGTGACATGATTTAATTGGTCATCTAACGTATGACAGAGTACTGCCAGACTATGACATTAACATGTAAACTGTTGAGTGGCAGGATGGTATCCATTGCATTGCTTTGCAATGCATTGATTACCATCCTGACATGCACTGATTGCTGAGCTTGAGTGGATCCCATACATTGATTCCACTAACCTACAGTGGTGTAGATTTGGTTATCATATGTATCCTGAAGAGTGAGGATGGCAAGGCGTACCTCCTTGCTATCCCCATTCTTCAGGATGCATGTGGTGAGCAAAACTGAACCATCACACGTTAAGTGGTACAAATCCATTGCATGTACAACACCTAGGCCTCAACAGGAAATACACAAGGGCCTCTGAACACATCAATGCACCAATGATGAACAATGACAAAGGAGACAAAACAATGTGAGCAACACAAACAGGCACAGCAAGCACACAAAAAAACATGAACCGAGGAACAGAGCAACACAAGCAGCTGGAAGACACATTGAACACAACTCAGGAAAGCTACAAATCAAACACACATCAATCATAGGGGGGTTATTTAGTAGAAGTGGAAATGACTTCTCCAGTGATAACACGTCTCCATTTCCTATGTTATTCTATGGAGCCTATGCAATATGATCTCCAAAACTTATGAAATGTTATTGAATTGGCTCCAATGTATAACATAATCATTGGAGAAGTCATTTCACTGGAGAAGTAATTTCCACTTCATCACCTCTTTATTATTCCTTAGTGAATATACCCCCTGGCATGGTTCAGCCTTTGGAATCATTTATGTTCTGCAGAGTGGTGATGGCGATGAATGCTCCCTTCCTATCCACACTCTTCAGGCTATATGTGATACAGAAAGCTGAACCTTGACTGTTCTACTGGGACAAACTAACTGCATGTACAACATATAGACCTGAAATGCAGAAACAATATGACAAGAAAACACACTAATTCCTCTTCTTGATATGATCTTTTAACCCTTTGAGTGCCAGAGAACTAGCCAATGTATTATCGATCAACGAATTTATCGTCCCTCTAGAACTCAAGGGGTTAGGTGCTGACCTCTCTGTTGCTCCATGTATAACATCATTGTGGTACACATAACAGTTATTTATTTGCCTCCAACATAATGCGTGCATTGATTTTGTGCTGTGAGTGTGGTTGATGTAGACAGCATCAAGGGGGTTAAACAGGGACTTGAACAGGATTTATCCTGCTTGACCATTCCCATTTGTGCTGGGTTTGTCATGTATTCTGTCCTTGTTTGAACTTTCTCAGAACTGTGTTGGTGAACATGTGGTGAGGAATGCTGGTCATGTGTTCAGGTGTCACTGTGTTGGGACATAGTAGGTATAAGGGTTTGTTTTGTATGTATGTATGTAGGGACTATTGCGCTTACCGGTGGTCTGGAGGGTCCTTTTAGTCTCAAGTGTCACTCCCTCCTGGAATCCTCTGAACAGCCATTGACAGATGTTGTTGCGCCATCTCCTCCCAGGCGTTGAAGGTGATGTTGATAGGGGGCCCATCTCCGGTGCCTCTGGGGTGCATGGCCACTTCACCCATCTTGTCCTCCATTAACCTTTTACAATCCCCCCACCTCTTCTTAATGGACTCCAGGGACAGGTTGCAGCTTGAGAATGAGTTGACCCTGCTCAGGACTTGTCTCCAGGTGTCCTTCTTCTTTGCCCTCATACTACTGGCTCTCTCTCTGTGGGCATCAGGATTTTCTGCCTATCCAGTATGCTGTGGACTAGGACCCTGTTCTCCTCAAAGGTGTATTTTGGGTCCATCTCTTCCTGGGACATGTCAGAATATAGGCTTTCAGGCCCTGCCTGTGATGTCCCTGTCTCTGTGGAGTGCTCCCCATACATTACCCCTCATCCCACTGGAAGTTCTGCCCTGTTTTCAGTGTACTTGCTCTGAATAGGGTACCCCTCCGCCCAGCATTTCTGACTCTCCCAGTCCTCTCCTGCTCTCCTCCCCATCCCTCTCTCCTGCTCTCCTCTCTCTGCCATCTTTCACCCACTCACAGCCAGGCACTCACAGACACGCTCACTCATACTCACTGTCTATCACTCACTTGCACTCACAGACTCTCACTGTCAAAGAAAAAGACAAATGTATGTAATGTGTTCAAACACAAATAACTAAATGTGTGTTTGTGTATGTATGCGTGGATGGGTAATGTGCAAAAGTGTATTATGTGTCGCTCTTGTTGTACCAGCTCTCTCCGCTCCAAACTCCTTCTACCTCAAGTGTCAGCTCCTCTCTTCCTTGCTGTATCTCTATCCTCTGCTCCTAGGTCCGGTGCTCTGGCTCGCAAAAACTCGAAACACAGACAAGGTGTGTCGGTTATTTTGGGCTATATATAGGTGTATGTGAATGTACTTGATACTTTGGGGTGCTATGATTGGCTGTGGGTTTGAACTTGCCTTGACAACAATCAAGGTCACTAGATAATGTTGGACATTCGCTTAATATGGACTTATCATACGTTAAAGGGATAGTAATACTTCGTTTTAACATTATTTTATTTTGTAGGCATTAAAAAAACATGAAGAATGATATGTCTTATCTCTCAAACCTTTATGGTTTATGAGATATTCACAAGCAAAGTTTCCCCCTCCCGCCCCTTTTACCTACTATAAACAATCTCTTCTCAGATGTGGAATGCAGTCCATAGACTGGACAGATAACAGAAGGAGACACTCTTATTCCTATGAAAACAATGAAATCCCTGCCCCCCTTGACAAGCTTTTCAGGTTTTTTCCCTTATCTTAATTGAAGATTGTCCCTCTCTGCAGCCTACCTGGGCAGCTCCCTTCTGGCCTGGCTGAGAAGTGTTACATCAGTAAAAGGGGCGGGAGGGGGACACTTTGCTTGTGAATATCTCTTAAACCATAAAGGTTTGAGAGATAAGACTTATATCATTCTTCATGTTTTTTTAATGCCTACAAAATAAAATAAAGTTAAAATGAAGTATTACTATCCCTTTAATTATCATCTGTTTTGACACACAAGGTCAGAATTATGTGTGACACAGGTTTTAGGTGTACATGTATTTTTTAGGCTTACGTTCATTAGCCATTCTGGTATGTGGAGATTTGGATATCACATAAAACGGTCTTGGCTAACAGGCGACAGCCTTTTTTCCCTTAACAGCGGTTTTAACAGAAACATTTGAACTGAGGCCTTCATTCGTTGACTTCATTAAGAAAACAATGAAAAGGAGACTGGTCATATAATGATCAAGGAGTGGAGATAGCCTCACTAAAGGGTTCTGCCTTGGGTAACCATCTGTATGCAAATTGTTTGCTTTTCCCTAAATTAATAAAGAGCCATTTTCCCATCAGAAAATACTGTGTGGCTCTATTTTCCTAATCTCTATTATGGGGATACCTTGGAATTTCCAGAAAATAGTGATGGCTGTCCTAGCAGCATTCAGGATGTTATAAGCCTATTCTTCTGTAGGTTTAAATCCTTAACGACGAGATAAGTGGCCACATTATTTTACAGCAATGTGTTGCCACCCCTCAGGCCCTTAAAGGTTAAGGAGGATAGTACAGGTATCCCTAGGAATTATAAGAAGTAAGTTGTTCTATTAATAGTAAAACAGAGTTTCAAAAAGGCTTGAGAGGACAGGCCAACCAAATGAGTCGAACTTCCTCTTTCTCTTATGTACAATCTGGAACATAGGTACCATGGGGCTGACCATATCTAAAAAAGACAGAGTCATGTGGGTAGAGACTAACAGCCACTCCTCCAGCTCCACCTTTCCTCCCTACATCTCCAGTTATGATGTTGTCGGTACCTTCCGGACACCATGGGCCGAAAACGGAAGCCTCGGATGCCAGTCCGAGCTTCCGCATCGCTGGAGCGCATGCGTCGGCGTCACACCGGCGTGCGCATGTCTACGTCGGCGCTCTGATGTCACTCAGGTGAGCCCTATATATAGAAGCGCTTGAATCCTGTCCAACGCTCAGTTATTGGAGTCCATTCAGCTTCTTCGTCTCCAGAGTATTTCAGTGGCCAGTTTGCCCACCGGATTTATTGACTTTAGCCTGTCTGACTTCTCCTGCTTGATCCTTGTCAGCGCTTGTTTCATGGACCATTGTGTCCATTCTGCTGCTGCCTGCCCATGAACTTTATCTTGACCACCTCCTTCTGCTCCAGTACCTACTCCAGCATTCCAGTCTCTAACCTGCCACACCACCCAGCTTCACCACCCAGCTTCACCATTCAGCTTCACCATCCAGGTAAGCTCTGTACAGTCAGACCCACTACCTGCCACGTTCTCCAGCTTCACCCAGGTAAGCTCTGTACAGTCAGACCCACTACCTGCCACATTCTCCAGCCTCACCCAGGTAAGCTCTGTACAGTCAGACCCACTAGCCTGCCACTTTCTCCAGCTTCACCAACCAGGTAAGCTCTGTTTCCCAGGCTCCTTATCCTGGCACGCTCTCCAGCTTCTCAAGCTCCCGAGCTCAGTTCTCCATTGTGACTCTGTACCTCATATCCTGCCATGCTTCCCTGTTACACCACCCAGGTAACCCTGTGTTATCTGCTACGCACCCGAGCACGCTTTCCTGTTAAGGTAATCCACATCTTTCTTACATTTAAAGGGATAGTAATACTTTGTTTTATCTTTATTTTATTTTGTAGGCATTAAAAAACCATGAAGAACGATATAAGTCTTATCTCTCAAACCTTTATGGTTTAAGAGATATTCACAAGCAAAGTATCCCCCCCTGTTCAGCCAGATCAGAAGGGAGGTGCCCAGGTAGACTGCAGAGAGGGACAATCTTCAATTAAGATAAGGGAAAAAGCTGAAAAACTTGTCAAGGGGGGAAGGGCTTTCATTGTTTTCATTGTAAGAAGAATGTCCCCTTCTGTTATCTGTATGGTCTTACAACCAGATTCACATCTGAGAAGAGATGGCTTACACTAGGTAAAAGGGGCGGGAGGGGAAACTTTGCTTGTGAATATCTCTTAAACCATAAAGGTTTGAGAGATAAGACTTATATCATTCTTCATGTTTTTTTAATGCCTACAAAATTAAAACGAAGTATTACTATCCCTTTAATGCTAGTTCTCATAAGCAATATATTGTAAGGTCCTTGTATCCTCTGCATATATTACTACATTGATTGCTGTGACTTGTCCTGCTCCTTGGAATATCACCTGTACAGGTTTTCTTATAGACTGCCTAGGGTTCCTAATCCTTCTCTCCACCCCTTGCATCCTATAGGGGTGCCGACAGATGTTCTCTGAGGTGAAAACATGGCCAGGACATTTTTCTTAGTTTTTTAGAATTTATTTTCTGATAGATATGGGGCTTTCAAAATCCCCCCATTAGGCATGTTATCATTACTGGGAGTGGACTGACCCGTGTACAGGTGCTGTGTGGACCCTGAAAGCCCTGTGGAGGGAATTTTGCAAACCAAGTTTTTCCTCCCAGCAGAGTCCCTTGGGGCTCTGCTTCTTTCACAATGGTAACCTGGGGAAACGAAGATTGGTGAGTAACCCTTTGAGTGCCTTGGTCCTCATTGACCCTATCTTGTACCTCTCCATACAGAGGTTTTCTCTGAGCTCTTGGGCTCTAGCAATCATATTGGGTATTTTATTATTCATTCTCTGGGGAATGGAGCAAGTTGGCTGCAGTTGGGATAGTTAACCCCTTCCCTACTGTTCTGTCTGGGTTGGGGGACTTTCCTGGGCTTTTTCCCTTTAGCGTGCTATTTGTTGGGTGCCTCACTCATGTTCTCTGGGGGTCATTGGGTTTTTTGGGTAACTTTGTAGTTGTCCTTTTTTTTCGGGTGCATGATCCCTTTAAGAACAGTTCCCGCGCCACCGCCATCCATTGATTTAATTGGTACATATCTCTGCAACTGTTTGTCATAAGTCAGAGTGGGCTCTTTTTTGTTGTCTCCTCATGCCGTTCCATCCAGTTAATGTCCTGAGTGTCTTGGTGGCGGTCCTCGGATGCAATTGTAGGCGTTGCTAGACAACAGCAACAGAGAAGACTACATATCCCAGAATGCGCATTTCCTGGGCTCTCGTCCAGTTGGCTGCCCTTTGCAGTCGCAATTTTACTTCCCTCTTGCTTATCCTACACAGAGGCAGACTCTCCTTGCACTCCTTCTCCAGATTAACCCTTTGCATGTCAGTTAAGTACTTTTATGAACTTTCTCGGGTGAATTATTAGTCTGGGGAACTGTTACTGGTTGTTTATTCTAGTTTTAGACACTTTTCCTATAAGGATGTTGGACTCTAAGGGACATGGGGCTAGACCTAAGACTAAGGACTCGGGGGTGTCACTTACCCCCTTGCTTACTGTTCCTCAGGTCAAATGGGGCTCACCAGAGAGTATTCTGGATATATATGCCCCTCCTGCGCTTTGGCCCCTAATACCATCAGGGGCCCTCCAGCACTGGGTGTTGTGTCCAGTCCCCTGGCAGCCAGACTCCACAGGCTGCTACCCTCCCCCAGTGCCCCTCTACAGCCCAGCCACCCTTGACCCTTCTCCATACTGGCCAAATGCTCCCTTCCCACCCCACGGACACCATCTCCTGGCAAGTTTAAACTGGAGAGCCGGAGCGAGAGTTCCTAGTCTAGAGCTCTCCGGCTAGAGAGAGTAACACCCAAATCCCTGTCCTGTGGATCCTTTAATAAACGCGGTCACCGGCCTTCTATATAACAGAGTCGCGTGCATTTCTTACGGACATTACACTGGGCAAGAGCCAGCTTGGGTAAAATCTCTGTTATCTACAGAGGTCCAACTTCCATTCTCCCTCCAGGAGGCTTTTCAATCCTGGAAGCCCCCTACTACTTAAACTAAAATATATGGCTCACAGATCTCATAGTGTTCCTACGCTTCTAGGGGCTTCCTCTGAGGATGAAATTGGGAGAATGAGGAAGGTGAATATGAGGATATGGATTCTTCCTAAGGGGATTCTTATGGGACTGACCCCCTTCCCTTGGCTGAAGGACTCATTAGGGCTGTCTTGGAGACCCTTTAGGTCCCTGACGCCCCTGATGAGGGGCCTTCTCTACAGATGTCTTCTAAAGGCTTAGGAAATCTTCTGCAGTCTTTCCCCAAATGCCACTATTGATTAGATTCTTCTGGCTGAGTTGAAGACCCCTTATAAGAGTTTGTCTATCAACAAGCAAGTGGTTTTCTAGTCAGTACCCCTTTTCAGTGATAGCTTTGGCACAGTGTACCTCCCCTCCTAATGTGGATTCCCCTGTTTCCAGGTCTACTGCCCTGCCCTTGGCGGATGCAGCAGGTTTGAAGGATATGGAGGATAAAAAGCTAGATTCTATCATCAGGGCTAATTTCGCTTTGAGGCCTATTTAAGAGGGCTGTTGCCATGGGATGTGTCCAACTGATAGAGTCTGCCAGTGTAGATGCGTTCAAGGAGTATCTGCTGTTTTTTTGGCCAACCTGAAGGAGGCCAACACATATGTTTCTGAGGATCTTTTTGAGGCTATCAGACTATCTGCTAAAGCCCCATCCTTCTCTGTTACTGGGCAACACACTTTTTGGCTTAAGATTTGGTCTGCAGGCCAATCATCTAGGAAGTCACTGGTTTCCTTACCATTTCAGGGTAAGTCCCTATTTGGACCTGAACTGAATCAGATCATTAGTGATGTTACTGGGGGCCAGAGCACTTTGTTGCTCACTAAACATCCAACCATGGAGAGGAAACTGTGTTTTTTTTTGTTCCCACCACCAAAATGTAGGAGTAAAGGCCGCAAACGTTGCAGGTCTCGCACTAGCGCCCCTCCTCCAAGCCCCACAGCAGTGGCAGCCCAGAGAACTGCTTCAAGGGCTAAGTCTATCAAGCCAACTTCCACATGACTCATAGAATCTTGTTCCACCGGTTCCTATAAGGGTGTGTCTTTGCCTTTTTTGGGACGCTTGGGAATCCCCAGTCGCAGACCAGTGGGTTTTGCAGGTAATCACAGAAGGGAACAGAATAGACTTCAGATCCCTTCTTCCATTTAGTTTCTTCTTGGCCAGGGTGCCAAAAGAACCAGCCAAGGTAATGCTGTTCCAGGAAGCAGTGAACTCACTGCTGTAAAAGAAGGTTCTGGTTCCAGTACCTCCCCAAAAGCATGGTTCAGGTTTCTATTCCAACCTGTTTGTGGTCCCAAAGAAAGATGGTGGCTGTCGTCCCATTTGGAACCTCAAGTGTCTCAACAGATATGTAGAGGCTTCAAGATGGTATCCTTGTGTTCTATCATCTCAGTGATGTGCCAAGGTGAGTAACTGGCATCTCTAGACCTTCAGGTGCACATCAGGGAGCTTTAGAGACATGTCATCCAGAACTGGTCTGGGAATCCGGCACTTCTGGATCAGCAGATTTCCCATTCTCCGAAATCTAGATGGAGCAACCTGGAACTGGGGAAATCCTTCGTGTTCCCAAAATGGATTCTGGTCATGATGCATGCCAGCCTGAGCAGCTGCAATGTGGTTCTACGTCACCTGTGGATCCAGGGCACAGGTGGACTGCAGAGGAGTGTCTTCAGTCCATCAGATTTCTAGAACTCAAAGTGGTCCGTCTAGCTCTGGTGTACTAGAACTCTCAGTTGAAGGGACTTGCAATGCACGTCCAGTCAAACAATGCAACAGCCATGGCTTACATCAATCATCAGGGGGGCACTCGAAGTGCCGCCACATGATTCGAGGTGAGGTACATTCTAGGTTTGGCAGAAACCCACTTTCCGGCTATCTCTGAAAATTCAGATTTCAGGGGTAGAAAGCGTGCTGGCAGATTTCCTAAGTCACCAAGACGTGGATCCAGGAGAGTGGGAACTCAATCCGGAAGTATTCCACCTGATTGTGCTACAGTGGGGACTGCCAAAGATTGACTTGATAACCATGAGGGACAAAAGGAAGGTCCCGACCATTTGCTCCCTGAGTGGGGTTCCTCTGGCCTTTGCCATGGCGCAATGTCAATTCCGTGGAGCTTCCACTTCACTTATGCATTTTTCCCAATTCCTCTCATTCCCAAGGTGTAAAGAAGGTCAGGACCAGGAGTTTGTGCTTTGCAGACCTGGTCTTTCCATTCAGGACCCACTTCCACTTCCTCCCAGGCTGGACCTTCTTCTCCAGGGCTACCTTTGGAAAGAGGATGTGGAAAAGCTGTCTTTGATGGTGTGGCTGTTGAGGCCCAGATCTTGAGGAAAAATTGGTTTCTCTACTGAGTTCATTTCCTTTATGGTTCAGGCTTGGAAGCTTGTCTCCTCTAATCCGTACCATAGGGTTTGGTCTATTTTTCATTCGTGTTGTGTAGACAGGTCCCTGTCCTCACAAGATTTTGACCTTTTGGTGGTATTATGATTTCTCCAGGATGGTGTAAAAAAGGGACTCAGCTTGAATTCCTTGAAGGTTCAAATCTTGTCTCTCCAGAGACGTATTGCCACCATTCCTGATGTTACGGGGTCGCTCATATCTTTCCTGCCTTTAAGGCCCCTACGCCTCTATGAGATCTTAATTTGGTTTTGGGTGTTCTGCAGAGACCTCCCTTTGAGACCCTTGCTACCACTCCTATATGTCAGTTGGTTCACTATTAAATATGTTGCCAGGATGAACAGGTCAAAATTCTGATGTCCGAGGCTTAAGTGTCGAGACATCAGAATGTCGCCCACCAGTGGTCAACCAACAAAAAGGCACATTAAAAATGCCGCCAGGTTGACCTCATTAGTGTTGAATCAGATTGCTGTCACCCTTCTCCTTCACTACCACATGTACATTGCTCTCCTGCAAAAGTGTTGAGTGCCCTTTTGTTGGTTGCATTGCTTTCACCCTTGCCATCACTATAGTCTTCCCCTACATGTACCTGATGGTTAAATAACATGTACATTGCTGTCTATAGTGTTACGGTTCGCAATGAAGACAAGGAGTCATACGGTATAGTTAATTCACCTTTATTAGAAATAATAATGAAAAGCAAATGAGAAAATGGGCAGGGGATGACTGAGAGGTTAAGGACTCTATCAGAAATAGGAGCCTGCCGACAGTCAACCTCAGCTGCTGAAGACTAGGCCGGAGCCAACTGGAGTCTCAAGGGATATGAGGAACGCTGCACAGAACCTACAGCCTCCCGTCAGGAGTAACAAGGGAGACTACTGACTTACGCCTGCAGCCAGTAAAGCCGGGGTGTACTGAGCCCCAGGTCTGCACCATGATGGATGTCTGTAGGGAACGGAGCCACCAAGCGGAGAGAACAGACAGAGCCACAGGTCAGCACCAACTAGGATAGTCAGGCAAGGCCAGGTTCACACACGGAGTGGGTAGTCAGCCAGAGCCACAGGTCTGCACCACATAGGATGTCCACTGGAAGTAGGCAACACTGGGAGGATAGTTGGCCAGAGCCCCAGGTCAGCACCAGAATGGGTTAGTCACACAAGCCAGGGTCATACACAGAGTGGGTTGTCAGCCAGAGCCATAGGTCTGCACCAGATTGGATGTCTCAGACAAGAAGGAGCGCACAGAGAGAATGGACAGACAGAGCCACAGGTCAGCACCAGAATGGATAGTCAGACAAGCCAGGTCATACGCAGGTTACAGGAGCAACAGGTCTAATGCCTGCACTGAACAACAATGTAAGGGTAACTGAGAGAAGAACCAGTTACCCTTAAAAAGGCAGCCAGGAAGTAGATAGGTGGAGCTCTCTAGTCCCAATAGTATATGATAGGACCCTGCGCCATTCAGCAACCTCGTGCCCAAAAGTGACGCATGGGATTGGGATGCGTCAGTCTCCAAACCTTCCCCGTGTTATTCTGTCCAACATGCGTCCGAAAGTGAGGCATGGAGCTGAAATGCTCCAACCCTCAGACCCATCACCGCGTCATCTCGTGTCCACTTAGCACGAGGACATGGGTGGCCGCTGAAGGCACCCAGCATGCCCAGACCCAGTCCCAGAAGTGACGTCTGGGATGATGCAGCGGCGACATTCATGGCCATGCACTACCTGCGTCAACCTACAAGGCGTTGTTGGATATAAGGTAACTGTGACATGTAGTGACTGATACAGTCACTGTTCACTATAGTCTTACCCTACATGTACCGGCACTCACATGGTTAACAAATATATCCGGGGAAGTGATGCCACACATGTTATAGCACATATGAAAAAAGGCAGTTGATGTAACAATTGCAAGAAAAAAAAAATCCACCCCCTCTCTACATTGCTTCAAGCCTTCCCTTTTTGCCACCTCCTACCTCTGTTCTGCTTCTCACAGTCTCCTCCCTCTGTAACTGTTTCCCTGTCCTCCTCTCACTACATCGCATAACAACTAGTGATGATCGAGCACCCCAATGCTCGGGTGTTCGGGTGCTCTGGCCGAGCACCCCCGGAGGCTCGAGTGCTCGGCCGAGCACCCGAGCCCCATTGAAGTCAATGGGAGGACTCGAGCATTACACCAGGCACCCCCTGCTCTGATGAGGGGAGGGTGCCTGGTCCATAGGAAAAGGGCAGAAAATGATGGAAACACCACAGAAATGGTTCAGGGACAGCATAGGGAGGATGTCTGGATGCACATTGCCCCTTCCTCAATGCCCCCTTCATCTCCACACTGCCCCTTCATCTCCACACTGCCCCCTTCATCTCCACAATGCCCCTTCCACACTGCCCCTTCATCTCCACACTGCCCCTTCATCACCACATTGCCCCTTCCACAATGCCCCCTTCATCTCCACAATGTCCCCTTCATCTCCACACTGCCCCTTCCACAATTGCCCCTTCATCTCCACAATGCCCCCCTTCATCTCCACCATGCCCCTTCCACAATGCCCCTTCCACAATGCCCCTTCCATCTCCACACTGCCCCTTCCATCTCCACACTGCCCCTTCATCTCCACACTGCCCCTTCCACAATGCCACCTTCTCCACACTGCCCCTTCCATCTCCACACTGCCGCTTCCACACTGCCCCTTCCATCTCCACAATGCCCCCTTCATCTCCATCTCCACGATGCCCCTTCCACAATGCCCCTTCCACAATGCCCCCTTCATCTCCGCAATGCCCCTTCCACAATGCCCCCTTCATCTCCGCAATGCCCCCATCTCCACTTCACCTCCACATTGCACCTTCATCTTCACATTTCCCCTGGTGGTCTAGCGGTGTACTTGACAGATCTGTGCCTCCTTCGGCACAGATCTCTTTGACTGAAGCTCCCGGCGCCGCTGTAGTAATGCAGAGGCTGGGAGATGATGTCATCTCCCAGCGCTCTGTATTACTAGAGCGGCGAGATGAGTGAGAGATCAGGTAAGCTGCGGGCGTGGGGGTTGAATCTCCCGGCCAAATGAGGGGGGCCCGGAAAGCCTCATTCAAGTTGAATGAGGCTTTCCGGGCCCCCCTCATTTGGCCGGGCCCTAGACAGGCGCCTTGTGCGGGGAGGAGACCCGAACATGGCGGTGAATCTGAAATGTTTATAACTGAGTTATCCATAACTTTCCAATTAAATCTGTCAAAGATCTTCTCTATATCGAGTGACACCTGGATGGCAGAAAATTTAAACTGAGGAGCTTTATGAATAAAATGTATAATTTGTTTGCATTATCTCAGGCCCATCTACTTGATCTAATTGAGTACAAATGCATTTGAATTCTGATAGTGAGAATCTTAGCATAGATTTTGTCATTACATTTAATAACAAAATTGGTCTGTAGTTTGGGCAAAGATAAGAGTACTTATGCTGTATAGAAAATAAAGAGAATGCTACAAGAAAGCGGAAGGATTTATGAATTTCTTAGGGAGAGCATTGAAAAGAGATGTTACCTAATGCAGAATGTCCTTCCTAAATGCCTTATAAAATTAAATAGAAAAGCTATCAGTCCCTGGACTCTTTCCTGGGGGTAACTGTTTTATTGTAAGAGTAACATCTGCTAGGAATCTAGCTTCCTGTAATAGAACAATGATTTTATCTTTAAACTGCAGGAGAATGGCCTTCTGGAGGTATTTATTAGTTTTGTTGGTCAGGTTGTATCAGATATTTTACTAATTTATAAAATGTTTGAGATATTTCTGCTATCTTCACGTTTGCTATGTGCTTTTTGTGATACTTTTAATTCTATGGATATATGATTTACCCTTGGCCTCTCTAGTTAAAATGGCCAATCTTTTAAAAATTATAAATTTGTTTCCAAGGCCAGACCTAGTTGTGCAGAGTAGAACGGTAAAGATTAAGTACTACTGAATCATGGTTGGACCAATTGATTTGGTTAATGGCTATGGATGTGATATTCTGTATATTTGCTTGGTCTACTAAATACATTTTCTAAGGAAAGGATGTTGATGCAAGGAAATATCCAACTGCTACTTGGAGTCAGGAAGGAATTTTTTACCCTCTTAAAGGCTAACTGGAAATGGCTTTCTCTGGATTAACAGGGATGAAACAATGTGAGCTGAACTTGATGAACTCATGTCTGTTCAACTATGTTACCATAAATGTGCACCTCTCTAAGTCAGTTGATTGGATTATAGAATTTTAGAAATCAGAGGTAGGTCCCTGTTTTGTACGCAGGATATACCAGCTCACTCATAACACATTTCTTAAGCCATAGGTGGCTAAGGTCTGTGGGCCAAATTCAGCCTTGCTGATCCCATGAAGTGGATCGCTACATCCATACAAATCTGCTGAAGTGTTGTCAAATGTCAGTATTTTTATTGGTTTGATCAAGGACCAGCAAGAGACTTATAAATGAACTTTTGTATGAATAAAGTTGTTGAAAATGTTTGTGTTGCTTTTGTTTACGAATATAAACATTATAATTCAATAGTTAACAGGCTATAATTCACCATTGTTATCAATTAAAAAAAGAATGTCCCTCACATGAGGATTACTAATCATTTGGCCCATGACTGATAAAATATGGTTGCATCTGATATAAACCATTAGTACCGGTGACTTGCAGACTCCTTGAAGGAGTTGTACATTGTATGTGACTGGAAGGGAAGGGAAAAGAGGGAGGAAAAAACACATAAATAACAAAAAAACTATTCATAGTAAATATGAACATATACATCTATTCATTGTAGAACAGGAAATGATGTTGTCAATATCAAAGTTGAGGCTATTTTTTATTGTTTACCAAATCCTGTAAGAGGGACTACTTGGTCTACAAAAGTACATGGGGAAGGAAGTGGGGTTTAACAAAGGGAGAATATACTCAGCAACTGAGACAAACTGAGCAGTAGATAGAAATCATGCTTGATTGTGAATGATGACATTGTATGGTAAGTTGGTGTTGCATTCATCTTGTGTTCTATTACATTCACAATTGCAGAGTTCAGATAGTAGCATCAGACAGCTTTTATTGGTTAATATGCAGGGCCAGATTTATCATTAGGCAGACTAGGCACTTGCCTAGGGTGCCAGATTTTCAGGGGCGCCTGGCAATGACCTGTCACGCACACTTGCCCACCCACTTGGGGTCCTTCCCATTTGAATCTCTGTTCACCTTCTTTTGCAGTCTTGCGGGGTGTCATGGTAATATGCAGACGCACGCTATGATGTCCATCTCAGTGTAGCTTGAGCGGCTGATTATATTCAGGAAACACCAGCTACATGCTTTCATTTGCAGTGTGTAGCTGGCAGTGAGAGAGTGCATGCTACACCTGCTGCTTCCTGCATTGCCAAGTGAGGTGAACATCATCACATCATGGGTAGCCACTGACAAGAAGGGAAGTTAAACTTCCTGTCAGCTTATGTTGAAAATGAAGCAGCAAAACAGGGAAAAAGAAAAGGTGTCTATGGGGAGAGACCATGTGGTAGCGACTCCTGTATGTGTGGGTGAGAGCTGTGTGTGTGTGTGTGTGTGTGTGTGTGTGTGTGTGTGAAGAATCTGTTGGGTGTTTATTCGTCTATGTTGTGGTTTGGCTGGAAGACCTGTGGAGTGTGATAATGAAAAAAAATGTACCTGTTGAGGCGTGATAAGGGAGGAAAAGCCTAAGCACAGTTAAAGGTGGAGATAGAGACCTTTGGATGGGAGGGGGTAAGACAGAGAATCTTCTATGACACCTGCACTAGGGGCAGAGAACTGACCACAAGAAAGAGTGAGTTATACCTGCAGGAGAGATGGATCCCTGCAAGATTTGTTAAACTTGTTGGTGTGTAGAGACTTGTGGGGATGGGGAGAGATCCGTAGAAAGGTGAGATAGCTATATCTGATTCCTGTATGAAATATGCCTACGTAGGTAAGTTTTACACGAGTAATAATATAGATATATATCTGACAAGACCTGACTTTCACCTCTGGGGGTTAGGAGAGAGAAACCTGGCTGGAGAGGAGAAAAGGCTTGTCCAGCGAGAGTGATACTTGAGGAATGGGGTGTCACATGTGATAGAGAACAATGGATACCAGACTGCTATATAATGGACGTCTATCTAGATAAGTCCTTCTTTTACACACAGTAATTATTTTTCTGTACTTGACCATCTAAAATGAATGCTCCAAGAATGGAGCTGTCTCTCTCAGACCCTGTTGTTGGTGCTCAGGTATATGTGAATGATGAAGTGTATCAGCGCACCAACAAAGATCAAAGCGGTCCTGAAGGTAAGGTTACTTCCTTGGACTGCTGGTCATTAACCCCTTCGCGACACAGGACGTACATGTACGTCCTGTGTGGCTGTCACTTAGTGACAGAGGACGTACATGTACGTCCCGGAAATCCGGCTCCCCGCGCGGCTGCACGCCGTTCGGGGACTCCGGATTCTTTAAAAAAAAAAAAAAATGTTAGACGGGCGTTAAGTGCACGCGGCCGTCACTAAGGGGTTAAGGGGTTAATATCCAGTCGCTCACCAATTAAGCTTGATACACTTAGATATTCTTTCACAAACTCCAACATACACTGTTGTTTCACTGTTCACTGGTAGCCCCTGACCCCAACATAAGCTGTCCCACTGTGAGATCTCTCTATCATTCAATGGGTTAAATGACCCATTAAAAGCAACAGGAGTTATTTGATCCCTGCGGTGCTCCAAAATGGCACCACTTTAAGAAAAGTGGTGCAGTTCATTTAAACATTTGAAAATTAAAACATTACTGTGAATAATAAATGTAAGATAGGTGTGGACACAAAAGTGGGTGTGTTTAATATGAGAGGTTGTGAGTAGGAGGGCAAAGGCAGGACAATGGGCACCTGAAATTGTAATCCAGGCCTGTTAATATAACATAGTAACATAGTAAATTAGGTTGAATAAAGACACAAGTCCTTTAAGTTCAACATTTGCCTCATACCCCAGTGACTGAGAATTTTATAGCTTTCCTGCTACCAAATAAGTTAGTCTTTATCAGACCTTCCTGATCTGCCTACTAATATAGAGTGTAACCCTGTATGTTCCCTTTTGAAAGAAATGTATCTAATCTTCTCTTAAATGTATCCATTGTATCTGCCATAACCACCTCCTTGGGCAAGGAATTCCACAATTTAACAGACCTTACTGTAAAAAAACCCTTCCTCTGCTGAAGTCTAAACCTCCTTTCCTCTAATCTCAAGGGGTGTCCCCTTTTCACCTGATCAGGCCTTGGAATAAATAGCTCACCGCAGAGATCCTTGTATTGACTTCTCATATAATTGTACAATGTGATAAGGTCTCCTCTTACTCGTCTTTTCTATAGAGTAAATAACCAAGTTTGTCTAGTCGTTCCTCATATGTCAAGTCCTCCAATCCCTTAATTAATTTTGTTGTTCTTCTCTGTACCCTCTCTAGTTCTAGTATATCCTTTTTCAGAATTGGTGACCAAAACTACACTGCATATATGTTTTATAAGGCATATAGTAGCCTATGGAACAATAATAAAATAAGTGAACAATGATTGTAGGGAATATAATGCCACTGTAGGAATCCAGTAAACATATACTCTAGTATATATGGAACTATGTGTGTAGAAGCATGCTAGACAGGGTTGGACTCCGTTGCACCCAGACTGAAATTTGGCAGTCAAAAGTTGCAAAGGGTCTCTTTTGCGGCCAGACAGGCCTTCCCTAGCTTTGCAGCCCAGGGCTTTCAAGTCTGGGAAAATGGTCTAATGTATTTTGCTTCAAAAGGCTATAACTACCTCAGCCACTTTTGTGTCCCCATGTTCACCCATGCTAACACAAGTCCCCATTAACCATTCCACAACATGTTTTAAACTGCCTGGCATCTGAGGGATTAACTGTGGGGAAAAATATTCCTGTACAACACTCTTTATATATTATCTTGTAATAATAACTGAAAATGATTCTTGACATGTTTCTGGAGTACATATTGTAGCCATTTAGTTTTTTGTAATATGCAATTTATCAGATGATTTCTTTGAGTAGCTATTTTAAAATGTACTGTAATTAACTCATATTTGTCTTACACAAATGTACCCCCTTGGATGCTAGAGAGGTCTTCAATGCATTGCAAAACCCTTTAACTTCCAAGAGTTTAGATTTGATATACAAAATTGCACTTTTTTGTCATAAACAGTCCTAAGCAGGCACTGAGGCTGATGTACTATGAAGAACAAGAACAATTTTCAAACATACCAAACACTGTGCTGGAGGGTTAAAAGTCCCATTTAAATCAATGGGATTTTGGGAATTTTTATTTATTCCCTATGGTGTAGTTAGATTTCCCCAGAATTGCTCCATTTCTTTTTAGTACATCAACCTCACTGTCATTTTAAAATTATCAATTTAGAATTTTCTCAAATATGTGACCCTAATCCCTTTAAAGAATATTTGTTTTTTCCTTTAAAGAGTGTGCAGGCTAAATTGGTATACTAGAGGCAAATTGTTGCCTCAGCTGTAAGCAAGTGTCCATTTTTCAAAATTGCTAGTTTCAAAGATTTTAAAACACTGTTACCCTTTGTACTATACCCTTTGTACTATTATCCCTTCATCTTTTTCAGATCAATATGTAGCTATACACCATTCTAGATAAAGTGCTCCCAAGCTGTGCATTGAGAACCAGTTGATCTTCAACAGACTGGGAAGATGTGAGTGATCAGAAAATGCATTGGACAGGCGTATACAGTGTGCCTTCTTCAAGAACTAGAAATGAGGAGAGCTGCTTATGATGAGATTGGTGATTACTCCAGAGCTGGATCATGGGCAAGGTAACCTAAGTGCCTGACTAGGGCCCTTCAGCTTGGGGGGGCCCGCTGGCCCATCCAAGAATTTTGCTCTCTACCAGCAGGGAGTAACTTCAGGGTGTGCTGTTGCCATGGCGTCACTGTACCATCATGAAACTCCCCCATTCCTCATTAAATGACAGGATGGGGTCGTGGGAGGGTGCGGGAGCAGGCTTCAGTGACCTGGCTCTGTGAGGGTGGGTAGGTGCTGAGCAGCGAGTGTGAGTAAGGAAATGGACCGAGCATGTAAGCACCAGGCTGGAGGATTCGGCAGCTTGCAGGGATGTAACGGATGTTCTACTGATCAAAGGCAGTAGAAAGGTATGTCTTAGAACACTAAAACACAAAAAACAAAAAGGAAGAAAACAACAATACAGCACCAGAGGGGGTGGGTCTGGTGCCATATTGTTGTTTTCTTTCTTTTTGTTTTTTGTGTTTCAAATTTATACAACAAGCACATTCCCTCTAGTGGCACTTTCACACCCCTACACCCCAAAGGTGGTACTCCATAAATTTCTTTTGTCTTTGAACACTGGTCAGCAGTAGCTGGCCCTCCAGTTATTATTTGACTACAATTCCCATCAGGCTAAGCTGTCCAACAGTCAGCTGTGGATAATGGGAATTGCAGTCTAACAACAGCTGAAGGGAAGCAAATTGCCCTGACATTTCTTTAGTAGAACCAAATAATATCAGACTGTTATAATTATTACATTTCTGAGATAATGATCCCCACTTTATTTAAGAAGCTGATCCCCAATAGGAGAGACTCATTCACATGTAAAGTTGTGCTCTTTTCTAAAGAGACCAACTAACCTCCAGTTAGAAAGATTTTTCTGCAGACACCATGCACCCTCTGCATCCATGGGTGAATGTCTATATGCATTTGTGTGTTTGTGTATGTGGCCATAATGAAAGCACTCACTTCTGAAGGTCCTCCATGCTGCTAAGCAATTATTGCACAGTGAGAACCTGGCACCAACACATGTGCCCTTCAATTGCACAAGTCAGTTTCTATTACATTCTGTGCACTATGGAAGGATATTTGTGTCAGCTCTCACTGTGCAGTAGTAGTTGTTTTCACCACCACAAACATCGGCAGCTCTTACTTCCATTCAACTTTCGGCATTGTCAGGTACCCACCTAAGGGTGGGTGTGTAGGCTGCCAGAAACCCCACTTGGAGTAGAGAAAGCCACAACAAGTATGCGCGGGCAGCACTAATAATACTCTAAAGCAGGTAAGAGAAGATAATCTACAGGCAGATTAGGTAGGATACCAAAATGCAAGGCAGAAAGGCCCACAGAGACCCAGAGTATACACATACAATGACAGGTGTATATATATATATATACAAGGGAACTGAGTACCTGAGTCCACAGGGAGCCGAGAAGGAAGCCAGAAGGAACTGGAACTTCAGGCAAATGATAATCCCAGCTGAAGAGGACTGACCAGGCTGTGGGAGAAGGCTGAAGAGGACTGACCAGCTGCAGGAGAAGGCTGAAGAGAACTTGACCAGCTGCAGGAGAAGGCTGAAGAGGACTTGACCAGCTGCAGGAGAAGGCTGAAGAGGACTTGACCAGCTGCAGGAGAAGGCTGAAGAGAACTTGACCAGCTGCAGGAGAAGGCTGAAGAGGACTTGACCAGCTGCAGGAGAAGGCTGAAGAGGACTGACCCTGAAGAGGACTGACCAGCTGCAGGAGAAGGCTGAAGAGGACTGACCAGCTGCAGGAGAAGGCTGAAGAGGACTGACCAGCTGCAGGAGAAGGCTGAAGAGGACTGGCCCTGAGGAGGACTGATCAGCTGCAGAACTAAGGCAGGGAAGCACTCAGGAACAACACAGATGACTGGAGACTAGGAGCTCAATAACAGAGCACCGACTGCCAGTCTCTGCCGGGCTATGTAGTGAGGGCGAATGACGTCACAGCGGAGCGACGCGGCAGCACGTGATCACGCCGACGTGGTTGCCTAGCGACGCCCCGACCGGACCCGCAGTATCGCCGACAGGCATACCTCTTTAAGTTCCAAATCCAGATTTAAGTGACTAATCCAACGTGTGTTGCATTACTATTAATATAAAGAAATTATGTGGGTGCACTTATCGGAGCTATCCCCAATAGCTCTAAACATACAACTGTAACCACCTGAAAATATTGCACTTCCACAAATGTCTATCAAAAATAAAAACAAATTTATTGATATATTTTCACACACGATACATATAAGGTACCTTCATCCAAGTGTTATCACACTTTTCTACCACATGGAGAGACTTATTTGTTGGAATCACAACCCAGTAGATGGCACCATGTCACATCCTATTGATCAACGCGTGATTAAGCGCTTACCGCACGAAACGCGTTGATCAATAGGATGTGACATGGTGCCATCTACTGGGTTGTGATTCCAACAATTAAGTCTCTCCATGTGGTAGAAAAGAGTGATAACATTTGTATGAAGGTACCTTATATGTATCGTGTGTAAATTTGTTTTTATTTTTGATAGACATTTGTGGAAGTGCAATATTTTCAGGTGGTTACAGAAGTAGTAGTTGTTTAGCAGCATGGGGGATCCTCCAGAAGTGAGCACTTTCATTATGGCAGCAGTCCTTCTTAACAGTCCTTTGTATGATAACGTATGCTTGGCCATAGAGCTGCAGTGGCCCAGACCCACCATTGCTTTTTTATTACAATCCTCATTACAGGTTCTGTGGAAACTTACTGTTTTCCCTTAGCAGTAAAAGTTAAAATTTGTAACACATCAGGCCAGGGCCCATGAAAACAGTGCCGTCTGATACCTATTGTGACAAAGTGTATGTGAGGAATGTAGAAGGAAGGTATTTAGTATTTAGCCTTAGGCTAAACCTGTACTATTTTTTTTTTAATACATATTTATTCAATTGGCACAATATAAGAATGCAGGTGTACAGTACAAGATGAAACACAGGGTACTGGATTATCAATATTACCTGTCAATTAACAGTTTAGTAGAACACAAGCATCATAGGAAAGCGAAGCAGAAGCTGCAAACTGATGGATAGTTGAAGTCCAAAAAATTCAGGGAACTTGTGTTCGAGACCTGTGTGGTGCAGTGCCAACCTGTATGAGGTTCAAATTATATACGAAAGAACAAGAAGAGAGAGCAAGAAAAATAGAAAGAAGAGAGCAGAAGAGTGTAGGAGAAAAGAAGGGAGAAGAAAAGAGGGGGGAAGTGGGTCAAAGGATCGGAGATGTGAGGGGGAGAGAGGTGAGCACGTGTCTGCTCCCGGGGCCTGCTGGTGCTAGAGATTCGGGGCGGCAGCTAAGCGGTGGAGTCACCCAATAGTGAGTCACGATTATCAAACCAGATAGTGAGAATATGATTGATTGGAGTGGGGTCTCGGCCCTTAAGCAGCCATGACAATTTAATAACTACAAACTGGTCTTCAACTGTATTGGCCCAGACTTTGAGTGATGGAGGCGATGTGGTTTTCCAACCTATGGGAATGAGTGCTTCCGCTGCATTTATGAGTGTGAGAAGAAAGGCTGTTTGTGTGGGAGAGAAGGCGGGTAGATCGTGGAATAGCAATATGTGCCAAAGGTCACTAATGAGGGGAAAGCCCAGCAACAGTTCTGTGTGGGATAAGCAGTGGTTCCAGAAGGTTTGGATTGTAGGACAAGACCACCAAATGTGGAGAAATGAACTACCTGGAGAGGAACATCTCCAGCAAGCATCAGAGTTTAAAGGTTTAAAGGCATGTATCCTTTAAAGGAATGTATCCTCTATGAAGGGTTAAAGCCATGTGTCCTGGAGTGTAGTACCATCTAGAAAGGAGTTTGAAATTCATTTCTACAAAGTGGGTGGAGATAGAGGAGCAGACGGTGTTCTTCCAGATCATCTTCCATTCATCTCGCAATAAAGATGAGCCAAGTTCCTTTACCCAAACTGCAGCATAGGATGGTTTATCTGACGCCAAGGAGCTTGATAACAAGGAGTATATAATACTGAGATATCTGGGCTTAGGGCCAGTAGGTGGCAAAAGTAGTTTTTCGAAGGAGGATAGGGGGCGAGCGAAGGAATCCCTAATTGCCGGTTGAGAAAGAAAGTGCTTGAGTCTAAGGTATCTCCAGATTTCCCCAGGGGGGAGGGAAAGAGTCGACTGTAAGTCAACAAAGTTGAAGATTCTAGAGCAGTCCCTAAGATCATGTAAACAAAGATATGGTTGGCTGGCCCATAGTAGTAACATAGTAACATAGTAAATTAGGTTGAAAAAAGACACAAGTCCATCAAGTTCAACCTTCGCTTCATACCTCAGTAACTGACAATTTTATAGCTTTCCTGCTACCAATTAAATTGGTCTTTATCAGACCTTCCTGATCAGCCTACTGATAAACAGTATAACTCTGTATGTTCCCTTTTGAAAGAAATGTATCTAATCTTCTCTTAAATGTATCCATTGTATCTGCCATAACTACCTCCCTGGGCAATGAATTCCACAATTTGACAGACCTTACCGTAAAAAAACCCTTCCTCTGCTGAAGTTTAAACCTCCTTTCCTCTAATCTCAAGGGGTGTCCCCTGGTCACCTGATCAGGCCTTGGAATAAATAGCTCACCGCAGAGATCCTTGTATTGACCTCTCATATACTTGTACAATGTGATAAGGTCTCCTCTTAGTCGTCTTTTCTCTAGAGTAAATAAACCAAGTTTGTTTAGTCGTTCCTCATATGTCAAGTCCTCCATTCCCTTAATTAATTTTGTTGCTCTCCGCTGTACCCTCTCTAGTTCTAGTATATCCTTTTTCAGAACCGGTGCCCAAAATTGCACTGCATACTCAAGGTGAGGTCTTACCAATGATTTGTATAATGGCAAAATAATGTTATCCACTCTTGCTTCAATACCTCTTTTTATGCAGGACAGGACTTTGTTTGCCTTTGCTACTGCTGTTTCACACTGGTCATTGTTTCCAAGTTTGTAGTTGACAAGGATACCCAGGTCTTTTTCTAGCAACGAGTCACCTAAAATTATTCCATTAAGTTTATAAGTAGCCTTGGGATTGTTTCCTCCCAAATGCATGACTTTACACTTCCCCACATTAAACTTCATATTCCACATGTTTGCCCAATCTGACTTTGTATGTAAGTCCCTCTGTAGAGAGAAAATATCCTGTTCTGAATTAATGACTTTGCATAATTTAGTATCATCTGCAAATATTGATATTTTGCTTTCTATATCTATTTCCAGGTCATTTATAAACATGTTAAAAAGCAGCGGACCCAATACTGAACCCTGAGGTACTCCACTCTCCACTTTAACTATACTGGAGAATTTTCCATTTACAACCACACACTGTTCCCTATCCTTCAGCCAGTTGTGTATCCAATTGCAAAGGTTATCTCCTAGCCCCAATTTCCTTATTTTATACACCAGCCTTCTGTGTGGCACTGTATCAAATGCCTTTGAAAAGTCTAGATATACTACATCTACTGCCTTGCCATTATCAAGGTTGCTGCTTACTTCCTCATAGAAGCTGAAAAGGTTAGTTTGGCATGATCTATTCTTCATAAAACCATGTTGATTCGTGCTAATGATCTTATTTTTTGTGTTGTAATCCTGAATATAGTCCCTTATTATGCCTTCTAATAGTTTTCCCACTACAGAGGTCAAACTCACTGGTCTATAATTCCCAGGTTCTGTTTTAGTTCCCTTCTTAAATAGAGGCACTATGTTAGCTCTTCGCCAATCCTGTGGATATTGGGAAGAATGAAGAGAGAAAGGGGTAGGTCTGTTTAAGAATACACTAGTAAAGGGTGAAGGGAGGGGCACCAGGGAATGTCGCGTGTGAAGAGTGTTCCATGCAGAGAAGACAGCTCGGATAATCGGGTGGGTATTTATGCAAGTAGATCTATGTCCTCTGGGAAGAAAGGCTTCCGCCAGAAGGTCAACGGAGGGAAAGAAGCCTCTCTCCATCTTGACCCACAAGTTTTGAGTCATGTAGCTGAAAATCTGGAACAGATGTAAGAAGAGCTGCTTGGTGATAACGGTAGAGATCTGGAATACCAAGGGCATTTTGTCTCTGAGTAGTGTTCACCAATTTATCTGTGGTGACTTGCCACCCCATATAAAGTCAGAAAGCAGTCTGGTAGCTGAAGTGATAAAGGAGTTAGAGATTGAAACGGGAAGCATTTGGAATAAGTATAAGAAATGAGGAATACCATCATCTTGATGGTGTGAGCCCTTCCCAGCCATGAGCTGTGCAAGGGTTTCCATTTTAGGTGGTCTTTCTGTTCTGAAACCTGTACTATTTTTGTTAGTTTAGTAACTTAAGGGGATAGTAATACTTTAAAATTACTGATCCCAATATTGTAGGAGTAAAAAAAAAGAAATTATTTGCCCCAGTGATATCTCTCAAACCTTTATAGTTTGAGATATATTCACTCGCAAAGTCCCCCCCTCCCTCCCCTTTCCCTGAAGTCAGCGTTGTAGCTGACTGCAGGGGAAATATGTCCTACGATCATCCGGCGGCTCTGCAGCTGAGCCGTGATCACATTAATAAAACAGAAATCATTCACTTAAAAGGTCTTCTACGTGTGCTTGGTTTGCAAATAATTTCTTTTTTTTACTTCTACAATATTGGGATTAGTAATTTTAAAGTATTACTATCCCTTTAAAGAAGAACAGGAAATTGTATCAAGTAAAGTTAGTGCTCAGATTGAGCTAGGTTTTTGCTTGTAGTGTTTTCATTTTGTTTTGTGAAACACTGCCTTCTTATTGTGTTTGATGCGATGTCAAAATAAACACATCTTTTTAAGAACTGTGGACTGTGTGTGATACCCTAGAAGACTGTGCTTACTGCCCATCCAGGTGCAGCCCTCTTATGGTTTCTCACACTATGTGTAATAAACAGAGGGATATACAATGAATTGCTCTGTGAATGCCACCCTAGCAAAAACTATATGCTCATATATCATCAGTACTTTAGGTGTAGTCTATCAATTTAATGAAAAGAAAAAAAGAGGTGCTCAAAAAATGATAATAAAATAAAAATACCAGCAAATAGAATGATCATATGCAACAATTAAATATACAATGATTGATATATAACAATAGAGTAGAATATATTCTAAATGTATATTTCACTCACAATTACCACTCTAATATACTTTTGTGACAATGGTGAAAAGTTATACAGTCAATAAGAAATAATACTCGCAACCTCTCTATTTGACACCGATAGAGAACCTTTACAGAGGTTAGATATCTCCAAATTGATGATCACATAAGATGCAAAACAAACACATAGTGTGATCTGTATACTACAATCTCCAGAGACAAATTACGGTATGTAAACAATATTTCTACCACAGAGGATCAGAACAAAAAGGCACTTGGATCTTTAATAAATACGGAAAGACTAGCCAAACTGGGTTTGTTTACATTAGAGAAGAGATGTCTAAGGGGTGATATGATTACTGTTTACAAATACATTCAAGGTCAATACAAAGAACTATCTAATGAATTATTTATGCAAAGAGCTGAGCTAAGAACAAGAGGTCATCCATTAAGACTAGAGGAAAGGCGCTTTCGACTAAAACAACGGCAGGGATTCTTTACAGTAAGGGCGGTAAGGCTATGGAATTCCTTGCCTTGGGATGTTGTGCTTGCAGATAATGCAACTGCATTCAAAAAACAATGGATGCCTATCTAGCACAGAACAATACTGAAAATTATGACAGATGGTTTGAAAGCAGATAGGATATTGATCCGGGGATCTATTTGACTAACAATTGGAGTCAGGAAGGAATACATTATTTTTTTTCCCCACTTGAGGCTAGATTGTAAATGGCTCCAGAGGGCTTTTTTGCCTTCCTCTGGATCAACAGGGGTGTTTTTGTCATGGGCTGGACTTGATGGATACATGTCTTTTTTCAGCCTCATCTACTATGTTACTATGTTACTCACTTGTATGTTCACCTCCTGACTGACACACCGGTCAGTCAAGCTGGAAGCACATGTGAGGCGTACAAAGACTGTCTCCACTCAGTCAACCACGGAATTCCCCAATCACCAAGGATAAATGGATTAGATCATATGCTTGCAGCGTGATATTCTCCCAAGGGGTATGATGCCATACTTGAGTTACAGCATATGGGGATAATGTATGTATGTATGTATCTTTATTTATATGGCGCCACACAGTGTACGCAGCGCCTTACAATATACATATGTTACAATAAATAAGAGGGGATGAAATAAGTGCGACCTTCATAGAAACAATGGGAGAGAGGTCCCTGCCCCAAGGAGCTTACAGTCTAAATGGATAAAGGGAGACATACAATGGGGTAAGAGGGTGTTAAGTGCTGAGATTACAAGTGCTGAGTTTGGCCAAAGGCAATGCATGGTCCTAGTGCTCCAGAAGATAAGACTTCAGGGTAGACTTAAAGACAGAGGGGGATTTTTCTAGGCGTAAGGAGAGGGGTATGGAGTTCCATAGGTATGGAGCAGAAAGCGAGAAAGGTTTGAGACGGGAGAGGGCAGAGGGTGTGGATGGTGCAACAAGAAGTGCATTGTGTGCTGAGCGAAGGAAGCAGCCAGGAACATAATAGGAGATGAGGGAAGAGATGTAAGGAGGGGTAGCAGTGTGGAGAGCGTTAAAGGTCAGAAGAAGGACTTTGTAATTGATGCGCTGCTGAATTGGGAGCCATGACAGATGTCTGAGAATTATGTGGGCAGGTTCAGTTTTTGGGGAGAGTGTGGTGATTCGTGCAGCTGAGTTTAAAACAGATGGCATAGGTGAAAGATGAGTAGCAGGGAGGCCAGTTAGTAGGATATTGCAATAGTCTAAGCGGGACAGAATGAGGGCACGTATAAGAGTTTTAGTAGTTTGTTGGGAGAGGAACGGGCAGATTTTAGCAATGTTACGGAGAAAGAAGCGAGATGATCTAGCCACAGAGTTAATGTGAGGGGAGAAGGAAAGAGAGGAATCAAATATGGCCCCAAGGCAGCGTGCTGAGCTGACCGGATCAATATCAATTCCATCAACTGTAATGGTGAAGCTAGGTGTTCGGCAAGGTCTTGGTGGGAAGATTAGCAGTTCGGTTTTGGCCATGTTAATCTTCAGCTGACGCTGTGCCATCCAGGAGGAAATGGCCAAGAGGCAGTCTGAAATTTGCAGCTGGATTTGTGGTGAAAGATCAGGAGTGGAGATGTAAATTTGGGTATCATCAGCATATAGATGGTATTTAAAGCCAAATGAACCAATAAGTTCACCCAATGAAAGAGTGTACAGTGAGAAAAGCAGAGGACCCAGAACGGAGCCTTGAGGCACCCCCACAGACAGAGGGACCGTGGGGGAGGTGTTATTGTTAGAGGACACAAAAAAGGAACGTTGTGAGAGATAGGAGGAGAGCCATGAAGCAGCTTCATTTCGGAAACCAAGACTGTGGAGAATTTGAGCAAGCAGAGAATGGTTAACTGTGTCAAAGGCAGAGGATAAATCGAGTAGTATAAATATTGAAAACTGTCCTTTGGCTTTTGCAGTCTGGAGATCATTAGCCACCCTACAGAGAGCGGTCTCAGTTGAATGACCGCACCGGAAACCAGACTGCATCGGATCCAAAAGACAGTTAGAGTTGAGGAATTTGGTTATTTGGGAGAAGACCAGGCGTTCTAGGAGTTTTGAGGTAAGAGGCAGAAGGGAGACAGGTTGATAGAGAGACAGGAGGGGTCAAGGTTAGTCTTTTTGAGCAGGGGTTTAATTTGTGCCTGTTTGAAGGAAGAAGGGAAGGTGCCTGTGGAGAGAGAAGTGTTGAAGATGTGTGTTAATATAGGTGTAAGGACTGGTGCAAGTGGTTTGAGTAAGTGGGAGGGCAAAGGGTCCAAGGAGCAGGTAGTGAGGTGAGAAACTTCTTCCTCTGTTATTGGGGTAAAACTATCAAAGTATGATGAGGGGGGTTTGGGGAGAGAGAGTTCGGAGGCAGATGGAATAGTAGGAATCTGTTTTTGAGTAGATTCCACCTTGTGCTTGAAGTGATCTGCAAAAGCTTGAGGTGAATGTATGGGGTGAGAGGAAGCAGTGGAAGGATGGAGCAAGGAGTCAAAGACTGCAAAGAGACGGCGCGGGTTTGATTTATTGTTGTGGATTAGTATGGTGTAGTATTCTTGTTTAGCTTTTGATAAAGCAGAATGCATGCAGGACAGCATAAATTTGAAGTGGATGAAATCTGCATGTGAGCGAGATTTCTTCCAAAGGCGTTCAGCAGAACGAGTGCAGGAGCGTAGGAAGCGGGTGTGGGAGTTGAGCCAGGGTCGTGGATTGACTTGACGACTCCGTTGTGGTTTCAGTGGGGCAAAGGAATCAATAGCAGAGGATAGAATGGAGTTGTAGGAGTTAAAGGGATAGTATTACTTAAAAATTACTATCCCTCATATTATAGCCCTTAATAAACTGAGTTAAATGACACCAGCGGCATCTCTCAAACCTTTATGGTTTAAGAGATAGCCGCTTTCAAAGTTTCCTCTCCCCTGCTGTCAGCGTTCTGCTGCCAGCAGGAGAATCCGGTCTCTGAATCAAGAGGAGGCTCTTCAGCAGAGCCTATATCTTGTTATGGAACGAAAAATTATTCATTGAAACAGTCTTCTACGTGTGCTTGGTTACCAAGCACACGTAGAAGATTGTTTCAATGAATCATTTTTCCTTCCATAACGAGATATCGGCTCTGTTTAAGAGCCTCCGCCTGTCCCGGGACCGGATTCTCCTGCTGGCAGCAGAATGGTGACAGCAGGGGAGAGGAAACTTTGAAAGTGGCTATCTCTTAAACCATAAAGGATTGAGAGCTGCCGCTGGTGTCATTTAACTCAGTTTATTAAGGGCTACAGTATGAGGGATAGTAATTTTGAAGTAATACTATCCCTTTAACTAGAATGTCTGTGTCAGAGATGGCTAGCAAAGAGGAAAGATTGGAGTTAAGTGAGGCGCTCATCCCAGCAAGATCAAGTGAGCGGGTATCCCTTATAAATCTGTTGGTGGGAGGGATGGGGGAAGGGGCAGTGTGAGAAAGAGAGAAGGATATAAGATGGTGGTCTGATAGAGGGAATGGGGAAACTGTGTGAGAGGAAAGGTCCAGACCCTTAGTAAAAACAAGATCGAGGCAGTGACCAGCTTTGTGAGTGGCACTGTCGGTCTACTGCTGGAGATCAAGGGAAGCGGTTAGGTCTAGAAGACGGGAAGCCCAGGGGACAGAGGGATTGTCAATATGACAGTTAAAATCACCCAGAATAAGGACAGGATTGTCTGTGGAGAGAAAGAAGGAGAGCCAGGATTCAAAATCTGAGAGAAAGTTTGAAGGAGAAGAGGAGTTAGTAGGTGGCCTGTATATTACAGCCACGCGCATAGACAGGGGGTAATAGAGCTGGATTGTGTGTACTTCAAATGAAGAAAAGTGCACACATGGTGGGATTGAGAGGGTCTGGAAGGGGCAGCGGGAGGAGAGAAGGAGACCTACCCCCCCACCTCGACCAGTGGATCGAGGGGTGTGTGAGAAGCAGAACCCTCCATGAGAGAGTGCAGCCTCCACAGCTGTGTCCTGTGCAGATAACCAAGTTTCTGTGAAGGCAAACAACTGCAGTGATTGCTCACAGAAACAATCATGAATGGGGGTTGTCTTATTAACTATGGAGCGGGTGTTCAACAGAGCACAGGAGAAGGGGAGAAAGGAAGGTGAACAAAGAGGAATGTTTATGAGATTTGAGGGGTTAGAACCCTCCAAGTTGCGGTGGGAGGAAATGGTGGGCCATGGCTGATAGCAGGTGGGTATGGGGATTGGGCCGGGATTGGGAGCAATATCCCCTGCAGCAAGCAGAAGGATAAGACAAAAGGCAGAGATGTGGGAGTGGGATTTGTATTGGTGCTTAGGAATAGGGACTGCAGAGGCAGAAGAGGTTAAAATCTGGAGAAGTGTGTAGGAGCAGACAGGTGTGAAGGGGAGGAGAGAGGGAGAGATGTGTATGTAGTTTGTAAAGTCAAGGGGAGAGCTGAGGCTGACAAGACTCCTGGGGAGCACTGAACATATAACAACAAAATAAATAGCAGATGTAAACATTGCAAGTCCAAATCTGATGCCAGAGAAGAAATGTCTTTGCTGATTATCTTCTTACAGGTGCTCTTTACAGGTAATGCAGGATTTCTGGTGCCTTGTGTGTTGTCCTCGTTGTTGAACTCAGTTGTTAAACTCTTGGAGACACTTTAGAAGATGGGCACTTAGGAAGAGGGGCACAAATGCTCTGCCCCCTGCAAATGCTTTCCCCCAATGTGTGTCCAGATATATAGGCCACAAACTATTGATTAGCAATCAAACTATCAACATATCAAAGGATGGAGCAAGAGGCTGAGGGAAATGGAAGGTGTGAGAGGGAAATTAACTCTCCAAGGGAATGCAGACACACAGTCTATGAGCTAACAAGGTTGATAAATTAGATACACAAGATGTTAATATCTGTTCATACCCAGACAAATATAGCTCCAGACGCACCAGACACACAAGGGGTTAATATTTCAACAAGGCAGATGATACAATGTTCATACCTGTGGATGAGAAGAGAAGAGAATGGGTCACCCAATAACTCAGTTGTTAAACTCTTGGAGACACTTTAGAAGATGGGCACTTAGGAAGAGGGGCACAAATGCTCTGCCCCCCTGAACCGTCCCCCCTCAGTCTATACACTGTCAAATATACTTTTCCAGTGATGTACGGATGGTATCAGCTCCAATTTAATTTCAGAAAATAATTGTTCAACTGGTACTCCAAGGGTGTGTTTATAAAAAACACTTTATTTTATAAATACAATAAAAATAGCTACAATAGTTGTAAATGATAGTCTAAGGGTTTCCTAACCTCACTGGTTATTTCTTCAGGACGGGAGAGAGGTATCGCAACTCCACAGAAAACAAAAAGAAAACAAACTATCGAGTTGAAACATGCCATTATTTGAAGTCTCCCCAAAATGACGGATCCCAATTGCTAGTAAAGGGATCATAGAATGAGTACTTTAATATATATTCATATGTGAAGATGCATATCCCTTCCACCTTTACTGGTATACAATATTTATTATTATGTTATACAGTTAAAACATACCTAACACTTGGAGCTACCAAAATCTGACATAGACACAATGAAAGTTGAAAATTGTTTCTATTTAAATTTAAAGAAAATTAATTAATTAATTAATTAAATCAAAATATCATATGAGCCTCTGGCTTCAACATTTTCAAAACAGAAACATTGTCCTTTCTTTTTTTCTAAAGGATTGCCTTGAATCAATGCAACCAAAGAATAATCCAAACAACATTCTTACAGGGATGATCACCCTGCATAGTATAGCGATATTCTCCTTTCAGCATGTGTAATGGAGAATTCTCCATCACAGAAATTCATGGCAACTCACACTTTCTAGATTGAACCTAATCTCTAAAAAACGATAAATGGATTATCTCAACTATAGATAGATATATATATATATATATATATATATATATATATATATATATATATATTGTGTTATTTTCATTTGAGATTATTTCTATGATACTGCACTTAGATCAGTTTTATTTAATTTTATATATTTGACACCACTTTTTTCATTTCTGTTTCTCTTCTGGATTCAACACTAAAAAGCCTACTGAAGAGGATGGTCTCATTCAGTGTATGTTAAGAGGCTATATTTGCCTTTTTTTACCATGTAAGTAGAATATCATCAAGTGTTGCAATGAAGGTGAATGAATCAATTGAAATACTTACTCTGAGATTGAGTGGACTTCTCTTTGTTTTCTTTTAACCTGGAAACATGAGGTAATTTTCAAACCATATGCCCAAACTGTTTCCATACAAATTATTTCAGTCTGAAGAATCCACCTGGATTCTCTGTTTTGACAATGTTCCTGCTGAGGTAGGCAGTCTTAGCAGGGGTAGGAAATGGTGGCTTACTCTCATTTTAGGAGCAAGCTTCTCGGTCTTTCTCTACATCTTGTATTCTTCTCTGAGGACTTACACTACAAAAATGTTTCATGGTTGGAGACCACTCATCTCACAGAACTGGCTTCAAGATCATTGGGTACATCTGAAGGACCTGCCTCAGCAGTGGATCTCTTCACGGTTATTGGGTACCCTACCTGCACTTACATGTTATTTACCAACTTTCTGATCATTTGTGCAACCCTCAAGATGAAGTTGGACAATTCTTTTAACTGGTAAAGCAAGTATTCAAGGGCTCCAACTAGAACAAACATAAGTCCAAATACCATAGGGGATATTCACTAAGCAGAGATAAAGAGGTGATAAAGTGGAGATGACTTCTCCAGTTTATCACTTCTCCAATTCATATGCTATTCTGTGGAGCCTATGCACTAGGATTTCTTCAACTTTGGAGATCTTAGTGAATAGGCTCCATAGAATAAAATAGGAACTGGAGAAGTGATAAACTGAAGAAGTAATTTCCACTCTATCACCTCTTTATCATCTCTTTGTGAATTTCCCCCCTGGAGTAGCTCTTTGTCACGGAGTGACTAGGAAATAACAACACTGACAAGTACAGATGAACTTAAAATAAAACTTTATTAAGTACAATAGAGCAGTAAAGATGACACAATGGTGGAAGCAGCAAATGACACAGCAGTGGCAGTAATGAGTGACACAAACGTGGCAGCAAGAGTGGCACACCTTCACAATACCAGGGAGGAACAGTGAACTCACTTTCCTCACCCTTCACTAGGCAGGCGAGCAGTAACTGAATGGCCCTGGGAACTCTTAAGGCTAGGTAGTAGGACAGTGCAGAGCACTTCCACACACACAGACTGAGTGGCACACCTTCATGAGACCAGGGAGGAACAGCGGACACACTTTCTTCACCCTTCACTAGGTAGGCGAGCAGTAATGAAATGGCCCTGGGAACTCTTAAGGCTAGGTAGGTGGACAGTGCAGAGCACTTCCACACACGCAGTCTGAGTGGCACACCTTCACGAAACCAGGGAGGAACAGTGGCCACACTTTCCTCACCCTTCACTAGGCAGGTGAGCAATAAGAGAAAGGCCCTGGTAAACTCACACAGGCAAAGTGGGAGGATAGTGCAGAGCACTTCCACACACACACAGTCAGCAGGAAAATAGGAAGCGCAACAATACCCAAATAGTAGGTACACAGTCGATAAGGTAACCGGCACTGGGGCTAGGTGAGGCAACACACAAACCGGAACGGAACGGGAGGTCAGTACATGGACTGGCCGACAAGCGCTGCTAGCGGAATCGAGCGCTGTGAGGAAGGCACAGGCAGCAAGGATTCCTAACAAGGAATCACAATGGGAGCGCAACAGAGGATACTAAGAGGCAGCCAAGGGTCAGAGCTGGATCAGGTAGTCAGACGTCGCCAGTGGTCGGAGCCGGAACTGGTAGTCATACGTAGCCAGGAGTCAGAGCCTGAATGGGTAGTCAGACATAGTCAGGAGTCAGAGCCGGAACGGGTAATCAGATGTAGCCAGGAGTCAGAGCCGGATCGGGTAGTCAGATGTAGCAGGACTCGTACACAGGAACAGCAATGGACCAACACAGCACTAGGCTCAGGTACACCATGAAAGGGCAAAGGTAATGAGACAGACTGAGGTTTAAAAGGCCTAGCAGGTGGGAGGAGAGATGACATCACCAGCATAGTGACCTATAAGAATAGCTACTCAGCGCAGAGCGACAGTTAGGCAGTAACAATGTCGCTGAATAGCAAACCCGCACAAAGGCAATCACGGGCACCGTGATACTCTTTAGCACTGGAATCCAAAATACTCTGTGTGACAGCAGGACACCCATAATGCATTCTCAGCGTGTGTGTGCTTGTTGAAAATATTTTATGTCTTCCTTATATTAATGCAAGTCCAACCTCTCAGATGTACCGGCTCTACATACCTCAAGATTACACATCTTATCCCTGATGCAAGAAAAAGATTTTCATTCAATTTACTATCGAGAGTGGTTGCTTTTGAAGATATTCTCAACATCTCTGTCCAAGTATCTAAAACATCACCATGAAGACTGCTAAACTGATAGACTTAAACATAAAAAACAAAGAGGTGCCAATAATCTGAATCTCATACAAATGTGTTACATTTTAAATAAAATAGACACTATATATATATGTGAATCTAAAAGGTATTTTTTATGTGGCTAATTATGTGCTGATGCTCTTCTACATAGAAATAATATCTATCTATGTATTATAGTGAAAAGAAAAAAGTTGCTCAAAAATGAAAATAAAATAAAAATACCAACAAATACAATGATCATATGTAACAATTAAATATGCAATGATTCGTGTAGAACAATAGAGTAGAATATATTCCAAATGTACATTTCACTGACAATTACCACTGAAATATAATTTTGGTGACAATGGTGAAACGTTATACAGTCAATAAGAAATAATATTCACAACCCCCGATTTGACACCGATATAGAATCTTTACAGAGGTTAGATATCTCCAAATTGATGATCACATAAAAAAAGATGCAAAACAAACACGTAGTGTGATCTGAATACCAAAAACTCCAGAGAATTACAGTCCAGTATATTTATGTAAGCAATATTTCTGCCACAGAGGATCAGAATAAAAAGTCACTTGGATCTTCAATAACTACGGACTTTCACTTGTAGGTTCACCGACTGGCTGACACACCCGTCAGTCAAGCTGGAAGCACATGTGAGGCGTACAAAGACTGTCTCCACTCAGTCAACCACGGAATTCCCCAATCAGCAATGATAAATGGAATAGATCATATATTTGCAGTGTGATATTCTCCTGAGAGGTATGATGCCACACTTGGGTTACAGCATGTGGGGATAATTCTCTGAACCATCCCCACTCGGTCTATAAACTGTCAAATATCCTTCTCCAATGATGTTCGGATGCTATCAGCTCCAATTTAATCTTGGCAAAAATAATTGTTAAACTGATACTCCAAGTCTGTATAAAAAAACTTTATTTAATAAAAATAGCTACAATAGTTGTACATGATAGTCTGCGCATTTCATAATCTTACTGGTTATTTCTTCAGGACGGAGGAGAGAGAGGTATGCAACTCCACAGAAAACAAAAAGCGAACAAACTCTCAGTGAGAAAGCCATTATTTGAATGCGCCATTATTTGAAGTCTAACCAAAATGATGCATCCCAATCGTAGAATGAATGCTTTAATATCCTATATAATAATTCGCTAGGATGTTTGTCAGAAGCCGTCATGCGCAGTAGAGACTGAGCACGCTGCAGTAATGCGTAGTAAAGACTGTCCGAGCTGCAGTCATGTGCAGTACAGACTGCCCGAGTGCTCCGCGGACTACGGTCCAAATTCTGAGCACCATGCTCTGTATCAGCAGTGGCACGTTAGAGATCCAGCTAGGTGACCAATAACTGTGACCTAGGAGAGCAATCTGTTCTCCTTCACTTTTTTCCAAACTTCTGATTAAAAGTGAGTTGGATTGGGGAATCACCTGGGACATGATTATCAGTGACGTGAGTAGGCTTTCCCCAATTCCATCTACTGATACTGGGGGTAGGGGTGAAGCAGGAGAGCCTCTTGCTCTCCTGCGTTCCCTTTATTGATCTTCCAGCATGATTGACTGGGAGGTCAGTAACTGGGGAGGCACATCAGAAGGGGTTCTGATGTCTCCCCAGTGAGGTCTGATAATAAAAAATTATACTAAAATCATCCCTGTGTGTGCCATGGGGACTTTGCTGGACAATCCTGTGACATACATTGGATTTTTTTTTTTAATACAACTTTATATGTGGATCTTCTAAGGGGGCATCAAGATGGAGGTCTGAATGAAATGTGTTTTAATTTTTGCTTTGCAATGTGTTGGATCCCCTGTGGCACACACAGGATTACTTTTTTTGCAGAACTCCTTGTGAGGGGCATCAGGAGGGGTTATGATGTCCACCCAACGAAAGCTGAATAAAAAAAAAGAAAAAAAAAGTTAGCCCTATGTTTGCCACAGGGGGGTGTCCAAAGCATTGTGACATGCACACAAACTGCCTCCAATCCCCCCATGTACCCTAACCTCCGCAGTCTTTACACAGCCCTGTGGCAGTCACATTATCACAGACTGGCCCCCTCACAGATTACCAGTGCCCACTGGAAACAGGCTAGGAATCTCACAGTGTATGTGAGGGATATGCACTGCTTCCCAGCCTGATTCAAGTGTACAGTGATAGTCGCAGATCCCCCATATGCACTATCTTACCCCCTCACCCCTGCCTTGTTCTTCTGCCCACTGGTACTCAGACACACCCACATATGCTGCCTCCTCCTCCCCACCCAGGCTTGGTTCAACTGGCAGTCACTGGTCAGCACATGCACTGGCTGACCTCCTAACTGGTAGCCAAAGAATCACACATACATTGTTTGCTTCCCCATCCTTATTTCACTGGTAGTCATGATTGTGGCACCCAATATGGTATGTCAACTCATACCAGTGGGGTACCATTTTTCATGGACTGGCAGTAGGCCATGAATACATTAAGAAGTCCCATGGTGTTGAGCCCTTTTATTATCCTTAAAGTGATTGATGTATAAAATAGTATGTATTTTTAACTACAGCTCCAAATTCTGAAAATAGTTGTGCACACTTTCTTACGGGTAGAAAGAAAAGTGTCCCCTCATTTGATGTGGCTGGCCGTTGTCTTTCAAAACCGTTATGCTTTATCTATCTTTTCTTCATTTTCTTGTTGTAAAAACCATTTTAATACAGGCAAGTCCATAGCTGAAAAATTATAATTTGTAGTTGGCAGTAGATTTGTTATAAAGTCAAAGCTATCTGTATGTGTGAAGTAGCGTGTGTGTCTTTTGTGTTTTAATGTTTGCTCACCAGGTTATGGGTACAAAAAAAAGTGGGATATCTAATTTCAGGAAGTACAGTTTTATATAGTTAATCAGCTGTTTTAGGGTTGATTTTTACCATGTAACCACTGCAATATGTATTTTAATTTATAAAGTTGAAAAAAACAGTTTGTGCTCCTGGTAATTAGGGGTCTGCATAGGCCATGCATGTAGGTAAAACTATACATATTTGGTATTTTTGTACTTGGGAGAGCCAGGGCTGTTTTTAAATAGACGCTGTCACAAACACCATAAATGTGGTGTGTATGTGTGGTTTTTTTTTTAATGATGACATCATAGCTTGTGGCATGTAGCAAAATGTACTTCATGTGAGGCACCAAGCTAAAGATAAATTTGTTCTGAAGGAGGGGGAAAAAATAAATAAATAATAATTAAAAAAAAAATAAAAAAAAAAATATATATATATATATATATATATATCAGGCCTCAAAATTTCCACTCGCCTCCTCGTATTTGGCGAGGAGAAATTGAGAGAGGGCGAGTGGAAATTGATGCCAGTCCTGCCAGAGCCGGATTACCAGCAAGCGGGGCCCATTTAAACGTGCAGTGTCTGACTCGCAGTTGCGTCTGACGTCACGGCCTGCATCCACACAGAAGTAACTCCAGCGGGCAATGATGAGAGAGAAAGCTGAAGGGGATGTCACAGAGAGATCCTTCTGTACATTAACTGTTTGAGAGCCAGAGAGGTACGCAACGCCCTCTGGCACTCAAAGGGTTAAGAGGCTCATTTTCTCATTTGAAAGTAAAGGTACATTTTTACCAGCACTTTTACCTGCTGATATTAACTACATGCTGCACTTGTGTGATTTCAATGATCCCCTGATTTAATACTTGCTTGATTCAGCTTTATACAAGTGAGAGTACATCTGTACTTTTTTTTACCCTACTTTATTATTGTGTATATCCCATTATTCTTCCTCATCCACTGACATGCTAGAATATTGTCCCGTTCAGTCAATATGTGTGTTTTGTGACAACCCTTGCAGCAGTCTATTTTGGGTGAGGTTTGTGTGTGCCAATTTATTTTGGGTGGTGTGTGTGTGTGTGTGTAGGGTTGCCACCTTTTCTTCAAAAAAAAATACTGGCCATGGCATTCCCTCCATAGACTTAACATTGGACAGAAGCCAATTTTTTACCGGCCTGCTGGTAAAATACTGGCTGGGTGGCAACCCTATGTGTGTGTGTGTGTGTGTGTGTGAGTTTATTTTGGGTGGTGTTTGTGTGTCAGTTTATTTTGGGTGGTGCTTGCGTGTGTGTGTGTGTCAGTCTATTTTGGGTGGGGTATGTGTGTCAGTTTATTTTGGGTGGTGCTTGTGTGTGTGTGTGTCAGTCTATTTTGGGTAGGGTGTGCGTGTGTCAGTTTATTTTGGGTGGTGCTTGTGTGTGTGTGCGTCAGTCTATTTTGGATGGTGCTTGTGTGTGTGTCAGTCTATTTTGGGTGGTGCTTGTGTGTCAGTCTGTTTTGGGTGGTGTGTGTGT
This sequence comes from Rhinophrynus dorsalis, assembly GCA_037306005.1. NCBI lineage: Eukaryota > Metazoa > Chordata > Amphibia > Anura > Rhinophrynidae > Rhinophrynus > Rhinophrynus dorsalis. Next base: position 245,083,010 of record CM074721.1, read on the forward strand.
GTGTTAGTCTATTTTGGGTGGTGCTTGTGTGTGTGTAAGTCTGTTTTGGGTGGTGCCTGTGTGTGTGTGTCAGTCTATTTTGTGTGTCAGTCTGTTTTGGGTGGTGTGTGTGTGTGTCAGTCTATTTTGGGTGGTGCTTGTGTGTGTATGTGTGTCAGTCTATTTTGGGTGGTGCTTGTGTGTGTGTCAGTCTATTTTGGGTTATGTGTGTGTCAGTCTATTTTGGGTGCTGTGGGTGTGTGTGTGCGTGTGTGTAATTATCTTAGCTGCGGTCTGCTGATGTGTAATAAGTATTTAACTATATATATTATATAGCTAATATTGTTAACTTCTTGGATGCCAGAGAGGTGCCCAGTGCATTTCTTTGCAATGTTTTGGTTACCTCTGGCATTCAAGGGGTTAAAACATACATTTTTGTCTTTTATTAAGTTGGTACCACAAGAACAATAGTCATGTGGGGTTAAAGGTGGGGATATGGGTGGGGCTAGGTGTGGAAACTGGTGGCGAGTATCTTTTCAGGCCTGGCTAGCTGAGGACTTGAAATTTTGAGCCATATATATATATATATATATATATATATATATATATATCTTTATATATGTACCTGCAGGAATCATACTTAAGCAGATGTCTAAAAGGCTGAAAATGTGCCTGGCCTACAGGGTATAGGAAATGGTCCAATCTCCTGGCGATGTAATGGTTAAACAGAAGTGGAGCACAGTCAGTAGTGATAGCACTCCCCTTTTGCATTCAGGAGACTCAGGGCTAGATTTAAAGGCAGCCGTTAGTAAAAAAAAAAATCACTAACGGGTGCGTTCAGTTCCATGTAGCAATTCAAAGATCCGTCTAAAGAACAGCTAACGGCAGTTTCAGAATCCTTACCGCCGATACACTTATGTGCATTCAGACGCATGGAACAACATACCCCAGAGCCACTCAAAGGCTTGCGGTACTGTTAACGGCTGAAAAAAAGACACACCTAACGGCAAAAAGTTAAGACCCACTTTTCTCAGACGTTAGACACTTAACGGGCAAAACAAAACACCCGTTACATAGGAAAATCCACAAAATGCTTACCGCACAAGCATGTAAATGGAAAAATTAACCCGTGCAATGCCGAAACAACACAAAAACATGGACACAGAACACAAATCACTGTGACACACAACAAGCAACACCACAGGGACAAGTACCCCAAAAAAAACAACAACACAACATGACACGGAATAATTGGGGTTATCACACAAAGCGGACACCTGCAAATATAAGCTCACCTGTGCAACATCAACACACGACCTGCACCCCACAACTGCACACCCACAAATGGAAGACACATCCCAAGCACAACACACCACATCTTATAACACACACACACCTGCAAACACTTACCTGGACAAAAACAACTCTCCATTGGTCAGCACTCACCTCATCACCACACCTACACAACGCCCTATCAAGTACTTAAAGGGACAACTCACCACACTCACTTGTGGCTTGTTTTCCACTCAGGGAGGGAGAGAGAGATAGATAGAGAGCGCAAACAGTATGTTGGGTTACATATTGTTGCGAAGACTGCGGAGAAGGCGTGCAAGGGAGAGAGCTAGGGAACATCAGCAACCTCCAGGCACGCCTGATCAACAGCCTTCACCTGTTGCAAGTGAGGAGGCTCTGGCTCAGCAGCCACACAGGAGTCCATCCCCACCTGGAGGACAGCACCTGCCTGCAAATGCACAGCTGCAGCAACAGGATGCTCCACAGCAGCAGAGGATGTATAGACGACCACCAAGGCCCACGGTATACCACCCAAGGGTCACCCTCTTTGGAATGACTGATGATGAGGTCATTGATCGCTACAGGTTGAGGCTTGACAGCATCATTGCCTTGTATGAGGTCATCAAAGATCATGTGGATCCCATTTACATCCACAACCATGCCCTAACTGGCCTGCAAAAACTACTGTGTACCATTCACTTCATGGCAAGTGGGGCCTTCCAGTCCACTGAGGGTTACGCATCTGGCATGTCACAGGCCACATTGTCCAGGGTGCTGGCCCAGGTCCTGCCAGCCCTCAAAAGCAAGGCCAGTACCTATATACATTTTCCCACCACCGACATGGACCGGATACACGTCAAGCAGGCCTTTTACACAAGGGGAGGCATGCCCAGGGTCATGGGTGCTATAGATTGCACCCATGTCCGTATTAAAGCCCCAGCACGTGACGCACAGCTATTCATCAACAGGAAGAACTTCCACTCCATCAACGTGCAGATGGTGTGTGACAGCAACATGAGGATTATGAATGTCTGTTCAAAGTATCCTGGCAGCTCACATGATTCATACATTCTCCAAAACTCCTCAGTGCACAGAGATTTTGAGAATGGAACTTTTACAGGGGGATGGCTTTTGGGTGATTTCACAATACAAAATCACACCACATACACAGGCATACACACAACACTGCTCAGCATGCACCTGACCCACAGCTAGTATGTCCACCACACAAAACATCATTCACACAGCATGTGCTCCCTGTCTCACCATGTCACTCACATTACACAGGTGATGCTGGCTATGGATGCAAGTCCTGGCTACTGACCCCTGTGGCCAATCCCCAAACACATGCCCAGGAAAGGTACAACCAGGCTCATGCCAGAACGAGGAATGCCATTGAGCGGACCTTTGGCCTCCTCAAGTCAAGATTTAGATGTCTGGACCACTCTGGAGGAGCACTGCAGTATGCACCTGCTAAGGTGTGCGACATAATTGTGGCGTGCGCAATACTGCACAACATCGCAGTGGACACCAGGCTGCTGGATCACATCCAGGACCCCCCATACATGAAGTGCCCATGGACATCGACCATGTGGAGGAGACCTTGAGAGGGGCACAGATCAGAGACACTCTCATCACGGAACACTTCACCTGTGAGTATAACACAGGCATGCAAACAATCCATGCAAGTCCCCCGTCAGTCCTGTGACACTAACCACACTGCACATTATGTTCTGTCTCACCCCACAGGAATATTGACACAGCACTGCACTGGCAGGAGCATGGCCCCAAACATCAACCATACCATGGACGTGGCAAATTGTGTGTGTGGATTCAAAAACCATCCTCCATTCCACTCTCCACATTGACATACAGACCCCAAGGATATCACGCACACTCCCAGAAGAAACAAGGTACAACATATAATCCATGTTCATCACCTTACAGGGCTTGATTGACAGCAACTAACTGGATATGCCATGATCATAGCCTGAGCAACCATGCTAGTCCAGTAGCAAAAGAGTATTATCCAATGCTATGCACTGGATAATACTCCGGCACATCAGGGGTTAAAGGTCCCATTGGACTCAATATGGGACCTGTACTGTGCTAGAGCTGAGAAGAGCAGCAGAGGGGTGGATGTACAGTGGTATTGTCACACAAAGTAGAGGTCATGAAACGTAGATCAGATTACCAGGGACTCCATGCTGACCTGTGAGTGTGCAGACATATGTGCCCCCGACATGAATACACACATCAACAAATATGTCCTAATAGTTCCATGGAACAAATGACATTGGGCTGCCACTGTCACTTTCACAGTGGCAGCCCAATGTCATTACTTCCATGGAGCTCTCAGAACACTTGTTGATGTGTGTGTATACATGTCAGGGACACATATCCATAGGGCTGTTGCACATGTCCTTAGTTCTCCCCATAATTGGTTACAGATGAGTACACAACTCATTGTCAAGCAATGGTTTGTGTACTCACCTGTAATTAAGAAAATTGAGGGGATTAAAAAGTTGAAATTGTTGTTGCTTGATGATCAGTTCAGGTCTACTGCTCCAAATCCTGTCCTCTTGTCCCACAGGCATCCATAGCATGATCCATCCTTGAACTGAAGATCTTCCATGTGACTGGACTGATGTCTTGACAACACCTTCATGAAGATCACCCCTTGCTGTTTCTGGTGATGTTGTTGGTGATGCAATGTTTGACCTGAGGTTCACACAAACCTCTACTGGAACATTCTCATATAGAAACAGAAAACACAAATTCTCGAGTGTTATAACCTGTACAGTTAGGATGCTCATCTACAGAGTTGTCAGACCTTGTGGACAACACATGAGCAGGGCAGCAGTGTTACTAAAGTAGTACAATTTAGTTTCAAAGTACATTTAGTGTTCTCATACAAGTGTTCAATGCATATAGGCAATACACACAGAAAACACATGTATGTTCTAATGTACTTTGAGACACAATAAAGATGAACCATCACTATTCAGTCTGTGTCTGTATGAGGATATATTTGATTACACATTTGTCAATGCATAACCACACCCAGGATAGAGTATCCCCCATACATGGAAAGGCATCACCCACATCACAGGAGTCCAACACTTGTTTGCCAGTGAGTGGACTCTGTGATGTATCCATGCAAACAGATGATGGTGGCAGTAATACACTAATGTGTTGTGGGAGTGATAAAGAGTTGATACAGGGGACATACTTCCACAGTGAATTCCAGTCCACAGTATCTGTGTTGCTCAGTATAATCAATGTTCTGAGATTTTGCTCCACCTTGACATATCTCAGTACATGGGCTACATCAACGAACAGCCAGACTAAGTGGACATGTGTTATCACTGGTGAAGTCTGTTACACCCTTAGGGAAACAGCAACTCAACTTACTGGAGACCCCAATGCTCACCCCAGGATATCAATGTGTGTGTTACACATTGAAATCCTAGGTTAAAAACATTGGCTTCCCCAGTTGCACAATGAGTGTTTGAATCAAAGACAATATTGATGCATGTCCCATTTATCTGTCCTACTTGTTATGTCCCCGCTAAGTCACATAGCTGTGTTTTTGGTTATCCCATTAACCCTCTGAGTGCAAGAGTGGTACCCAACGCATTTCTTTGCAATGCGTTGCCTACCACTCTGGCACTCAAAGGGTTAAACACAACATATGATGTAGAAGAATGTTCAATGTTGTACCATTTGTTGTGCTAAGGAGTATGTTTTGTTGTTCAAATTCAGCACACAACATCGCCATATAACACAATGGTGTAATATGGCTCTAGGGATGTATTTCCAGTTGAATTTGTACAACGGTGTGTGTGTGTGTGTGTGTGTGTGTGTGAACCCATGTTGTAGCATCCCACAAACATTTCACCCAGGCAGAGGTTGTGTTCACTGCATTGTATGGCAATGCATTGTAGACAACCCTGCCACCCAATCCATAACTGAAGACACAACAGATCAGACAGGAATCCAAAAAAATATAGGTTTCTTTATTGAGGGGAAATTTAACAGGTTGGGCCTTTCATTTTTTCCTTTTTGGGTGGGGGGCCTTAGCCTGGGTGCCAGAGGTGGATGCCCTTTGATCTCCAGGCAACCCTCTGCCCCCTAGGTGTGGCTTCAGGGGTAACACCAGAGGGGGTGGTGTTGCAGTAGACCCCTCGGTGGAACGCAAGTTCTCCCTCTCCATCCTCAGGTTCTCCCTGCGGTTGATCTCCCTCAACTCCACAAGTACCTGTGTCAACATGTCCATTAGACCAGTCCTGAGCTGGTGGAGTAGTGTGTTCCCCCTGGCCACCTCCGACTCCAGGGCTTGGATTCTGGTCTCCAATTGGGCTGTGTTCCTCCTGGATTGCGTCCTGCTCCTGGTGATGTTGTTGTCTGTACTCCTGCTCGACCGGAGTAGTCTCCTCTGAAGGGCCATACACTCCGCCTCCATCCCTGTGAGGCGTGCAGTGCTGGAGGTGGATGTGACCGGTGTCCCTGGTGCTGCTGTTTATTCTGCTGCCGAGGGTGCTGTTTCCTCTGCTGCTGAGGGTGCTGATTCTTCTGCTGCCGAGGGTGCTGTTTCCTCTGCTGCTGAGGGTGCTGTTTCCTCTGCTGCTGCTGGAGGTGCTGTTTCCTCTGCTGCTGCTGGAGGTGCTGTGGCTGCTGTGACAGCTGTTGGAGTGGCTGGTGCAGATGATGGGCATATGCCCACCACATCAAGTGAATCCGAGCTGCCCAGTGATGTGTGTGCTGGTGGAGGTGTGAAAATGTCCCTGGGTAGGGGGCGCTGGGGTTCACCAATCAGGCCCAGGTGTGGGTAGTCCAGTGGCCAAGGGTCATATGGTGGCCACTGATAGGTGCTCGGACCCCACCTAAGATCATATCTTGGGGCATGCTGTGGAGCCATCCAGGAGGGTGGGTTTATCTGGGAGGCATATAGCCCATATTGGGTGGTGGCCACTGTCCCTGGCAGCCATTGCCTCCCTGGTGGTGGTGGTGCTGCTGCTGGAGGGTAGTAGCTGGTGGAGGTGGCTGGATACGTCCACCTCTCCTCCTGTTGCATCCAGCCACTGTACTGGGGAGGTGCAGATTGAAGGGGTGCAGCCTGTGGTGGTCCAGCTTGAAGGGGTTCAGAAGGTGGTGGTCCAGCTTGTAGGGGTGCAACCTGTGGTGGTCCAGCTTGAACGGGTGCAGAAGGTGGTGGTCCAGCTTGAAGGGATGCAGAAGGTGATGGTGCAGCCTGTGTTGGAGGGGATGGTGATGGTGGGTACTGTGACCACCGGCTGGTCCTCTCCTCTGTGTACTGGGGTGACATTGCCTCCTCCACTGGCTCCCGCTGGGCTTGAGGGCCGTAAGCTGTGTGGAGATTAGTGACCTTAGCCATATGTTTGTGGAGACAGTTATACTTTGATATGTGGTGAAGAAAAATATATGTGTTTGGGTTAATCCCCCTGGGTAAACAAGGGTACTCCCTCTGCTGAAAGGTGTTGTTTGAGTTATTATGGGTGAAGGTTTCATTTTGAAGTGCAATATCACAGTGGCCCGAAATAGTACAGTGGGGCTGTTGCAACACACTCCCATGTAGATATCTGGTCCCTGTACCAGAGCTGTCCATATGCTTGTGTAGTAACAGCACCATTGTACAATTTCAGGCCACTGGGATATTGCCCCTGATATATCCATGTCTGAGCTGTGATACCTTTTGAATCAACACACCTTTCAGCAGTAGGAATGCCATTGTTTAACTCGGGGGGGGGGGGGGATCCAACAACATATATTTGTCTTCACAACTTGTAGGGATGGCTATCCCTCCAGGGGGATGGCAAAGGTTAAGTCCACCTTGATGTCAGATTATAGACATTATGAAAACATATGTTGTTCGCTGTTAGTCCTATCCCTCCTACCCTCATGGTTGTTCAGATATTGCTCTATGTGACAGATGTAGATTCCAGTCATTTGTCCACACGAGGGCTTTTCACCAGAGCCCAAATCGCCCCATTTAGAGAACAATACTTAATTGGAATGGTGTACAGAGTGTGCATGGTTTGCAAGCACACTCTGTGGACCATTCCAAAGAGGTATTTATCTCGAAATGTTGCAACTTTGGCTCCGCTGAAGAGCCTCCGTGTGGTCAAATGACAGATATCTCCACCTGTCACAAAGAGCAATATCTGTATAACCATGAGTGTTGGAGGGTTAGGACTTAGATCGAGACACATCTTTTGACGATGGCAATGATATGACATCATGATGCCATTACCCATAGCTATCCCATTACAGTCACACACAAGTAGGAATGGTCATATATGTATGTGGATATGTACCTTTCATATAGATACAGTAATATCCTTCCAAGATGTGAAGCCAGAGAGCAGTTCAGTAGGTGTGATTGCCTTACTGGCTACATATGTGCACCCATCCAACAATACATTGGATTGATATGATGGATATGAACATACCTCGTATATCCCATCTACGTAGAGTGTGATATACTATGTATGTGTATTTGGATGGTAGCAATGTAGGTTGATTTGTGATGGGTGCACATATCTGGCCAGTAAGGCAATCACATCCAGTGAACTGATCTCTGTGTTCACATCGTGTTGGGACATATTTAGAAACATTTGAATCCTAAGGGTAACAATCAAGCCAGTAGTGAGGGATATCTTTGATTGAGGCCTGTTTTTCTCTGTGTATGAGCCCATCCATCCTTCTGTGTGAGGCAACCCTACTCAATCCTAGATATCCATCACTCATGGCCTGTTGGTGACCATGGTACAATGTTTGCTATTTGGTTCCCATGTGTATCCTGCAAACAGCGGATGCTGTACCATCCATCCATGGCATCAGCACCCCTGTGGATCCATGTGGGAATCAGATGTGGGATATGTCATTTCAAGTTAGAGTAAATGATTGCAGCCACAACACCAAAGCCTACTTCATCCACCTTTAATTCTGTGGAATAGTTTTCGGCCTGTGTGTTGCACATACAAGCATTTATTCTCTGGGACACTGTGATGTGTGACCTGATCCACCCTTTTTGTGATTCAGTAAGTGGTGATGTTGAAATGATGAAGTGAACATGATGATGACTTCTCCAGTGATCTCCTTTCCCCATTTCCAGTGTTTTCCATGGAGTCTGTACAATGGGACCCTATGAACTTGATTCTTGTTTTTGCATATTCTCCATAGACTAACACTGGTATTGGTGAAGTGAGGGTGTGTGAGGGTTACTTTGTGTCCACCATCTCTTTGTCACCGCTTAGTGAATGTCCCCTGTGTAGCATGTGATTATTGGCCTATTGACTTGTTTGTTGTCTGGTTAACCCTTTGAGTCCCAGAGGGGTTGCCAAAGCATTGTTGATCGATGCATTGATGATCCCTCTAGCACTCAAGGGGTTAGGTGCTGACTTCCCTGTGGGGACATGGGTGACACTGTGTGTGAATAGTGATGATATATAACAGACGACATTTTGAACATAATGGTTTGTGTATTGTGTGTGATGAGCACAGCGACAGGAGGGTTGAAGTAGGACTTTGACAGGTTTGTCCCAAGTTGGGCCTTGACATTTGTCCTGATGTTGTGTCCTGTTTTTAACCCTCAGGGTGCTGTGTTGGTGCAGTTGTATGGATGAGTGATGGGCATATGTTGAGGTGTGACTGTGTGTGCCCTGGTGTTGGTTGATGTAGTGTGTTGTTCTGTAGTGTTGCACTTACCGGTAGTGTGGAAGCCCCTCTCATCCCCAGTGTCAGCTCCTCCAACAACCCCCTCAATCAGGGTCGGGGACATGGTCTGCCGCACCATCTCCTCCCAGCCGCAGAAAGTGATAGGGACGGGTGGGCCACCTCCAGTGCCTCGGGCGTGCTTGGTGAGCTCTGTTATTTTATTCTTCACCACCCTCCGGCAGTCGCCCCATTGCTTTTTGATGGACTCCACGCCCCGCCTGCATGGAGCCACCATCTTCCTCCTCGCTGACAGGCCAGGGACCTTCGCCGTAGGGTGGAGAACACTCTGCCTCTCCAGGACAGCTTCTACGAGAGCCGTGTTCTCCTCCTCTGTGTATTTGGGGTCCCTGATCCTGCCCTCGTCACCTCCGGCATGGGATGATTCAGAGCCGGAGTGCCCTGCCTGGTCTGACCCTGACTGCATGTGTTGCTCCCCAGCAACTACCCCTCATCCCACTGCAGGTTCTGTTCCTGTCCTGCGTGTGCCTGCTCTTGTTGGCCGGGTCCCCCTCCGCCCTGTGGATCTCCCTCTCCCACCCCTGCTCTGCTGAGGGATACCCTCCTGACCTTCCTCCTCCTCCACTACTCTCCCCATCCCTCTCTCCTGTCCTCCTCTCCTTGCCATCATTCACCCACTCACACCCAGGCACTCCCACAGGCCCTCACAGACACACTCGATCCACTCACTCTCTGTCACAAACTTTCACTCACAGATTCAAACTGTAAAAATAAAATGTAAAATGTGTAAGGTGTTATAAAATAAAATGACTATGTGTATGTATGTGTATGTGTTTGTGTTTGTATGTGTGTATGTAATATGTGCAAAGGTGTGCTATGTGTCGTATTATGTGCAATGCTCTCCTCTCTCCAAACTCCAAAACTCCTCTACCTCCAATGAATGCTCCTGTCTCCCTCTCTCTGATCACTATTCTCCTCTCCTGGGTCCTGATATCTGGCTCTGAAGAACTTGATAACAGACAGTGTGTGACGGTTATTTTTGGGTATATATAGGTGTATTCGAAGTTTTTTGATACATTGGGTCTTTGTGATTGGCTGTGTGTTTGAATTTGTTTTTGCATCAATCAGGGTTGCTAGACAACGGCATCCGTTATGTTACATGTTGTTTTGAGCGATGTTATCGTGTGATTTGGCCACCCGTTGTGCATTAACATGAGCGACAACGGCTTTTGTGTTACGTGTTTTGTGTGTGCATACGCTCGATAGCTATTCTTGTAGAGTACCTATTGAATCTGCCGTAACTCATGTATTATTTGCGACCGATGTGCCTTTTTCACTTAGCAGCTGGTTTAACGTGAGCCTTTAAATCTAGCCCTCAGCTGGCTGCTACTGACAGCCCAGTTCTTCTGTCAGTGTAGGGAGTGGATCCATATGATCTTTTCCACTTAGAATTACATTTAACTTATTGTGATCTGAGATTTCATTGGAGAAGGGAATGGCAGGCAATATCAAAAATGTATAATGTGCTCTCATGCAGGAGAGTATGGAAAGAAAACTGTTTTGAGAACCATTAAAGGAGTTCATATTTAAAGCAACAGAAGCATGATTATGTGTACACCCCAGACAGACTGTACACCTTACTATATATATATAAAAAAAGAGAGAGTAAGAATAGAAAACAAAAATTATAATTGTGTGTTTAGACAATATCTACTTTAAATCCTTTATCTGAAAAACCTATACAAGTTAGGGAACTAGCTAAATCTATTTAGGAGTATGGTATGACAACTACACTATTTGTGCATAAATATTAACTCTTTGAGTGCCGGAGGGGTGCACAACAAATTGCTCTGGCACTCAGATGTTTAATTGTCAGAATGCTTAAAACTTTTTTTTTCCTCTCTTTTCCAGTTATCAGCATTATCTGTATTGCCTTCCATGTGGACTAACTAACTTACAAGATAAGTGGTTAATGTATTTCTCACAGTTCAGATTTACACTGTTACTACTAGATTCTCTATACAATGGAAACTGTCAAAATGTGTTCATTTCATTTATGATGTGTGTTTTGTGGTATTCTGGAAGTGTAATTATTTAGTTTTAGTGGCGTTTCAGATTTAACAGGGTTCTGCTAGCTTTACCTAGAAATGGGGCTCAACTAAAATAGCTTCCCAGTCAGTTTCTGAAATAATGTGCCATCTGGCAACAGATAAAACATGACCATCTACTGTCAGCTTCCTCAGGTTATCACTTACTTCAACACATCTATTTCTAGAACATTCAAGTAACACTCTTATTGGTATGTGTGTATATGATCTGTTGGTATAAAATAATATAAACTCATTTGCTGATTTATTCCTAACAATATGATTAGCTATTTAGGCTAATTTGTTATTAAGACATTGTATGCATACTATTTTGATACCTTTCAAGAAATATTTTACTGATTTGCCAAAGCAGTTGCTATTGCACACTATTTTTTTCCCCTAAGAGCTGGATAGGGGGGTGCTAGTTAATGACAACTTTAAGGTGTTGATACCTTTTCCTGAAAATCAGAAAGGTGTGATAAATTCCAGCTCTCTGAATCTTAAGTGCCAATCAACACTATATCAATGAGTTCTCCACTGTCATTAATATGGATCAAACATTTAATTGATAATTCAATAAATGTGCCCTACTGTTTTGCTGCAAATTATACCTCAGGGATAGGGATGGGCGAAAATATTCGCCTCAAACTGAAATTGGCGAAAAATGGCACTTTCTGCAAGGCGAAAAATTTCCTGCGAAAAGTGCAGATTTCCCCGATTTTTCGCCTAGCTCATTCCATTGAAATCAACGGGAACAACAAATAGCAAATATTATTTTATGTACAAAAGGGGCATGAGGGTGCCTGTGTTAGTGGAGTGTGGGGAAAGAATCAGTTGAACAGGGAATGATTTTTGGGGGGTTCTTTACTGGGAATGTGGGGCAGTTAATAAAAAAAATCCTAAATAAAATGTAAAAAGCAATCCATAAGACATGGTATAAGAGGGGTCTGAGGAGGGTGCCTATGTTGGTGGGTGGAGTTTGGGGAAAGAATCAGTTGAACAGGGAATTTGTTTTGGGGGGGTTTCTTGACTGGAATTGGGGGGACAGTTAATAAAAAATAAATCAATCAAATAATGTAAGAAATTTGTATGTAAAGTATGTAAAGTCATAGAGACAGGAACCCCCTTGACATAGTCTGCCACTTGACTTGACAGAGTATTTTGTAGAGGATGATTTGTTGTTAGAGGCCTTTGTAGGATTTAGACTTATTAGAGGCTCAAGCCCTGAAGAAACATTAATTTGCAGGACTTAAAATTGTTTAACACAATCCCCAAGGAAACATTGATTTGTAGGACTTAGTCTTGTTAGAAACAAACCAATGAAAAATGGTTTAATTTTTTGTAGGACTATGTTTTTATTTTTTACTTATTTTTTTTTTTTTCAAAGCACAAGCCCTGAGAAAAAAAATGCCCTACTGGCCATTGTCAAATGTCCTCCTGAGTCCATAATTGTGGAATTTGCACCTACTGTTCTTACTGCTGCTGCTGAGTTGTTTAAGCAGCAGAATGATTAGACAGCTGAAGGGGAATGGGATCAACAAAAGCATTAACATGGGTGATGGATGATGAAGGTTTCACTTGCCATGACTGAGCCAGTCCAGTGACGTGTCTGAGGCAGTAAAAGCACAATAAGTAGTCCTCAGGCTATGTGGAGAAAATATGAAGTTGGCCAGTAATTCTTCTCCACCTGCCCCTACTCCAAAATCATGGGTGTGTTGTTAGAATATAATTTTTTCCCTTGAGAGAAGGAACTGTAGCTGTTATCAGTAACTGCAATGTGCACAGTGTGTGTGTGGTAAATAACATCTGGGGGCACAACTGTATCCAAACACCATGACAGCAGAACCCAAGTACTACCACGGTCACTATGCCCCTCGTCCAGACCCGCTAAGGACACATGACAACTTGCTGACGGTTTAATAGTAATGATGAACCCTCCCTGCCAGCATCTTAGCATATTCTATGGAATGGAATCTCCTCAGATGCCACTTGATACACTGCTTGCGATTCTCCTCCACCACACTGGCATGTGTGGTCAGTGTAGCACACAGTGTGCAATGGGTAGACACGAACTGCCGCATCCTAACATCAACAGAGTGGCTATCATTTGGCGAGGGAGGTAACGATGAATGAGGTGGATTGGCAGAACATGTAGTTGCGCTAGAAGGTGATGGCGAGCTAGTTGTTTCACTCATCATGGAACTTCCAGTCTCTGCCTGGGTTGCTCTATTCTTCCTCGTCCTTGATCTACGCCTCACCTCTTGTTGCCTTTCTGGAGAGTCAGGGGGCACAACAACAGCGGTGCTTGATTTATGTGGTGGGTGTTTGAATTTAACATGTTTGAAATAGATGTCATGGTGTCTGTGTTTCATGTGTGACATCAGGGAGCTTGTGCCAAGGTGTGTTCCCTCCTTTCCTCTTCTCACTGACTTGTCACAAATTGTGCACAGTGCCATTGCTGATGACTGCACTGTGTCTGCCTCAACAGAAAAATAGTCCCACAACCATGACTTCAGGGGGGAGGGAACAGATGGAGAAGAATGGCCTATTTCATCTTGTCCTCCACATTCCCCTTCACTGTCTGTGGCAGCAGATAATGTTGCTGCTACTGCCTCAGATTCAGCACTGCAACTAGGACCAGGAGTATTGCTGGCACTGGAAAGTGGGACCTGTCCTAGTCCCGCATTACTTGTTGACCCCATTCCCGCTGTGTCCACGGTGGTCTGTGGCACACAAGCTTGCTCTTCAGCATCCTGCTGCCCTTGCAACTTGGCATCAGAAGGAATTAGGGCAGTTGCAAATTCCTCTAATTCCAAAAGGTCACTGCTAGTGGTGTTGGTGCCCATCCTCATCCGTGTCTCCTATTCCTTCTAAGTTTCTGCTAAAAAGGCCATCAATGTCTGTTCCACCCCAGCTTCTCAGGTCTCAACATCACCACCCCCACTAGTCCCTATGTGCTGCTGCTCTATTACAGACATCTCACTGCTGCTTGGAGGAGGTGATGAGCAATGTGAGAGAGGGTCCCCTAATCTCACACTTGTCATTTCTTGGCAACGTGAAGGCAGACTGGCAGTGGCAGCACTAGCAGCAGGGACGGGCAGCTAATCTGTGCCTGCTCTCCCCCAACAACAGTTATGGCCTCTTCAGGATCCTGTTCCATTTGGACACTTTAGTGAAGGGAAGGGGAGGACTCCCAGGGTCAGAGGAATGGCGTAGGCTCCCTTGACCACTAGTCTGGATGCTCTCCAATGTTTCCCCTACGACTATGGCTGCTTCACCATTACTACAAACACCAATCACATCAAGTTCAGCTGCAGAGTCTTCCTCCTCAGTCTCACAGTCACTCATAATATGAGGATATTGTTGTTGATTACCCCCTCCTACATTCCTAACACTAACAAGCTGCTGGACGTAGTAGTAGTAGTAGTATTAGCGTTGGCGGGACTGCTTGGGGATGGCAAGTGTGACTTAGGGTCCCTTGCTATCACACTTGGTATAATTCCCCCCCTCCTGAGTACTAGAAGACACAAAAGCAGCAGGCAAAGTATTGGAGGCAGCAGGGGTAGCACATCTGGCTGCAGGTACAGCAATGGTGGCTGCAGGTACAGCAATGGTGGCACTGGCAGCAGGGGAAGCATGTCTTGCAGCAGGCACAGGCAGCTGATCTGTCCTGCTCTCACTAGTATGACCCTTTTCTCCCTCTTTTCCCAATAAATTCCCCAAGATCCCTTGGGGTGATTTAGGGGGAGTGGACAGCATTGGTTCAGTACTGCTCACTTCCTCCTCCTCAGACTCAGTGGATACATAATAAGGGTCCTTCCAGTTCCTTCTTTTTACTGCTCGTAGTGATAGCAGTCACTATGAGCCTCTCCTCCCTCAATTTAACAAAGAGTTCACAGCAGAACAGCACAGCACATCTACCTTGCTCTGTAGCTGCTTCTATTGTGTTTCACTTCCTGGAATATGCATGTTTTTATAGCGAAAACAACTTAAATCAATGGGAGGAAACTTTCTAGCCAATGAAAAATTGGTGCGGAATTTTGGCCAATGGGTGAAAAAAGAGGAAATTTTACTCAGTGTTTTAAAAGAGGAATTTCTCGTGAAAAAGAGGACAATAACGTGGTTTTCGCAGAATTTCTCGTGGGAGCACAGCAACAACTTTCGCCCATCCCTAATTTTGACCTTCCAGAGGTGTTTTTTTCTCCTGGATGGTGTGACCAAAGGAGTCAGTTTGAGTTCCTTAAGGTTCAACTTCAGCTCTTTCTGTTTTGTTCCAGAGACTTATTGCCACTTTCTGATGTCAAGGCTCACACTCCTCCGTGGCACCTTCATGTTGGTTTTCGGTATTTTTCAAAGGCCTCCCTTTGAGTTCCTGTGCTCCTGTTGACTCACAAGATGGCTTTACTTCTGGCAGTTGTTTGTCTGCAGGGTTGCTGTGTGGCAGGCCTTGTCTTGCAAGCCGCCTTTCTTGGTTTTTTACAAGGACAAGGTGGTTCTTTGAACCCCTCAGGAATTTCTTCCTAAGGTGATCCACATCCATCAGATTATTATGCCTTCATTTTGCCCTGACCCAAAGTCTGACAAGAGGGATTTCCACCTATTTGATGTGGTGCGGTGCCTTTCATTTTTATGTACACTGCATGGAGTCTTCATAGGACAGGTTCCCTGTTTGTCATTCCTGAGGGTCTAAGGGCAGGTCAGGCTGCTTTCAAGGTCTCTGTGGCATCTTGGATCACGTCTATCATATGTCAGGCGTACAAGCTCAGAAAGAAATCTGTTCCCTTCAAAGTCACAGCACGTTCCATTAGGTCCGGGGGGACTCTTGGACCTGCAAGAATCAGGCCTCTGCTGAGCAGTTGTGTAAGACAGGGACTTGGTCCACCTTGTATCCCTTTTCTAAGCATTATCGTGTGGATGTTCTGGCTTCAGCTGAGCCAGCTTTGGCAGAAAGCCTGTCTAGTTATGGCTTTTTTCTTGTGCCTTACTGTTCAGCTTTTTGAGACCTGTTGGCTCTTGCTCTTGTGCGCTGTTGTAGTTTAATGTCTGACTCTTGGTTCTGTTTTGGGCTGTTCCAGTTCTGGATAGTCCTAGGGAACTCTGGTATCATGGGGACAGGCGTGAGGTCCTTTTTCCTTCTTCCCACCTCTGGGAGCTTAGTGTTGATATATCCCCATTGTACCTGTGTTCCATATTGTAAGTAAGAGAAAATAGGATTTTAGTGTTCTTACCTGTTAAATCTTTTTCTCTATAGTCCATATGAAACACCGGTCTCCCACCCAGCAAAACGGACATCTGGTCTCACCTGTCTAGAATTGGGAGTCCTTGTTTAGAGTTTTTATTCTCACAGGAGCTTCCTTCTCTTGCTTGCCTTGTGATCACCCCCTAACTGGAGATGTAGGGCAGGGAAGGGTTGAGCTGGAGGAGTGTCTGGAAGTCTCCACCCACAATCTGTCTTTTTTCAGATGTATCCTGCCCTCTAAAGAGGGATTCAACCCCATGGTACCTGTGTTCTATATGGACTATAGAGAAAAGGATATAACAGGTAAGAACACTAAAATCCTATTTTGGAGTTCTGGGGCCCAATTTACAAGGTGTGTTTACAGTTTCCAAATCTGAGTATTGTTTTGTGCTTTACTTGGAACTTAAATTGCAATCCAAAACACAAACTATATCCTCCATTGAGACCAATGGAACATAAATCCCCAGAGCCATACAATTGTGTGGGATAGTGATAACATATGACAAACTAATACTTTTTCTGGAGGAAATTTGGCACCTGGTTTTTTAACCGTACTCCACACAACGGACAAAAAAATTGGACAAAACAAAGCATGGAAAAAGCAGCTCTCACAGAACATAGCCCAATCTAGCAATGGCAACTAACTTCTGCAAAGCCAAGCTAACACACTAACAATGCCCATGCCCTACAAAACAAGTCACGGACAAACAACAAAAGCCTAGAAACCCCCCAGGGACAAGGGCTTCACAAAGCAATCACAACATAGCCCAGAACAACAAGGGTTAACACAAAACTCACACCTGTCAATTCAAACCAAGTTCATCTGTGCAACATCACCAGCTGGTGGAGCCATGCAACTGATAACATCACACACGCACACCCACACACACCTGACAGCTACATGGAAATCATAATGGATTAGAAAAAAAAAAAAAACATTATCTGGACATCAAACACCTTCCCAATGGTCACTACCTACCTCAAGACCGCGTCTTGACAACATCCCACCACTGTCTTAAAAGGACATCTCAGTGGCATGTTTGCACTGAGACCACTTAGAGAGAGAGACCGAGAGAGATTACAACCAGTATGTTTGTATACCTATTCCTGCTAAGACTAAGGCATGAGAGGGCTTGGGATCACAGTCTTCCCCAAATTACACCTGTTGAGGCTGATGCTCCGGCTGGACAGTCAGACAGAAGCCCATTTACACCTGGAGAACCACACCAGGCAGCAACATCCCAGCTGCCACAACTGGATCTGCCACAGGGACCTGTGGAACAGCACAGGCATGACAGACGTCTGCACAGACCCAGGATACTATGCACAAGGTCACGTTCCTGGGAATGACGGACACTGAAGTCAGAGACCAGTACAGGTTGAGGTCCCACAGCATCATCAAGTTATATGAGGTGATCAAAGACTACATCTACCCCATTTACAACACCAATCAT
This sequence comes from Rhinophrynus dorsalis, assembly GCA_037306005.1. Taxonomy (NCBI): domain Eukaryota; kingdom Metazoa; phylum Chordata; class Amphibia; order Anura; family Rhinophrynidae; genus Rhinophrynus; species Rhinophrynus dorsalis. Next base: position 245,100,760 of record CM074721.1, read on the forward strand.
GCCTTCTCTGGCTTACAGAAGTTGAAGTGAGTTATCTATTTCATGGAAAGTAGATCGTTCCAGTCCCCAGAAAGCTATGTATCTGGGATGTCACAAGCCATGTCTTCAAGGGCACTGGCTCAGGGGTTTGAAGAGATATGGTGCTTTATACATACTATGGACTGAATAAGTGATACCTATGTTCCAGAGAAGAATATATAATGCATAAAGAATTAAAGTGTCTGTTCCACATCGTTTGGAAATGTATTTGAGGATATCGCTACAGTGAATATATGAACGGTGGGTCTGTGCCGTGAAAGCAAAAACAAAGTTTGAGCACAGAGGGATTGCTGTGATGGTCGAATTCGGGACAAGGAATTGGTGAGAGCGTTCCTTTTAATGTCTCATGTATGAACTGTGTATGCTCCAAGTATCCCTGTGTGTAATATACGGATATATATCCATCGTCTATATGCATTGCTGGTTGCTTGGAATTTGGTTCCCTGTTCTTGGTGAAAATGTGATCCTCTGGAACTGTGACTCAATACATTCTCGGTGTTGAAGATTTATGGATAAATTGATATATTTGATTTTGTACCATTAAGAAGATATTTTTGCTCTTCACTGTATTATTCTGTGACTTTTGCTATATCTGTGTTTTGACAATTTTTTTTTTTTTTTTTTAGGTGATGGTGGCTTTTTAGTTTCCTGGGTATTATTGTAAGAGGGGGTGGGAGAATCAGGGAGTCCCATGCTACGAGACCTGCCATTACCCTGGGCCTTTTTGCAATTGACAGGTTATTTAATAAATTTGTATTTTTTGATACTAGCTGTACATTTGTATTATTTATTTTAGTATATGATGAGGAAGATGAGTGTCACATTTATATCCATTCTTTTCTTGCTATCTTCAAGTGTTGGAAGCCCTCTAGAGGGCGGACAGAAGCTATATACACTTTTCCTCCACTGACATGGAGTGGACACGTGTGAAACAGATACAAGGGGAGGAATGCCCAGGGGCACAGATGCCACAGACTACACATGGGCAAAATAAAAGCAGGATGAATTTCTACTCCATTAATGTACAGGTGATATGTAATCCCACAACAAGGATAACACATGTCTGTGCCTCCTATCCCGGCAGCTGTTACGATTCATACATCCTCAGATACTCCTCCATCCACAGGGACTTTGAGAATGGGATCTATACATGAGGATGGCTTTTGAGTGAGTCAGACCACTAATGGAACCACCGCTAAGCATTGTTATGACACACAAGTAGTACATCATCCACATAATGTGCTTCCTGTCTCACCATGTCATTCCCTTTTCACAGGTAATGCATGCTATGGGTGTAAACTGTGGCCCCTAACACCACAACCGAATCCACAAACACCGACACAGAAGCATTACAATGAGGCACAAGTCAGAACAAGGAATGCCACTGAGCAAGCATTCAGGTGCCTTGATCACTCTGGGGGAGCACTATATGCACCAGGAAAGGCATGCAACATTATCTTGGCATGTGCAATCCTCCACAACCTAGCAGTGGACACTAGGCTAGTTGAGGATATGGAACCACAACACCTGGAGGTTCCTGTTGCACAGGATGAAGACACCCGGAGAGGTGCGGAGATAAGAGACAGGCTCATGAGGGACCACTTCACCCGCCATGATTATAAGTCAGGAATCAAACACAATGCATGCATATCCATGATCCAGCTTGGGGGCGGGATGTGTACAAACACACTGGCAAACACACTAGCACAATACCTAATCTGTTTCACTCAATAGAATGAATTGCATACACAGCCCTGGGATTGCCTGCTACAACCACATATCTGATACAGGATACAACCTATGCAACAGCTATTCCAGGATTTGTCATATTGAGGGTGTGGATTCAACTAGCATCTGCCATTCACTTGGCTATGATGACATTGCCATTTCAAGGATATCCTACATCCCTCTGCGAACAAAGGTAAACCGCATTGCCCATGTTCTTCAGATCCCTTAGATGAACCGACAGCAAACATACAACATGAGTTGAACATAACCATAACAACCCTACAACCCTTGGGGCAATAGAGGGAAATCTAATGCAATGCATTGGATACCTCTCTGGCATTCCAGGTGTTAAAGGGGTATTGGAGTTTAGCATGAGAACAATAGTTGTGCAAAGCCTAATGGAGAAGAATAGGGATGGATATTCTGTGTTAGTGTTGTCTACAGCATTGCAGTAATTATATCGGAGTCAGGTTGCAAGGCACACCATGCTGACCTGTTTGTGTGTGTGTGTGTGTGTGTGTGTGTGTGTGTGTGTGTGTGTGTGTGTGTAGCACAATGGCATTGCCATGCCAACAGCTCTGTTACATCGGGCTTGGTTCACATACTAATGTGTTGCTTCAATGTCCCGGTCACACAAACAAATAACTGGTTGGTATCCCCTTGTACATAACCTTAAGGGTTCCACAGGAGTAAACCACCCATTATAAAGCAATGGGTTTTCTACTCCTCTGGAATGCAAAAGGTTAATGGCATAATGCTTCATCCTTTGCATGACAGATGGTGCAGTTTCAATTCCTGTCATCCATTCTCACAGGCACACATCATGGAACAGAAGAATGTCCAAGTGACCCCAGTGAAACATTGACTGCGCATCCATGAAGCTCCCCTCCCGATGTTCTCTAGTCCTGGTGTTCATTTGGAAACCTGACTTTGTTTGCAACCCCTGAAAAACCTTTCACCATTACAAAATATGATTATGTATATGCGTTTGCTCAGATCTAAGTGGAAAACGTGTATAGCAATACTGCTCCTCTTCGGTCTTCAAAATCGTCTGGGAGGAAGTATGAGCATCTCAAATTTGATTAATAAGTAGCTTCTTTGCATGTGAAACATACCCTTTGTTTGCTTCTAGAGGTCTTCAATGCATATTGGTTCAATACAAACATGTTTAGTCTCTAATGTATTGCTAAACATAATTTAGGAAGCCTATCACCATCAAAGATATGTCTCTTGATTTGGTTGTAGTATTAGCCATTTCTCCAGATAGCAAATTGTTTGTGTTATGTATTTGTTATACTCGGGAAGGCATGTCCCTAAACTCAGGGGTCTATCAATTAAACATGGACCATGAGTGGACTTTTAAATATATTTAAGCAAGGAGATGATGGGGTAGATTCACTAAGGTGTGATGAAGTAGAGATGACTTCTCCAGTAATATTACATTCCAGATACTTTGTTATTCAATGGAGCCTACCCACTGAGATTGCTTTAGTAGATATTGCTGCATAGGCTCCATTGAATAACACAAGAAATGGAGAAGTGATCATATTGGGGAAGTCATCTCCACCGCATCAAATCCCTGTCATACCATGTCCACGCTGCATAGTGTAATAAATTGAGCCAAATATTGTCCTCTACATGCTCCTGTTGTAGCCTAACTCAACATTGTTATCAACAATTAACCTTGGATTATTAGGTGTGTGGTGGCTTTTCCCTTATCCGTGTGAATCCCAGCAAACGTTTGGCTGATATATCAGGACAGTGAAAATGTAACCCAAAAACATGGTTGACTAACCACACCAGTGGCTGGAACTGTCAACTCAGTGTAATTAAACGGTGATAGGAAGACCTGGTACCAGCGGATAACAGGTGTTAGAGAACTATGCTGGGGATCGAGGCTAGCGAATGAGGATCCCTATTGGAATGTTTGTGCTGCAGCTAGCGCTGGAGTAAAGGTGCTGGCCACGAAGCCAGATGTATGACCCCAGTTGAGCCGGGGCTGGGACCAGGATGAACACTTCCTCAGACTTGTAAGCAGTCCGCCGGTGCAAGGTAGAAAAGACCCAATAGCAGAGCCTCAGGAGAAGGCCCCAGTAGAGGAGGCTGATTCCTGGAGAGAAGATCCCAGACAGAGAAAATAATAGGGGAAGACCAAGTATTCCCTGATCCCACAAAAAGAGAGAGAAAAAGGCCTCTCAAGGTACATAAGAAAAAGAAGAGATCTGTTCTGAGGCGATTACCTGACTCCCCTATAAAAGCTGGCTCTCTTCCTGCCGTCCTGACTATAGCTGAGCTCAGTGCAGAAATGATGGGAGGATCATAGCCTCCAATAATGAAGAAAACCAAAATGGAATAGAAGACCCCAAAAGAAAAATAGGTAGAGGCACCCCTATGCGATCCAACTGCTCAAAAGAGAGAAACCAAGATGCAGAGCAGAAAGAGAAAAAACTGAAGAGCACTAAATAACACCTCTCATACCATTTATCTACAGCCACAAAGGAGAGAGAAGCGCTGAGAGGCAAGAGCCAAAAGAAAACTGCAATACTGCAGAAGACCAGAGAGAAAGAGTGGAGCTAGTGCCACTCTATGAAACCCATCTATCTACGGGTACAGAGCTCTGTCCAGATGAAATAAAACAAGTAGCGCCACAGCCACTGAGGATACCTGTCTATCTACGGGTATAGAGAGTCTAGATGGAGATGCACAAGTGCCACTGAACCACCGGAAGAAACCCTTCTATCTATGGATGAGAAGTCAGTCCGGATGAGCCACTGAATAATACCCATCTATCTATGGGTGGAGCGTGTCCAGAGGTAGGAGCGCCTCTCTGTGGTGATAGCAACCAGATTGGCTGCGAGGGATGATGCCCTACTGCAGCGGGAGCCGGCCGAAGGATCTGCTGATTAGCCGAGAGAGAGAGGAATACTTCAACTGATGCAGCAGCCGAATGCTGCTGAGAGATGGAGGAGTCAGGATTTCTTCCGCTCGAGGCAGGTAGGGTTGAGCACTGATGGAAACAAACAGCTGGAAGGCTTAGCAAAGCTCAGAGCCCAAGCTGCAAAAACACAAGATCAGAAACAGGCCAGATTCGTTAACGGAGGACCAGATTAAGGTACCTGTGGGACAAAACAGTAGAATAGTCAGATAAGCCAGGGCCAGAAGCCAGGAAAACAATAAACCAAGCGAGGTGCCAAAGGAGAATCCTATATAGATAGTCAAATTCAAACTCGGATTTCAGATACGATCAAGAACACAGCATACAAGGAACTTAGCTTGATAAACAGGCCCCCAGGTCAGGGAGTAGCACACCTATAAACTCACCCTGGCCAATCCCTATCCTAGAAGGTCAAGAGCATAGGTCAAAGGTGTAACAGGAACCAAATGGGTACAGTCTAGCTGGCACATAGTATACTAAGGGGTAGTTGTCAGTTGTTCAAGTTGAACTCGCATCACTGTCACACAACACCTTCATGTTCTACTTTGCAGAGTTATGTTCACTGCATTGCTTTGAATTGCATTGAAGACATCTCTACCACTTAACCTGTTAGGAACTAGAAACTTACACACACACACACACACACACACAAATTTATTTGGGGAAAGATGACAAATGGGGCATTATTTATTGTGAGGTACCAGCAGACACACTGCCTGGGTATGTAACATTTTATTGACACTCAGACTCAGTAGGTGAAATAAAACACAGTTTTATTGAACAGGCTTAAAGAATATAACCCTCACGGGTCCAGCAGTAAATGTAACACAATACAGTACTGACACAGGACAGGTTATGGCAATAATACATATATACCCACAAGGGTCCAGTATATGTACAATACAGAATTTACAATATACTGACACAGGTCAGACTATGTTCGTGTGAACTCAAACCGAGGCAGCCAGGAATGGGTTACTATTAGGCCAAGACATCGGACAGGCCCTAATAGTGCTAGGCCCTTGAGACTCCCACTCTGCACAGGGAGTGCTAAAATAGTGAGAAACGCCCAGTAGACAACGGAGGCCCAGGATAACTTAGATCTGCCTTAGCAGTAATGGAGGACTGAGACAGTATGCCTGGATGGGTGCCCAACAGAGACTGCAGTAAGAATAACCGGTGATAAGTGACACCTTCCCCGAAGGGGTTAACGAACGCTAAGACCAGAAACGACTGCCTGATGGAAGCACAGCCTGAGGCGCCCAACGTAACATCAACCTCAGCTAAAGGCAGGAAGGAGGGTCAATCGTACCGTGGTGCAGTAATGGAATAGACACCGGAATGTCGCCCGTGCGACAATGACCAAATCGAGACTAGACTGCACGAGTGGCACTGAGGCTCAATGGATTAGTCCAGAGACAGAAGCCTGGAGGAGGAAACCTAAACTGAGGACCGGAATGGGACCACAGGCTGCACCAATACACAGGAGCAGTAGCCCTACCGGGCCGGTACACAGAGCAGGAGAGTAGCCAATCTGAGTCGGTACACAGAGCAGGAACATCAGCCGGGCCGGGTCGGTACACAGAGCAGGAAGGATACAGCAGAGTAGTCAGGCAGTCCGGGTCGGTACACAGGCAGGAACAGATACAACAGAGTAGTCAGGCAGTCCGGGTCGGTACACAGAGATCACACGAAAAACTGGAACAAGCGCTGGCAACGGAAACACCACGAAAGGACAACAGTGAAGTGACAGGACCCAGTATTTAAGGACAAATACTGGGCGGGACAAGGCACTGCAACCAATAAGAGTTAGCCGTGAGTGAGAGTGACAGAATGTCGCCAGTATAGCATGGGCACCGTGATAGGGTATCTCTGTCAATCGCAGCTTCCTCCGATCTGGAACACAAAACCTCCAATGATATCGCACAAATCACCCCAAGCACCAGGCAAGACCAGTGCAGGGTAGTGGGTAGGTGGCAACAGGATACAATGGGGCCAGACATGAATGAACTAACTATACAATGGGACAATTGATGTGTACATATGGGATACAAAGGGCTGGGGTGCATGAGATGGTGTGATTAGTCAGCTGAGCTATGACAAGAGGGATGCAAGACAATGACATTGACATGTGAATCCTTGAGTGGCAGGATGGTATCCAAAGCATTGCTTTGCGATGCATGGGATACCACCCTGGCAATCAAAGATTGATGAGCTTGATGGGATCCTGTACATCAGGTCTGCTCAAGTTCAATCCTCAGGGCCACCAACAGGCCAGGATTGATGGGTTTCTGTGATTAAGCACTGGTGAGTTGATCAGTAGTTCATTCATTTTGACTGACCCACTTGTGATTAATCAGGGATATCCTTCAATCCTTGAGGACTAAACTTAGACAGTCCTGCTGTATATTGATGTAAGCAACCAACAGTAGATGATGTTTGGTTATCATATGACAACATTTACAAGGGCCATTTGTTTTCTGGCCACAGTGATGGGATGGGGTAGTTGTTAGGTGTTCTTCTTTATGCATAATCGTGTTAACCTCACTATGTCTTTAAACTGGCTATAAGCTAGCTATTAAGTGACTTCCTGCAATTTCGTGTCATTCACTGATTGAAGCATATACCAAAGGCACCATCACAGCTACATTTTGTATACCGTAAAATCTTGGGTATAATACGCACAATTTTACCCCACTTCACCTTATGTGAAGTGGAGGGTGCGTATTATACACAAGATATTTTTTTTAAGATCTTTTTTTAATGCTGGCGATCCCTTCCCTTCCCTCCCCCGGCGCTATTCGCTTTCATAATAAAGCTATAAAGCTTACTGAGGTCTGTAGGCAAACTTCATGTGCATCTGGGTAGATCTCTGAGGGCAGCATGCTTGCCTTTGCCGGCCGCCTGCCCCCTTCCTTCCATGGCTTTCAGGACCTTTCACCTCCAGCCAATAGTAATGCCCTGTGTACCATTGGCTGGAGGCGGAAGGTCCTGAAAGCCATGGAGGAAGCGGGTGGCCGGCCGACAAAGGCAAGCATGCCGACCGCAGAGATTTACCCAGATGCAAATGAAATTTGCTACAGACCTCAGTAAGCTTTATAGCTTTATTATGAAAGCGGATAGCGCCAGGGAAGGGAAGGGATCACCAGCATTAAATATTTTTTGAAGCAATGGGGAAAACAAGGGTACGTATTATACATAGGCACTCTTGTTTTCCCCTAAATCTTGGGTATAATATAAACCTGCGTATTATACACAGGTGCGTATTATACCTGATATTTTACGGTATATAACTGTAGAGAGAACTGATTAATGCTTATCACATGTGGAAAAACAGGTTCTATATCAAAATGTTTTAGTACATTTTTCGAGTTTCAAGAAACAAAGCACTACTACCTCATTTTGCTTCTACCTTCTGCATGTGGATTTAGTGTTCAGTTGCATTCTTATAGGACTTTCAAATATTCAAACAAGTCTATTTATTATCTAAATTGACTTGTAAAGATACAACATATGAATGTTTAGAGTATTGCCTTAAACTTATTTATAACTGTGCTGAAATAATGTTTCATGCTTAAAGGAAAAGAAAATGTTTGTATGAAAGTTTTTTTGTGTTTTTTTTTTCTTTGTAGTTTGTTTGTGTTTTTTTCCCTCTAGCCACAAACAGAGGCTGAAAAATTGATCAATTTTGGGGTAAACCAAGTGCTCCATTAAGGACCAAAATACCTATTGGTTTAACCCTTTTAGTGTCAGATATGTGTGCACTTGAAGGGTTAAATGGGACATCTAACCATTTGAAAGTAAGGAATGTATGTAACATACTGTGAATCAATACATGGGAGACCTCCCTAGCACTTAAAGGGATAGTAATACTTAAATATTACTAATCCCCATATTGTAGCCATGTTAAAAAGAATTTAATTGTCCCCAGTGTCATCTCTCAAACCTTTAAGACTGCAGTGGAAGTCTGCCTCTGCCGTACAACAGGCTTGCGGCTCTGCAGCAGAGCCGAGATCGCGTTAGTAAAAAATTATTTCACTGAAACGGTCTTCTACGTGTGCTTGGTTTGCAAGCAAACATAGAAGACTGTTTCAGTGAAATAATTCTTTTTTACTAATGTGATCTCGGCTCTGCTGCAGAGCCAACTGATGAAAATAAGACGGGATATCCCTGCAGTCAGTACAACACTGACTCAGGGAAGGGGGAGGGAGGGGAGAACTTTGAGTTCGGTTATCTCTTAAACCATAAAGGTTTGAGAGATGACACTGGGGGCAATTGAATTCTTTTTAACATGGCTACAATATGGGGATTAGTAATATTTAAGTATTACTATCCCTTTAAGGAAAAAGACTCAGTTCAATAGATGGACCAAATAAATCCCCGTTATGGAACATACGTTTTGCCCCATAAATGATCCATTCTCAGCCTCTTTGTCTACTTGTTTCTTGTGGAGTTGGTTTCCTCCAGAATAGCTAGACTTCTTATTAAATCACCCCCCTCAAAGTATTACTTGTTGCAAGTTTATTAGTAGATGAGCTCTTTGGGAACATTATGAAAATATATGACACCACTGAATAGATAATTCACAATAGGCTATAGCATGTAAACTATGGCTGGGAAGCAGACAACTAGGCCACAGCAGTCAGGGCCTATCATGAATATCCCAGCCACTCAGTGATTGTGGGACCTGCTTCATCTTCTTGTGCTTGATGTGTGCAGGGTGTCCGTTACAGCAGATGCGAGTCTAGCAATGGCCCCCACAGTGCATATGAATCTTCCTGATTCTTTATTCCACAGATCAAAATGGCTAGTTTCCTCCATTCCTACCTTTCTGCTCCCTATCTCTTCTTCCAATCAAGCCTCACTTCCTTCTGCTGGCCTGCTTTTTTTTTCCATGCTGGTATCTGCTCTTCTGCTAGCCCGCTCTAAATTCCTTCCTTCCTGAGGACCCTATGCCCTCTAACCTCCCACTGCTCTGCTCTATGTCCCTCCTTCTGGACAGTTCTCTCTCCACCTAACATTTTTGATGAGGTTGAAAGACGTGCCCATCAAATTTTGCCCATGCCATATTACCCCTGTTGATCCAGGGGAAAGAAAAAACAAACATTGAAGCAATTTCCAAATATCCCTCAAATGGATAAAAAAGTTCATTCCTGACTCCAAATGACAGTCAGATTTTCCTGGATCAACATCCTATCTGCTGTGAGATAAACTGTCATAATTCTAAATATTGTTCTGTGCTAGAAAGGCATCCACTACAGTATCTGCAAGCACAGCATCCAGAGGGAAAGAATTTAATACATTTACTGCCCTTACAGAAAAAAAATCTGCCTTTGTTTAGTCGAAAGCACTCTTCCTTTAGTCTCAGTGGATGACCTCTTGTTGTTTTTGCTCAGCTCATTAAATAAATAGTTCCTTACAGTTTTTTATACTGACCTTGAATATATTTGTAAATGGTAACCATATTGCCCCTTAGACTGCTCTTCTCTAATGTAACCTGTTTGGCTAGTCTCTCTTCATAACTCTGATCATCCAATCGTCAGTTTTGTTGCACGTCACTGCACTTTTTTTTTTTTCCCAGATCAATGTCTCTTAAGAGTTGGTGCTCAAAACTGTACTCCATATTCCAGATGAGGCCTAACCGAGGCAGAATTATATTCACAGCCCATGTATCTGTAAACCTTTTTATAAAAGAGTACCCTATTTGCTCTTGCAGTAGCTGGTGACACTACACACTGCTGTGAAGTCTATTGTCTATCAATACTCCTAAATATTTCTCTGAGGATTCCCCAAGTAGTCTACCATTTAGTGTATATGTAGAGTGTTTGTTTCTGCAGCCCAAATGCATAACCTTACATTTATCTAAATAAAACTTCATCAGCTACTTTTCTACCCATTCACTCAATTTATCCAAATCTTTATGCAGAGAAAAAACATCCTGCTCTGTATGCATGTAATTATCTTAGGGTCATTGGCATATATTGAGACACTACTTTCAGTTTGGAAAAATTGGGGCATATTTTAATCAAAGGGCTTACGTCTTAGAGAGGAAATATATTTTAGGCATTTACAAAGTGGTAGCAGCCCTATCCCATACTTGTCCGTTGCTATGCACCCCTGAGAGCTGATCCAGCACTAGGGGGTGAGCAATGAACCTTTGAGTACCAGAGAGGTGAGCAACATAGCCCTCTGACACTTAAAGGGTTAATTGAGGAAGTTGTGTCTATTTTTTTCTAACTTTTTTAACCCTCTGAGAGCCAGAGGGGTGAGCAACGCATTACAAAGACCTCACTTATACATTGAGAAGTAATGCTTGGAGGCATGTTTAACCCTTTGAAAGCCATAGATCCATCACTGGCATTCAAAGGGTTAATGCACAGCTCCTGTCACAGGCGCGCAGTTAAAATACAAGCACTTATTGGAAGTATGTTCCATGACTCAACATTTAACACTGTGACATCAGAATGTCACCCTTTTCATACAGACAACATTTTGATCTCGCTATTTTGAACTAGTTTTTAATGAGCCTATTTGTTGGTCGCCCAATTGGGGGCAACACTTCAATAGGGAACCACACCTGATGATAACAAATTAATAAATATTAAGGGTCTTGCTATTACTAAACTAAATTGTAGGGATGGGTGAAAGTTTTTTCCATAAAAGCAAAACAGGAGAAAATGGCACTTTTAAATGAGCAACACATTTTTTGTGAAGTATTTTTCCATTACTTAGAAATCAATGGGAAGACTGAATTTCTACCACGTGGCAAGTTTCCCTTATTTTCCCACAAGCATATTATAAAAGGGGTGTCACATTTCTACAGTATGCCATTTTGTGTTTGTGAGAGGAAGAGAGCAGCAGAGGCAAATTAAAAGGAGCTGAAGCTTAGTTTAAGGAGTCTTGTAGGAAGGACATTTTGTTCTCTGTATTAGGGGAGTCTGGGGGACAGGAAGGCATAAAGAATTTGGGGTCAACCTTCTTTCTCACTGACTGGGAAGATCCAGTTAGAAGTGATCTAAGTTCCTTCCTGATCTGACTGTTGTTATCTCTGTGCTGGGGGAGTCTGGGGGTGTGAGAAGGGAATACAGAAGATTTACTTCAACATACTGTGTGAATCATTGGAAAGACACCGGCATCTGTGATCAGAGCTCCTTACTGATTTGGCTGTTATTATCTCTGGGTTAGAGTCTGGAGAAAGAAGTAGTTTAGCAGGGTTGTTTGTTTTGACCGTGATAGGGGGGGAGCAAACGGTTACAATTTGATTGGTGACCAGGACTATAACTGAGGCAGACTGGTACTAGGCTAGATCGAGTATTTTGTAGAAGGCCAAGGCAAGACATCACACTCCATCAGTTCTATTATGTACTTTACTTTACAGTACAAAAACACACAGTAGTAAATCAATTTCCAGCAAACTCACAATGGGCAGGGGAGGGGTAAAGGAGTAGGAGCATTGTAGGGACATGTGAGTAAAGTGGTATTCCAAAACCTTACTGCAGCCATGGTTGCTGCAGCGTGTGCAATAAATGATGATCCTCCTCCTCCTCCTGAGGAGGTAGTTTGTTAAAGTTCCACCTCTGTCACCAGTGCCAGCATTGTTAAAAAACAAAAAATATATACATACACACCTGTCCTGAAAGTAATGGTGACCATTGTAAAAATAAAGTAAAAAGAAATTGTTTGAGGAATATAAAAGTAGTGAGGAAGAAGTGGCGGACGACACAGAGGATGACCTAATGACTGATGTAGATCTAGAATATATACCTGCAGCATCCTCCTTCAGATACAGGTGAAGTTGAATGAGTGAGATGATGACATGGCCAGAAAATTAGCTAAAAGGCAAATGCTCAATCTTCTACACATGAAAATGAGCACTATGGCCTGTCTATGAACTTGTTAGAGAAAACCAGTGGAAACTCTGACCCCTGGACAAGCAAATATGCCCAAAAATAGTCAACCTGTTAGTCATCATCTGCCTCCTCACCGTTTCCAAGTCCAAGCCCCACTCAGCCACACACTAGTGTTGAATGACCAGCAGCAACCACAATCCAGGTTATTAACATCTGCAACCATAGCTATGCTGAGTGCCTCTTCTGCTGCTGGAAGTGTTACACCTTTGACACCCAGTAGTAGTACAACTGCATCAATTTCTAGCCCCAGTAGTAGTATCAGCCCCTAAGGAACCCATCAGTCTATGAAATCCACAGTTTGGAGATACTTCACTCAGGATCCAAAAGCTAAGAATGTTTCTATCTGTTGTCTGTGTAAGAATCAAATAAGCAGAGGGAAAGCAGGCTTTCGCCTAGGCTCTCCTCATTGGGGTCCCACCTGAACAACCACAGATCTGACTGAGAGATAATCAACAGGTCAGAGGTGCCACAACTAGCAGCAGGAGGCTATGGGATACACAATAGAAGTTCTGTTGATGTGTCAGAGAATGTGCCAAGGTTTTCTGCTCCTGCTGCAGAGGAGTATGACTGAGTTTGTTTTTGGAGATGACCAGACCCGCATATGCTGCCACCACCTCCACTAGTGATAGTGTTAAAGTAATAGTTACACAGTTCTACTGTGTACTGCCATCCCACACTTACTAAGTTCTTAGAGGTCAAAACCTACACAGAAATAATCCAAAGTATGCCTATGTAAAAGTAAACTTCTCAAAATGTTGGCGGTTGACATACTGCCCCTTTCTTTTGTTGAAAGCAGAGGCTTTAAAGAACTGATGTGGTGCATTGCACCCAAACAGCAGTTATTTTTTCAAGGGTGGTTGTGCCAATATTATTTAAGCAGGAAGTTAGTGTTTTGGACAAAGGCACTTGGCCTGCTAACAATTTTTTTAAGGCATATGTTGCTGTAGGGCTCACAACTTTGACTTCCAGCTATTTATTTCTCCACTTAAGCCCTCAGAAGAAATCTAGCAGTCAAAGAAAACCTAGGTGAAATATGGAAAACTTCTTGCGTGGAATTTATTGGCAGTGGCAAAAAGGAGACAAATGTATTTTCTATGGGTGGGAGTTTTCATTAAAAAAGGACATTTTTTTTGCCCATCCCTACTAAGTTCCTTAAGTACTCTTGTGTGTATGCCATCCTCCTAGCAAGGTGAGGAATCTGGAAGTTGTTTGGTCCAAATAGTGAGTATGCTTTCTGCATTCCCTGCTCTTTTTTACCATTGTCTCTCTCTGTACCTCACATTTTCACTCTTTCTTTTCTTTCTTTCTCAGAATCTCTGTCCCCTATTGTCTGAGTATCCTCCATGCTCTGTCTCTCTCTTTCTTTCTGCATGGTTCTGTGACTGCAAGAGGAGAGTAGAACAAGGTTAAGGCATCAGTGAGGCTAATACTAACAAGAGGTGCTATTCTGGAGCAAATCAACTGCACTATAGAAAATAAACATAAATAATTTACATTGATTTAAATAGAGATGTTAACCAAATGAATGCTAGACCCCAATTTAAATGTATGGGAAATGTATTACTTTGTGAAGTAAGACTGGATTGTTGCAGTGCATGTGTGCTTATGTGACTCGGTGGACTATGGAACAAGGCTGTGGTGACAGATTGTGTGTGATTATGGGACTACCAGTTGGACAAGGCTGGGCAAAGCTGTGTTTGGGTGGTTGTGTTGTGAACAGTGAGACATGACAGGTGTCGGTGTATGTGTGATTCTGTGACTACCAGGGTGACAGTGGAACAAGTGTGAGATGTCAGTGTATTTATGATTCTGTGACTACAAGTGAACAGTAGAACATGGCTGGGTTTGCAGACAGTTTATCTGTGCTTCTGTGGCTACCAATGGCAAGCAGAACAAGTCTGGCGCTTCACGCATTGTCTGATTCTGTGACTACCAGTGAAACATTGGAATAAGGATGGGGTGTCTGCAACATTTAAATCCAGTCCCAAGCCATTCAGTTTGTAGGTTGACATTTTTTATGTGGGATTTTATATAAAGATCCAGGAAATCTACATCTACTGCACTACTGTGATCTATGAAATAATGCAATTCTTGACAAAGAATTCCTAAAATAAAATAATGCTGTCACTGATCTTGCAAATGTAAAGGTTTCAGATAAAAAGCAAATCTTTCATAAGGGTTCCCTTTAATTTTCCAGAAACTAGACTTGTTCACGGCAAAAACATCTGGTAAAATTCGATTTCGTACAAATTTTTTTAAATCTTTTTTTTATTTGGAGGGTCCGCATTTCGGACCGGACCTGTTTGACTCGGATGAAATTCGGCAATAGTCGAATTCAAAATACTTTAAAATATACAATAAAACATGTAAATTAAATAAATAAAAATAAATGGAAACATTTCCATGGTCTAAATGAAGATGGTGGAACAGGGTAAGGTGGACCTTTAGCCTTATGGTATTGTAGATGAGTCATGGATGTAGCTATTCGAAGGAAGAAGGAAGACTGGGGATGACTGGTGCAGGGCGGACTCAGCAACACTGTAGATGTAGCCCGCAGCAAACTGCAGGACATTGGAGCAGGCAGGACTCAGTAGATAGATGAATTTTGTTAGAATTGTAATGGAAGGTAGGTGCGAGGACCGGGTCGCCTTCCGCCTTAGTCCCCGGGTCTCTCCTTCTCAACGCCGGACTGGCGCCGTCGAGTGCACCGGTCGAGCAAATCAGCGTTCCGGAGGTCGACTCAAAGCGGCGTCGAACCTCGGGAAGACCGATTCCGCCTCGAAAGGATGCGGCTACCGGAGGGGTCACGGCACTCGAACACCATCGAACAAGCGCAGGACCGAATCAGGCAAAATGTAGCAGGAAACAAAGTGGATATATTCCCAGCCGTTCGAGCACTCCGGTGCTCGACTCGAAGGTTGGAGCTTAGGCAGGAAACCAAAGGGCAGAGTCCACATTGCCGCCTGACAGGATACAGAGGTCAGTAGCGGGATCCTGGCAGCAGACGGACGAACGTACAGGAACCTGGTTCGAATGGGCGGCAGAGTGGCCACTTTTACCACAGGAACAGACAGACTCCAGGACTCTGGTTCACTCCAAAAGTAACACACTTTATTGAACAAGACTCTCAACTTTTATACAGTTTACAACATGGTACCACAATAGGAAGGGGAAGGGCTAGGCATTCTAATGCAGGCTTGGCCCAGGGACCAATCCAACACAATGGGCATATACAACAGACCAATGGTGACAGTGAACAATGGACCAATGGCAGGGGGAACAGAGGGACCAATGGTAGCCAAGGGAAACAGACCAATGGGAGATGGGTTACTGAGCACACTATTGACAATGGTACAATTAACATGATTAATCAACGTCTGGACAAAGACAATGGACTGACTAGAGGGAATACACATCTGAGAACTGGGCCAGGGGTTGAAGCACGTACACACTAGTTTGAATATGCGGCTTCAACCCTGGCCAATCAGTGTGCGCAGTGAGTTGTACGTCGGCCAATCCGGTGTCGACTCACTGCCTCCGGTTTCCCGCGTTCGAGATGGCGTGGATACCTCGAACAAAGGAATCGGGGAACCACCGGATTCGGTGTTCGTGTATCCCTCATACATTATACCCTACAATACATTAGACTTTCGACATTCTACAATATACAAACGTACAACATTCGACATAAAAACCTTTTGACATAATGTTAGGGGAACCCCTATCAGAGTTCAAATAAGGCCACAGGGCCATAGTCTTTAAGAAAATTGTTCGTGGTCCAGACAAGGGCCTAAGTAACGGATAACATCCGTTACAAGAATAGACTACAAAAATGAGGATGACTGGTGCATGGCGGACTCAGGATGACAGCAAGACTGTAGATGTGCTGAGCAGCGCACACCCACAAATCTGCTATCCCAAAGAGCTTTTGTCATGTTAGCAACACTTTAGATGTAGCCAGCAGCAACCTGCAGAGCACTGGAGCAGGCAGGGCTCACTAGATAGATGACTTTTGTTTGAACAGACTACAAAATTGAGGATGACCGGTGCAGAGTGGCCTCGGGATGACAGCAACACTGTAGATGTAGCCAGCAGCAAACTGCAGAACACTGGAGCAGGCAGGACTCTTTAGATAAATATATATAAGACTTTTGTTAAATAGACTTCAAAACTGAGGATGACTGGTGCAGGGCTGACTCAGGATGACAGCAACACTGTAGATGTAGCCAGCGGAAAACTGCAGAACACTGGAGCGGGCTGGACTCAGTAGACGGATACCGCAGACCTTTTGAGAAGAGACGAAAAACAATAGAGCAAGACTGGACAACCTAAATACTGGGACAACAATGTAGACTTTTGTCATGGATTTCATGTAAAGAAAGACAGACACGAATATAAAATATAAATCCACCTTTATTTAATAAGTACAGTAATAAAACTATAGCCCACACAGAACTGCAGACAAATGTAAATAGGACCCAAGGTCCCTCCGGAGCTGCACACTGCACTACTCCAGATCTCGAGACTAGGGAAGTGGCACAAGTGGGACAACAGAAGAATGGTAGAATATGTGCAAGTTACCACTTGGTCTGCGAATGGAGGCAACAGAGAGCGAGCTCAGACCAGAGTCAGGAGGCACTGAGACTTCAGGTCAGGAAAGCAGGTAGTGTGTGGAGCGAGTAGGCAGCCAGAGTCACATGTCAGACAAGCCGGAGACTACACTGAGCAAGAGTAACCAGGCCACTGGTAAGGCAACTGGAGGCTACACTGAGAAGGTAGTAGCCAGGGCCACTGGTCAGGCAAGCAGGGGTCATACACAGAGCGAGTAGTCAGCCAGAGCCACAGGTCTGTCAGAGTGCCTTTCCATTCGGCCTGCGCCATTCGGCCAGGAGCAGAGTCCTGGACTGATGCTCCGGTGTCACTAGCTGCTTTCCTCTTTGCCTGCGTCCTGGTTGCATATGGTTCCTTGTTACTGGCATCATGAATCAGGTACTTGCCTGGACGCATGTTATAGGCCCAGCCTGGGGGACCTAATTGGTCTAACCTTCTCCTACTCCTTTATAAGCCTCTCTGGGCCTGTGTATCATTACCCTTACGTTGGTGTTCAGTGCAGTTCTAGTTCCTGTTGCTCCTGTATCCCAGTATGACCCAGCCTGTCATATCTGGTGCTCACCTGTGGCTCTGTCTGTTCACTCCACTGTGTGGCTCCATTCCCCACAGACATCCATCCTGGTGCAGACCTGGGGCTCTGGCAGACTTCGACCTTACTGACTGCAGGCGTGAGTCAGTAGTCTCCATTGTTGCCATCCTTATTGGAGACAAGCTCTTTCTTACTGACTGCAGGCGTGAGTCAGTAGTCTCCCTTGTTGCTACATTATGAGAGACTGTAGGTTCTGTGTGCGTTCCACCTACGTCCCTGAGACTACCAGCTGGCTTTGGCCTAGTCTCCAGCAGACGTGGTTGACCCGTTGGCAGGCTCCTATTTCTGATAGAGTCGCTAGCCTCTCCAGTCACCCTCTGCTTATAGTATATTCACTTATTGCCTATTGTTTATTATCCTAATAAAGGTGATTTTAATTATACCGTCTGACTCCTTGTCTTGCTTGAGAAAAGTAACAAGGTCAAAACCAATGTGGGTAGTCAGACAAGCCGGGGTGATACGGAGATCGAGTAGTCAGCCAGAGCCACAGGTCAGAACTAATGTGGGTAGTCAGACAAGTCGTGGTCATACACAGAGCAAATACTCAGACAGGCACGGATCACAACGGAGCAAGCAGAAGCTATCAGGAACACCACGTAAGGGCAATGACTCCCAGGCCCAAGGAGGTTTATAAAGGAGCAGAAGGAGGCGGGACCCAATTAGGCCACCCAGAATAGGCCCATAAACAGGCATCTGGCTAGTGTCTGTTACCTGAAGACAGCAATGAGGAAATGACTGGAGGCCATGCCGGCCAGCGGCCATACAGAGGTAGGAAGCACAGGAACACTTAGCCTCTAAGGGATACTGTGATAGTACCCCCCACACACTTTAAAGGGATAGTAATGTTTCATAATAAAAGCAGCTGTAATTAATCATCATAGTATTTGGGCCTAGGAGATTGTTCTTTCATTTCTGTCTGAGTTGTAGTTCAAGAGTAATTGAATTATAAAGTATCCCCCTCCCGCCCCTTTTACTGATGTAACACTGCTCACCTCAGAGCAGTAGGGAGTGTCCAGGTAGATTGCAGAGAGGGACAATCTTCAATTAAGATAAGGGAAAAAGTTACTCTTGAACTACAACTGTCACAGTATCGAAATAACACTCTCTATGGCTCAAATATTATGAAGATTAATTGGAGCTGCTGTTTTTGTGAAACATTACTATCACTTTAACGCCCTCTCCTGCGCGGAAGAGGACCAGCACTAGAGGCGGTGCGGGAGTGGAATTCACAGAGAAGGGATGATGCATGGAGAGCTCTCTTAGTGACCCAGGAATGCTCCTCAGGTCCATATCCTTTCCAATGCACCAGATGTTGTACCTGGCCTCTAACGCTGAGAGTATCCAAAATACTTTGTACCTCATACTCCTCATGATCCCCCACTTGGACAGGTCTGGGACAGACAGGAGCAGTAGTATATCTGTTACTATCACGGTCCCCGTGATCCCCTGTCAATCTCTTCTGTTGTTACCTGTGCAATGGAGGAGGCTGATTGGCCCGCCCAGGATGTTCCTTTATATACTGGGTTTTGGGCACTTGTCAGATGCCCTTTCGTGGTGTTCCAGAGCCACAGGTCAGAACTAATGTGGGTAGTCAGACAAGTCGTGGTCATACACAGAGCAAATACTCAGACAGGCACGGATCACAACGGAGCAAGCAGAAGCTATCAGGAACACCACGTAAGGGCAATGACTCCCAGGCCCAAGGAGGTTTATAAAGGAGCAGAAGGAGGCGGGACCCAATTAGGCCACCCAGAATAGGCCCATAAACAGGCATCTGGCTAGTGTCTGTTACCTGAAGACAGCAATGAGGAAATGACTGGAGGCCATGCCGGCCAGCGGCCATACAGAGGTAGGAAGCACAGGAACACTTAGCCTCTAAGGGATACTGTGATAGTACCCCCCACACACTTTAAAGGGATAGTAATGTTTCATAATAAAAGCAGCTGTAATTAATCATCATAGTATTTGGGCCTAGGAGATTGTTCTTTCATTTCTGTCTGAGTTGTAGTTCAAGAGTAATTGAATTATAAAGTATCCCCCTCCCGCCCCTTTTACTGATGTAACACTGCTCACCTCAGAGCAGTAGGGAGTGTCCAGGTAGATTGCAGAGAGGGACAATCTTCAATTAAGATAAGGGAAAAAGTTACTCTTGAACTACAACTGTCACAGTATCGAAATAACACTCTCTATGGCTCAAATATTATGAAGATTAATTGGAGCTGCTGTTTTTGTGAAACATTACTATCACTTTAACGCCCTCTCCTGCGCGGAAGAGGACCAGCACTAGAGGCGGTGCGGGAGTGGAATTCACAGAGAAGGGATGATGCATGGAGAGCTCTCTTAGTGACCCAGGAATGCTCCTCAGGTCCATATCCTTTCCAATGCACCAGATGTTGTACCTGGCCTCTAACGCTGAGAGTATCCAAAATACTTTGTACCTCATACTCCTCATGATCCCCCACTTGGACAGGTCTGGGACAGACAGGAGCAGTAGTATATCTGTTACTATCACGGTCCCCGTGATCCCCTGTCAATCTCTTCTGTTGTTACCTGTGCAATGGAGGAGGCTGATTGGCCCGCCCAGGATGTTCCTTTATATACTGGGTTTTGGGCACTTGTCAGATGCCCTTTCGTGGTGTTCCTGATCCTGAGTCTTGTTGCTGTTTGACCATTCCGTTGTTCCTGCTCGTGATTGACCCGGCTCTGGCTGACGTTCCTGCTCCGTGATTGACCCGGCTCTGGCTGACGTTCCTGCTCCGTGATCGTTTCCTGTGTTCCTGTGTGATTCCGGTCACCGTCTGGCGACATTCTGAACTGTGTTTGTGTCGCTCTGGCTAATCCTCTCTCTATTCCACCAAGCTGTTGCCTGAGCCAGTCCTCATAGCACTGCTGAGCTGTAGTCTTCCTTACCGAACCTGCATTAACCCTTGCTGTGCCGGTTGCCTTCGTTATTTGAGCCTGTTCTCATACACTTGCCAGGCCAGTGTGTTCCGATTGAGCCATTTAACACTTACTGAGCCTGTGCCTTACCGACCTAGCCTACCTATTCACACTAGCAGAGCTGTTGTCCGCCCCGGTGCACGTGCAGCGCCGCGGTCACGCCGGTTGGCGTTGGTACCTCCATTAGGCTCTTGCAGTGCGTGCTCCGTAACGGCACCGGAAGGGTGTCCCGGCTCTGGTCTTCGAGTGCTCAATGTGTTAATCGATCTGCCGTGCTACCAGTTACTTTGGCTCACTATTGCTTGTGCAGTGATTGCTCCGTTCTCGCACCCAAAGGGTGTTTAGGGCTCTAGTCCCGTTGGCACACGCAGGGTTACATCCGTGAGAGTATTGAGGGCGATTCAGGTTCTGGTTAGCTCCTGCAGTGGCTTTACTCCTGATTATCCCACTAAGGTGGTATAGGCTCAGCTCTGGTCAGGCACTGATCATTTTGGGGCGTTCTTTGCAAGATACCTGAGAGTGATTAGTCCAGTCACACAATACACCCTCCTTGCACCACCTAGAGACTGATATTACCTTCTGGGCGTTGGTCAATCAGTTTGCTAAACTATTCAGTTTCTCCACATTAACCCCTGTAGATATTACTTGCCTGATCTATATATCTACGCTATACTTATATCACGGTGCCCGTGATTGCTGCATTTCCTGGTCTGTCACCAGTAGGGGGCTTCCATTGGCTGCCTGCCTTTAGCCCGCCTCATATTGCCCTATTTAAACCTGGATTGGGCACCCTTTGGGGGCCCTTTCGTGTTGTTTCTGACCTTTATCGCTATCACTATGTCCAGTGATACTTGGGCCTCTTTTCCTTTGTTCCTGAGTTCCTGATTGTAGCTGTTCCAGTACCTCCTGTATGCTGAGTTGTTCCAGTCCTGGTTCCGGCCTAGTCCTCTGGGGTTGCAGTTCCTGCTGACCATCTTCACTGCTGTTTCCTGACCTGACTGATCGTTCTGCTGGTTCCTGTCATCTCCTGGCCTGTCTCCTGTAATCCTGGCGACCTTCTGCTTGGTCGCGTCGGCGACATTGCTTGTCAGTCCCAGCATACGGACGCTGACTTGCTCCAAAGCCTTGCGGCTACACGATTCAGTTGTTGGTCCCAGCGTGCGGACGCTGGTTTGCTCCAAAGCCTTGCGGCTACACGATTCAGTTGTTGGTCCCAGCGTGCGAACGTTGGTTTGCTCCAAAGCCTTGCGGCTACACGATTCAGTTATTGGTCCCAGCGTGCGGACGCTGGTTTGCTCCAAAGCCTTGCGGCTACACGATTCAGTTGTTGGTCCCAGCGTGCGGACGCTGGTTTGCTCCGAAGCCTTGTGGCTATATGATTCACTAGTTGGTCCAGTGTGCGGACACTGGTTTGCTCCAAAGCCTAGCGGCTATACGATTCACTTGTTGGTCCAGTGTGCGTACACTGGTTTGCTCCACAGCCTTGCGGCTATACGATTCAGTTGTTGGTCCCAGCGTGTGGACGCTGGTTTGCTCCAAAGCCTATCGGCTATACGATTCACTTGTAGGTCCAGTGTGCGGACACTGGTTAGCTCCAAAGCCTTGCGGCTACATGATTCAGTTGTTGGTCCCAGTGTGCGGACGCTGGTTTGCTCCAAAGCCTTGCGGCTATACGATTCACTTGTTGGTCCAGTGTGCGGACACTGGTTTGCTCCAAAGCCTTGCGGCTACACGATTCAGTTGTTGGTCCCAGTATACGGTCACTGGTTTGCTCCAGAGCATAGTGGGCATCCGATTCCCTTGTTGGTCCCAGTGTGCGGACACTGGTTTGCTCTTAAGGTCTTAGTCACTACTGGCATTATCATCCAACAGCTATTGGTACCACTGGGCTGCCTTGCCTGGTATTGGTAAGGCCGGTAGAACCTTGCTCCGCATTCCTCTTGAGGTTGCCTTACCCGGTATTGGCAAGGCCGGTAGAGCCTACACCGCAGGTTACTGGGCTGCCTTGCCCGGTATTGGTAAGGCCGGTAGAACCTTGCACCGCATCCCATCTGAGGTTGCCTTACCCGGTATTGGCAAGGCCGGTAGAGCCTACACTGTGTATTTATTGGGGCTGCCTTGCCCGGTATTTAGGTAAGGCCGGTAGAACGTTGACGCTATTTAATCTGCAGGTTGCCTTACCCGGTATTGGCAAGGCCGGTAGAGCCTATTATTCTATTGTCCCAGACTGTCCTGTCCGGTATATTGACAGGACCTGTAGAGTCTGTATATTGTAATTGCCATTCACTCTTGGTATATATGTATGTAATTGCTATTCTAAGTGATAATTTTAATCATTTCAATAAAGTTGTGTTTTTACCTAAAACTTGTGTCTGAGAGTCATAACAAACCGTGACAACTTATTTGGCCCTGTATATTGCCATTACTATTCTTGGCCCCCAGGGGCTCTGTTCATTTACATTTATTTCAATAAAACTGTGTTTTTACTCTACCTGTGTCTGAGTGTCAGAAAACCGTAACAGTTACAGACCAATGGTTTCAGTAGCGACACATGGAAAGCATTATAGATGCGCATATTAGCAGGGAGTTCAAGGGCATAGGTTACGGGGTTAATCCTGCGGAGAACCCGAAAGGGGTCCACAAATCGGGGAGCCAGCTTTTTACAAGGCACCTGGAGATGGAGATTGCATGATGACAGCCATACTCTCTCTCCCACCTGGAACACTGGAGCCGGTAGCCGTCTACGGTCAGCTTGTCTCTTATAGCACAATGTGGAACTCTTCAGGGATCTCAGAACTCGTACCCGTGTGGAGTGGAGCACCTTTAAGTGCTCGTCTAGTGCAGGAATATTCTGAGCCTCGAAAGACTCTGGCAGCAGCGAAGGTTGGAACACGCAGTTAATCAGAAAGGGTGAGTTCTGAGAAGAGTAATTGACTGCACTATTTCTGGTCAGCTACGCCCACGATAACAGGTTCCTCCAGTTGTCATGATGGTCAGAAATGAAACAACGGAGAAACTGTTCCAGCGCTTGATTAGACCTTTCTGTGGCACCGTTAGAATGTGGATGATAAGCGGAGGAGAACGAGAGCTGGATCCCCATCTGACCACAAAAGGTTCTCCAGAAACGTGGCACAAACTGGCTCCCACGATCCGAGACCACCACTTTGGGTATACCATGGAGAAAAACCACCTCCTTTGCAAAGATCTCAGCCAACTCCTTAGAGGAGGGGAGTCCCTTCAGTGACTCAAAATGGGCCATTTTGGAGAATCTGTCCATAATCATCAGGATGACCGTGTAACCCTCTGAGACAGGCAACTCTACCATAAAGTCGATTGACAAAGGATGCTCCCCATTAGGAGGCCAACCGGCAGGTGTCTAGGAATCTTGGTCTGCGCACAAGTGGAACATGCGGCAACAAATGAGGAACAATCTGCCTTCAAGCTGGACCACCAAAAGAGTCTGGTCATAGACCATATCAGCTGGTCTCTACTAAAATGTCCTGCAGCCTTAGAGTAATGGTATGTCTCAAGTAATCTGGTACGGAGGGATTCTGGCACCAAACATTTCCCATTAGGCTTCTCTGCCGGGGCGGAAGCTTGAGCAGCCAAAATCTCCTTGCCCAGTGTAGATGTAATACTGGTACGTACCGTAGCCAGGATGCGTTTAGGAGGAATAATAGGCACCGAAGGAGACTCCTCCTGGTACTCAGCCCCAAATTGTCGAGAGAGAGCATCTGCTCTAATATTTTTGGTGCCAGGCAGGTAAGAAACCACAAAATTAAACCCTGAAGGAATAAGGCCCATCTGGTCTGACGTGAAGACAACCTCTTTGCCTCAGACAAGTATATGAGGTTCTTGTGATCTGTCAATATCAGAATAATCTCTGTAGTACCCTCCAACAGATATTGCCATTCTTTCAGGGCAAGGATGATGGCGAGTAACCCCCGGTTGCCTACATCGTATAAACTCTAAACCTTAGTTTCTTAGAGAATAAACCTCACGGAAGCAATGGTTTCCCAGGGCCCACACACTGGGACAACAAGGCGTCCACTCCAGACTCTGAAGCATCAACCTCCAGAGTGAAAGGAAGGGTGGGACAATATCGGAGCTTTGGCAAAAGCCGACTTCAGATCCTCAAATGCCTGCAAGTCCTCAGATGACCAGTTTGAAGGATTAGTTCCCTTCTGAGTTATGTCCATGAGAGGTTTGACTATAGTGAAGAAGTTTCGAATGAACTTCCTGTAGTAATTTGTGAAGCCCAGGAATCTCTGTATGGATCTTAGCCCCATGGGCCTTGTTCTTCTCCACCAACAAGGGATAAATTTGGTCCCTAGGAGGTCTGGCCCCTGGTACCAGATCAACAGTACAATTGTAGGGCCTGTGTGGCTGCAATGTACTGGCCTCTACCTTATTAAATAACAACTTGTAGGCCTGATACGCAGCAGGTAACAAGGTAGAGGTACACAATATTCTCGTAGGCCGCTGGAGGCAAGACTTCATGTATTGAAAAGACCAAGACAGAATATCGCAAGTCTTCCACTCAATTCTTGGGTTGTGAGTCTGTAAACAGGGAAAATCCAGAATGATGGAATGATGGGGAGAATGTATGACTTGGAACTGTTGTGTCTCCACATGAAGTGCCCCTTAGAGACAAGGGATGAGTCTCATGTGTAATGTGTGCCGGCTGTAGGGGTAGGACGTAAATGGCCTCAGTTGCCAATGGAGCTGACTGAGGCAGCAATTGGCTAGAGTGCTTGGCCACAAAGTCTGCATCCATAAAAGCCCACTGCCCCGGAGTGCAGTAGTGCCAGAGCCACTACAGATGACTCTGCCCAGGACAATACTACTTCAAGGATAGGTTTGTCCTGAAGTCTATCTGGGGACTGTGAAATTCCACCCAGGATCTGTCCCCTACATGACCCTATGTGCGAGAGCTCTCCCAGACAAACGGGACAAGCACGCAATACATGACCTGGCTCTCCTCAGTATAAGCAAAGGCCCCTCCTCCACTGACAGGCATGTGAAGCCTAGCTGCATTGGTTACCCCCCTGGTGGGGTCAGAACTGGGAGGTATGGGAGGCAGGGGAGGACAGGGTGGGCGTGCGAAGCAAGGTGCCAACCGAGGCAACGGTTTCTGTACATGCTTCTTGAATGAAGGCCTCTCATAAATTCTCATCTCTAACAAGTTGGTGACTGAGATTAGTTCCTCAAGATCACCAGGCAGGTCACGGGCTGCCGTCTCATCTTTAATGGCGTCACACAAGCCCTGAGAGAATGCCGCTACCTCCACTGCCAGAGTATGAAACTCTATAGTTTACTCCACCACTGTACGTGAGCCCTGTTGTATTGTCATGAGTCGTTAGACCACGGAGGTTGTTCACCCAGGAACATCAAAGACTCTCTGAATCAAGGCCACAAATTCAGTAAAGTTATGAATTATGGGTTTTTCAGTCTCCCATAATGGGATGGCCCAGGCCAATGCCTTGCCAGACAGGAGTGAGATCAGGAATCCCACCTTACTTCACTCAGTAGGAATGCATGTGGTACCATCTCCAAAAAAATTCCCAGCTGATTCAGGAACCCCCGGCCCAGAGTAGGTTCCCCATCAAATCTTTGGGGTAATGGAGCGGAGCCCGACAAACCTCTAGTCATGCCAGCTTCAGAGGTTGTGGCCACAACCGGCGCTGGTACTGGAGATGCCACCAGTTGTTGGGTAAAGCGATCGAGGTGAGCCATGTGATTTAACAGTGTCTGTATAGCAAAAGACAACTGATCTATTCTCTGATCTTGAGAATCCATCCTGGATAGGATGCTTAGATTAGGTGGACTGCCTTCAGTAGACATGGCCCTTACATACTGTCACGGTTTTCAGGTAAAGAAGGACAAACACGAATATAAAATATAAATCCACCTTTATCTAATAAGTACAGTAATAAAACTATAGCCCACACAGAACTGCAGACAAATGTAAATAGGACCCAAGGTCCCTCCGGAGCTGCACACTGCACTACTCCAGATCTCGAGACTAGGGAAGTGGCACAAGTGGGACAACAGAAGAATGGTAGAAAATGTGTCACTACTTGGTCTGCAAACGGAGGTAACAGAGAGCGAGCACAGACCAGAGCCAGGAGGCACCAAGATTACAGGTCAGGAAAGCAGGTAGTGTAGGGAGCGAGTAGGCAGCCAGAGTCACAGGTCAGACAAGATGCGGACTACACTGAGAGAGAGTAACCAGTCCACTGGTCAGGCAACCGGAGACTATGCTGAGCAAGTAGGAGCTAGGGCCACTGGTCAGGCAAACCGAGGAGTACAAGGAGCGAAAGTAACCAGGCACTCAGGAAAGGCAACCAGATGCTACACTGAGCAGGTAGTAGCCAGGGCCACTGGTCAGGCAAGCCGGGGTCATACACAGAGCGAGTAGTCAGCCAGAGCCACAGGTCAAAACCGATGTGGGTAGTCAGACAAGCCGGGGTCATACACAGAGCGCATATTCAGACAAGCACGAATCACAAATGAGCAAGCAGACGCTATCAGGAACATCACGTAAGGGCAATGACTCCTAGGCCCAAGGAGGTTTATAAAAGAGCAGAAGGAGGCGGAATACAATTAGGCCACCTAGAATAGGCCCATAAACAGGCGTCCGTGCTAGTGCCTGTTACCTGAAGACGGCAATGAGGAAGTGGCCAGAGGCCATGCCGTCCAGCGGCAATACAGAGGTAAGAAGCACAAGAACACTTAGCCTCTAAGGGAGACTGTGATAACTTTAAATTCCTCCCTGTGTCCCACCAGGTCAGGGGGGTGTCCTCTGCCGAAACTACCACGGTTCTAGAGCTGAGTAAGCTGGAGCGCTCAGCGTATTATGGTACTATAAATGATGAAGTCTTTTTTTTTTTTTTTTTCAATCTGCATCGAACCTGGAAGCATGGTATCCCAGCTCTGGCAGGCTGACTTTTAAAAAAAAAAAAATTTGCTCCATGAGCTGGGGGCCAAGTGAGAGCGCTGGGGGCTAAGTATATTTCCTGTTACTGAAAATACCCGCTCACTCTGGACAGTGGTTTGTGGGAAAGAAAGCAAATCCTGGGCCACCAGGGACAAAGAAGGCCACACAGCCCTCTTTTTATCTCACAAATGCAAAGGATCTGTACTTGGGGGCAAAGAAGGTTCCGCAAGGTAAGCCTTAACCTCAAACTCTGCACTTTTTCTATTTATGGAGAACTGTTTGTTTTGTCCGAAGCATAATCTGTCCATTGCCTCAGCATAAAAAGCAGCAGCTGCTCCACTGGAACAAGATGAAGTGCTACTGGCGCTGCTACTGATAGGTCCCGGAAGACCACCAAACTCCTCATACTCATCTGCGGAATCTTCTTCCACCTCTTGTGACTGCATTCTGTTTTTTCTTTGCCTCTCACGTACCTTCGCTATCAATTTTTCCCTCCAGGCAGTAAGGGAATTGGAACTAAGTGCCATCTTGCCTTTGATTCGAGGATCGCAAATTGTGGCAAGCATTAACTCGGGACAATTGTCCATGTGCTCGTCCATGCTCCGAGTCAGTTCCTTTTTCTGCCTCATTAGAAAGGCAGCAACATTGGGAATTATATTACCCTCAGCACCAGTCAAGCGTTCCCTATGGGCAAGGAAATCGTCAGTTTTTAATGAGAAGTGTGTGAAGAGGGGAATGACTTCAGCCAGGCTAGTGTTCTCTTTGCGTAAAAGTTCCGTCAAAGCACAGAAAGGCGTGATGACTGTCACTAACTGTTCCATCAAGGCCCAGTCAGCCCTGTCCAGTGTTCTGTTACTGCCAATGAAATAGTGACATGACATGAATGCCTTTTTCTGTTCCAGGATACTCTCTAGCATATTTAAGGTGGAATTCCACCTGGACCCAACATCTTGTTTTAAGAGGTGCTCTGGGAGGTCTGCCTTTTTCTGTTCCTCCCTGAGGAGCTGGCTATCTTTTGCTCTCCGATGGAATTGGCCAGCAATTTGTCAACACGTCTCCAGAAGTGCTGACAACCTTCCAGTTTTACTGCCATCCTCGAGAACAGCCTTCACTACCAGATGCAAGACATGCGCACAAACCCCATTTGTGCCTGCCTGATCCCCTAGCCACTGCATCACCATGTTCTGCAGTGCTTTGCAAATTTTATCTGAGGTATGCTGATGATCCATTATCTCAGCATGGAGGAGGACAGAGTGGTGCCCCTGCTTAGCTACTGCACCTGAACTTGTCTGTAAGATGTGTCATTGCTACACATTAGGCTGCCACCAATGCGCAGTCAATGACTGGAAGCCATGTTGGCCACTTGGAGCACTCCATAAGCCAGTGGAAAAGTGCACCAGCCTTTCCTAACAGGTCCTTCAAAAGCCCAAAGCAGAATTTTATATTGGGGTGCGACAGCCTCCATAAGTTACTGGAAGGGCTCCCCGTCCACTAAATTAAAAGTAGCACCCCCAATGGCTATGAGCTATGCAATGAGACGTGTGATTTTTGGGGACTGCTGTCTGTACATCCCCTTTGAATGAAACCCACCAAAATCTTCCAGTGTGGCCTGTATTAATTTTGGGATGGGCTGTGACTGTATGCTCTTAGGACCAGATGTGGCATGATCCCCCTGCCCTTTCCCTGCCTACTGATGGTGAGTGTGACACTGGTATATATAGTAGTGCCACTTTCTGCACTTATCAACACTGACTTGTGGTAGTTGTTCAGGTGTTGGTTCATCACGGATGACCCAACACCATCCCACGGCTGACTTGCCTGCCACACAATTTGCATTTCGCTAGCCGGCCATCACCAAGTGTCACAAAATTCTCCCATGCTTTGGAGCAATGGATGACTCTGCCAGTTGACATGGAAGCTGCTGGAGAAGAAAAAACTGAGGTGAAACTTTCTTCATTGTCACATGCTGGAGCAACCTCACTATGCTTTTTGCTTCTACATACCTTTACAGGGGTATTAGTAGAACCAGACATGGCAGCAGGGATGTTGTGACTGGGATTAGAGGAGGATTGTGGAGTAACAGTGGTGGCGGAGACACTAGCAGGTACTACCTGCCTGGGAGACGCAACTGGAACTGGAGAGGCAGGAGTTGAGTTCTCAATAGAAGAGACAATTGTAGCTGGAGAAAAATGAGAAAATCAAGCCATGGGGAAAAAAATCAAGCTCAGTGGAAGAATCAAGCTCAGGAGGCCTTGGTCCCTCTTGTTCTTCTTCTACCTCTTGTAGGTTTGGACAGGAAGAAAAAATCATCATCAGCAGATTTTGGGGAGACCTGATGAATTGCCTCTTCTGCCTGGTAGGTTCCGGGAAATGGTAAACTACTATCTCCCTCACCCTCAATAACATTGTTTGGAGAAGATATGCTCTCAGTGGCAGTGACAGTGGCATCAGGAGGAATTTCCTCCAAATACTGCAATAATTCCCATTTGGGCTGCTTATACGGACATTCGCTGTAAAAATCCCATTTGATACTGCCCACAGTTTCCAAACAGTAGTGTTCAACACGCTAGGTGTCCCCAGGTTTATAGAACTGGCTGTAGCGGAGGTGGTAATGGAACTGGCAGTGGCATTAGTCATTGTGCAGGTGGTTCTGGGGGGGATCATCACAAAACGGCTGACGAAGAGAAACAGATGTCGGCTGCTTCATGGTCTCAGAGGAGGACCTGGACCTCTCTACCCTGCTAGTAGAGGTAAAACGACCTGCAGTTCCCTTCTTATTTTTATTTTTTAGCTTGAAGTGCTGCTGCTGAGTCTGACTAGTACTACTGACAGTCCTCCTCTTTAGCCGCCTGCTGCTTCTGGCTCTGCCCAAAAGCAACAGCACTGTGGTAGTGTTGGTGGTTGCTGGGTCACTGCAGCTAGTACCAGGACGAGAAACATCAGGTTGTTCACTAGGACTCAAATCCATTACAGATAGGTCAGTAGTGTACTACAATAATCTTAAAACTTTAAAACCTGGCCACACGACAACTGTCACACTCAGGGCTTATAATTTTAAGTCCTTTGCTACTAGCCAGACCTGAAAAGTTACTCGCCACTGCAAGCCAAAACATACCAACCAGGACTGAATTTCTACTCGCTAGGGTTAGTGGCGAGTGGAAATTTTGAGCCCTGGTCACACTGGCTGTGTCACTCTGAATTATTTACACAAATCCCTAATACTTTACTTTTAAACAGGAACAAAGATGACTTGCGGTGGCAATAAGGAACTTCTGCTGGATGCCTGCCAGCCTACACAAATGTCACACTGGTTGTATCAATTTACACAAATTCCTAATATTTTTCTTTTAAACAGGAACAAAGATGACTTGCAATGGCCGTAAGACACTAATACTGGATGCCTGCCTAAACAACTGTCAGATTGGCTGTGTAACTTTAAAAAAAAACAAAAAACAAACAGCTCCTGACAGTGGCAATAAGGCACTAGACTGGCTGGCTAATAAGGCACTGGACTGACACTAGACTGGCTATAAGGCACTAGACTTGGTAGTAAAATCACTTATTTCTGGACACTCTTTCGCTCTCCTTCTTCTCTCTGTGAGCTCCAACAACAGACTAACAGGAAATGCAGGTTGTCTGGGTGTTTGTCATTAATCCAACCCCCATCATGAAACGAAGAAGCTAATTGGAATAGAGAGGACCCCCATCATGAAACGAAGAAGGTAATTGGAGTAGAGAGGGAGGGAAAGTAGCTCGCACGGGAAGCCATCGTCTGAATTTCCAAAATTTACACCGAAATTTTGGAACAGGGCAGTTCAGATTCGGATCTCTTTTTACGAATGACCCTTGGCTTTTGGTTGGCCCGAATGATGCCGAATTACCCATATTCGTCCAAATTCTGAATTTTGGAGGAACTGATTCGCGCAAGTCTACCAGAAACTGTTAGACTCACAGATCTGGTTATATTCCATGGGTAAAGTTAAAATACTGGACTACAGTACCTTTCACACAGTTAATTACGGCTTCATGGGAACAAAGTCCAGTATGCTGCAACTTTACAGTTCTTTCAGACATGCAGTAAGTTGAAGTATTATTATTATTATTTATTTATATAGCACCAACATATTATGCAGTGCTGTACAATAGGGTATAGACATACACAGATTTTAAATAGTACAAATGGAACATGGAAAACAAAAGGATCAGAGGGCCCTTCTTGTGAGAGCTTACAGTCTAGATGAAGATAGATGGGACACAGAAGGAGTAAGTTCTATGGGATTTAAGTGCCTCCTGCCAAATGAACTGCCGGTCAGTTGGTGGGAGAGAGAGGTGCTATGGAGTGCAGTGGTACTGTTTGGGAGAAAATGACTGCGAACAAGAAGGTTGTGATAGGTTTGTAGGTGGGAGAGTGATTTTAAAAGGGAATGAGAGTGAGCAGAATTTGGACGGCTATTGATCTGGCCTTACTCATAACGGTTATGGAAGTAATTGGTAAGCTTCCCTGAAAAAGGTGAGTTTTCAGGGAACATCTGAAGGCTGGGGGAGAGACTGAAGGGACAGGAGGGTGAATTCCAAAGCTCAGGTGCAGCATGGGACAAGTCCGGTAGACTGGAGTGGGAGGATGTAATAAGAGCTGTATAGAGAAGGTGGCCCTGTGCAGAGAGAAGATGGTGAGTGGGAGTGTATTTGGCAATGAGAGAGAGAAAATATAGGGTACTGCAATGTTAGTAAGGGATCTGTAAGTTAGCACCAGAATTTTTAGAGTAATTCTAGATGCTAATAGGAGCAAATGTATGGATTGACAAAGAGGAGTTGCATTAGAAGGGGTGTGAGGTAGATTAGTCTTGCAGCAGAGATCATTATGGACTGTAGTAAAGAAGGTCTACTAGGTAATTATCATGGCGCCCATGATTCTAGCAACATTTTGACAGGCTTATTTCCTGGTGCCTTTTCATTGGCTGCTCTGTACAGCTCCTCCCAGTGACAGCCTATATATACTCTGGGCTGTCACGTATGGGTTGCCCTTTTGTGGTGTACCTGATGCCTAGCGCTTGTTCCGTTTATTTGATACCAGTGTATGACCCGGACTGCCTGACTACGCTATTAGCTACTGTTCCTGCTTCTGTGTACCAATTCGGATTGGCTGACGTTCCTGCTACCTGTTCTGACCTGGCCTGGCTGACGTTCCTGCTCCGTGTACCGACTCGGCGAGACCAACAACCCTACTTTCTGTACTGACCCGGCGAGACCGACGACCCTGCTCCGTGTACCGACCCGGCTTGGCTGACGTTCCTGCTCCGTGTACCAAATCGGTTTGGCTGAAGTTCCTGCTCCTTCCGTGCCCGGCTGGGTGAAGATCCTGTCAGTGCCTGTTGCTGTCATCTGTGCACTTCACTCACGTTATCGTGCACCACAGAGCTACGGTACTCCGTTACCATCTGTAGTCCAGTCTGTGGGTTCCAGTCTCCTTGTGCCATTAATCCTCCACACCGTTCACTTGATCGCTTGGTCTTCCGCTCTTAGGTTTAGTTGGGCGCATCCGGTTGCCTTCCATATTCTG
This sequence comes from Rhinophrynus dorsalis, assembly GCA_037306005.1. Lineage (NCBI taxonomy): Eukaryota > Metazoa > Chordata > Amphibia > Anura > Rhinophrynidae > Rhinophrynus > Rhinophrynus dorsalis. The sequence goes on from CM074721.1 coordinate 245,134,012, forward strand.
ACCATAGCGTTCATTAACCCCTCCTGGGGTGGTGCCTTGTGCCACTACTTGTTTCACCACTGTCATCCGCATCACCGGTATACTCGATCGCTTGGTCTTCCGCTCTTGGTTCAGTTGGGCGCTTCCGGTTGCCTTCCACATTAAGACCATAGCGTACATTAACCCCTTCGGAGGTGGCACGGGCACACGGTGGTGGATAGTCTCAGTTGGGCATACGTTCCTGGCACAAGCACTGACTCACGCTGTTGTAGTCTCCGGTGGGCGTCCACCATTGCAACCTTCCGCTCAGGTGATCTTGCCTGCTCTCTGCTGCCATCCTGTCACTGTCGCTATCTCTGCCTGTAGGCGACATTGGGCCTCCGCTTATCTGGGCAACTGAGTCAGTGGCTTCACTGGTATCTCTGGACTCTATTACACTGTATCAATCGTATTTACCTGATCTGTGTCAGTATTGTATTCTGTTGTACATACTGGACCCGTGTGTGTTAAACTTGCTAATGTAACCTGTCCTGTGTCAGTTATTTATATGCTTTATGCTGGACCCATGAGGGTTACGTTATTCCCTGTGTGCTTTAAATAAAATTGTGTTTTTTACCAACATCTACCGTTTCTGAGTGTACTGAACCGTAACAGTAATCTACCACAAGAACTGCTGGAGGCTGCTTTGCTCATGTTACCTCAATGAATTGCTGACCTGGTAGGCACCAGCCAGTAATATTTGCTGGTGCTGATGTGGGTCAGTGTCACGGTTCTCAAGCAAGACAAGCAGTCAGACAGTATAGTTAAAATCACCTTTATTTTGGATAATAAACAATAGGCAATAAATGAATAAATTAATAAGCAGATGGTGACTGGAGAGGATAGCGACTCTATCAGAAATAGGAGCCTGCGGACGGGTCAACCACATCTGCTGGAGACTAGGCTGAAGCCAACTGGTAGTCTCGGGGTGATAGGTGGAACACACACAGAATCTACAGTCTCCCAAAATATAGCAACAAGGGAGACTACTGACTCACGCCTGCAGTCAGTAAGGAAGAGCTCGTCTCCAATAAGGATGGCAACTATGGAGACTACTGACTCACGCCTGCAGTCAGTAAGGTCGGAGTCTGCCAGAGCCCCATGTCTGTACCAGGCTGGATGTCTGTGGGGAATGGAGCCCCACAGCAGAGTGAACATACAGAGCCACTTGTCAGAACCAGCTAGGATAGTCAGACAAGCCAGGTTCATACACGGAGCGGTTAGTCAGCCAGAGCCACAGGTCTGCACCAGATAGGATGTCCAATAGTAGTAGGCAACACTGGGAGGATAGTTGGACAGAGCCCCAGGTCAGCACCAGGTTGGATAGTCAGACAAGCCAGGATCATACACGGAGCAGGCAGTCAGCCAGAGCCACAGGTCTGCACCAGATTGGATGTCTAAAGCCAAAGAAGCACACAGGTAGAATGGTCAGTCAGAGCCACAGGTTAGCACCAGAATGGATAGTCAGATAAGCCGGGTCATACACAGGATACAGGAGCAACAGGAACTAGAACTGCACTGAACACCAACGTAAGGGTAATGCTACACAGGCCCAGAGAGGTTTATAAAGGAGTAGGAGAAGGCGGGACCAATTAGGTCCCCCAGGCTGGGCTTATAACATGCATCCAGGCAAGTGCCTGATTCATGATGCCAGTAACAAGAAACATACGTGACCAGGCCACAGGCAAGAGGGACACAGCTAGTGACGCCAGAGCGTCAGTCCAGAACCCTGCTGCCAGCCAAATGGCGCAGGCCGAGGTTAGGCACTGTGACAGTCAGCTGGCAGACATGCCTCTTTTCTCCGGATCAGAGGTGAAATGTAAGAGGTGAGTGATACACTGTCAATAGAACTGTTCCAGGGAGCTATAACCGTTCAGTTGCCTATGTGAAAGAGGCCTAAGGAATTTAAAAGAACTACATGAAGATGTCTTCCATGATTTAGCCAACCTATTGGATGCTATAAAGGGTTAAGGCAGTGATCGTTTTAGATAAGACACAGTAATTTAAATATATTACTGGATGATCTGAGGAGCCAGCACAAGTACTGGAAAAGGGAGGAGGGGGGCAGCAGGTGATAGCTGCAGCAAAGACAGTATCTGGATGGATGGAGAAGCCAATTGGTAGGGAGTGAATACGTCTTGATGGCATCTTATGTAAGAGTTTCATATTTGCTAAATATCTTTGGAATATATCAAACATTTTAACTGTCTTTTTTGTCACATATTTTTGTTTTATAGTAATGAATGTCTCTGTCCCACCACATTTGTTGCACACTTTGCAAAGACACATTTTAGAGTTTATTTGGCAGGAGGCTGTTCACACTTGGCATCTGGTGTTCTGTCCAGGTCTAAGTTTGGGGGTTCTGGGTCTCCCGCACATCTGTTCATACTACCAAGCAGCACAACTAGCACAACTCTTGCAGTGTCATACTACTGAGAGAATTATTTCTTTGGTCTTTATTGAACAACGTTCTATCCCCCCTCTCTCATAGTCACCTCCTTTGTCTCTCCAAGGTGGTTGGACTTGTCTCTGCTTGATTGCTTCCTACTCTCCCATACTCTTTGAAATTGTGGGACGTGGCCTCACTCAGAAGGGCCCTAACCTATCAATTTTCCTGGTTCACCCTATCCTTGACAATTCAACATTTCTGCCAAGTTATGGCACACAAGATTTCAATCATTGGATGCTACTTTATCCTCTTTGGGTGGGTGATTGTATGGATTTTGTGAGCCCACTGACCTACCTGGCTCTGACTGACATAGCTAACCTTCATCGTACAGAACTTTCCCGCTACTTAAGGTGACCTACTTTGTCTATACACACTTGATGGAAGGTAACCTTCCTGACTTAATCTAGATTGAAAGGATGTTCATGAAGGTCGTCAATGCTCCTAGCTTTCTTTCTTGCATTTATTCAGGGAGCTTAAAAATTAAATAAATGTTGGCGTAGGAGGCATATATTGGGAAGGTATTTCCCATAGAATCATGGTCCAAAACTTGTTCCTCTGCACCTCGTAGATCCATTTGCATCCTCCATAAGGAGAACACTTACAAACTTTTATATAGATGACCTGTTTCATGTCTGGTGGACCTGCCTGGTAGCCCAGGGTATCTGGGGAAAGGTGGCTTCTATGATTACTTCAATCACGACCATACCTAAGGACTGGGATCAGTGGTGGATGGTGTTGGTGCTCCACTTGGGAATCTTCCCCGGCTATTAATAAAGCTCATCTCCCACGTATTGTTGGGGGCTAGAAATCTTCTGCATCCCAGTGGGGAAATAACACATCTACCTGACACCCAAGCCTTGATCAATGGGATCTGGAAAATCTATACTATGGAGAAACTGACATCTTTCCTTTTCAACACCCATGCAAGATTCATCCAGATTTGGAATGCTCTAACCCCCTACCAGTGGCCATCCCAGCTCCTCCCTTGGTACCGGCAGGTTCTACTGTCTCTGATAAAGGCTTGGTCAAAGGGTTGTCTGGATGTGCTCCACTCCCACAGAGTTATAGTGGGGATCCTGAGTTGTGTCGCAGATTCTTGAACCAGCTGGGCATATACTTAGAAATTATTCTGCATGCCTTCCCTAATGAGCGCAGTAGGGTTGGTCTTATGATTTCTCTCCTTTCTGGCAAGGCTTTGGCATGGGCGAATCCTTTATGGGAGATGGAGAAACCCATAATCTATAACTTTAAAGAATTTGTGGCCTCCTTCAAACGTGTTTTTGACGTGCCAGGTCACGCAACCTCGCCTTCTAAACATTTGATGACCATTCACCAGGGCAACCATAGGGTTGCGGATTACGCTATTGAATTCCGTACTCTGGCATCTGAGGTCGGGTGGAATACCGAGGTCCTGGTAACTGCTTTTCTACAAGGGCTTGGTGACTATATGAAGGATGAGATTGCTGCCCTTGATTTACCTAAGGGGTTGGATGATCTAATATCGTTTATCATCCTAATTGACACCAGGGTCCCCGAGAGACCCTCATTTAAGGAAAGCCTGCGGAGGCATCCTTCCAGAATGGCTACTTATTTAACTTGGCCACCCAGTCCTCCCTCACCTCCCATGCCTCCTGGTTCAGACTCAGGGGGTGATGAACCGATGCAGGTCGGGGCTATCCGGCTTTCTGTGGAGGAGACAGCCTTCCGGAGGTGGGAGGGACTGTGTCTGTATTGTGGGAAACCAGGACACTTACTATGATCCTACCAGGTACGTCCGGGAAACGCTCGCACCGATCCTGTCAGGGACAGATCTTAGGTGGCATATCACAGTGCCCCAAGTTCACTCAGGATAAACCTATTCTTGAGGTGGTCCTTACTTGGGCCAATGAGTCTATTTCAGTTCCAGCATTATTGGACTCCGATGCTGCTGGCTACTTTATGGATGCAGAATTTGCTGCTAAGAATTAGATCCCATTGCAATCTCGCTCCTCTCTGTTGGCCATTGAGGACATTGATGGTAGACCCCTCCTACTATCACACATTACGCATGAAACTTCCCTGTTAACCCTGAGGGTGGGGGCCCTCCACAAGGAAATCCTGAAGTTTCAGGTGATCAACTCCCCTCATTATGCCATTGTCTTGGGGTTCCCTTGGTTGAAGGCTCACAACCCTAGGATTGATTGGCGTACGTGTGATATTGTGTTGGGCGACGAGTCTTGTCTGTCTCTCCTGGTGAAATGGGCTTTTGCTAATTCCTCTGATCTCCCGGAAGCCTATTCAAGTTTCGCTGATGTCTTTTACAAGGTTCACGCCAGCACATTACCTCCTCATAGGCCGTATGACTGCTCGGTGGCGCTTCTGCCTGGTACGACCCAGCCTAGGGTCTGGATATACCCTCTGTCTGTGGAGGAGAATTAGGCCATGGAGGAGTATGTCTCCGATGCCCTGGCTAAGGGAATTATTCGTAAATCCACGTTCCCTGCGGGCGCTGGATTCTTTTTTGTCAAAGAGAAAGACGGAGAGTTACGCCAATGCATTGAATTTCGTGGTCTAAACAAATTGATGGTTAAGAACGCTTATCCCATACCTCTGATTACTGAGCTGTTTGACTGTTTGAAGGGGTCCAATATAGTTACAAAACTTGATTTAAGGGCAGCATACAATCTGGTCAGAATGAAGGAGAGTCACGAATGGAAGGCAGCTTATAACACCCAGAGCGGGCATTATGAATATGTCACGGTTTGTTATGACTCTCAGACACAGAGTTAGGTAAAAACACAACTTTATTGAAAAGTTAAAGAAAACCCTATTGGATAGCATACACATACAATATATATAGGGCGATTTACATAGTAGCATAGTACTGATACATGGGATGAGATACAGGCTCTACCGGCCCTTCCAATACCGGGTAAGGCAACCTTAGTTGGCACAAGATGGTAACAGGTTCTACCGGCCTTACCAATATACCGGGCAGGGCAGCCTGGAGACTAGTGCAATGAAGAAGAGGCTCTACCGGCCTTACTAATATACCGGGCAAGGCAGCCTGGAGACAGGTACCACGAATAGTGAAGGCTCTACCGGCCCTGCCAATATACCAGGCAAGGCAGCCAAGAAACTGAGACTGAGAGTAATGAGACTTTACCGGCCTTGCCAATACCGGGTAAGGCAACCCAAGGAGGAATGGAAACGATCAGGTTCTACCGGCCTTACCAATACCGGGCAAGGCAGCCTAGGCTTCTGACAATGGTGGCAGCACAGGTGGCTGAGGTGACTAGCTAGGTGGAGACATCAGTCACCTAAGATGACAAGCAAGGCCACTGGATATACAAATGGAGTAGACTACCAGCCACACATGAATGGAACAAATACAAGCAGCGCACCACAGTCACAACTGGTACTGTGAGATAGTGCAATTAGCTATCCCGCCTACTGGTGGAAACCTTCAATCTGTCTCACTGTCTAGGACTGAACAGCCTCCGCTGAGTGGAGCATACCAGTACCCACGTACCGGGATAACCAAAGTCCCTACCGGTGCACAGCAGCCGGTATAATGGAGCGAACCAGTACCCGCGTACCGGAATAACCAATGACTCTACCGGTGCAACAGCAGCCGGTTACAGTGGAGCGAACCAGTACCCGCGTACTGGAATAACCAGTGACTCTACAGGTGCAACAGCAGCCGGTTACAGTGGAGCAAACCAGTACCCGCGTACTGGAATAACCAATGACTCTACCGGTGCAACAGCAGCCGGTTACAGTGGAGCAAACCAGTACCCGCGTACTGGAGTAAGCAGAGACTCTACCGGTGCAACAGCAGCCGGTTACAGTGGAGTGAACCAGTACCCGCCTACTGTATTAAGCAGTGACTCTACCGGTGCATCAGCAGCCGGTTACCGTGGAGCAAACCAGTACCCGCGTACTGGAGAAAGCAGAGACTCTACCGGTACATCAGCAGCCGGTTACAGTGGAGCGAACCAGTACCCGCGTGAAAATGTTGCCCAGTCCACGGGATGAGACAGGCACCCGGTAGATGATACAGCAGGAACCCAGCCAAGGATGAAGAGGTACAGCTCAGCAGACGGTCAACCGGATCTGGAACGGTAGCAGGAAACAGCAACAGGTACAGCAACTCCAACCGGATCAGGAACGGATGCAGGAACCAGATGACTAGGAAGCAGGAACTGGATGACTGCAGGCAAGCAGGAACAGCGACAAGGCCCAGGAAGCTCAGGAACTCAATGCAGGTGCAAACAGCATAGAGACAACACAAAAGGGCAACCAAAGGGTGCCCAAGCTCAGTCTAAATAGGCAATGCAGGGCGGGCTGAAGGCAAGCAGCCAATGGAGAGCCCCCTACAGGTAACTGACATGTAAAGGCAGCAATCACGGTCACCGTGATAGTACCCCCCTCTCAAAGACCCCCCTCTCCTAGAAGTGGGTCTCGGTTTCTGAGGGTACTTGGAATGGAAAATTTGCAGTAATTTAGGAGCATGAAGGTCCTTACTATCTACCCATGATCTTTCTTCAGGACCATAACCCTTCCAATGCACCAAATACTGCACTTTTCCTCTAAGTCTGTGGGAATCAATGACACTCTGAACTTCATACTCCTCCTGACCTTCAGCCTCTATAGGCCCTGGCACCACAGGGTTGGTAGTATAACGGTTGCAAACCAGAGGTTTGAGGAGAGAGACATGGAACACATTATGAATATGCATGGACGCAGGAATGTCCAAAGCATACGAGACAGGGTTAATTTTGCGAATCACCCTATAAGGACCAATAAATCGCGGAGCCAATTTATTAGACGGGACTTGAAGTTTAAGGTTTCTGGAGGAAAGCCATACTCTGTCCCCAACCGAAAGGAAACCGCTCGCAATCGTCTGCGATTAGATTGGCGCTGATGGCGCTGGAAGAACTGACCAAGTGCCCTCTGAACCTGTGCCCATGTGGAGCGGAGCTGCTCGATGGCATAGTCGCCAACCGTAGCCTGCCCTGCTGTATTTCCATGAGGCGTTTAGCAGCAGAGGTGGTTCTACCAGGGGGTTCAAACACTCTCCGAAAAGACTGCACAAATTCCTTGAAACTCTTTGTGCAAGGCTTTGCACTTTTCCATAAGGGATTGGCCCACGCCAGGGCTCTACCATTTAGGAGGGATATCATAAACCCAACTGCGGTCACTGGGAAAGGAATGCGCAGTCAGTTCCATAAATATTTCAAGTTGGTTGATAAACCCTCTGCACAGGTTCGGATCACCATCATATCTGAGTGGCAACGGAGCCGTACCGGTTAACCCCTTAACTGCAGCCCCTGAGGGCATGGTATCGTTCTCCGGTGTCTGACCTGGGGAGACCACCGGACTCGGAACAGACTTATCTGAGAGTACAGTGCGTTCAAGAATAGTTTGGATCGCTACTGCTAGCTGATCCAGGCGTTGCTCATGTACATCCATCCTCCAATGGATGTTCTGTGTATTACCATCGCTCTTACTATCTGAGGTCATGGCCCTTTCGTACTGTCACGGTTTGTTATGACTCTCAGACACAGAGTTAGGTAAAAACACAACTTTATTGAAAAGTTAAAGAAAACCCTATTGGGTAGCATACACATACAATATATATAGAGCGATTTACCTAGTAACATAGTACTGATACATGGGATGAGATACAGGCTCTACCGTCCCTGCCAATACAGGGTAAGGCAACCTTAGTTGGCACAAGATGGTAACAGGTTCTACCGGCCTTACCAATATACCAGGCAGGGCAGCCTGGAAACTAGTGCAATGAAGAAGAGGCTCTACCGGCCTTGCCAATACACCAGGCAAGGCAGCCTGGAGACAGGTACCACGAATAGTGAAGGCTGTACCAGCCCTGCCAATATACCGGGCAAGGCAGCCAAGAAACTGAGACTGAGAGTAATGAGGCTTTACCGGCCTTGCCAATACCCGGTAAGGCAACCCAAGGAGGAATGGAAACGATCAGGTTCTACCGGCCTTACCAATACCGGGCAAGGCAGCCTAGGCTGCTGACAATGGTGGCAGCACAGGTGGCCGAGGTGACTAGCTAGGTGGAGACACCAGTCACCTAAGATGACAAGCAAGGCCACTGGATATACAGACGGAGTAGACTACCAGCCACACATGAATGGAACAAATACAAGCAGCGTACCACAGTCACAACCGGTACTGTGAGATTAGCTACCGGTTTAAACAGGGAGCGAACCAGTACCCGCGTACTGGTGGAAACCTTCAATCTGTCGGGCTGTCTAGGACTGAACAGCCTCCGCTGAGTGGAGCATACCAGTACCCGCGTACCGGGATAACCAAAGTCCCTACCGTTGCACAGCAGCTGGTATAGTGGAGCGAACCAGTACCCGCGTACCGGGATAACCAAAGTCCCTACCGTTGCACAGCAGCTGGTATAGTGGAGCGAACCAGTACCCGCGTACCGGGATAACCAATGACTCTACCGGTGCAACAGCAGCCGATTACAGTGGAGCGAACCAGTACCCGCGTACCGGAATAACCAGTGACTCTATCGGTGCAACAGCAGCCGGTTACAGTGGAGCAAACCAGTACCCACGTACTAGAGAAAGCAGAGACTCTACCGGTGCATCAGCAGCCGGTTACAGTGGAGCGAACCAGTATCCGCATACTGGGGAACCAGCAAGAGAATGAAAATGTCGCCCAGTCCACGGGATGAGACAGGCACCCGGTAGATGATACAGCAGGAACCCAGCCGAGGATGAAGAGGTACAGCTCAGCAGATGGTCAACCGGATCAGGAACGGATGCAGGAACCAGGCGAGTAGGAAGCAGGAACTGGATGACCACAGGCAAGCAGGAACAGCGACAAGGCCCAGGAAGCTCAGGAACTCAATGCAGGTGCAAACAGCATAGAGACAACATGAAAGGGCAACCAAAGGGTGCCCAAGCTCAGTCTAAATAGGCAATGCAGGGTGGGCTGAAGGCAAGCAGCCAATGGAGAGCCCCCTACAGGTAATTGACATGTAAAGGCAGCAATCACGGGCACCGTGATAGAATATCTAGTCATGCCATTTGGTCTATGCAATGCTCCTGCTGTCTTCCAGGAATTTATTAATGACATGTTGAGAGATCTTTTACAAAGTTGTGTGGTGGTGTACTTGGACGACATTCTCACTTTGGAGAGCCATTATTCTGATGTGTCCAAGGTATTACAGTTGCTAAGAGAGAACAACTTGTATTGCAAGTTGGAGAAGTGCGAGTTCCACAAACCCCAAGTAACCTTCCTGGGGTACATTATTTCCACTTCTGGCTTGGCCATGGATCCTCAGAAATTGTCTGCAGTATTGCAGTGGCCTCGTCACGTTGGGCTGCAATCGATCCAAAGATTTTTGGGTTTTGCTAATTACGTCCGAAAGTTCATAAAGAATTTCTTGACTATTGTCAAACCACTTACTGATATGACTCATAAGGGGGCTAGGGCTTCAGAATGGTCCCCTAGTGCAGTGCTTGCATTCGAAAATCTTAAGGCAGCGTTTGCAGCAGCTCCCATTTTGGTGCACCCAAATCTCGCCCTGCCCTTTACCCTGGAAGTTGATGTGTCTGAGATAGGAGTAGGCGCCCTCTTCTCTCAGAGCTCAGCCCCAGGTGAGGCCTTACGTCCATGTGGTTATTTTTCTAGAAAATTATCCAAGGCTGAGATGGTATATCAGATTGGGGACAGAGAGTTATTGGCCATCATCCTGGTCGTGAAAGAATGGCGGCACCTCCTGGAGGGTACTAATGCACCGATCTTGATTCTGACGGACCTCAAGAACCTTACCTATTTGTCAGAAGCTACACGCTTGTCGCCCCAGCAGGCCAGATGGGCAGTGTTCCTCTCCAGGTTCAATTTTGTGGTTTTCTACCTTCCGGGTTCCAAGAATGTTATGGCAGACACCCTATCATGCCAGTTTTGCAGCCTATCTAAGGAGGAGGTTCCTCCGACACTGATTAGTCCAGCTGATCGTATCCTGGCTACTATCCGTACTTGTATTACCTCTCCACTGGGAGAGGACATTTTGGCTGCTCAATCATTGGCCCAGGTGCAGAAACCTGGGGGGAAGTTATTTGTTCCCGCTCAGCTACGCATTAAGCTATTAGAGACGTAACTGTCACATTACCTTGTTTCCAGCGCCGCCGCTTCAGCAATGCTCGGCGTCTTTCCACACGTCATCTGCAGCAAGAGGCTTGAAGCATGCTGCAGGCCTCTGTTTTATGTGTGTTTGTTTCCTGTTGTCTTGTCCTACCTACTTCCTCCCTCTGGCTGCTCCTCCTACCTACTTCCTGTGGAGGGGTTTAAAGGGCAGACTGAGTCCTGACTCAGTCACCCTTACGCTGTTGTTCTGAGCAGTTCACTTTCTAGTATTCCTGATTCCTGTGTATGATCCGGCTTGTCTGTCCATCCATTCTGGTATTGACCTGTGACTCTATCTGACTATTCTCCTTGGCATTCCGATTTGGCTCAGATATCCTTCCTGGTGCAAACCTGTAGCTATGGCTGACTACCCGCTCCGTGTATGACCTAGGCTTGTCTGATTACCCACACTGGTGTTGACCTTGGGCTCTATCCACTGTGCATGCAGCATACATACACTCCAGTGGATATCCTATCTGGTGCAAACCTGTGGTGCTGGCTGACTACCCGCTCTGTGTATGACCTAGGCTTGTCTGACTACCCACTCTGGTGTTGACCTGGGGCTCTATCCACTGCGCATCCAGCATTCCATCACTTCAGTGGATATCCTTTCTGGTGCAAACCTGTAGCTCTAGCTGACTACCCGCTCCGTGTATGACTTTGGCTCTTCTGACTATCCTATCTGGTGCTTACTAGAAGGCTCTGTCTGTTCACTCAGTTTGTTGGTTCCGTTATTCAGACATCCTTCCTAGTACTGACCTGGGGCTCTAGCAGACTCCTAGCTACTGACTGCAGGCTGAGTCAGTATCTCTTGGGCGTTACCTTACCACGAGACTCCAGTGGGCTGAGGCCTAGTTGCGGACAGTGTGGTGTAGAGATTGGGAGACTGCTATTCCTGATACAGTGCTCTCCGTTTCAATCACCCACTGTGTGTTTATTTATATATTGCTTTACTGTCATTATTCTCATAATAAAGGTTCTATTAACTATACCATCTGACTTCTGGTTTTGCTTGCCAGCCGTAACAGTACCATGCTTCCAAAATTGCAGGTCACATTGGGTGAGACCAATTGATCTGGTCTCTATCTCGACTATTTTGGTGGCCCACATTTAGATCCGATTGTGCTGCTTTCACTGCGGCTTGCACTACTTGTGCTCAAAATAAGTTGCCTCGACATTTGCCTGTCGGTCTCCTTCAACTTGTGGCCAATGGGGAACGCCCCTGGTCACATTTGCTCATTGACTTTATGGTTGACCTTCCGGCATCCATGGGATTCACAGTCATCCTGATAATTGTGGACACATTTTCAAAAATGGCTCACTTTGTACCACTCAAGGGCTTACCATCCGCGCAGGAATTGGCGGTGGTATTCGCTAAAGAGGTCTTTCGACTCCATGACATGGGTTATTGCGTCCGACCGAGGGAGCCAGTTTGTGTCCCATTTTTGGAGGTGCTTTTGTGCGCAGATGGGGATCCAGCTGGCATTCTCCTCCGCTTACCACCCACAGTCTAACGGTGCGGCTGAAAGGTCAAACCAGGCCTTAGAACAATTTCTCCATTGTTACATTTCTGAACACCACTATAATTGGGCTACCTTGTTCCCTTGGGCGGAATTTGCCAGGAATTGTGCTATGAACTCCATTTTTGATTAACTATGGGTTTCAACCCTCTCTCCTTCCCGAGGTCTTTCAAGCACAAGAAATTCCGGCTCTTGATGAGCACTTGAGGGCGTTCTGTTCCTCTTGGGTGCAGGTACAGCAGACCCTACGTGGTTCCGTGCAATGGCAGAAGAGGCAGGCCGACAGTAGGCGTTTGGCGGCACCTACTTTCCAGGTGGGGGATAGAGTGTGGCTGTCATCCCGTAATCTTAACCTCCAGGGTTCCCTGTAACAGGTTGGCTCCTCGGTTCGTTGGTCCATTGCGTCTGCTGCGCAGAATTAATCCGGTGGCTTGTGCGCTGGAACTTCCCACCTCCATGCGGATTCACAATGTGTTCCACGTTTCATTGCTAAAACCTCTGATCTGTAACCACTATACTTCTAGTAAGATCCGGTTAGCTCCTGTCAGGGTCAGCAATCATTAGGAATATGTGGTACAGAGCATTTTGGATTCCAGGTGGGTCAGAGGGCGACTACAGTACCTGATACACTGGAAGGTGTATGGTCCAGAGGAGCACTCCTGGACACCTGCCAGTGATGTTCATGCTCCTCTCCTAGAAAACCCCAACAGGGTCCTCAGAGGAAGGGTCTTTAATGGTGGGTACTGTCACAGTTTACCTTAGATCCAGCATCACAGCCTCGGATGAAACAGGGTAGTTATGGCTCGAAATGTCGCTTTGGCGTCATTCCATGCGTTGTTCCTGGCATTGGGCCTGGGTGCACTCTGCTCCTGTAGTGGCTGCCTGTGTCCTCTGGCTAGGTGAACAGGTGGGTCAGAGTGATGCGGGAATGGTGCAGGGTTTCGATGTATCCTGGCGTGATGCGTCACTTACGGGCGCGAGGCTGCGTATTGACGCAGGCCTCAACCTAATACCTTGTTCTGGTTAGTCTCCTCCCATCTACTTCCTGGCTTGGGTATTTAAGGGAACTGGATCCTTAGACAGTTACCCTTACGTTGTTGTTCTATGCAGTTCAGTTCCTGTTCCTGTTCATATTATCCTGTGTATGACCCGGCTTGTCTGACCATCCATTCTGGTGCTGACCTGTGGCTCCATCTGACTATACTCTGTTGCGCTCCCTGACTTAGTGGACATTCAATCTGGTGCAGACCTGCGGCTATGGCTGCCTACCCATTTCGTGTATGACCTTGGCTTGTCTGACTATCCCATCTGGTGCGGACCTATGGCTCTGTCCAGCTATCCTTCCATTGTTGCCTCCTGACTGTGGACACCCTATCTGGTTCTGGCCTGGGGCTCTAGCAGACCTTCTCCTTACTGACTGAAGGCGTGAGTCAGTAGTCTCCCTGGTTGCCACCTTACAGGAGACAGGCCTCTACCTGTCTGACTGCAGGCGTGAGTCAGTATCTCCTTTGCATCTCTTTATGGGAGACGGCTTGGGGACTCCAGGGAATTTGAGACTACCATTGGCTTCAGCCTAGTCTCGAGCAGTGTGGTTGTCTGGAGGTAGCCTCCTATTCCTGATATTGCCTCTCTTGTCACCCACAGCATGCTTATTATTTGCTCATTTATTATTATTATTATTATTCTAATAAGGGTGTTTAACTATACAGTCTGACTCCTGAGTCTTCCTTGGTTTCTGTAACAATCATTCCCTTTTACTTCGTCTCTCCCTTCCTCTATCCTGTCCTAACACCTGATTGGTGGTTCTGTTAACATTGCTTCCAATCCCCTTCCTATACCATTGAGCTATGGAGTAGTTTTCTGCTGGTCTGTTCAGGGGATGTGTCCGTTACTACATATGTTCTTTCATTTCTTTGCTTCTCCCATTTGTAGGGGTTTGGTGGTTTTCCAGCAGTGGCCAGAGATTCCCACATTCCGCCAATACTTTGTGACCCCTCCAGGTCATATTGCATAGAGCTAAAGGTACTTTGATACGCTTTCTGTTAGGCCGATGGGTGGTTGGGAGTGTGGCTGCCAGTGACCCCAGGCCCACTCATTGCTTCATGATGCTCTTGTGTTGATTATTGGAGGTCTGCCAAAGGGTCTCTGTATCTTACATTGTTTACACAAATCTAGCCATCAGCTTTCCCCTATTATTTGGCCTCCTGGAATGTAGTTAAAACATGCACCTTACTTTCCTCACCCCTTATCTTCCCCCTCGCCAGCTTTCCCTCCTGTGCTCTCCTACTCCAACCTCCTTTTTCTCCTTTTCAGTTAGTCTTTCAGTCTTCCCACTGTGTTCCATTTTGCCTTTGCATCCTGGGCGGGGGGAGCGTGCAGAAGGAGCAGATTGCAAAGCATCGTGTTGTAAAACCTTGTGACACTTAAAGGGTTAATCTACCTCCTATTCCACCAATCTCTCCACCTTTCCATATGAAAAGGAGCCCTCCCTTCCCTCTGTCCCAACTCCACTCTTACCAGTTTTCAAAGGAGTATAAATTTTAGGACAAGAGGCCATAGTCTAAAACTAGAGGGACACAGGTCAGACATAATGTAAGAAAGTTTTACTTCACGGAGAGGGTAGTAGAAGTGGAACAGCCTACCAGCAGAAGTGCTAGAAGTTAATACAGTGACAGAATTTAGGCATGCATGGGATAGGCATAAGGCTGTCCTGAACATAATACAAGACCAAGGACCAAATAAGGTTTGGAGTTTTTACAGTAGGAAAATGGGCAAACTAGATGGGCCGAACGGTTCTTATCTGCTGTCAAATTCCATGTTTCCTCCAAGTTATGCATGTTCAGATCCTTCAGTGTATCCTGATATTTCTTTTTATATAGGGCTATCTAGATTCAGTTCCTCTCCTCAGATTCTTCTTATCTGTCTGTCCTACTATTCCTCTGTCTCCCCATCATTCCTTTCATTTTATTCTTCACTCTGTCAATTTCCTTTCCTATTCTACCATTACCATCTTGACTTTTTGTCCTTCCCGCTACTAGCTTCTAGTCTGAGGTTTCACTTTAGCCTAGTCGTTACCTCTTTCGCAAGGCTGAAGGTCTAGGTCCCATGCCTTGTCTCCTTTCCCGGAGGCCGAAGGCTAGTTTTCCCCCTGGTCTTTTCCAGTGTCACTCAAATATTTCACCTTACATCTCTTCTCATCTCTTAGTAGACAGAGGATGGTCTTATACACCATTAAAATCTATAGAGACTGAGATCTAGCTTACGCCCCTCACCTCTCTGGCAGAGGTTGAAGGTCTAGCTTATAGCCTCCTATGCTCAGTACTTAATTCAGCTTACTCCCCTTACTACACCAGTAAAGGCTGAAGGTCTAGCTTACACGCCTTACCTCTCCCTCCCCCCCCCCATAGAATTGATGGTGCCAAGCCCACTCAGCTATTCCAAGCAGTCATAAAGAGGCATATAGACCCCCCGCTCCTAGAGGCCAAATGAATAGCTACCTGCTTTCTTTTGAAGAGGCCGAAGGATTATTCCTTACCTTTCTTTTCCTTGTCTCTTTTGGAGATGCCGAAGGATTACTCATTGCCTCTTTTGAAGAGTCTGAGGAACTACTCCTTACCTCTCAACTCCTCACCTATTTTCACAGAGGAAGAAGGAATACTCCTTACCTCTTTTGCAGTGGCCGAAGGTCTACCTATCACAGTGCCCGTGATTCTGCCTGAGCGACATTGTTACTTCCAGGTTTACCCTGGCATGCATTCTTATTGGCTCTGTGTTGATAACTCCTCCCAGGGCTTGCCTTTAAATACGCCCTCCTGTTACTATACTGGGGCCCTTTCGTGGTGTACCCGTATCTAGTGACTAGTAGCTCTTGTTCCTGTTTCCGTGTATGACCCGGCTCGTCTGACTACGCTTAGCTCCTGACGTTCCTGTGATCCGATTCCATTGCTGACCTTGGACTGGCTGACTAACTCCTTGTGTACCGAACTGGCTTGGCTGAGTATCTCATTCCGTTACCAACAAAGGACTGGCTGACTAACCCCCTGTGTACCGAACTGGCTTGACTGCGTATCTGATTCCATTACCAACTAGGACTGGCTGACTAACTCCTTGTGTACTGAACTGGCTTGGCAGAGTATCTGATTCCGTTACTGACTAGGACTGGCTGACTACCCTGCTTGTACCAATCTGGCTGGGCTAGTGTCTGGTGGTCCATCTGATTGGCTGTGTATTCCGTGTTTGCCGACCTGGTTGAGTTTCTAGTTCCGTCGCTCACAGGACTGGCTATTCACCTCCGTGTACCGATCAGGGTGATACCAGTTGCTGACCGGTTAGGTTACGTACCCTTCTCACTCCCGCTCGCTTACCGCATTTCGCCTGTTAGGCCTAACCACTCCTATAGTCTCCTGGAGCCTGTGGGAGTCCCATCACTCACCAGTGTCTGTGTTGCCTCCGGTAACCCTATAGTAGGGTCCAGTCTATACCAGACGTCTGCCCATGTTGCCTATACTCACCCTAGTGGTCTAGGGTCACTATACTGCCAGTATCTGGTGTCTATTGCCTCTGTTAACCCTAGTGTGCTAGGGCCCAGTCGCTGCCATAGTCCTGTCTGTGTTGCCTCCATTAACCCTAGCGTTCTAGGGTCAAGCCTCTGCCAGAGTCGGAGCCGTGTTGCCTCCGTTAACCCTAGCGTGCTAGGGCCTAGTTGCTGCCAGATTCCTGTCTGTGTTGCCTCCGTTAACCCTAGCGTTCTAGGGTCAAGCTGCTGCCAGAGTACTGTCTGTGTTGCCTCAGTTAACCCTAGTGTTCTAGGGTTCAATCACTGCCAGAGTCCTGTCCGTGTTGCCTCCGTTTACCCTCGAGGCCTAGGGTCTAGTGTCTCCCTGTGCACTATCTGTGCTGCCTCCGATATCCCTAGACCTCTAGGGGATTGCCCTTCAGTCACTCATCGCTTGTGTCACCTATTGTGGTGTGGGGCTGTTGAGGATATTCTGTTCCTGAAACTATCTACGAATTCTCCTGCAAGTCCAAGATCATCACACTTATTTTGTATTATTACTACTGTGTGTGTTCTTGCCCTGACCCGTGTCAGATTTGGAAAGTACTTGGTACTGACCTCATCTGGACCTGAGTGGGGCTATTGTGCATTATTTTCAATAAATCTTTTAACCTTACCTAACTGTCTGAGAGTTCTTTAACAAACTGTGACACTACCCCTTACTTCTCTATTCCTTACTGTCATTTCTTCTTACTCAAGACTACACCTTCTCCACCCTCACATTTGGCGTCTCCACTGTAACTATCTGCTTGACACTCAAACCCATGCTGTGTACCTGAGAGTTGCAGTTCTTGATCTTTGTGTATCCTGGCTTCTCCTGACCTTGCTTTCTGGCTCCTGATTTTGATTGTACGATACTTCTGTCTTTGACCCAGCTTCCTCTTTGAACTAGTCTCACTCCCACGTACTTCTGCCACCTCTCTGGTTCCGACCTCACCTCATCCCTGTGTTACGGTTTTCAGACACTCAGACAGAGGGTATGATAAAACACAGTTTTATTGACAGAAAATAATGAACAATATTGCCCTCTACAGGCAAACAGTGGATAGCAAGGGATAAGTGCATAGACCCTTAAAGGCCAGTATACTGGATACAGACAGAGTATAGATATATGTATATATATATATATATATATATATATATATATATATATATATATACAAAGGACAGAGACAACTGAGATAAGCACTCAGTAGTTAACACTAGAACTCGTCAGTCTCTGTTGTGGTGTTGGCACGCCCAAGATGTTGATAAGGCTGTGTAAGTGTGAGGAGTTCAATACAGTAGTCTGTATGAGAGCAATCGACTTGCTACGGCAGAACTAACCCAGAACGCTAGAGCAATAGCGGATAGCCCCCACGGGCGTAACAGATGCCACCAGTACTATGGAAGCGTGAGTCGTTAGCCCCCACGGGCGTATAACGGAGACTACAAGCTGCAAGAGCGAGGATCGTTAGCCCCCACGGGCGTATAACGGAGACTGCAAACTGCAAGAGTGGGAATTGAGCCCCCTTGGGTGTTAACGGAACCCAATCGTAATGATCGCTAGTGCCAAGTAGCCCCCACGGGCGTATAACGACTCCACCAGTGCAAGTGCACGGGCCAGGAGACCACCGGTACGGTACCGGAACAACTACTCTGCACGGATGAAAGTATGAGCCGCCGTCTCTCAGGCCCAAGCGGCCTGCTCAGCAGTAGTAGCGTAGCACTGCAAGGGTTAACCACGGCACCTGGTAGGAGGTAAGGCACAGCAAGGAATCGGCTCAGCGATCGGTATCGCCCTGATGGTACAGCTCTGCAAGCTTAAGGAGACTCAGCTAGTAGTACAGCTCAGAAGCATTAACAGCAACACAGCGACCCAAGGGTTAAGGTCAGTCTCGAGCACAAGCGCAATTACAGGAATCAGAATGTCGCCCAGTGGTACAGCAGCAGGAACGTAGTCAGACTGGAACCGGGAACTGTGGAGAATCGCAAACAAGCTGGATCAGCAACAAGCAGGAACGTCAGCCAGGCCGGGGCGGATAACAGAGCGGGTTCGCAGACAAGCCGGATCAGCAACGGGCAGGAACACAGGAGAGTTGTCAAGCAGGCAAAATCGGTACACCGGAAATCAGGAACACAGCGAACAGCAGCAAGGCTCAGGAACACCACGAAAGGGCACCCGACAGGTGCCAGTGGACAGAATAAAACAGGTAACCAGGGGCGGGCCAACACAGCTCAACCAATCAGGGAGCAGCACAGTAGAGAGTGACAGTATGGATCACGGGGACCGTGATCTCAAAGACCCCCTCTCTCTGCCAGAGGTCTTGGTTTCTGAGGGTATTTAGAGTGGAAATTGCGCAACAGCCTGGGTGCGTGGAGATCCTTCTGATCTACCCAGGAGCGTTCCTCAGGGCCATATCCCTTCCAGTGGACCAAGTATTGCAACTTCCCCCTAAATCTCCTAGAATCAATGATACTCTGAACCTCATATTCCTCCTGGCCTTGAACGTCCACCGGCCCAGGAATCGCTGGAGTGGTAGTGTAGCGGTTGCAAACCAATGGTTTTAACAGAGATACATGGAACACATTATGTATGTGCATAGAAGCTGGACTGGATTCACCTTGCGGATGACTTTAAAGGGCTCAATGAACCGAGGTGCCAGTTTATTGGAAGGAACCTGCAACTTGAGATTTCTGGAGGAAAGCCATACTCTATCCCCGACCTGAAAGGAAACCGCTGGCAGCCGTCTACGATTGGCATGTTTCTGGTAGATCTGAAATGACTGACTGAGGGTCCTCTGCACCTGAGCCCAAGTGGAACGAAGCTGCTCAATATGCTCATCCAGAGCTGGAATCTGTTGTGCCTGGAATGAGTCCGGGAGTAGGCACGGTTGGAACCCATAATTAATGAGAAAAGGTGAACTCCCGGACGATGAATTAACTACACAATTCCTGGCAAACTCCGCCCAAGGCAACAGGTCGGCCCAATTGTCATGATGATCGGTTACAAAACAGAGCAAGAACTGTTCCAGTCCTTGATTGGCACGCTCAGTGGCTCCATTGGTCTGGGGATGATAGGCGGAAGAAAATGACAACTGAATGCCCATCTGCCCACAAAATGCCCTCCAAAATCTGGACACAAACTGGCTCCCACGGTCAGACACCACCACTCTAGGCACCCCGTGCAACCGAAACACATCCTTGGCAAATACCACCAACAACTCCTGCGCCGATGGAAGGCCAGGGAGGGGCACGAAATGAGCCATTTTAGAGAACCTATCAACCACCATAAGGATAAATGTGTACCCCTTAGATGCTGGCAATTCTCCCAGAAACTTGATGGAAATATGAGACCATGGTCGGTCGCCATTAGGTACTGGTTGAAGCAAACCTACTGGAAGATGCCTGGGTGTCTTGGCACGGGCACAGGTGGCACAGGCTGCAGTAAAAGCGGAGCAATCAGCCCTAAGGGAGGGCCACCAAAACAACTGTGATAGAGACCAACATAGCTGATCCCTCCCAATGTGCCCAGCCTCCTTAGATGAGTGGTAGGTTTCCAATAGACGGGTACGGACAAAACACTTGCCTACCGGGGTTTCTGGAGGGGCCCTAGCCTGAGAGGCCAAAATTTCTTCCCCCAGTGGCGAAGTGATGCTACTGCGGATAGTAGCCAGAAAACGATCTGGCTGAATGATGGGTACTGGTTCTTCCTCCCTCAATGTCTGAGACAAACTGTCTGGACAAGACATCTGCCCTGACATTCTTGGAACCCGGTAGGTAGGAGACCACAAAATTGAACCGGGACAAAAAGAGCGCCCATCTGGCCTGACGAGAGGAGAGTCTCTTAGCCTCCGAGAGATATGTCAAATTCTTGTGGTCAGTCAGAATTAGCACTGTTGTCTTAGTATCTTCCAATAGGTGGCACCACTCCTTAAGTGCCAGAATGATAGCCAAGAGTTCCCTGTCGCCAATCTCATAATGGCTTTGGGCGCTGGACTAGTTTCTTAGAAAAGAACCCACAAGGTCTTAAAGTACCACCTCCCACCGGGCGTTGAGAGAGTACTGCCCCAACCCCAACCTCAGAGGCATCAACTTCCAGGGTAAACGGCAGGGCTGGGTTAGGGTGGGACAGTAATGGAGCAGAAGCAAAGGCAGATTTCAGAGTCTCAAGTGCATTCTCAGCTTCCTCAAACCATTGAGAAGGAGTAGCACCCTTATGTGTTAAGTCAGACAAGGGTTTCACAATAGTGGAAAAGTTCTGAATAAATTTCCTATAATAGTTGGCAAAGCCCAGGAAGCACTGAATAGCTTTTAACCCTTTGGGATGCGGCCACTGTAGAATTGCTGCCAACTTCTCTTGGTCCATAGCAATGCCATCTGTAGAGATCACAAACCCCAGGAAGGGTACTTGGGACC
The DNA here is from genome assembly GCA_037306005.1 of Rhinophrynus dorsalis. NCBI lineage: Eukaryota > Metazoa > Chordata > Amphibia > Anura > Rhinophrynidae > Rhinophrynus > Rhinophrynus dorsalis. Next base: position 245,155,112 of record CM074721.1, read on the forward strand.
TGTGAAATTCGCACTTCTCAAGTTTACAAAACAATTTATTTTTACGTAATCGAGTCAATACCTCAGAAACATCCTTGATGTGTTGGGTAATATTGGTAGAGTGAATCAATATATCGTCAAGATATACCACAACACAGGACTGGAGCATGTCCCGGAGGATGTCATTAATAAATTCCTGAAATACCGCAGGAGTATTACATAGGCCGAATGGCATTACCAGGTATTCGTAGTGCCCTGATCTGGTATTAAATGCCGTCTTCCACTCATCTCCAGCTTTAATTCTGATCAGGTTATATGCAGCCCGGAGATCGAGTTTAGTAAAGATGAAAGAGCCCTTTTACCTGTTGAATAACTCAGTAATGAGTAGAATGGGGTAGGCACTTCTAGACATTAATTTGTTTAAACCCCTGTAATCAATACAAGGCCTGAGTTCGCCATTTTTTTCTTCTTTACAAAGAAGAACCCGGCACCCGCCGGTGAAGTGGATTTACGGATAATCCCTCTCTTGAGGGCATCTTCAATATATTCCTCCATTGCCCTATTCTCCTCCACCGACAATGGATAAGTACGAACCCTGGGAGGCACTGTGCCCGGGGGCAAATCAGTGGCACAATCATAAGGTCTGTGTTGAGGCAGGGCGCCAGCCTCCCCCTTACTGAATACGTCACTGAATTCTAAGTATTCAGCTGGCACGGAGGGAGAGGTACACAATAACCTGACAGGGTGTGAGAGGCAGTTCTCCGCACAATATTCTGACCAAGACAGTATTTCACATTTTTGCCAGTCAAACTGGAGGTTGTGTAACGATAGCCATGGAAACCCCAGGATGACTGCGTGATGAGGAGAATTAATTATTTGAAAATGCACCTCCTCCCTGTGGAGGGCCCCAATTGCCATAGCAATAGGGGTTGTTTCCATAGTGATAAATGCTGGTTCTAATGGCCTGCCATCGATGGCCTCAATAGCCAGAGGGGACTCCCTTTTGACTACCGGAATCTTATGCAACTCAGCAAAGGAGTGATCCATGAAATAACCGGCTGCACCGGAGTCTACCAGAGCCAAAACTGACACAGAGCAGTCTGCCCATGTAAATACCACCTGGATGGTGGGTCTCAGTGTATTAGTATCCTGGGACTGCTGTACGCCACCTAGGGCCTGTCCTCCAAGGTACCCTAGGTGCGCTCGTTTCCCGACCGAACCGGGCAAGTGCGTAATTGGTGCCCAGCTTTACCACAGTATAGGCATAGGCCCATTCTTTTACGGTGCGCCCTCTCCTCCTTTGTCAGTCTGATGAACCCGAGCTGCATTGGTTCCCCAGCTTCAGCTGTACGTTCAGGAGGACAGGGTGGCGAGGGTGGGTTCAAAAGACTGACGTGCCCATAATTCCTAGATTTTGCCCTCTTAGCCATCCGCCTCTCGTGAATGCGAGAGTCAATAAGCATGACATAATTGATGTACTCATCCAAATCATTAGGCACGTCTCTGGCAGCAATTTCATCCTTGATGGAGTCTGATAGGCCCTGGGCAAAATCTGCGACTAATGCCTCATTATTCCATCCCACCTCTGCTGCCAAGGTTTGAAATTCAATTGCGTAATCCCCCAGGGTGCGGTCGCCCTGTTGTATCACCAGCAACCTTTTGGCAGCAGAAGCGGTTCTACCAGGTACCTCGAACACTCTGCGAAACTGTCTTACGAACTCCTTAAAGTTCAGGGTACAGGGTTTGGCATTCTCCCACAAAGGATTCGCCCAAGATAATGCCTTGCCAGTTAATAGGGAGATCATGAACCCAACCTTACTTCGGTCGTTAGGAAATGCCTGAGGCGTGAGCTCAAAGAATATCTCCAATTGGTTGACAAAGCCTCTGCATTGGTTAGGTTCGCCATCATATCCTAACGGTAACGGCGCCGCCGCCATGAACCCTCTGGTCTGCGTAGTAGGAACTACAGGCAGGTTTTCCGGTGTCGAGACTGGGGTGACCACCGGATTCTGATTAGGTTTGTCTAGGTGTACGGTTCGCTCAAGTAAAGTCTGCAAGGCCAGTGCCAACTGGTCGAGGCGCTGCTCGTGAACATCCATTCGCCAATGGATATTCTGTGTGCCAGTATCTCCCTTGCTGTCTGAGGTCATGTATCACAGTGCCTGTGATTCTCTGTCACTCTTACTTTTGGTTCGCTCTGATTTGCTGAGCCAGTTTGGCCCGCCCCTTGGTGACCTTCTTATGCCTGGCCCAGACACCTGTCAGATGCCCTTTCGTGGTGTTTCTGAGCAAGTAGTGCTGTTGCTGTGTTCCTGTGTTCCGGATTCCTGTGTACCAACTTGGCTTGTCCTGACTACGCTCCAGTGTTCCTGTTTGTGTATGACCCGGCTTGTCTGCGAACCACCTCTGTATCCTGACCCGGCCTGGCTGACGTTCCTGTTCGTGTATGACCCGGCTTGTATGGCTACCTCCTGCATGCTCCGACCCGGCCCGGCTGACTTCCTGCTCCGAGATCGACTTCCAGCTTGTTCCAGTGACCTCCATTCCTGTTGTCGCCGCCGCGACATTTTCACCCGCTGTTGCCAGCCACCGTGTGACCGCCTTGCCTGGTGTTGCCATTGTTCAGTGCAGTGAACCGTTGTCTTGCAGAGCTGTGCGTGCCTCAGTGAGCCTCACTATACTTGCAGAGCCTCGTTGTCTCGCAGAGCCTTGTGTAAACGTGCATATTAACCCTTGCAGTGCTGCCTTGCTCTCGCTATCTCGATTCCCAGAATAGAGCCTCTTCCGTGGTGCTACGTCTGCTGAGTTGGCCGCTTACCGACGGCGACTCTATCTATCATATTGCAGAGTAGTCACTTATTGTGGGCCGGTAGGGCGCCATTGGCTCTCACTTCTCATTGTTTACTGGGCGATATCTACTGAGGTAGAGTGGTGATAGAGGGAAGGCTAGCTCTCCACCCATTTTGAGCAGCACAACAACCTCATCATCACATTTTTTTCCATTTCCCTCTATGGGGGGAGGGAAACACCTGCATTTTTATGTAGGGAGATGCTGGTTTTGCTTTCCATGAGCGGCCACTTTATCTGTGTTCTCCAATTATTTTCTTACGTCCTGCCAATTCTTATTTATTTAGATGTTTTTTCTTATTTTCTTCCCTGAAGATTTTGGTCTTGGAGTGCCATCTAACAGCATGAAACATTGTTTCTTTTAAGTCTCTATTCAGAGTTGGGTATATGTATTAACCAATCAGAGAGCTTTTGGAACTTTTGATATTACCTTATATTCTAATTTTCTAAGAACTTCACCTGAGTGAAGGATGGGGTGTCTCTTTCCGATAAGGGGGGGTCTAGGTAATATAAACCAAAACACAGGGGAGAAAAAGTTTTTTTTTTCTTGGCTGAATTTCCTGCTGAATCTCATTGAACATGAGAGAACCACACCCTAATCTAGGACTGGTATGGTAATTATACATGTTCTTATGTATGCCCTGAAATCCTTCTAGAATTATGGTATAGCCTTTTTGGTGATGCTCTCCATTTGGGCAGTAAATCTAAAATATTCTAGAGGCTACACAGAACCAATCATAGACATAGTGGGTGAGATCAGACTGATATCAATTTAGATCACTGAGAGTTGCTTAGTTAGCTAAAATTGCTGACACCTGCAGAGCCACCTGTTTAGTGTGTGTGTGTGTGTGCAGATGAATGTGCTTGAGACCCACCACACGCATATGTAGATGATTCATTTAGGGCTGTTCTGAGATGGTCATTGTGCTCCATTGAGCTGGTACTTAATTATTAACCCTTATATTGCTGTCTGAAGTTTTACCTCTGTTTCTCTATTGGTATGTGGCTCACTTTGAGATACGTTTGTTATGTTTGCTCATGGCATGTGAGGTGGTATCAGGGGGTGTGGTCTTGATCTGTTGAGATGGTCACATTTGAAGATCTTGACAGAGCATAGCAGCGTACGCCATCTTGGATTGAGTAACAGTTGGTCTTTTATGGTCCATTTTGATTTAAATGGGTTTTTAACCCTTTGAGAGCCAGATGTGTTCGTTTTCCAGTGCATTGATTTGCACATTTCAATGCAATGGACAATCCTCTGGCACTGAAAGGATTAAACCCATGAATGTTATGCTGTGCATGCTATGCACTGGAGATTTTGCCAGTTTTCAAAGGGGTAAAATACCTATTCATTTTAATTTCTTAAAAGACCTATTTAAATGAATAGAAATGTGTATTTGCTCCCAATGTTGTGCTTCCTATGTCCCAGATTTTGCATATGTTTTGGAATTTGTTCATTTGGATTGCAGTGTGCCAGGATTTATTTTTGTACATATGGCCCACTCTCTAGAATAGGCTGACAAAATGTGTATCCTGCCCAACAATGGAACTTATGTACTAAGAGCTGGAGCAATTCTGAGGTAAATCATCTATACCACAGGGGACAAATAAACATTCCTATTGATTTAAATGGGGCTTTTTACTCCATTAATGCTAGAGCAATCTCTAACAAATTGCTTCACAATGACTTGGACACTACTGTTGCATTAGTGTAGATAAAAGCTCAATTTAAATCAATGACATTTATGGGGAATGGTGTTTGTTTCCATTGGCGCAATTGTTTGCTATGGATTTATTCCCCTCTTCTGTTTTGCACAAGGCCTAGTGTGTGTGTGTATAGTGTACAGTGTGTCATAATCTGTGCATCACTCTAGTGTTTATAACTCTGTGGTCCTTTAGAGAAAGCACAACTTACATACTGACATCTAGTGATGTCCGTTCAGGATACTGTGATGTAATGTGATCACAGCCACGCAGCAGCATTAGAGCCAAGAAATACTCAGCCATGCTTGTCTCAGCAGTGTGCCTGAATTGCTCAAATGAAATGTGGTCACCCTAGAGTGGATGTGTGTTTATAAGGCATGTTTCCATAATACAGTGAGCTGGTGTCAAAAGATTAAACTCAGCCCCTTGAATGTTGGCTCCCAGGTTTCTATGTATTGTGTGTGTGTGTGTGTGTGTGTGTGTATAAACCACACACATTGTTTTAGTCAACTACATGGTGACTAAATGACAACTGCAGTTACTTTACAGAAAAACACTAACACAGTATATCCATCCCTATTCTGCTCCATTAGGCTTTTCACAAATATTATTGTCATGCTAACTCCAGTACCCCTTTGACACCTAGAATGACAGTGTGGTATCCATTGCATTGCATTGGATATCCCTCTATCACTCCAAGGCTTCTATGGTTGATATGGTTATGTTCAACTCGCTATATGTTGTTTGCTGTCAGTTCAGCTCATGGATGTGATGAACATGGGCAGTGTGGTGTACCTTTGTTTGCAGGGGGATGGATGATATCCTAGAAGTGGCAATGTCATTGTGGACGAAGGAATGGCAAATTCCAGTTGAATTCACAACCTCAATATGACACATCCATGGAATAGCTGCTGTATGTCGTAGATACTGTAGTAGCAATGTGGTTGTGATGTTGTAGCAGGCAATATCAGGGCTGTGTATGTCAGTCATCCTATGTAGTGAAACAGATTATTATTTGTTGTGCAAGTGTGTTTGCACACATTCCCCAAGCCTGATCATGGACATACATGCATTGTTTGATTCCTGTATTATACTGTACCTCCACAATGGACAGTAGCTGCATATAGTCCACTAAACGTGTGTCCTCGGCTATATTGTGTAGTTTGGCACACACCATGATAATGTTGCATGCCTTGCCTGATGCATTTTGCAGAGCTCCGCCTGAGTAATCTAGGCACCAGAATCTGGATTTGAGCAGGTCAAATGTGCACTCAGTGGCATTCCTTGTTTGGAAGTGAGCTAGCGCTCCTGCGCACGAGTTTGTGGATTTGGTAGAGGTGTGAGGAGCCACAGTTTGCACCCATACCTGGCATCACCTGTGAAAGTAGAGTGACATTGTGAGACAGGGACCACATATCATGTGGATGATGTTGTGTACTACATATGTGTTATGACCATTCTAAGCTGTGTTTACATTGGTCGTGTGAGTGCACCTGTGGATGTGGTGTGATGTTTGTATTGTTGACTCGCCCAAAAGTCATCCCCTTGTGTAGGTCCCATTCTCAGTCTCTGTGGACAGACGAGTACTTGAAGAGTGCTTGAGTTGTGACAGTTGCTGGGACAGGAGGCACACAAGTGGGTTATCCTTGGGATCCACTTGCCATAAAATGTATGGCAAACATCAGCTTCTCTAAGCCAGATAGTGCACAGTTGTTGCTGTATTTGGGGTCAACATTATCTTTCACTGACTCCTATAGGTCTATGATACTGTGCGATGTCAACCTGTAGCAGTCTCTCATTTCAGCATCTGTTATTCCGAGGAGCGTGACTCTTGTGCGATGTATCCTGGGTCTTTGTGGCAATCTGTCATCCCTATGCTGCTCCACAGGTTGTTGTGGAAGCTGTGGGATATCCTGTTGCTGCACCAGTGGTGCTGCTGACTGGTGGTGTCATTGAGCTGGAGAATCATTTCTATCTCTCTGTCTCTTTCTCTCAGTCGCTGTCTCTCTCTCTCTCTCTCTCGTGATGATGTGTTGTACAGGCACTGTCATGATGTAGGGAGTGATGAATGGGAAGGTGTGTGTTGTCCAATTAAGTGTTTTGTGATGTGCTTATTTTTGTTTGTCAGATTGTTGTACTTGCTGTGTAACTGTCAGGTGCATGTGTGACGACGACAGGTGCACGTTGGACCTCGATTGGCTGATGTTGCACAGGTGAGCTTTTGATACATTAGGATTGACAGGTGTGTATCTTGTGTTGTGTATACATATGTATTGTCCAATGGTGATTTTCTTTTTTTTTTCTGTTGTGTGCTGTACGGCCAGAAAAACTGAACGCGTTGGCACTGACTGCTGGGATAGCTGTTCTATTGCTTTCCAGTGGGTGATTTTTCAACATCCGTTGTGATTTTACTTCCGTTAGCTGTTTATAAGACAGCTATTGAATGTCATACTGTGCTTAAACTGCCGTTGGCTGTTTTTTTTGTTTTGGCGCCTGAGATATTTGAATCAAGGCCTTAAACCTTAAGTGCATTTCATTATACGTTATTTATAACCGTGAAATGAAATCTGGAGAAAAAGTGGTCAGAATGAGAAGGAGAAAATATTTTCAGAGCAAAGAAAAAGGAAGAAGAAACTCAGCACCAGTACACCACAATATTAACATTTTATTTATAATATATATATATATATATATATATATATATATATATATATATATATATATATATATTATGATACACATGCACATTCATATTTGGCAAATGTGTAGCAGTAGTGCAGAAGTGTATTTTGCTTGTTCCTAGTTTGGGGACTTGGAAAATCCCCTTATTCTTTTTTTGCACTCTATACCTTATTCACATGGGTATATAATATAAAAATACTAGCATGGGTGGAATGGCGTTGTCTTTGCATTAAACCATTGAGAGGAACAGAGATAAAATGTCTGATATTAAAGGGTTAAAAATACATCTTATGTGGCTGAGAGTAAAGGGTTACACACACACAAACACATCTACAGTGTGGTCAAGAGTTGCCTGAGCATTAACCCAATGAGTGGCAGAGTTACAATTTCTGACATTAAATGGTTAAAAACAGCTGACACTAAAGGGTCACACACACACACCTACACTGTGTGTAATCCTTTAGTGTCAGACATTGTAGCTTTCTGGCACTCAGTGGGTTAATGCTCAGGCAACACCATGCAACTCATGACATTAATAAGTGTCGTCCCAGTTGCATCCATCACATGTAATAAATGAAACCTAGAATTTGATGGCAGACAAGAATCATTTGGCCCATCTAATCTGCCCATTTTTCTACTGTAAAAACCCCAAACCATATTTGGTCCTCGGTCTTGTCTTATTTTCAGGACCGCCTTATGCCTATTCCATTCATGTTTAAATTCTGTCACTGTATTAACTTCTACTACTTCTGCTAGTAGGCTATCACAGTTATCTACCACCCTCAGTGAAGTAAAACTTTCTTACCTTACATCCAGGGGTCAAGTCCTGCAGGAACGCGTGAGAACGGCATTCCTGCAGAGCACGCTGGGAGATGACGTCATCTCCCGGTGTGCTCTGCATTATTGAAGAGAAGACTGCGCGGGAGCTACAGGTCTGTACTAACAGATCTCTCCTGCCAGGCCGCTGGACCACCAGGGAGGTAGGAAACGAACACAGGGGGACAAGTTGGAGCTGATGGAGGTAAGTTGAGGCTGATGGGGGGACAAGTTGGAGCTGATGAGTGCCAACGTGGAGCTTATGGGGGACAAGTTAGAGCTGATGGGGGACAAGTTGGAGCTGATGGGGGCACAGTGGAGCTGATGGGGGCACAGTGGAGCTGATGGGGCAAAGTGGAGCTGGTGGGGGCAAGTTGGAGCTGATGGGGCAAAGTGGAGCTGGCGGGGGCAAGTTGGAGCTGATGGGGCAAAGTGGCGCTGGTAGGGGCAAGTTGGAGCTGGTGGGGAGCAAGTTGGAGCTGATGGGGGCAATTTGGAGCTGATGAGGGCCAAAGTGGAGCTGATGGGGGCAAGTTGGTGCTAGTGGGGGCAATGTGGAGCTGGTGGGGCAAAGTAGAGCTGATGGGGGGCAAGTTGGAGCTGACTGGGGGAAAATGGAGATGGTGGGGGCAAGTTGGAGCTGATGGGGCAAAGTGGAGCTGGTGGGGCAAGTTGGAGCTGGTGGGGCAAAGTTGAGCTGGAGGAGGCAATTTGGAGCTGATGGGGGAAAGGGGAGCTGGTGGGGGCAATTTGGAGCTGGTGGGGGAAAGTTGGAGCTGGTGGGGCAATTTGGAGCTGATGGGGCAAAGTGGAGATGATGGGGCAAGTTGGAGCTGGTGGGGGCAAGTTGGAGCCGGTGGGGCAAAGTGGAACTGGTGGGGGCAAGTTGGAGCTGATGGGGCAAAGTGGAACTGGTGGGGGCAAAGTGGAGCTGATAGGTCAATGTGGAGATGATGGAGGCAATATGGAGCTGGTGGGGGGAAATTATGGGGGGCAATGTGAGGGCAGTGTGGAGATGATGGGGGACAATGTGGAGATGATGGGGCAATGCGGAGATGATGGGGGGGTAATGTGAGGGCAATGTGGAGATAATGGGGGGCAATGTGAGGGCAATGTGGAGATGATGGGGCAATGTGGAGATGATAGGGGCAATGTGAGGGCAATGTGGAGATGATGGGGGGCAATGTGAGGGCAATGTGGAGATGATAGGGGCAATGTGGAGATGATGGGGGCCAATGTGAGGGCAATGTGGAGACGATGGGGCAATGTGAGGGCAATGTGGAGATGATGGGGGGCAATGTGAAGGCAATGGTGGGATGGTGGGGGCCAATGTGAGGGCAATGTGGAGACGATGGGGCAATGTGAGGGCAATGTGGAGATGATGGGGGGCAATGTGAAGGCAATGTGGGGATGGTGGGGGCAATGTGGAGATGATGGGGAGTAATGTGAGGGCAATGTGGAGATGATGGGGGCAATGTGTGTGCATGCATGCAACAGTGATAGAGACAAAGACACATGCAACAGACATACACACATATAGACACAGAAACTCACACACACATGCACTGACATACATAGAGTGAGATAGACACACTCATACATGCATTGATATACACACATATGTATAGAGACAGAAACACTTGATGTGAGCCATACATATTTATTTTGGGTGGAGTGGGGGGGAATCTTGGGTGAGTTCCCACACTTTTTTTCCCAGGACTTGACCCCTGATTACATCTATGGCCTCTTGTCCTAACATTTTATTAATTTAAAATTTATTTACTCCTGCACTTTGTTGAATCCCTTTATGTATGAATGTTTTTATCATCTCTCCTCTCTGTTCTCTCCTCCAGGCAATACATCCTGTACACCATTCACCATTTTATTAGCCCTTCTCTGAATTCTATCTAAAGTATCTATATCTTTCTGGAGATTGGGTCTCCAGTACTGTACATAATACTCTAGGGGGTAGATTTAAAGGCAGGCGTTAATATAGCTGCTAGGGCCAAAGTGAATTCCGTCTGAAAAACTAACATTTGTAAAGCGGTATTCAAAGGGCCCTACCAGCTAAAATCACAAAGGACGTTAAGACACAGAAACGGTCTTGTGGATAAACGTTAGTTTTGTGAGTTAAGTTCCCATAATGCCTCTAAGAGTAGCGATATTGGGAACATAACAGTAAAAAAAACAATTAACTACCGGTGCCTGACATACTGCCAAGCACCGATCGTTAACTAATCCATGTTACACTTACCTGTCATCCACTGTCCTTCTGTCTTGTCTTCATTCTTCTTTCTTCTGCCTGTAAAATAAAATCAAAGTATAAATACCAAGCATAAATGCTAAGTAAAACTACTTAGCTAAAATCTTCATGTCTCCGCCCCGCTTGGAGCAGCTGCGAGGGTGGCGGCTGCGGAGACAAAGATGACCAACACGGGTCCCCTTCAGCCCTGTACAGGCCTATGCCCGTAACACACCGAGGGCATTGGAAGTGAGCCTGCCTTTATATATGGGCAGGCTCACTTCCATTTCCCTCACAGCCACTGGCTGGGATGTTCTTACGCACATCCCAGCCAATCAGATTCGAGCAGCTGATGGCTGTGAGGGAAATGGCTGTGAGGGAAATGGAAGCGAGCCTGCCCATTTATAAAAGCAGACTCACTTCCAATGCCCTCAGAGTGTTACAGGCATCAGCCAGCACAGGGCTGAAGGGGACCTGTGTTGGTCATCTATGTCTCCACTGCCGCCACCTTTGCGGCCGCTCCAGCTGCGGCACATGCAGATTTTAGCTAAGTAGTTTTACTTAGCATTTATGCATGACTTTTCTTTCGGTGTATATGTATACTATTTATTCATGGCATTAATATTTATTTTGGCATTAAACAGAGGCACTTAATTTAAGGAATATACATGGCACAATAATATTTAACACTTTGAGTGCCAGTTAGGTAAGCAACACGTTGTCACTCAAAGGGTTAAACCATGTCTTCATTTATTTTATATATATATATATATATATATATATATATATATATATATATATATATATAAAGCCAAATATAATGTATCAAATGGATATTTATTAAAAACAAATGTTACAATCCACCTATACAATATACATATTCCTTTAAGAGAACAATTGTATCCACTATTTCTGATTGGCAATGCTCTTCCCCTTGGAAATATTGGATACCCACTAGCACCCGCTATAATGGTGCCTTAGATTGAGCGCACAAGTCTCCCCTTTCCAAATGCAACAGCGTCCAAATCCCACAGTATAAACATATGAACCCATAATACTGTAAATAATATAAATGTAGCCATATAATGCTCTATACCGTTGTAAATGTCTATCGTTGTAGTCTTCTGGTAATTTTAGATTAAAAGTTCCTCCTCCTGCCCCTTTTCCCTATGGTATTCAGGCTTATCAGACCTGGAAGCCAGTCCGGACGGATCACAATGAGGGACATTATTGTGTTGGCATAAGGAAAATTCTGCTCCTTTTATCATGGAGGTCAGGGTTTTCCTTATGCCGAAACAAACAATATTTTTCCTCATTGTGATCCGTCTGGTCAATCGACCGGCTTTCAGATCTTAGGGAACAAAAGTGACGTAAGGAAAAGGGGTGTGAGGGGGAAAACTTAAAATAAGATCACAAAAAGTCTACAACAATATTGACATTTACTACTGTACAGTGCATTATAAAAATATTTTGAATAATTGGAAATAACAATTTCTTGAAGACCTTTTGCAATATCACTAATAAAAATATTAAAAAGAATGGGCCTGAGTTACTCCACTAGCAACATGACCTTCGTCTGAATATTCTTCATTGACTACAACCCACTGTCTCCTGTTGCTCAGCCAAGCAGAGCATTCAGGTTGGTAGATTTTCAAGAATGTGAGCAGAACATTTACAGCTCTATTTATTCCAACTAAAACAGTGGAGATAATCAAACAATGGTTCTCCAAGTGTTCTAGAACCTCCGCTCCAATCATACTCAGACACACATTGAATGAACCAGGCACATGCAGACAGATGGACATACACACACAGAAGCGTAGAAGTCTTATACCTGTTTCTCGCAGTTGTGTAGGATGTTGTGTGGCAATGTGAAGGGGAGGTGCATTGGCGAGCACAATCATAGGGTGAGGGAAGGCAGCAATTGGGAGAGGGGAAAGTGTGATACGGGGATGTCATCCTCTTCTTACTACTGTTGTGAGAAAGGGGAGGCACAGATTAGGATGCTTAACCCTTTGCATCGCAGAGGGGTGTGCAGAACATTGTAAAGCAATGTAATGCTTACCCCTCTGGTCCTCAAGAGGTTAAGAGGGGGTTGTAGAAGGTGACAGAGGACATGGGGGTGTCTGCATTGTAGGTGCTTGCATTGCTCAGTAGGAGGGATGGTTCACTCTCACAGCAGCTAGCACAGAGGCACAAGAGAAAGGGCACTGGTCAGGAGGCTTCTTTGGACTGTGCCAGATGGCAGCTGTTTTTGCTGTGAACTGGAAAAGATGGGACGTGTGGCAGTGAACGCTGTAGGCACTGAGTAAGTGGATAGTGGGTGTGGAGTGGGCAGGCTAAAGGGTGATCTGTCATACTCATTGTGTGCTACTGAGACTGTGTTGAAGGAGTAGTAGTGCAGCATTCTGTGTAGAAAGAGGTGAACTGCTGGAGACAGAGGGTTAATGATTATATTGGTGTCTGAAGGCTGTAGTTTATAATGCATTTTTTAGCAAGTGTCTTTTAATGTAGTGTTGAATGTTTGTTGCATTGCAATATGGTGCATACCCCTCTGGCACTCAGAAAGTTAAGCTATAAGACCAGGATTTCCCACTGGAATAATTAAACAATTTACTCCTATACTTGAAGCTGTAGCTTAAAAGAAAACAAACCTCATAAACCCCACTTATATTAATCTTGAAAAATAAATTCTAATGGCCATTAATAATTAATGCTGCATAGATTGTTTTCCCAAATTAATGTATAATTAGCACTGGATACCATGGGACAGATATGATTCTTTGTTGTCAGACTCTAGGGCCTAGATTTAAAGGCAACCGTTAAACCAGCCGCTAAGTGAAAAAGGCACATCGCTCGCAAATAATACAGGAGTTACGGCAGATTCAATAACTACTCTACGAGAATAGCTATCGAGCGTAGGCACACAAAAAACACGTAACACAAAACCCGTTGTCGCTCATGTTAATGCACAACGGGCGGACAAATCACACGATAACTGAGCTCCAAACAACATGTAACATAACGGCTGCCGTTGTCAAGCAACCATGATTGATGCCAAAACAAATTCAAACACACATCCAATCCCAAAGCCCCAATGTATCAAATAACTTCAAATACACCTATATATACCCAAAAATAACCGCCACACACTGTCTGTTATCGAGTTCTTCAGAGCCAGATATCAGGACCCAGGAGCGGAGGATAGTGATCAGAGAGAGGGAGACAGGAGCGTTCATTGGAGGTAGAGGAGTTTTGGAGTTTGGAGAGAGGAGAGCATTGCACAGAATACGACACATAGCACACCTTTGCACATATTACATACACACATACAAACACATACACATACATACACATAGTCCTTTTATTTTATAACACCTCACACATTTTACTTTTATTTTTGACAGTGTGAATCTGGGAGTGAAAGTGTGTGACAGAGAGTGACTGGATCGAGTGTGTCTGTGAGGGCCTGTGGGAGTGCCTGGGTGTGACTGGGTGAATGATGGCGAGGAGAGGAGGACAGGAGAGAGGGATGGGGAGAGTAGTGGAGGAGGAGGAAGATCAGGAGGGGATCCCTCAGCAGAGCAGGGGTGGGAGAGGGAGATCCGCAGGGCGGAGGGGGACCCGGCCCACAAGAGCAGGAATACGCAGGACAGGGACAGAACCTGCAGTGGGACGAGGGGTAGTTGCTGGGGAGCACCCCACACAGTCAGGGTCAGACCAGGCAGGGCACTCCGGCTCTGAGTCATCCCATGCCGGAGCTGATGAGGCCAGGATCAGAGACCCAAAGTATACAGAGGAGGAGAACACGGCTCTTGTGGAAGCTGTCCTGGAGAGGCAGAGTGTTCTCCACCCGACAGCGAAGGTCCCTGGCCTGTCAGCGAGGAGGAAAGCAGCCTGGAACCAGATCTGCAGCCGGGTCAACGCGGTGGCTCCATGCAGACGGGACGTGGAGTCCATCAAGAAGCGATGGGGCGACTGCCGGAGGGTGGTCAAGAACAAGCTCTCCGAACTCGCCAAGCACGCCCGAGGCACTGGAGGTGGCCCACCTGTCCCTATCACCTTCTGCGGCTGGGAGGAGATGGTGCGCCAGAATATGTCCCCAACCCTGATCGAGGGGGTTGTTGGAGGAGCTGACACTGGGGATGAGAGGACCCTCCACACTACAGGTAAGTGCAACACTACAGAACAACACACTACAGCAACCAACACCAGCTGCACACACACTCACACCTCAACACATGTCCATCATTCATGCACACAACTGCACCAACACAGAACCCTGAGGGTTAAAAACAGGACACAACACAAGGACAAATATCAAGGTCCAACTTGGAACAAACCTGTCCAAGTCCTACTTCAACCCTCCTGTCGCTGTGCTCATCACACACAATACACAAACCATGCAGTTCCAAATGTCGACTGTCATCACTGTTCACACACAATGTCACCCATGTCCCCGCTGGGATGTCAGCACTTAACCCCTCGAGTGCTAGAGGGATCATCAATGCATCGATCAACAATGCTTTGGCAACCCCTCTGGGACTCAAAGGGTTAAACAGACAACAATCAAGTCAATAGGCCAACGATCACATGCTACACAGGGGACATTCACTAAGCGGTGACAAACACATGGTGGAGAGAAATTCACCCTCACACATCCTCATTTCACCAATACCAGTGTTAGCCTATGGAGAATATGCAATAACATGAATCAAGTTGCTAAGGTCCCATCGTATACACTCCATAGAAAACACTGGAAATGGGGAAATTAGATCACTGGAGAAGTCAGCATTATGTACACTCCATCATGTCAACAACACCGCTTACTGAATCACAAAAAGGATGGAGCAGGTCACACATCACAGTGGCACTGAGAATAACTGCTTGTATGTGCAACACACAGACCTCAAACAATACCCCAGAATTAAAGGGGGAAAAAGTAGGCCTTGGTGTTGTGTCTGCAATCATTTACCCTAACTTCAAATGACATATCTCACATCTGATTCCCACATGGATCCTCAGGGGTGCTGATGCCATGGATGGATGGTACACCAGACACTGTTTGCAGGATACACATGGGAACCAAATATCATCCATTGTACCTTGGTCACCAACAGGCCATGAATGATAGATATCTCGGATTGAGTACGGTTGCCTCACTCAGAAGGATGGATGGGCTCATACTCAAAGAAAAACAGGCCTCAATCAGAGATATCCCTCACTACTGGCGTGATTGTTGCCCTTCAGGATTCAACTGGAACACACGACATGGACAGGATCCTGTCCAGTTCATCAATCTCTGATTGCCAGGGTGGTATCCCATGCCCTACAATGAAATGCATAGGATATGATCCTGACAACCAGAGAGTCACCTGTCAAGTAATGAAAAATTGTGAATTGGACGGGATCAGCTAAGAAGATAGGGTTGACTAACACTTGATTCCCACTGCACATCTGTTCAAACAAAGATATGCACACAAAGGAAAATGGTCAGATATGTACCTTTCAAATGGCTCAAAATATGTCCCAACACGATGTGAACCCAGAGATCATCTCACTGCCTGTGATTGCCCTACTGGCCAGATATGTGCATCCATCAGAAACTAACTTACATTGATACCATCCAAATACACATACCTAGTATATCCCACTCTACGTAGATGGGATATACGAGGTATGCTCATATCCATCATATCAATCCAATGTATATTTTGATGGGTGCACATATATAGCCAGTAAGGCAATCACACCTACTGAAATGATCTCTGGCTTCATATCTGGAAAGGATATATTCATATCCATATGAAAGGTACACATCCACATGCATATATGACCATTTCTCCTTGTATGTAACTGTAATGGCATAGCAATTGTTAATTTCACCAACATGTGGATCCATGTTAGTCCTATCCCGCCAACCCTCATGGTTAGACAGATATCGCTCTATTTGACAGCTGGAGATTCCAGTCATTAGAACACACGGAGGCTCTTCAGCAGAGCCTAAATTGCCCCATTCAGAGATGGAGACATCTTTGAGATGGTCAACAAAGTGTGCCAGGTTTGCAAGCACACTCTGTTCACCATTCCAATGAGGTTTACATCTCTGAATGGGGCAATTTAGGCTCTGCTGAAGAGCCTCCGTGTGGTGAAATGACTGTCAAACATGTCAAAATGACTGTCAAATAGAGCAATATCTGTCTAACCATGTGGGTTGGAGGGATAGGACTAACATCGATCCACATCTATCTCTTACAATGCCTACAATATTACATCATGGTGAAATTAACCATTGCTATTCCGTTAAAGGGATAGTAATACCTAACATGTGAAAAGAAAAATATATTGCAGGGTTCATCCCCCGAGCAAAACAAGGGTATTCCCACTGCTGAAATGTGTTTCATTCAAAATGTAGCACAGCTCATAGTTGACTACTCCAGCGGCAATATCACAGTGGCCTGGAACTCTAAAATGGCGATGTTGCTAGACCATCCTATGGACAGCTTACGTCCAGACGCAATAAATTCTCATAGGATAATGTAGCAACAGTGCCAATGTACAACTTCAGGCCACTGGGATATAGCACCAAAGCAATTCTACTCTGAGCTGGGAGACTTTTTGAACAAAAACCTCCTCCAGCAGTGGGAGTACCCTTGTTTCACTCAGGGTGATAAACCACAAAACATATATTTCCCTTTCTGCATTTCATGTATTAGTATCCCATTAATCCCATCATGGCTACGTTTACTAATCACACAATCTCAATTCTCCACACAGCTTATGGGCCTCCATCGCAGCAGGAGCCCGTGGAGGAGCCGACCACACCACCCAGTGAGGAGGATACAGAGGAGGGGACTAGCCACTGGGAAGCGTCTACAACCACCACACCTCCTCCCCAACTGGCTGCATCACCACTGCCTGCCTCTCAACTGGCTGCCTCTCAACTGCCTGCCTCTCAACTGGCTGCCTCTCAACTGGCTGCCTCTCAACTGGCTGCCTCTCAACTGCCTGCCTCTCAACTGCCTGCCTCTCAACTGCCTGCCTCTCAACTGCCTGCCTCTCAACTGGCTGCCTCTCAACTGCCTGCCTCTCAACTGCCTGCCTCTCAACTGCCTGCCCCACCACAGGATGCTCGACAAATGTACAGCGGCTGGATTCAGGGGGAGAGATGGATGCATCCCACTAGCACCGGGAGCTATTACCCTCCAGCAGCAGCACCACCACCACCAGGGAGGCAATGGCTGCCCGGGAATGTGGCCACCAGCCAATATGGGCCATATTCCACCGAGATGGATCTACCCTCCTGGATGGCTCCCCAGCATGGCCCCAGGTATGATCCCAGGTGGGGGCCAAGCACCTACCACTGGCCAAGGTATGACCCTTGGCCACTTGACTACCAACACCTGGGCCTGATTGGGGAGCCCCAGCGCCCTCAGCCAAGGGACTTGTTCACCCCACCACCTCAACCAGCACAGACATCAGTGGGCAGCAGTGGGTCCCTTGATGTGGTGGGCACCCACACACCGTATGTGCAAGCCACTCCACCAACACAAACAGCAGTAGCAGCCACAGCACACCCAGTACCAGCAGAGGAGACAGCAGAGGCTGGGGAGATAGAGGCTGAGGAGACAGCTGAACCTGTTGAAGCAGAGGCTGAGGAGACAGCTGAAGCTGGGGAAACAGAGGCTGAGGAGACAGCTGAAGCTGGGGAAACAGAGGCTGAGGAGACAGCTGAAGCTGGGGAAACAGCACATGTGTCACTGGCCACTCCCATCTCCAGCAGTCAACGCACCCCAGATCTGGAGGCTGAGTGCATGGCCCTTCAAAGAGGACAGCTCCGGGCAACCCACGCCACCAACGACAACCTCACGAGGAACCGGAGGGAATCCCGGAGGAACACGAACAGGTTGGAGACCAGAATCCAAGCTCTGGAGTCAGAGGTTGCCAGGGGGAACACACAACTCCACCAGATACATACGGGGATGATGGACATGTTTGCACAGGTGCTCGTGGAGTTGCGAGAGATTAACCGCAGGGAGAACCTGAGGATGGAGAGGGAGAACCTGCGTTCCACAGAGGGGTCCACTGCACCCACCACCCCTTCCAGTGTTACCCCAGAAGCCACACCTAGGGGACAGAGGGTGACAAGGCAATCAGCCAGGGCATCCACCTCTGGCACCAAGTCTAAGGCCCCCCCCCAAAAAAAAAAAAGAAATGAAAGGCCCAACCTGTCATCTGCCCCCTCAATAAATGAAAATTGTGCTTTTGAATCCTGTCTGATCTGCTGTGTAATCACTTATAGATTGGGTGGCAGGGTTGTCTCCAATGCATTGCCAAACAATGCAGTGAACTCAACTCCTGCCTGGGGGAAATGTTTGTGTGATGTTACAACATGGGTTCACACACACCCACACCGTTGTCCAAATTCACCTGGCAACCCATCCCTGTAGCCATATAACACAACAGTGTTACATGGCCATGATGTGTGTCAGATTTGATCAGAACATACCCCTTAGCACAACAACTGGTGCAACACTGAACATTCGTCTGCATCAATTGTTGTGTTTGAGGGGAAAACCAAACTAACAGCTATGCGACTTAGCAGGGAAATACCAAGCAGGACAGATTGAACATGCATCAATATGGTCTTTAAATCAAAATTCTATTGTGCAGCTGACATACTGGGGAACACAATGTACACCCTAGGATCTCAATGTGTGTGTTACACATTGTGATCCTAGGGTGAGCATTGTGTTCTCCAGCAAGTCAGTTGCACAACAGGAGTTTGAATCACAGCCTAACTTACTGCATAACCCAAAAATCTTCCTAAGATTTCATTGTGTAGCACGCACATTGGAACCTTAGGCTGAGCATTGGCTTATGTATTAAAGGGATAGTAAACCTTGAAAATAAGTTCATTCTATATCGTAGCCCTTAAAAAAACATGTAAAATGATATAAGTCTTATATCCCAAATCATATATGTTTGGTAGATAAGACTGATATCATTTTTCATGGTTTTTAAAGGGCTACAATGTGAAATAAACTTATTTTCAGGGTTTACTATCCCTTTAAGTTGTGTTGTTGTTTAACTAAGGTTATAACACACTTCACCAGTAATAACACTTGTCCACATGGTTGTTTTTGTTGATGTAGCCCATATACTGAGATATGACAACCTACAGCAATCTCAGGACATTGATTATATTGAGCAACACACAAACCATGGACATCACATCACAGTGGAAGTGTGTCCCCTGTATCACCAGCTAATCACTCACAACACACATCAGTGTATCACTGCCATCATGTCATTGCATGTATACATCACAAAGTCCACTCATGGTCAGGCAACTAGTGGACTCCTGTGATGTAAATCATGCCTTCCTTTGTATGAGGGATACTCTAGCCTTGGGTACGGTTCCACATTGACAGGTGTTTGATCCAACATTCATTCATACAGACACAGATTGAGTAGTGATGTTTCTTGTGTATGTAGCCAATATGCATTAAACACTTGTATGAGCACAAAAAGGTACATCTGAACTAAATAGGAATACATTTGAAATGCTAGTGAACTGCTCATGTGTTGTCTACATCGTTTGGCATCTGTGTATGAGCAGTCTTACTGTACAGGTCTGATACCTGGATGTTAGTACACACATAAATTTGTGTCCATATGTGAATGTTCCAGTAGAGGTTGCTGTGAACATCAGGTCAAACATTGCATCACCAACACAATCACTTGGAACGCCAAGGGGTGAGCTTCATGGAAGTGTTGTCCAGACTTCAGTCCAGTCATATAGAAACTCCTCTGTTCAAGGATGGATCGTGCTATGGATGCCTGTGGGACAAGAGGACAGGATTTGGAACATCACCCTCGAAGTGATCGTCATGCAACAGCTACAACATCATGATCCTCTTAATCTTTCCCGTTACATAAGTCTACACAAACCACTGCTTTGTAATGTGTTGTGTACTGGTCTATGAACCATCATGGGGGGAACTAAGGGGATGTTAACCATCCTTAGGGATATTTGCCCCTGACATGGTTACACACATCAACAAATATGTCCTAATAGCTTCCTGACAACAATATATTTGGGCTGCCACTGTCAGAGACAGGCCAAATATGTTTGGTTCATGGAGCTAGTAGGACATATTTGTTAATGTGTGTATTTCTTTCTGGGGCACATATCACTGCACACACACACACACACAGGGCAGCATGGTGTCCATGGAGATGTGATCCACATTTCATGAGCTCCATGTTGTGTAACACACTATTACTGTCGATCCACCCCTCTGCTGCTTTCTTCAACTGTAGCAAGCTACTGGTCCCATGTCCCCACGAATGCCCCCTGAACCCCTTATATGACAGAGTTCTATCCGATGCATTGGCTTGGATGAGACTCCCTTGCTACAGGGGTACCATGGTTGCTATGGGTCTGATCCTAGCAGAACACTTTAGTTGGTGCCTAGGGAGCTGTGGGATATGCTGAACAAGGTTAAAGTGTTGTACCTTGGTTTCCAGGGGGGGCATGCATGATATCCTTGAGGTAGCAGTATCAACATGGACGACAGGTTGTCAGGTGTATTCGGAATCTCTAGGCCCAATCTGACTGGTCCACGGAACAGTTGATGCTGGTGGTCCATACTGCAGCCAGTGACAGGGCTGTGTCACTGATCCTGTGGGGTGAAACAGAACATGTGTGTTGTGGTGGGTGTGTATGCATGGATTGTGTGCATACATGTTTTATACTCACAGCAGAAGTGATCCCTGATCAATCTGTCCCTTGTCTGCATCCCTGTTGGGGTTTCCTCACACTCAACGATATCCACAGGGTCTTCAGGTCTGGGTGGGGGATGGACATCGTCGATGAGTCTGGTGTCCACCGCGATATTATGTAGGATGGCACATGCCACGATGATGTCGCAGACCTTGCCTGGTGCATACTGCAATGCTCCCCCCGAGTGGTCCAGACATCGGAATCGGGACTTGAGGAGGCCGAAGGTCCGCTCAATGGCATTCCGTGTTCTGGCATGAGCCTGGTTATATCGTTCCTGGGCATCGTTTTGGGGATTGGCGACCGGGGTGAGGAGCCATGGCTTGCATCCATAGCCAGCATCACCTGTGGAAAGTGAGTGACATGGTGTGACAAGGAGCACATATTGTGGTGAACATACTAGCACATGTGTATGTGGTGTCATTTGGTGCTGTTAACTCACCCAGTAGCCATCCGCCTGTATAGGTCCCATTTTCGAAATCCCTCTGCACAGATGAATTTCTGAGTATATGTGAATCGTGACAGCTCCCGGGAAATTTCGCACAGACATCCATTATGGCCAGGTTGCTGTCACACACCATCTGCACATTCATGGAGTGGAAGTTTTTGCGGTTCAGGAACATATGTCCCTGACGTGCTGGTGCTTTGATACGGACATGGGTGCAATCTATTGCACCCATGACCCTGGGCATGCCTCCCCTTGCATAGAAGCCCTGCTTCAGATGTGTCCACTCCATATCGGTGATGGGGAAACGTATGAAGTTACTGGCCTTGGCTTTGAGGGCTGGCAAGACCTGGGCCAGCACCCTGGAGAATGTGGCCTGGGACATGCCAGATGCGTAACCCTCTGTCGACTGAAAGGCGCCACTTGCCATGAAGTGTATGGCACACAGGAGTTTTTGAAGGCCAGTTAGAGCATGGTTATGGGTGCATATGGGATCCACCTGCTCCTTGATGACCTCATACAGGGCTATGATGCTGTGTGGCCTCAACCTGTAGCGATCAATAACCTCGTCATCGGTCATTCCAAAGAGAGTGACCCTTGGACGGTATACCCTGGGCCTTGGTGGTCGTCTATGCATCCTGGGCTGCTGCAGGGGTCCCTGTGGCAGCTGGGGAGCATCCTGTTGCTGCAGCTGTGCATCTGCAGGCAGGTGTCCTCCGGGTGGGGATGGGCTCCTGTGTGGCTGCTGAGCCAGAGCCTCCTCACTTGCAACAGGTGGAGGCTGTTGATGAGGCGTGCTTGGAGGTTGCTGATGTTCCCCAGCTCTCTCCCTTGCACGCCTTCTCCGCAGCCTTCGCAACAATATGTAACCCAACATACTGTTTGCTCTCTCTATCTGTCTCTATCTGTCTCTCTCTCTCTCTCTCTATCTCTATCTATCTATCTATCTATCTCTCTCTCTCTCTCTCTCCCTCCCTGAGTGGAAAACAAGCCACAAGTGAGTGTGTTGAGTTGTCCCTTTAAGTACTTGCTAGGGCGTTGTGTAGGTGTGTTGATGAGGTGAGTGCTGACCAATGGTGAGTTGTTTTTGTCCAGGTAAGTGTTAGCAGGTGTGTGTGTGTTATAAGATGTGGTGTGTTGTGCTTGTTCTGTGTGTGCCATTTGCGGACGTGCAGTTGTGGGGTGCAGGTGGCGTGTTGATGTTGCCCAGGTGAGCTTGTATTTGCAGGTGTCCGCTTTGTGTGATGACCCCCATTGTTCCGTGCCATGTTGTGTTGTTGTTTTTGTGTGTTGTTGTCCCTGTGGTGTTGGTTGTTGTTGTTTGTGTAGTGATTTGTGTTGTGTGTGCATGTTTTTGTGTTGTTTTGGCATTGCACGGGTTAATTTTCCCATTTACATGGTTGTGCGGTAAGCATTTGGTGTGTTTTCCTCTGTAACGGGTGTTTTGTTTTGGCCGTTAAGTGTCTAACGTGTGTGAGAAGTGGGTCTTAACTTTTAGCCGTTAGGTGTGTCTTTTTTTCAGCCGTTATCAGTACCGCAAGCCTTTGAATAGCTCTGGGGTATGTTTTTCCATGCGTCTGAATGCACGTAAGTGTATCGGCCGTAAGGATTCTACAACTGCCGTTAGCTGTTGTTTAGACGGATCTTTGAATTGCAACATGACACTTAACGCACCCGTTAGTGATTTTTTTGGCTAACGGCTGCCTTTAAATCGAGCCCTAGGACACCAAACTCTTCCTACCAGTGTTCCTAGGAAGATTTTCAGAAGAATAATTTTGGGATTCCTGTAGTACTGTAACAGAATGTCTAAATCCATGGACATGATAGTAAGTACTATTTAAAGATTAATTATGAGTAAATAGTCCATGCAAAACTGATTCATAGTGGTAATGGAATTTTTTTTCACAGACTTCGCTATGTACAAATTTAATAGGATGATGTGTTACTGTTCATTTGGGTCCCTTTCACAATGGTGATATGAAAGAGGTGATGGTGTGTTTGCATTGGTTATGTCACCTTTGCCGAAATGTATGTTACTATATAGTACAGCGACGTATTTGCCACTTGAAAAAACAATGCAACAGATTGTGAATGATACATGCTACTTTAAATAGTAATTTTTTTTACTTACTATTATGTCCACTCCTTGAGAACCAAAGTGGTTACTAAGGCATTGTGAAGCAATGTATTGCACATCCCTCTGTTTCTCAAGGGGAGAATGCAATGCATTGCGTACCCCTCTGGCACTCAAAGGGTTAAACAATGTATTTTATTCTGCATTGTATTCATACTATTTTTTCTTTTACAGATACACAAAGAAAGAAGAGAAGAAAGAAGAGGACAGAAGAGAACGACAGTGGATGACAGGTAAGTTTAACACAGTTTAGTTAACGATCGGTGCTTGACAGTATGTCAGACACCTATCGTTTAGCTTTTTTTACTTTGAAGTTCCCAGTACTGCTGCTATTTAGCTGTGTTTTGGGAACTTAATGCACAAAACAGACATTTGGCCACAAGACCATTTTTGTGGCCTAACGTCCTTTTTGCTTTTAGCCGGTAGGACATTTGGACACTAACCAAGATATTTTCTTTTGCTAGTCGGAATCCATTTTGCCCTACCGGCTTTTTTAGCTACAACATTTGGTTCGAGAGCTACAAAATCCTTGACTTTGTACAATTGTGCCTAGAAGAATTGATGCTGTTTTGAAGGCAAAGGGTGGTCACACCAAATATTGATTTGATTTAGATTTTTCTTCTGTTAACTCATTATTCATTTTGTTAACTGATAAATATAAACTATTAACATGTCTATTTTTGAAAGCATTCTTACTTTACAGCATTTTTCACACCTGCCTAAGACTTTTGTACAGTACTGCCTATACTACAGGTGGGTTCAAATTCAATAAACATTAAACAGAAATAACAGATTGCTGTTTGAAGGACAAATTCCTTCTATCACACAGTTATTATAAAGGGGAACTCTCACCCCCAGCCCCCCCAATAATTAGTCATATAGAGATAAGCTTAGAAATGGTACTATTATCAGGCAAAAGTACCTTGTTATGAAGAAATTCTACTTCTTCTTAGAGTGACGACCAAGCTTATTGCTTTAGAGGCATCTGAGCGCCTAGGCAGTCAGTCCATTCCTGTTACCTTAAGGTACAATGCAGGAGACTGGGACTGACGGCGCAGGCACGTATTTAAGTCAAGATGTATGCGCTTATCACTGGCCGTCAGTCTCAAAAGAAGTAGGATTTCTTAACAATGTACTTTTGCTGGATAATAGTATTATTTCTAAGCTTATCACTATATGACTAATTATTGTGGGGAGACTTTATTTGGGGTGATAGTTCTTTCTGCAAGTACAGTTTTTATCTCAAGTAATGCAGCAATTGCTACACCTCATTCAAAGTGCCTTGTTGTATGTATTTTATATATAATCTATAAACACTCACGTTCCACATGACAATACACAATCTCTAACCCTATAAAATGCTGCCATCTTCTGGAGAATTATGATAAATATGCTATAAAAAGTGGAAACACAAAAAAATAACATTACCACATAAAATGTTGAGTTCAGTGCCAGTTATCACTGGTTGGGAAGAATCTACTGTATTTGTACAGCTCATGAAGGGTAGTCTTGATAATATCTATTACTTTTGTCTATCTTCTGGTATCGGAGATCACCTTAGCCTGCAATAGTGAAGGGGTATTTACCATCCCCACATAGTCATAATAAAATAAAGCTTTTAATAAAGGGATAATAACTCATAATATATATAAAGTATAACTTGTAAGGTTTATCTTTTTGAGTAAAACAAGGGTACTTCCACTGCTGAAAGGGTTTTTATTCAAGTTTTTTTGCAGCTCAAACCTGAGTTTTATAGGTGCAGTATCTCAGTGGCTGTCCATGACTAGAACTGTCCATTGGATGGTGTAGCAACAGCTCCTTGTTTTTATCCGGAGGATAAAACCTATATTTATATATATTTTACATATTAGGCATTACTATCTTTTTAACCCTTTAAGGGCCACTCAGTCCGGGAGTGGGAGACCCTAGATGACATCTGCAGTTGATTTTTTTTGCCCAATGTAATCTAGGATGTCATCTCAAAACTCCATGATGTGCCAGGACTGTTAAAGCAAAACAGATGTTATTGATTATAAATACTTGCAAATGTTTCATTGCGTTGCCCATGGATGAAAGATGTGTTGTATTTGAGACACATACACTTTCTACTGAGACACACATAACTCCCCATAGCTGTGGTTTATACAGGTTCTTCTGACATTGTATGAAGCATATTGTATGTAACGTGATACCAGCTGCATTCCTTAAATACCAATGAATGTTCTGAACTTAGATCAATGTATATGAATGTATAAACACCACTATGTACACCAAGAAATCAAACCCTCCCAGGCTAACAGTGCTAAATTGGTGCTTAATTATATCACTGTCCAGAAATTGCATCAATGTGCCCTTAGTTTACCTAATTTCCACACAAAATGAAAATAAACAAACTCAAAACCAGCAGAACATATGTAGTGCCAGAATAGGTATACCCCTATCCCTCTCTCATATCTCTACACCTGTCCAAAATAATGAGTGTCCTGTCATTCAACATATTGTTGTAAGGGTTTCTCCAGAAGAGCATGGACAATCTACACACCACATCCATCATTAATTGTGCAACATTGTTGCCAATTATGTATGTTAGTTCCTAATTTGTGCCAGTACCACACATAGATGTTAACCAGTAGTGGTGCTGATTGCGAGTCAAGAGCACAGTAACTCTTGTATAATCTGGTACAGCTTTACAATGCGCCGGAGCACAGGCATGGAGATTAACCCTTTGAGTGCCAGAGGGGTACGCAACGCATTGCTTTGCAATACATTGCGTACTCCTCTGGCACTCAAAGGATTAAGTAAGCGTACAATTAGGGAGACGCTCAACTCCAATTTTGCAAATCTTGCAAGGACCAGACACTATTTAAAGGGCTATAGTATAGATGCTGTCTCTGCTGATCACAATATAGCGTGCCTGTATGCGCTGGAGACACAGGAACGCCACCGTTTTTCACAGTTGTACCACAATCCATTTAAATGCCTCTTTTCCTGCCGAATTCTCAAAGAGGCAAGAAAAATATCTAGCGTCTTAATACTGCCATACTGTGGCATATATGCATGATGTAAGACAGTTCCTGATAATTTAAAACTGTATCCAAATTGCTGGGTCAGGAAAATGGACAATATGACACCTCAGTTACATTAATCTGGGACCCATGCACTGGTAAGACACTTGGGGATAAAACTTTCCATATATCTTCTAGGCATGTTTTTTCTTGAAACTTCTTTATTTTATACCTCTGTGGCACTGAAAGGATTAACTTGTATTAAAAGTCCACTGAGAGATCAGCAGCTGGGGAGGCAGCAGGAGGGGTCCTGATGCCCCACCACCAGTTCTGATTCAGATAGATCAATAGAGGAGACGCAGGGGAGCAAGAACTCCTCCTTGTATCTGGAGCACCAGGTAGAAGTGGGCGGGACCAACAAACTCTCACCCCTGAGGGAAAGTGGTGGCTGATTCAGAGCCTCCTGCCTCCTCCTCAACCAGAAGAAA
Organism: Rhinophrynus dorsalis; assembly: GCA_037306005.1. Lineage (NCBI taxonomy): Eukaryota > Metazoa > Chordata > Amphibia > Anura > Rhinophrynidae > Rhinophrynus > Rhinophrynus dorsalis. The sequence goes on from CM074721.1 coordinate 245,182,240, forward strand.
AAAGAAACTCACAGCGCCAAGTCACCTTAGCATATCCATACAATAAATACAACTTTAAGATCATTATAAAGATAGATATATAGCAAGCAGCATGGAATGAGGGGGTTCTCCAGTCCCCCAAACATTAGGCCAGAAACTCAGACAAAAAGACAATCCTGTGCTACTCTATATTAAAGAACTCTGTGCCCTGTAATGGGCATATATAATAATTTTTAGTAAATAGGTGGAATTTTCGTGTCAGAGATTTGCCACGTTGTGGGTAAGCTTGCCACCAACGCCAAGGTATTTCACATTCAGGCAAGTCCTACTCTAATACACCTGAAAACTCTAAAAAATTAAAATCAAAAAGCCCTGAGGAAGTATCATAATGTACGTGTAGGCAAGCGAGGAACCTTTTAAATATGTTCTTTATTATTTTTGTGGGTCCCAGTGTAATGCAATTAAAAACAACAGACATACAAATAATTAAAATGTGTATATGAGGGACTTACCTGGTGCTCCAGACCCCAAAGGGGCCTGAATTGTGTGGAAGTAAGATGACTGTGAATCCAAAAGTGCTCTCCTTAAATAACCCTTTATGGAACTCCCCACAAGTCATGTGAGGAGTAGTTGATATCAAACAGGCAGGGAGCATGCTCACCATGACAGGCTTGAGGCCTAGTCATAAAGGATCAGAATAAAGAAAGAAATGAAATAAGAGTGAATAATGTTTGTGAATTTAAGTGAGTGGTTAAATAATTAAGTGGGATAGGTGAAAGACTGCTATAGGGCACACATTAGTTTTTTATATAGAGTAGCACAAGATTGTCTTTTTGTCTGTGTTTTCCTCCTCAACCAATCAGGTTTTCCAGCCACACCCCTGATTATTAGATCAATGTGTTGGTTGCTTTTATGTCTAATGTCATATATTATTTGTGAATTTTACATATACACTTTTGCTGGTTCTTGAGCTCGGACCCAGTATAGTGATTTTGGTGTATATTGTGGTTTAGACTTTTTAAGGGGGTCTAATAAAGATTTGATACTCTTTTTGCATATGCGTGTCTCTTCATATTTATTTTTAAAGAGTACGGATTAGTGCTCTCCTTTAGTGTTGTATATATATATATATGTACACATACATATATATATATATATGTAATTATATATAAATAACTATTGTGTGTGTGCAAAAATGGCACTCGCATACCCCAACATGAACAAATAATATTACAATCTGGGTGCTGTTAAACTTGCATATAAACTGTGAATGATAACTGCACTCACGGAACCTCGGTGAAAAAATTTATTAAAATCACATAATTTGAATAACAATAGCAGCAACCATAGCAGCAACGTTTTAGTCTGCTCTACGGCACCTTTATGAAGCCAAAAGTGCTGAATGTACATAGTGACATATATATAATATAACTTACCCCACACGTGAGACAAACTCCGGGAAAACCCATGTGCAAGGTTGAAAGGCATCCGGCATGGAGACAATTCATGCTGGATGTGAAGTGTATGTCAATGTGCGCATGCTCCATAGACCTTTCAGTGTAAGCCTTACATACCCTGCTTGCGTTCCAAACAGTTGTCATGGCGATAATCATGAGCTTTATAACTGGCGTGAACTAGTGCAACATAAACCTGTACCCCACCGTATTAAAAGCAGGCTTGTTAGTATCAAGAGATGCAACATATACAGAATAAAATGGAATTGGATATACACTGAAGACCGAAAGAAAATATGTTTTAGAAATACACACACACACACACACACACACACACAGCAGAAAAGGAGATCAAACAGCTCACCCACACCTTACCTGTTTCACATTGTATAGTGAGTCCTTCATTCAGCAGTCTGATATATCAATCAAACTAGCATTGCTTCTACAGTTGCCATTATTTACAGAGCTTCAATTTTCCTTAACTTGGGGTTCTCAAATTGCAAGGGCCTAGACGAGGCAGGATTTAGAGAGATCCCTGTCTAAAAGCAGGAATATCTCCAAAATCTGCATTCTCTACCCTTTAGAATTAATTTTTTTAAAGTACACACAGTCTAAATGGGAAAAACCTGTAGGGAGACGCACTAACGGGCAGTGTTCTGGAGATGTATGTCTGGCAGTGTGTGGCCAGCGCATCTCCTTGGCAATGGAGGCACACATCAACAAATACACTAAGAAATAGGTATGCAAAGGGAGGAGGGCAAAATTTACACATTAAACATGGAGGGTTGTCGAACTGCTTGTGATGAGGAAGAAATGCCCTCCCTTACACATCACCAGCAGTTCATTTGAGACCCCTGAAGAATGAGTGCATTCCCCATTTACCCACTTGAGGGAGCAGAGAGGATCTAATCCAACTTCAGCACCACAAACAGCATCCCTTCCTAACACTTTACGTGCCATAGGTATGTGCACTGCATCCCCCTGTGGCACTAAAAAGGGTAAAAATGTGTGTAAAAAGTTTGTGGTAAAAATTTTGTTTTAACACCTTGAGTCATACTGTATGTATATTTCAAAAGCTTCACAATTAACACCTTTGGTGCTAGAGAGCTCTCTGATCTATTGTATTACATAGCATCCAAGGGGCTAAATAGCCAATTATGTGAGCCCTTCCCACTGTCAGTGGAGAATCACATAAATAATACACACTGTATAAGAATAAGTTTAAGGTGTTACACCTGTATTTGTGGGAGGGGCTGCAAGCCCTTATATACGGGCAGAAGCCCTTCCCACCGGAGCTCAATTCATGTTGAGCTCACTCGTTCGTCAGATGTCATTTTTCATATCCCCACTATCTGTTCACAAGTAAGTTCCCCAGCAGTCTCGGTACTCACACCTCAGTCACTTCCTCCTCAATTTGTCCCGGCACTTCACTCTGTTCCCCGGTACTTCCTCCCTCAAGACACTACTGGCCTGTCCCATTCTGCAATTCCAGATTCCACTTCACCGTCTTTCTACCAATCAGCAGCCCTCTTTTGGTCTCCTGCTTCACTGGCCCTTTATCTCCCTCTAGCTTCCCTCTACAGCTCTCTACCTCACCTGTTAAGAGCATCCACGCCTTCCAGCTCCGCCAATCCGGGACATTCCGTTCAGTCCCATCATCCACCCACCACACTAGTCACCCTCCCGCCGCGCTCACCGCGGTTGCCACTCAGGCTTCCATGTCACCAATCTCAGGCCACCCCTTCCCATTCAACCCCCCTTGCCGTGTTCACACCGGCTGCTATGTCAAAAAACAAAACAAAAACTATACGCTCATGTTCCACTACACTTTTCATTACCTTGACACGTTGCATCAGATTCGCGCTGGGCTCTAGCACATTGCAAAGCATTAGTCCACATCTTAGTAGAGGTTGCAAACCCCACTCACTTCCACAGCTTACGGCCCGACAGCCACACCACTCTTTCCATGTTCCCCCTCCCCTTCTCCTCAGCCTATCACGCTTCTTCAGGATTCATCATCAATCGCCAGGTAGGTTGCATTCCTTTTTGTTTCACATGACCTCTCCTGACCTCAGTTGTTCACCAAGTGGCTTGTTCCTCCAGGCAGCTCCCATCTCAGGTCACATCAGCCCCCAGCTCTCCAGCATCTCTCAGGTAATCCAGTTTTCCCTGCACGTCTACCTCATCCACTTCACTATCATTCCTCATACCATGCCTTTTTCCTTTCTCCAGGCATCTGCTCATAGCACCGTGCCTTCAGTCATCAACCCTATTCCAGGAGTACTCGGGGCATTACAGTCCCAATCTCTCCAGGTATTTCAGCCCCCCTCCCCCAATTTTTTTTTCCTCTCCATACTCACTATATTTTCTTTCTTAGACGTCTGCATCATATCTCTCATCAGGTATGTACTTCAGTCCCCCTTCCACTCACCATTTACTGTACCGCACTTATATACAAGTACGCACCTCTTCTTACACGTCATGCCTCACACATCTCAACCGCAGTACTCTTCTTCCTGTCACCTTACCTCCTCAACGAGGCTGAAGGTCAGTGACACACCTCTGCACCACAAGTCTGTAACTTCCATACGTCATCAGGAAGGTTCCTACACTTACCTCTTCACAGAGGCTTAGGTACTTGGCAATCCCACTTCCCTCACGAATCCACTCACCCCCTCACCTCTTCAAGAGGCCGAAGGTCACTGGCTACCCTTACCTCCTCAGAGGCAGAAGGTTCAGTCACACACTTACCTCTTCATTGAGACAAAAGGGGTGTAACGTTTTTTTAAGACTCTCAGACCAGTGTGTAAATTAAAATACAATTTATTTAGAGTAAGGTAAGGCAAAGGTCCGCCCTCTAGTGGCGATTGATATACACCAGCAATGATGACTGATAGATACAAATGTAAATGCACAAACGTATTACATGTACAAATGCAAAGCAGTAGAATGGAATATAACCATAGAGGTTTAAGTCCGTGATAACGGTCAGTCTCAGATGTGGATGTTTGGCACGCCCTGGGTGTTATTAAGCTGTGCTGGAGACAACATTCCCCATACACTGCATACAGGACTGCCTCGCCACGGTGTTCAGTAAAAAGCAGAACAGGAATCCACTTAGCCTCCTCGGGCGTAGCTACTGGAACTGTTTCTGCTAGTGCGAGTGAAAATAGCCCCCACGGGCGTAGCTGGAACCGGCCTGCAATGCAAGAGCTCCCAAGCCTCCTCAGACTCAACCGAACACTGGGATATGACGTGCAAGAGCCAATAGCCCCACGGGCGTAGTTACCGGATTTGCTAGCGCTGAAGCCTTTGCCTGCCACCACTCGGTATAACAGAATCGCCCAGTATTTGCAATGAGAGAGAGAGAGCCTAAAGCGCCCAACCGGCCCAACGGATGTGAATACTCTGCTAGGATGTACAGAGTTGCAGACGGAGAGCGGCCAACTCAGCAGGAGTATCACCGTGAACGAGGCTCACACTGGAGTAGAGAGAGTGGGATCAAGGCAGCACTGCTAGGGTTAAAAAGCACGTATACTCGAGGCTTTTCAGCGGTACAGCCAGGCTCTGCCGTATGAGTGAGGCGTACAAACACACAGCTCTGCACAGGTAGAAACAATGCACTGATCGGAGTATCACCAGGCAAGGCAGCCATACAAAGGCTGGAACAGCAGATAATAATGTCACGGCGGCGACAACTGGAACGCAGGTCACTGGAACAAGCTGGAAGTCGATCTTCGGAGCAGGAAGTCAGCCAGGCCGGGTCGGAGCACGTAGGAGGTAGTCATACAAACCGGGTCATACACAAGCAGGAACGTCAGCCAAACCGGGTCAGTATCCAAGGGTGGTAGTCAGACGGGCCGGATCATACACAAGCAGGAACACTGGAGAATAGTCAGGACAAGTCGAATCGGTACACAGGAATCCGGAACACAGCAACAGTATAACTGGCTCAGAAACACCACGAAAGGGCATCTGACAGATGTGCTAGCCAGGTATAAAAAGGTCACCAGGGGGGCCAAACCAACTCAGCAAATCAGTGTCTGCCATAGATGAGAGTGACAGGAATCACAGGCACTGTGATAGTACCCCCCTCTCAAAGACCCCCTCTCCCTGCTTGTGGCCTGGGTTTCAAAGGATATTTAGAGTGAAAGCTGCGTACCAATTTAGGCGCATGGAGGTCCCCTTGATCAACCCAAGAACGTTCCTCAGGGCCATAGCCCTTCCAATGGACCAAATATTGCAGCTTTCCTCTAAATCTCCTAGAATCAATAATACTCTGAACCTCATACTCTTCTTGGCCCTGGACGTCCACCGGCCCAGGAATCACTGGCATAGTAGTATAACGATTGCACACCAAGGGTTTCAGGAGCGACACATGGAACACATTGTGAATGTGCATTGAGGGTGGAAGTTCCAGTGCATAAGAAACCGGATTAATCTTGCGGATAATCTTAAATGGACCGATAAACCGGGGAGCCAGTTTGTTGGAGGGCACTTGTAACTTGAGGTTTCTGGATGACAGCCATACCCTGTCCCCAACTTGAAATGAGACCGCTGGAAGACGTCTCCGATTAGCGTGCCGTTGCTGCCGCCTAAATGACTGACTGAGGGACCTCTGAACCTGTGCCCAAGTGGAACGAAGTTGCGCCAAATGCTCGTCCAGAGCAGGAATCTGCTGTGCCTGAAAAGAGTCCGGGAGCAGAGAAGGCTGGAACCCATAATTAACGAGAAACGGAGAGCTCCCGGACGATGAATTAACCGCACAGTTTCTGGCAAACTCCGCCCATGGCAACAGGTCAGCCCAATTGTCATGATGATCGGTGACAAAGCAGCGTAGGAACTGCTCCAGTCCCTGATTGGCACGCTCAGCGGCCCCATTAGTCTGGGGATGGTAGGCGGAAGAAAATGACAATTGGATGCCCATCTGGGCACAAAATGCCCTCCAGAACCTAGAAACGAACTGACTCCCATGGTCGGAGACAATCACTCTGGGTACTCCGTGCAGGCGGAACACCTCTCTGGAAAAGACTACAGCCAATTCCTGGGCCGATGGAAGGCCAGTCAGAGGCACAAAATGTGCCATCTTGGAGAATCTATAGACCACCATAAGAATAAACGTATAACCCCTAGAGGCCGGTAATTCCCCCAAGAAGTCAATGGAAATATGAGACCAAGGGCGGTCTCCGTTGGGCACCGGTTGTAGTAAGCCCACGGGGAGATGCCTAGGGGTCTTGGCACGGGCACAGGTGGTACAGGCTGCTGTAAAAGCGGCGCAATCGGCTCTCAAGGTAGGCCACCAAAATAATTGCGAAATAGACCATACTAGTTGGTCCCTACCAATATGCCCAGCCGCTTTAGAAGCGTGATAAGTTTCCAACAGACGGACACGGAATGGCTCATCTACGAAACACTTCCCCACAGGGGTCTCAGGGGGTGCCCTTGATTGTGATGCCAATATCTCCTCCCCCAGGGGCGAGGTTATGTCAGAAGCGAACTGACGAGACAACGCATCAGCTTTAATATTTTTTGAGCCAGGAAGGTAAGACACAAGGAAATTAAATCGAGACAAAAAAAGTGCCCACCTAGCTTGTCGAGAAGACAGTCTTTTGGCTTCGGAGAGATAAGTTAAATTCTTATGGTCAGTAAGGATAAGTACCGGAGTCTGAGTACCTTCCAAAAGGTGACGCCACTCCTTCAATGCTAGGATGATGGCCAACAGTTCCCTGTCACCAATCTCATAATGGCTCTGTGCACTAGACAATTTCTTAGAGAAAAAGCCGCAAGGCATCAAGGCGCCACCTCCCACAGGGCGTTGGGAGAGTACTGCCCCAACCCCAACCTCTGAAGCGTCAACCTCCAAAGTAAATGGCAGGGAGGGATTAGGGTGGGACAGTACAGGAGCAGACGCAAAGGCAGATTTCAGAGTAACAAATGCGTTTTCAGCTGCCACGGACCACTGAGAGGGAGAAGCGCCCTTATGAGTCAAATCTGACAAAGGTTTTACAATTGTGGAAAAGTTCTGGATGAACTTCCTATAATAGTTAGCAAAACCTAAGAATCGTTGGATGGCCTTTAACCCTTTAGGACGAGGCCATTGCAAGACTGCTGCCAACTTCTCCTGATCCATGGCAATGCCATTTTTGGAGATTACGAAACCCAGGAATGGTACTTGAGATGTATGGAATCCGCACTTTTCTAGTTTACAGAATAGCTTGTGCTTACGAAGTCGGAGCAAGACTTCTGAAACATCCTTAATATGTTGGGAGAGGTTGGCAGAGTGAATTAATATATCATCTAGATATACGACCACACAAGACTGGAGCAGGTCTCGTAAAATATCATTAATAAATTCCTGAAATACTGCAGGTGCACTGCATAGGCCGAATGGCATTACCAGATATTCATAATGCCCTGTTCTGGTATTAAACGCCGTTTTCCATTTGTCACCTTCTTTAATTCTGACCAGATTATAGGCGGCTCGCAAGTCAAGTTTAGTAAAGATCGAAGAGCCCTTTAATCTGTCAAACAATTCTGTAATAAGTGGAATAGGATAGGCGTTCTTAGGCATTAGCTTGTTCAGCCCACGATAGTCAATGCATGGCCTGAGTTCACCACTTTTCTTTTTCACAAAGACAAATCGGCACCTGCCGGGGACGTAGATTTACGAATGATACCCCTCTCAAGGGCATCAGCAATATAGTCCTCCATAGCTTTATTCTCCTCACAGGACAGTGGGTAAGTGCGTCCCCTGGGGGGCACCGCACCAGGGGGCAAATCAATGGCGCAATCATATGGCCTATGCTCAGGCAATGCGCTGGCCTCTCCTTTGCTAAACACGTCACTGAATTGCCCATATTCGGTTGGCCATCTGGAGAGGTACACATAATCTTGACAGGTAGAGAGACAGAGAGAGACAATTCTTATTACAGTATTCAGACCAGGAGTTAACCTCACATCTCTGCCAGTCAAATTGAGGATTATGTACCTGTAGCCAAGGGAACCCCAAAATAACTGAGTGGTGCGGGGAACGAATAATCTGAAACCGAATCTGCTCTCTGTGACAAGCCCCCACCATCATTGTCACTGGAATTGTCTCAAACGTAATGAATGCAGGCTCCAGGGGTCTGCCATCAATGACCTCAATTGCTACAGGAGAGTCCTTTTTACATAAAGGAATGCCATGCAAGTCGGCAAAGGACTGATCCATGAAGTAACCGGCTGCCCCGGAGTCCACCAATGCCAGGACCTTGATTACCTTGTCTGCCCAAGCGAATACCACCTGGATGGTGGGTTTAGTGGTGCTAGGATCTAGGGACTGTTCTACACCACCTAGGGCCTGTCCCCCAAGGTACCCTAGGTGCATTCGTTTCCCGGCCTAACTGGACAATTGCGTAAAAGGTGCCCTGGTTTGCCGCAATATAGGCATAGGCCTTGCCTCCTACGATACAATCTCTCTTCCTTAGAGAGCCTGGTGAACCCTAACTGCATAGGTTCAGAACTATCGACAGGTCGTTCAGGAAGAACGGGTGGTGTGGGTGGGTTAAGGAAACTGGTCTGGCCATAGTTTTTTGCTTTAGCCCTCTTAGTCAACCGTCTCTCTCGGATGCGGGAGTCTATTAGCATGACATAATCGATGTACTCATCCAGATCGCTGGGTACATCACGAGCGGCTATCTCATCCTTAATTTGCTCAGAGAGACCCTGGGTAAAGGCAGCGAGTAAGGCCTCATCGTTCCAGCCCACCTCTGCTGCCAAGGTCCGGAACTCGATAGCATATTCGCCCAGTGTGCGATCGCCCTGCTGAATTTCCATCAGCCTTTTGGCAGCAGAGGCAGCCCTGCCAGGAACCTCAAACACTCGTCTGAACTTCAACACGAATTCTCTAAAGTTCAGTGTGCAGGGTCTGGCATTTTCCCACAACGGATTTGCCCATGCCAACGCCTTCCCTGTCAACAGAGATACGGTCGTTAGGAAATGCCTGGGGTGCCAGTTCCAAAAATATCTCCAATTGATTAATGAATCCCCTGCAAAGGGAGGGTTCGCCATCATATCTTAACGGTAACGGCGCTGCTGTGTTAACCCTCTCGAGTTAGCTGAGGGGACTATAGGCGGATTCTCCGGTGTCAGGACTGGGGTGACCACCAGAATAGGACTAGGCTTGTCCAAATGTACTGAACGTTCGAGTAACATCTGTAGAGCCAGTGCCAATTGGTCTATGCGCTGCTCATGGGCATCCTATCACAGTGCCCATGATTGGTGCTGTCCAGTGTCAGTCACTGCTGAGTATCATGATTGGCTGTCTGTGATTAGCCCTCCTCACACAGCCTTTTTAAACCCAGGCTGAGCACTTCCAGGTTGCCCTTTCGTGGTGTTTCTGACTCCACTCTGCCTGAGCTGCTTGTCAGGCTTCTGGGCCTGTTCCTGCTGTTCCTGCTGTACTGGCTGATCCTGTGTTCCAGTGTTCCAGTGTTACTGTATGCTAGCGTTCCTGTGTTCCAGCACCTCGCGGGTTAATCCTACTGAGTTCCTGAATCTCCTGCTCCAGCCGTCGCTCTGGCGACATTGTTCTTCTCGCTGCTGATCATACTTTGTTGGTTTACTCCACTAAACCTGGTTGCGATATACTTTGTTGGTCCCAGCGTGCGGACGCTGGTTTACTCCACTAAACCTGGTTGCAATATACATTGTTGGTCTCAGCGTGCGGACGCTGGTTTACTCCACTAACCTGGTTGCCATATACATTGTTGGTCTCAGCGTGCGGACGCTGGTTTACTCCACTAAACCTGGTTGCAGTATACTTTGTTGGTCCCAGCGTGCGGACGCTGGTTTACTCCACTAAGCCTGGTTGCGATATACATTGTTGGTCCCAGCGTGCGGACGCTGGTTTACTCCACTAAACTAGTTGTGAGATACATTATTGGCTCCAGCGTGCGGACGCTGGTTTGCTCCACTAAACCTGGTTGTGATATACGTTGTTGGTCCCAGCGTGCGGACGCTGATTTACTCCACTAAACCTGGTTGCGATATACATTGTTGGTTCCAGCGTGCGGTCGCTGGTTTGCTCCATTAAACCTGGTGGCGCTATTACCATTAGTCCCAACGTGCGGACGTTGGTTTGCTCCTGAACATCCAGTACAGTGGTCAGTCGCTTTCCACTACCTTGCAGTTGTCTGAGTATCCCTGGCAATAGACTCCTGCTGAGTAGACCTCTATACTTATGCTGTTTGCTGTCTTAGTCACCTGACAGCTGGTCTACTCGCTCAGGCTGCCCTGCCCGGTATTGGTGAGGCCGGTAGAACCTTGACGATACCATCCTGTAGGTTGCCTCACCCGGTATTGGCAGGGCCGGTAGAGCCTACTCCAGTCTCCTTTGGGCTGCCCTGCCCGGTATTGGTAAGGCCGGTAGAACCTTGTAATTCACCATCTTTAAGGTTGCCTTACCCGGTATTGGCAGGGCCGGTAGAGCCTACATTCAGCATTCCGTGGGGGCTGCCTTGCCCGGTATTGGTAAGGCCGGTAGAACCGGTATATGTCATCTCACGGTTGCCTTACCCGGTATAGGCAAGGCCGGTAGAGCCTGTCATTAAAACTGTCACTTGGGTTGCCTTGCCCGGTATTTAGGCAAGGCCGGTAGAACCTATTATATGTTATATTACTGTTATATTGTTATGTATGTTTACCCTACGGGGACTGCCTTTAACTTTTAATAAAGTTAAGTTATTTTACCAAACCTTAAGTCTGAGAGTCTTCAAATCCGTGACACATCCATTCTCCAGTGGATGTTCTGTGTATTACTTTCACCCTTACCGTCTGAGGTCATGGCCCTTTCATACTGTAACGGTTTTTTAAGACTCTCAGACCAGTGTGTGAAATAAAATACAATTTATTTAAAGTAAGGTAAGGCAAAGGTCCGCCTTCTAGTGGCGATTGATATACACCAGCAATGATGACTGATAGATACAAATGTAAATGCACAAACGTATTACATGTACAAATGCAAAGCAGTAGAATGGAATATAACCACAGAGGTTTAAGTCCTTGATAACGGTCAGTCTCAGATGTGGATGTTTGGCACGCCCTGGGTGTTATTAAGCTGTGCTGGAGACAACATTCCCCATAGACTGGATACAGGACTGCCTCGCCACGGTGTTCAGTAAAAAGCAGAACAGGAATCCACTTAACCCCCTCGGGCGTAGCTACTGGAACTGTTTCTGCTAGTGCGAGTGAAAATAGCCCCCACGGGCGTAGCTGGAACCGGCCTGCAATGCAAGAGCTCCCAAGCCTCCTCAGACTCAACCGAACACTGGGATATGACGTGCAAGAGCCAATAGCCCCACGGGCGTAGTTACCGGATTTGCTAGCGCTGAAGCCTTTGCCTGCCACCACTCAGTATAACGGAATCGCCCAGTATTTGCAATGAGAGAGAGAGAGCCTAAAGCGCCCAACCGGCCCAACGGATGTGAATACTCTGCTAGGATGTACAGAGTTGCAGACGGAGAGCGGCCAACTCAGCAGGAGTATCACCGTGAACGAGGCTCTCACTGGAGTAGAGAGAGTGGGATCAAGGCAGCACTGCTAGGGTTAAAAAGCACGGTTACTCAAGGCTTTTCAGCGGTACAGCCAGGCTCTGCCGTATGAGTGAGGCGTACAAACACACAGCTCTGCACAGGCTGGAACAGCAGATAATAATGTCGCGGCGGCGACAACTGGAACGCAGGTCACTGGAACAAGCTGGAAGTCGATCTTCGGAGCAGGAAGTCAGCCAGGCCGGGTCGGAGCACGTAGGAGGTAGTCATACAAGCCGGGTCATACACAAGCAGGAACGTCAGCCAAACCGGGTCAGGATCCAAGGGTGGTAGTCAGACGGGCCGGATCATACACAAGCAGGAACACTGGAGAATAGTCAGGACAAGTCGAATCGGTACACAGGAATCCGGAATACAGGAACACAGCAACAGTATAACTGGCTCAGAAACACCACGAAAGGGCATCTGACAGATGTGCTAGCCAGGTATAAAAAGGTCACCAAGGGGCGGGCCAAACCAACTCAGCAAATCAGTGTCTGCCATAGATGAGAGTGACAGGAATCACAGGCACTGTCATAGGGGTTTATGCATCCTTACCTCAACACAGAGGCCGAAGGTTCCTCATCTACCCACAGAGGTCGAAGGTTACCTTACCTATTCACAAGGGGACGACGGTACCTCCTTACCTCTTCATAGAGGCCAAAGGTTGTCTTCCTCACCTCTTCAGAGGCCGAAGATTTCCTACCTCCTCACAGAGGCTGTAACTGACCTTACCTCTTCACAGAGGCCGAAGGCTCTGCAATCTCTTACTGCACTTGACTTCAATCAATCATGGTAAGTCATCACTTACACCCCCCTACACACACACCATCCACATTGGCACACTCACCACCTTGTTCTCCACCTTATTTGTTTAACTTTCATTCCTTTTTAGACTTCCTCATCCTCATAGCATGGCGGACACTGTTCAACAAGAACAATCAGGATTCCAAGCCCAAGATCAGGATGCTCTCGCTACTCCCCGTCAACGGGGTCCCAGCCTCATGGACTGGAGAATTCTGACACTCCTTGAAGAATTGGCCAGGAGAAACATCCCTCACTCCTCTACGGCCAGGAAAGCTGAACTGTTTAGATTACTGTTTCCATCCACCCCCACCCCTTACACCCCTCGCCTCTGCTGCCCCCCCCAACATCTCCAGCCTCCACTAACTCATCCAGCCTTCTTCCGCAGTTGGAGCACATCACTCAGCTCCGTACCGATCTCAGTTCTTCCATGGCGGACATGCAGGGGAGAATGGTGGAGGTCGAATCCGTCATCAGAGCCAGTGTTTCAACCCCACCCCCAGAAGGTAATCCCACCACTATCACTTCAGTAGGCCCTTCCCCTAGGGTTACCCTGGCCCACATGATTCCCCAACATCTTCGCCGCAATATCATAGAAGGGAAGGATGTCAACTTGGTTTTGCTCCTGATTGCCTCACAGGATTTGGCGGGGAACAGAACGGTCAGCTGCAGGGACGTCTCAGTCACACTTAAATCAAAGGACACTCGTTTGTCCAGGTATCACGGTGCCTGTGCTCCTGGCTGCGGGCGGCGACATTATCACTTCCTGGTTTTGACTGCCTCACTTTTATTGGTCCTTGATCTTGACTCCACCCAGGGCCAGCCTATTTATACCTTGTCATGACAGTACTTGGGCGCCCTTTCGTGCTGTACCTGTTCCTGGCGCTAGTTCCTGTTACAGCTCTGTTCATGTATGACCTAGCCTGCCCGAGGACGTTCCTGCGTATCCTAATTTGCTGATTTCCCGTTGCCGACTGATCTGGCTGAGAACCCGCTCTGTTGGTGACTGATCTGGCTGAGAACCCGCTCCGTTACTGACTGATCTGGCTGAGAACCCGCTCCGTTACTGACTGATCTGGCTGAGAACCCGCTCCGTTGCTGACTGATCCGGCTGAGAACCCGCTCCGTTGCTGACTGATCTGGTTGAGAACCCTCTCCGTTGCTGACTGATCCGGCAGAGAACCCTCTCCGTTGCCGACTGATCCGGCTGAGAACCCGCTCCGTTGCCGACTGATCTAGCTGAGAACCCGCTCCGTTGCTGACTGATCTGGCTGAGAACCCGCTCCGTTGCTGACTGATCCGGCTGAGAACCCGCTCCATTGCTGACTGATCCGGCTGAGAACCCGCTCCGTTGCTGACTGATCCGGCTGAGAACCCGCTCCGTTGCTGACTGATCCGGCTGAGAACCCGCTCCGTTGCTGACTGATCTGGCAGAGAACCCTCTCCGTTGCTGACTGATCTGGCTGAGAACCCGCTCTGTTGCTAACTGATCCGGCTGAGAACCCGCTCCGTTGCTGACTGATCTGGCAGAGAACCCTCTCCATTGCTGACTGGCCTGGCTGAGTACCCGCTACGTTGCTGACTGATCTGGCTGAGAACCTGCTACGCTGCTGACTGATCTGGCTGAGTTTCCGCTGTCGTGGCGCTGGGTTGGCGCTATCGCTTATGTTGTCAACCTTGGGCTGAGCACTTGCTGCTGTAGCCGCTTATACTGGTTAACCACCCCTGGTGGTGTGCACATGCGAAGTACAGGTTCCATGCTGTCTCAGCTCGGACTGTGTTACTCTTTTTATCTGTACGTGTCCGCTGCTCCGATTACCACTAGCTGGGCTCACTCCCTGTGGGAGTTGCAGGCATTCCTCTGGGCACATTACCTTGTGAACCTTTCTGTACCTAAATCCTCTAGGCTGGTTCACTGTCTCGTTATCACAGTGCCTGTGATTCCTGTCAGTCTCAGCTATGACAGATACTGATTTGCTGTGTTGGTTTGGCCCGCCCCCTGGTGACCTTTTTATACCTGGCTAGCAAGACTGTCAGGCGCCCTTTCGTGGTGTCTCTGTGCTAGTTACTGTGCTGTGTGTGTGTTCCGGATTCCTGTGTACCGACTTGGCTTGTCTTGACTATTCTCCTGTGTTCCTGCTCGTGTATGACCCGGCTCGTCTGACTACCTCCTCTGGATCCTGACCCGGTTTGGCTGACGTTCCTGCTTGTGTACGACCCGGCTTGTATGACTACCTTCTACGTGCTCCGACCCGGCCTGGCTGACTTCCCGCTCCGAAGAACGACTCCGGCTTTCTACAGTGACCTGTGTTCCAGTTGTCGCCGCCGCGACATTTCTATCTACTGTTCCAGCTTTTGGTGTGACTGCCTTGCCTGGTGTACTCCGATCAGTGCAGTGCATTTACCGTTGCAGAGTTGGGCGTACCCGTGCCTCCCTCAGACTGCAGAGTCTTGCTATACCGCTGAAAAGCCTCGAGTAAATGTGCTAATTAACCCTAGCAGTGCCACTGGGTTCCACTCTATCGCTAATCCTGTAAGAGTCTCTCTCAGTGAATACTACTGCTGAGCTGGCCGCTCTTCGTCGGCAGCTCCACACATCCTTGCAGAGTATTTACATCCGTTTAGGCCGGTTGGGCGCCTGAGACCCTCTCTCTTGTTCAGTGAGCGATTCCGCTTTACCGAGTGGTGGCAGGCACAGGCATCAGCATTCGTATTCCGGTAATCACGCCCGTGGGGGCTGTCGGCTCTAGCGTGTGCTATCCCGTTATCCGGTTTAGTCTGAGGAGGCTTGGCAGCTATCGCATTGAAGGCCGGTTCCAATCACGCCCGTGGGGGCCTTATGCACTTGCACTAGTTGAAGCAGTTCCAGTAGGTACGCCTGAGGGGGCTACGGGGACTCTTGTGCTTCTTACTGAACACCGTGGCGGGGCAGTCCAGTATCCAGCCGGTGATAGTCTTGGTCTCCAGCATCAGCCTTATAACATCCAGGGCGTTCCAAACATTCACATCTGAGACTGACTGTTATCAAGGACTTAACCCCTGAGGGGTACACGCTATTCTATTTCTGTGTAATTGTACTTATAAGTCATTTGTGCATTTACCATTATAAATATATATTATCTGTATATATTTACCACCACTAGAGGGCGTGTTATTGCCTTATCTTATTTTAATAAAACTGTGTTCTTATTCACCCAATGGTCTGAGTGTCTTAAAAGAAACCGTGACACTCGTCTTGCCATCTGCAGTAGCCGCAAGGCTCAAGAGCCAGCTGTTGCATGGTATACCATCTTGGTACTTTATGTACTAGGACACACCTGTTGCCTTCCGTGATACGTTGCCTCGATCCACCCCTAGCGTTCTAGGGTCTCTGTTGCCAGTAGCGGTTGCTTTGGTCCTTCTGATACCCTAATGTCCTAGGGTCTGAGCTGCCAGTATCCTTTACTGGTATCACGGTCCCCGTGATTCCCTGTCAATCTCTGTGATGATACCTGTGCATTGGAGGAGGCTGATTGGCCCGCCCAGGATGTTCCTTTATATACTGGGCCCATGGCACCTGTCAGATACCCTTTCGTGGTGTTCCTGATCCTGCGCTTTTGTTGCTGTGTTCCTGTGTACCGACCCGGCTCGTCTGACCATTCTACTGTTCCTGCTCGTGATTGACCCGGCTCCGTTTGACTTTCCTGCTCCGTGATTGACCCGGCTTTGGCTGACGTTCCTGCTCCGTGATTTGACCCGGTCCTGGCTGACGTTCCTGCTCCGTGATTGACCCGGCTTTGGCTGACGTTCCTGCTCCGTGATTCGACCCAGTTCTGGCTGACGTTCCTGATTCGTGATTGACCCGGTTCCGGCTGACACTTCCTGCTCCGTGATTGTATCCTGTGTTCCAGTGTGATCTCGGTCGCCTACCGGCGACATTCTGAACTGTGCATAGTATTGCTCTGACTAATCACTTCTCTGCTAAGCTGAGCTGTGGCCTCCGTTACCGAGCTGTCTTATAGCCTTACTGAGCTGTTGTCTCGGTTACCGAACCTGCCCTATACTCTTGCTGTGCTGGTTGCCTCCGTTATTGAGCCTGCATCCGTACACTTGCCAAGCCTGTGTGTTTCATCCGAGCCAATTAACACGTACTGAGCCTGTGCCTTATTGACCTAGCCTATCCGTTTACACGAGCAGAGCAGTTTCTGTTCCGGTGCTCAGTCTGCACCGTGGCTGCACCTCCCGGTGCTAGTGGCCTCCTATTTGCTCTTGCAGTGGGTTGCTCCGTGACAGCACCGGAAGGGTGCCTCGGCTCTGGTCTCCAAGTGCTCACTGTGTTACGCTATCTATCGCACTACCAGTGCGTTGGCTCACTATCGCTTGTGCAGTGTTGGTTCGTATTGGCACCCAAGGGGTGTTCTGGCTCTGTTGCCATTGGCACGCAGGGTTTCTTCCAGTTGAGAGTGCTAAGGGCTTTTCAGGTTCTAGTTCCATTTGCTCCAGCAGTGGCTTTCATCCATTACATTCCTCTAAGGAGGTATTGGCTCAGCTCTGGTCAAATCTTTGCTGTTCACTTGGGCGTCCTATTATACAGCTATCTGAGAGTGATTCAGTTCAGTTGCCTACTACACCTTTCCTTTGCACCATCAAGAGACTGATATTAACTTCTGGGCGTTGGCTAATTACCATCACAGAGACTGTCCAGTTACTCTCACATTAACTCTTGTCCATTCATTTATTCTGACCATTATAGTTTGCTCATACGTATTTGAGTCTGTACTACTGTCATTACTGTTTATACCTGTCCTGGCCACCAGGGGCGCTATCCTTTGATTTTATTTCAATAAACTGTGTTTTTACTTTTAACCTTTGTCTGAGTGTCAGAAAACCGTAACAGTACGAAAGGGCCATGACCTCTGACGGTGAAGGTGACAGTAATACACAGAACCTCCACTGGAGGATGGATGTTCACGAGCAAAGCCTGGACCAGTTGGCACTGGCCATGCAAACCTTACTAGAAAGTACGGTACACCTTGATAAACCTAACCAAAATCCGGTGGTCCCCCCAGTTATGACACTGGATAACATTGCTGGGCAAATGGTTGCTTCCTCCAGAAGTTTAACGGCGGCGGCGCCGTTACCGTTAAGATATAATGGTGAACCCACTCTGTGCAGGGGGTTTATTAACCAGCTAGAGATATTCTTAGAACTGACACCTCATGCCTTCCCGAACGACCGTAGCAAGGTGGGGTTCATGATATCTCTATTAACTGGTAAAGCCCTGGCATGGGCTAACCCCTTATGGGAGAAGGCCAAACCATGTACACTGAACTTCGATGAATTTGTCAAAAAGTTTCGGAGAGTATTCGAGCTACCTGGGAGAGCCACCTCTGCTGCCAAAAGATTGATGGAAATACAGATGGGCGAGCGTACTGTAGGCGATTACGCTATAGAATTTCGGATACTGGCAGCAGAGGTAGGTTGGAATAATGAGGCACTGGTGGCAGCTTTTACCCAAGGGTTATCACACCCTATTAAAGATGAGATTGCGGCCAAAGAAGTGCCTACCGATTTGGACGATTACATAGACTACGTTATGCTCATACGCCTGGCAAAGAGGGCAAGATCCAAAACCTATGAGCATGATGGTTCTTTAAACCCACCCTCGCCTCTCAATCCTCCTGACCGGGTATCCGAACCGGGTGAGCCTATGCAACTCGGGTTCACCAGACTGTCTGTGGAGGAGCGGGCACACCGCAAAAGGCAGGGTTTATGCTTATATTGTGGGAAAAATGGGCACATACTACGTACATGTCCGGTACGGCCAGGAAACGCACGCACCTAGGGTACCTTAGGGGACAGGCCCTAGGTGGTGTACAATCGTCCCCAGATCCCTGTTCCAAAAAACCCACCATTCCGGTGAGTTTCCTCATAGTTGACCAAGCTGTGGAGGTACTAGCTTTGGTAGATTCTGGCGCAGCAGGCTATTTCATGGACCGGGCTTTTGCTGAAACGCACAATATTCCTCTGTCTAAAAGAGATACTCCGCTAGCCATTGAGGCCATTGATGGCAGACCTGTAGAACCAGCTTTCATCACTATGGAAACTACTCTCATTACTATGTCTATTGGGGTTCTCCACAGGGAGGAGGTATGTTTCCAGATCATACATTCACCCCATCACGTGGTCATTCTGGGGTTCCCTTGGTTATTGCTGCACAATCCCCAGTTTGACTGGCAAAGATGTGAGGTTAAGTCTTGGTCTGATTACTGCATTGGTCACTGTCTGTCTCATCCAGTCAAGATCATGTGTACCTCTCCCTCCGTGCCAGCTGAATACAGCGAGTTCAGTGACGTATTCAGTAAAGGAGAGGCTAGCACATTACAGCAGCATAGGCCGTATGACTGCCCTATTGATTTGCCCCCGGGAGTGGTGCCACCGAGGGGCAGGACGTACCCATTGTCCTGTGATGAAAATAAGGCCATGGAGGAATACATTGAGGATGCCCTCAAACGGGGGATCATTAGCAAATCATCCTCTCCGGCAGGTGCAGGGGTTTTTTTTTGGTGAAAAAGAAAAGTGGCGAATTACGACCATGTATTGATTACTGTGGGCTTAATAAGCTCATGTCCAACAACGCATACCCCATACCACTCATTACGGAGTTATTTGACAGGTTGAAAGGCTCTTCTATGTTTACGAAACTCGATTTACGTGCCACCTACAACCTGATAAGGATCAGGGCCAGTGATGAGTGGAAAACGGCATTCAATACTAGGTCTGGTCACTATGAATATTTAGTCATGCCTTTTGGATTATATAATGCACCTGCCATATTTCAAGAGTTCATCAATGATATCCTCTGCGATTTGCTACAGTCCTGTGTAGTCGTATACCTTGATGATATATTGATTCACTCTGCTAACCTAACCCAGCACATCCAGGATGTGTCAGAGGTGCTGCTCCGGTTACGCAAGAACAAATTGTTCTGTAAATTAGAAAAATGTGAATTTCATTGTTCCAAAGTACCCTTCTTGGGTTTTGTAATATCTAAGGATGGCATTACCATGGATGAAGAAAAATTGGCAGCAGTCCTACAATGGCCACGACCAAAAGGGTTAAAAGCTATCCAACGGTTCTTGGGCTTTGCCAATTATTACAGGAAATTCATTCAGAATTTTTCTACCATTGTAAAACCTCTCTCTGACCTCACGCACAAGGGCGCTAATCCCTCTCAATGGTCTGATGCAGAGGAAAAGGCCTTTGAAACCCTCAAATCTGCGTTTGCTTCCGCTCCTATACTGTCCCACCCCAATCCCACCCTGCCGTTCACGTTAGAGGTCGATGCCTCGGAGGTTGGGGTAGGGGCAGTTCTTTCCCAACGCCCCAAGGAGGGTGGCAACCTGAGACCGTGCGGGTTCTTTTCCAAGAAACTATCCAGTGCCCAATGCCATTAAAAAATTGGTGATAGGGAATTGTTGGCTATCATCCTGGCATTAAAAGAATGGCAACATCTTTTGAGTTACCTTTCAGAGGCTAAAAGGCTGTCCTCTCGCCAGGCTAGGTGGGCACTATTCCTGTCAAGGTTCAACTTTATAGTGTCCTACTTGCCTGGGTCTAAGAACATTAGGGCAGATGCTCTATCCACACAGTTTGCACAGACGTTGAGAGGGATGAAGCCCCGGTTCCTATCATTCAGCCAGATAGGATTCTGGCTACAATACGCACCAGTATCACTTCGCCACTGGGGGAGCAAATTTTGGCATCTCAAGCTCGGGCACCTCCAGAAACCCCAGTTGGCAAGTGCTTTGTGGATGAGCCTTTCCATACCCGTTTACTCGAGACCTATCACTCATCTAAGGCAGCTGGGTATATTGGGAGGGATCAGCTGGCATGGTCGCTATCACAAATGTTTTGGTGGCCCTCTCTGAAAGCTGACTGTTCTGCATTTACTGCTGCCTGTGCCACCTGTGCCCGGGCTAAGACCCCCAGACATCTCCCAGTGGGTCTGCTCCAACCTGTGCCTAATGGTGAACTTCCTTGGTCCCACATATCCATTGATTTTTTGGGAGAGTTGCCGGTATCTAAGGGCTATACGTTTATCCTGATAGTGGTAGATAGGTTCTCGAAGATGGCTCATTTCGTGCCCCTCTCTGGTCTTCATTCGGCCCAGGAATAGTTTTTGCCAGAGAAGTATTTCACTTGCACGGGGTTCCCAGAGTGATAGTGTCGGACCGAGGGAGTCAATTCGTGTCGAGATTCTGGAGGGCATTCTGTAGCCAAATGGGCATACAACTGTCCTTCTCCTCCTCCTACCATCCCCAGACTAATGGGGCCACTGAGCGTGCCAATCAGGGACTGGAGCAGTTTCTGCAATGCTTCCTGACTGATCATCATGATAATTGGGCCGACCTGTTGCCGTGGGCAGAGTTCGCCAGGAACTGTGCAGTTAATTAATCGTCTGGGAGCTCTCCAGTTCTCGTTAATTATGGGTTCCAGCCTTGTCTGCTCCCAGACTCGTTTCAGTCACAACAGATTCTGGCTCTGGATGAGCACATCGAGCAGCTCCGCTCCACTTGGGCACAGGTGCAGAGGTCCCTCAGCCAGTCCTTCGAGAGACATCAGCGGCATGCCAATCGCAGACGGCTGCCAGCAGTATCCTTCCAGGTTGGGGATAGGGTATGGCTTTCCTCCAGGAATCTCAATCTGCAAGTGCCATCCAACAAATTGGCTCCCCGGTTCATTGGTCCGTTCAAAATTATCCGTAAGGTTAACCCCGTGGCATACGCACTGGAACTCCCGACTTCTATGTGCATTCACAATGTGTTCCATGTGTCACTATTGAAGCCCTTGGTATGCAACCGCTATACTACCGCTCCGGTGGTTCCTGGGCCGGTGGATGATCAAGGCCAAGAGGAATACGAAGTACAGAGTATTATTGACTCCAGGAGATTTAGAGGCAAATTACAATATTTGGTCCACTGGAAAGGTTACGGGCCTGAGGAGCGTTCTTGGGTCGACCAGAAGGACCTTCATGCTCCACGATTAATGCGCAATTTTCACTCTAAATATCCTCAGAAACCTAGACCCTCAGGCAGGGGAGGGGGTCTTTGAGAGGGGGGTACTATCACGGTCCCCGTGATTCCCTGTCAATCTCTGTGATGATACCTGTGCATTGGAGGAGGCTGATTGGCCCGCCCAGGATGTTCCTTTATATACTGGGCCTATGGCACCTGTCAGATGCCCTTTCGTGGTGTTCCTGGTCCTGCGCTTTAGTTGCTGTGTTCCTGCGTTCCTGTGTACCGACCCGGCTCGTCTGACCATTCTACTGTTCCTGCTCGTGATTGACCCGGCTCCGGTTGACTTTCCTGCTCCGTGATTGACACGGCTTTGGCTGACGTTCCTGCTCCGTGATTTGACCCAGTTTTGGCTGATGTTCCTGCTCCGTGATTTGACCCGGTTCTGGCTGACGTTCCTGCTCCGTGATTGACCCGGCTTTGGCTGACGTTCCTGCTCCGTGATTCGACCCGGTTCTGGCTGATGTTCCTGACTCGTGATTGACCCGGTTCTTGCTCCGTGATTGTATCCTGTGTTCCAGTGTGATCTCGGTCGCCTACCGGCGACATTCTGAACTGTGCATAGTATCGCTCTGACTAATCACTTCTCTGCTAAGCTGAGCTGTGGCCTCCATTACCGAGCTGTCTTATAGCCTTGCTGAGCTGTTGTCTCCATTACCGAACCTGCCCTATACCCTTGCTGTGCTGGTTGCCTCCGTTATTGAGCCTGCATCCGTACACTTGCCAAGCCTGTGTGTTTCATCCGAGCCAATTAACACGTACTGAGCCTGTGCCTTATTGACCTAGCCTATCCGTTTACACGAGCAGAGCAGTTTCCGTTCCGGTGCTCGGTCTGCACCGTGGTTGCACCTCCCGGTGCTAGTGGCCTCCTGTTTGCTCTTGCAGTGTGTTGCTCCATGACGGCACCGGAAGGGTGCCTCGGCTCTGGTCTCCAAGTGCTCACTGTGTTACGCTATCTATCGCACTACCAGTGCGTTGGCTCACTATCGCTTGTGCAGTGTTGGTTCGTATTGGCACCCAAGGGGTGTTCTGGCTCAATTCCCGTTGGCACGCAGGGTTTCTTCCAGTTGCGAGTGCTAAGGGCTTTTCAGGTTCTAGTTCCATTTGCTCCAGCAGTGGCTTTCATCCATTACATTCCTCTAAGGAGGTATTGGCTCAGCTCTGGTCAAATCTTTTCTGTTCTCTTGGGCGTCCTATTATACAGCTATCTGAGAGTGATTCAGTTCAGTTGCCTACTATACCTTTCCTTTGCACCATCAAGAGACTGATATTAACTTCTGGGCGTTGGCTAATTACCATCACAGAGACTGTCCAGTTACTCTCACATTAACCCTTGTCCATTCATTTATTCTGATCATTATAGTTTGCTCATACGTATTTGAGTCTGTACTACTGTCATTACTATTTATGCCTGTCCTGGCCACCAGGGGCGCTGTCCTTTGATTTTATTTCAATAAAACTGTGTTTTTACTTTTAACCTTTGTGTGAGTGTCAGAAAACCGTAACAACTGGGTCCCGTGTGACCCTAGCGTTCCTGGGTCTGTGTGCCAGTTGTCTGCCTCTGGACTCCTAGTATTCTAGGGTCCCTGTTGCCAGTGCCTGTGCTGCATTGCATCCATTTATCCCTAGTGATCTAGGGTCCTTGCTGCCAGTAGTCTGAGTCGTGGGCCTCCGATTTCCTTTGGGATCTAGGTCTCAGTACCATCATCAGCCAGTCGCTTCCTCCTCTTCTCCCTAGCCACTAGGGGACTGGTTACTCTCAGTACTCAGTCCTCATAGTATGCATTCTCTGCCATTGTGTATTGTACTGTACCTGTACTGTCCTTTTGGGCTTGTGTGCCTACTACATTATGGCTGTCTGTACATTATTTCAATAAAGTTATTTTAACCTTACTAGTCTTGTCTGAGTGTTCATCAAAAACAGTGATACCAGGAGGCTCTCCGTGACTGATTTCTTTCTCGCATTCAGCATCTACAGCAACATTCTGTGCTCCGCTTATCCTCACAGGCGTCAGGAGCTCGATCATTATTTGTACACTATTGTAGACCTGGAAACCAAGTACGGGGGCTTCTCCTTTTACGAGTATCACAAATCCTTTGCGGCAAAAGCTGCCGCGGCCCGTACCCAGTTTAATTACACAGTAGACTGGAGCATTCTAGACCACGAGTTGTTTTGCAGGCACTTTGCCGGACTCAAAAGTATCTCTTGTACCATTTGTCAGTCCGCCAACCATACAAGTAACCTGTGCCCTAATGTTTCTGATACACAACCCCCCACCCAACCTCAAGCATCTATCCCACCATCCACTTCAACCAATCAACTCATTTCTGTCATCCCTCCTGCTAGATACCAGATGGGTCGTCCTATCTATTTTCATGGCAATTCCCTGATATGCAATAACTTTAATAACTTTAATTTCAAGGGCTGTTTTTTCAGCGGTTGTCCTATGCTCCACATCTGCATTACCTGTAGACTTTCTCACCCTCGCAATATTTGTCCTCGCTTAAAGGGATAGTAATACTTCGTTTTAACTTTATTTTATTTTGTAGGCATTAAAAAAACATGAAGAATGATATAAGTCTTATCTCTCAAACCTTTATGGTTTAAGAGATATTCACAAACAAAGTATCCCCCCCCTGTTCAACCAGATCAGAAGGAAGGTGCCCAGGTAGACTGCAGAGAGGGACAATCTTCAATTAAGATAATGGAAAAAGCTGAAAAACTTGTCAAGGGGGGAAGGGCTTTCATTGTTTTCATACAAAGAAAATTGTCCCCTTCTGTTATCTGTCCTGTCATACAACCTGATCCACATCTGAGAAGAGATGGCTTACACTAGGTAAAAGGGGCGGGGAGGGGAAACTTTGCTTGTGAATATCTCTTAAACCATAAAGGTTTGAGAGATAAGACTTATATCATTCTTCATGTTTTTTTAATGCCTACAAAATAAAATAAAGTTAAAACGAAGTATTACTATCCCTTTAATCAAAAATAAATGACAAGGTCCTGTAAACATAGATGCTCTTCAGTCTCTTATTTCCTCCCACCCAGACCAGCACATCACCGCGTATATTCTCATTGGGTTGTCCGAGGGATTCCACACAGGCATCATCGCATGCCCCGCTGAATCATTAGAGTGCCCTAACCTCCAATCCACCATCAATGATCCCGACACAGTCTCCTCACTAATTGCTGCAGAGTTTGCCAAAGGTTTTTTACTGGGTCCATTCCCCTCACCACCTTTCCCCACCTGGCGGATCAACCCTTTAGGAATAGCTACCAAAAAATTTTCCAACAAGAAATGATTAATTATCGACTTCTCAGCCCCGCACTCTTCCACCCTGGCCAGCTACAAGTCCCTCATTCCCTACTACTTCTCTTTCAAGAATTAACCATCCCGGTAGCTTATACCAAGACAATAGGCCCCACCACTTCCATCGATTTCTTAAGCATTACACTCAATTTGCTTACCTTCAGACAAAACCGAGTGCATTTTAGACATCATCAGTCAGACACTAGCTTCTCCAACCCTTTCCAGGATTCAGTTACAGTCACTTTTAGGTCACTTTGCCTTTGCTTCTCGCATCATACCTCCATTCACCACACACCTCATTTCCCTACTTTCACTTACATCAGATACCGATCACTATATCAAACTAGACCCACCGGCACGCTGCGACCTCATCATGTAGGAGAATTTTCTATCTTCATGGAATGGTCGTTCCATG
The DNA here is from genome assembly GCA_037306005.1 of Rhinophrynus dorsalis. NCBI lineage: Eukaryota > Metazoa > Chordata > Amphibia > Anura > Rhinophrynidae > Rhinophrynus > Rhinophrynus dorsalis. Next base: position 245,207,827 of record CM074721.1, read on the forward strand.
TTCCCTCCATCTCCTTCCAGCTCCTCTCCAGCGATCTACACTGATGCAGTGGTAGGCCAGGGCTTCACGGGTATTTGCGGAGAAGCATGGTTCTCGGTACCCTGGCCTCCCGAAATCTACTCCATACCACAATTCCTGGATAGTTCACAGTTGTTCGAGATTTATCCCATAGTGGCAGTGGCAGCTGTATGGGGTTGTAATTGGTCCAGTCAGGCCATCACTTTCTATACTGACAATATGGCTACCTCTCAAATTCTCAATAAGGGCGGATCACATTCTGCCCTCATCATGAATTTTCTAAGGACACTCACCTGGTTAGCTCTAAATTTTAATTTTTTTCATTCACAGCACTTTCATTTCAGGTCAATATAATTGCGAGGCTGACGGCCTCTCCCGTTTAAACCCGCAAGCTTTCTTCAACCTACACCCCACAGCCAATCAGTTCCCCACCAAAGTACCAGCCTTCAAAGACCTCATCCTGGAATAAACCTTCTCATTTTCGGAGCTTCATTCTTCATCCAATCCAGACTCACAAGCAGTACACGACGGAATTATCACCATGCCTGGCAACTATTTAGTAACTTTTGCCGTGAATTTAACATCCCAGCTCCACCTGCCACAGACCACATATTAGCGTTCGCTGCCCACTGCCATGACAATCTTCGATTAAGCCCGTCCACCATCAAGCTATATATCATAGGCAGTCAACATCACCTAGCCATGCGACACCCGTACCCACCACCCACATCTTCAAGTTACAGAATCAAAACCTTTCTCAAAGGACTCATCAAGAGTCACCCACAACCTCCATGTACCCGTCTGCCTATCTCAGGCTCCATATTTAAAAATATGTACCATTTCCTTAAAACTAATCCATTTGACCATCAAACTAACATCATGCTCTTGGCAACCATCAATCTGGTGTTTTTGGGGTTCTTAAGGCCAGGGGAATTTACCATCAAAAACAGCACCTCAATATACCTAACCAAAAACCTCCTGACCGTGCAACATAACATTTGTATTTTGCACCTTCCCTTCTCCAAAAATGATCAACTCAAGAGAGGCATTAACTTACCTTTCTATCCCACCCGAGACAGATGGTGCCCTGTGTTAGCCCTGCAAGCTCTTTCTTGGTCCATTTCATCTTTTCCAGCAGATAGCCCACACCTGCCCCTACCTGATTGTCCACTCTCTACCAGCAGCTTTAGCAAATACCTTCGCATCATAATCACCCGTTTAGGTCTCAATCCAGACTCTTACACCGGCCATTCTTTCGGAATTGGTGCCGCATCCGTGGCTTTTAGTAATGGCGTGCCAGCCCACATCATCCAGCCTCTCTTTTTTGGCCTCTTACAGGTTAACCACATCGTCATGACCCTGGGGCCTCGATAGTCCCAGGGATGGCAACCCCCTACTACATACATCTCAGCATATAACTCAGCTGTAAGCCCTGACCACAAGTTTATGGTGTTACACCTGTATTTGTGGGAGGGGCTGCAAACCCTTAAATATGGGCAGCAGCCCTTCCCACCGGAGCTCAATTCATGTTGAGCCCCCCATACACCCCCCCCTTCCTTCAGGGGTTTCAGTTAGGTTAGCCCTCTTACAGGTTAACCACATCATCACGACCCTGGGGCCACGATAGTCCCAGGGATAGCAACCCCCTACTACATACATCTCAGCATATAACTCATCTGTAAGCCCTGACCACAATTATAAATGTTATAATCAAACAATCTAATACCATCAAATCAATGATATGAGGAATATCAACCTATTGTGTGACAAGTAAAACCAATCCATAAATCACAAGTTTAACCTATGGTGTATTGTGTATAATGACTTATTATGATCAGACAATTAGCCAAGCTGCACCATTCTGGCACTCAAAAAGATAATAAATCTTGGAATGGCAGCACACTGCTATCATATTTCCTGGTTTCCTTGTTTTTTACATACTGATAATGATACATTCAGCTGAATATGTTCTACAAGTTGAAGAGCAAGTGTACACAGGTAACAGTGCCTGTCAGTCGAGGTGCAGTCATGCGCAGTATAGACTGCCGGTGACGCGACTGATACGAAGTGGGGCGCTCTGAATTCAGACCGTGGTCCTCTCTGCACTCTGCCCCGTATCAGTCGTGTCACGGTCAGTCTCTACTGCGCATGACTGCGTCGTTACAAACTTTTAGCAAATTATTACAGAGATAAAAATACTAAATTGGATCATATTTTTAGCACGTTATAGACATATTGGGAAAGCAAAAAAGTCTAAATTCTGGAGCATACCGATTCCTACCACAGGAAATAAATAAACATTCTCATTGATTTAAAAGGGCTTTTAACCACTTGAATGCTGGAAAGGTCTCCAAAGCATTACCAAGCAAAGCGCTGGAGACCTCTTTTCATGGGGTTAAAAGCCACCTTTAAATTGATGATTACTAATCCTTTTCATTCTGAATATGGCCCTATCAGTGTCAGACTTTCATCTCCCTTGACTGCAAAAAAGAAGATTAAACTTTAATATTCTGATGGAAAACTGGGGGTTTAAATGCTAATGTGGGAGGATGTTTTCCAAGGTGCCCTGCTGGCATCTGCTGACCTGGTGAGGTGAGGGGATGCATGGCCAAGCTGCATGAGAGCCATGCTTCAACAAGTGTACCACCTGCATCCAATCTCATCCTCTCACCTGTTCAGAAAGTATTTAGCAAGGTAAGCGGATGTGTGTGGATGCCAGCAGGTTAGCTTGGCAGAGCATCCACTCTCACTACATCACTATACAAAATTGACCATAGCTCAAACGTGTGATTTATGGACTTGTCAGATAATAGGCTGATTTTGCTCATATCACTGATTTTATAGTTTTAACTTAAATAGCTGCTTTTGCCAGTAAACAAAGTGATTATGACATTTATAATTATTCTTGTATATTGCTAATGTATGCAACTTTACCACTGACAGAGTGGTGGGGCTCCCGTCACTGACCATTTAACCCCTGGATGCTATGCAACACAATGCACTGGAGATGTTTCTAGCACCAAAGGGGTTAACTGTGAATCTTATAACATATAAACACTGCATGACTCAAGCAACTAAAGCAAAACTCTTTACCACACTTTGTTTAAAGAAAAACAAGCTTTTTACTCCTTTCAGTGCCACAGGGGTACTGTCACACTCACTACTCTGGATAACAGGCTGCCAAGTGTAGCCATTCTTTTGGGACATGTTTAGCTTGACCTTTCCACTGGACTTGTCACGCTTTGGGAATGAACCAGCAACTTTCCTGGTGTGATTCCTGCAGCTACCTATGCTGCCACCATGGAAACTTTTGTCAAGTAGCTGTTCTATAGCAGTTGTACTGTTGTTCTCCTTATGTATCCTGGATTTGCCTCCAAGCTCCCATTGGTTAATGGCCTTCAGCTGTAACTGATCCAGGAGGCTATTTAAACCAGCCTTACTGAACTCTCAGTGCTCATTTGTTTGGCTTGATCAGAAACTCAGCCTTGGGTCCTGTTTGTTTGCTAATAGTTTCCTGACCACTGGCTTGTTTGTTACTTTGCTCCTATGCTGCCTGCCCTGACCTCTGCCTGGATCTTAGACTTCTGAACTGTTGCTGCTGACCTGGGCCTGACTGCCATTGGGTTCCAGCTCCTTAAAGTGAACTACCTACAGGTATGTGGTAGTTCCTGACAGGTATGCAGTGCACATCCATATGACAATAAAAGGGTTACAGGAGGGCTGCTACTGTCACTTATCTTAAGCAGAAACCATAAACCGTCTTCTAGTACCATTAAAGAGTTACACAGAGATCCCAACATCACCAAACTCAGGTTGGTAATGTTGGAACTGTGAACTCAGACATCAAAAGCTGCTATCAGAGGTTGGTGCTTGTGACAATGTGCCGTATTAGTATGTAAACACACCCACATGAATACAACAATGGCTCACTACCCCCTTGAGTGCCAGAGGGGTATGCAATGCGTTGTGTAACCTCTGGCACTCAAGGTGTTAAACCGCATTTCCATAGGGAAATGAGCCATTGCCAAGCAAAATTGTAAACCTGTCGAAGGCATGGTGGATTCATGACAATATCAACAGATTGGTGGAGTATTCACAGAGAAATCATGGTGAAGACATGTTTGTGCATTCTATTGATATGCCATTGCCACAAATTCACCACCATATCATCCTTGCCCTTATCACCATCTAGTGCATCTCCCCCCCCCCCCAGTTTCTTTAGAAATATATAAGTATTTTCAGATAATAAATTGCAACTGAAAAACGTCCAGTATACCAGATTGCTGCATGAAGGCCTTTTACCTAGTTAATGACAGGAGAATATTCACCAATCTAAGCTGTAAGGTAATGTTTGTGATGCCCTATAATATGAATATTTCCTTGCTTATCATTTCTTTGCAAGAAATTGTACTTAACCCTTTAACAAGGGACTGTCAACTTGAATTAAACTTTGTACACTTAAAGCGTTAGTAATGTTTCAAAAAAACAGCAGATATGATTGTTCCATATAGTTTATACTATTGCTGTCTGATGCTATCACTGTTCTAGTTCTGATGAAATTATTTTATAAAGTTTACCCCTCAGACCCGGTTTTCATACCGTAAGCCACCTCCCCTCAGATCTGAAATCCAGTTATCGCACCAGACAGATCACAAAGAGGGACAGTCTTCCTTCTGTCATTATAAGGAAAAACTCTGCCCTCTTTGATGGAGGGGGGTGGGTTTTTCCTTATACTGATACAATATTGTCCCTCGTCGTGATTCTTCTACAGTTCAGAAGACTGATGTCTATAAAAGGGGTGGGATGGGTAAACTTTATAATATAATTTAATCAAAATTAGACAGATGACCAATGCTACCATAGGGTAACAATGGTATAAACTTTAAGGAACAATCGTAGCTTGTAGTTTTTTTTTAATTCATTTTAATAAACACCATTTCTTTGTATATTTTTTGTCCGCCTGCACTAAATGACGTTTTAGTTTTTCCTGATGTCATATGGTACATACACCTTTGAGAGCCAATTCCAAGTGTGGTCTGTTTGTGGGGAGGACCTGCTGCTGTTCCCCACTGGCTATCCCACCGGGTTCCATTACATGTGGACCGGTGAGAACAGATTTTGTAAGTATAATCTTATAAACGACCCTTGAAGCAATTTGATACACTTGGGTCCCCAAGCTCCTCTTGTGTGCTTTCTTGGTTTTAAATTGTAGCTCCTGTTTTTCTAAAACATTACTTGTAGTCAGGGCCTCCGGGCCCGGAATATAACCTGGGTAGTGGGTCCCATATGCATAAACCCCAGGTCCACGTGACCTGGTTGATGACAATGTAGCCAACCTGATTAGAGGGCTGGCTTGAAGTAAGAAAAAACTAAAACCTGGGAGGGGATAGTGGAGGGTACAGGAAGCGGCGGCTCGCCCGACATGCAGGGAAGCCGTGGGTTAAGTACCCTGCGGCCCCTCCTACAAATTCAGGCGAGCCTTCCACTTGTAGTCAGGGCCTCCGGGCCCGGAATATAACCTGGGTAGTGGGTCTCATATGCATAAACCCCAGGTCCACGTGACCTGGTTGATGACGATGTAGCCAACCTGATTAGAGGCCAAAAAGATACAGATGCAGATTAAGTTGAAAGTTTATTTAACATTAATTTGACAAATTAGATAATGCAGATTTAATCTCTGAATGAGGATTATGAATGTATCTGGAAAAACAATGAGATTTCCACCTTCCCAGGCGCTGGATAATGTGAGGGGGCACATGATTCTTTGAGGCTGCTGAAGCTGCTCCAATTCTAAATGAATGCCCAGCGAACTCCATTGGATTATAACCTAAGCGACCTAAAAGTACTCTAATTAGTTTAATGAATGACTTGATTTGCAATGGGCCGTTAGCTGTTGGTAGCAATGGGCTGTCAGCTGGTCGATCAGACAAAAGGCTGGACAGATTCTGAAGTGCTTTATATGGACAGCAATCATCATTGGTAGGGAAGATCTTAATATTAGCTCCTTCTCCTCTTTGGTCTGTTTTAGAGTGCGAAAGGTGAAGGTTAAAAAATTCTGCTTGATCATGTAAATCCTTTTTCTTAAGGAAGGTTTGCTGTCTTGGAGAGGCCAAAAATTCACCTGGTCTTAAAAACCCAAAGAACCCCATACATATGGCTGCCAATAAAATACAGTTTGTTTGGGAATCAAAAGGACCTGCCTTCAAGGCTAAGTATAGCTTCTTAAAGAGTGGGCCGTCTATAGGTAGCCTAGTACGTGATGGAGCAAGAGGAGTCTTGAAAAGGCTTTTAAGAAACAATTTAATTTGATAAGAAGTAAACAAAGAAGGTGAGTTAGGCTGGATTTGTGCTAGATAGTGCTGAATCCCAGCAAAATATAGCTTAATGGTAAAGGGGGATAATTTAAGAGATTGGTGACAATAAGCCCCAAAATCCAGAATGGTAGAAGCTGAGTAATGGCAGGGTGACTTGGTAAGGATAAGAAATTGATGCAACGTGGACCATGCTTTTTTGTAGATTTTAGAGGTGCTGGGTGCTAAACCACGCATCATGATGTTATTTGCTTCTGTCAGGAAGAAGTTCATTTCAGGACTAACTCTTGAAGTGCAGGGGGAGATAAAGGATTGCTGCTGGCTGACGGCATCAGTTTGAAGAATTCCTGAAAATTAAGACGGGACAAGGCATCAGCTGCTTGGTTGCAGACACCTGGTAGAAAAGAGCTATGAATACTGAATTTATGATATAAAGACAACCATGTTAATTTGCGAAGGAACGTCATGATGTGAAGGGATGAGGATCTACCTTTAATGAGCATAAGACTAGTAGCATGATTGTCTGTAATAAAAGTCACCGTCTCCCCTGTCCATAAGTGACCCCATAATACTGCCGCAGAAACAATAGGATACAGTTCGAACAAGGCTGAAGTTTTAAGGAAATCCGGAAGATTTAATATTTCTTGGGGCCAAGGTGCTGCGAACCAATCGGCCTTGAAGATTGCCGCGTATCCTTGAGAAGATGAGGTTTCCGAAAAGACTATTGGGGAGGAATCAGTCATGGGCCTGGGAAATAGCGAGTGGCCGTTCCAATATTTAAGGAATGAGTACCACATGGACAAGTCTGATCTTGCTGCTTGGTCTATGAAGATGGGAGAGAACTCATCCTGGGTGGAAGAGAGGAGACAAAGGAGGTGGGAAATAAATGATTTACCTTGGGGAATGATGCGTGTAGCAAAATTCAAGTGACCTAACAGGGATTGTAATTGCTTTTTCGTCCATAATGAATGAGTAAGAAATTCTTGGACAATGGTCTGAATTCTCTCTAATTTGTCGGAAGGCAGAAATGCTTCCATCTTGACTGAATCTAAGCAGATTCCTAAAAATTCAACAGAAGTGGCAGGGCCAATAACTTTGTTGGCCGCCATGGGGACCTTCAAGTCCTGAAATAAGGTCATTAGCTTTTCCGGGCCGACTGGCTGCTCATCGGGGGATTCTACAACTAGGAAGTCATCTAGGTAGTGGATGACGTTGGAGTAGCCTGCGTAGGAACAGATGATCCAATTGAGTAGTTCGGCGAAGCTGTCAAACAGTTTAGGAATGCTTCTAAAGCCGAATGGTAACCGAACTGAAAAATAATACAAATCTCGCCATTTCATGCCTTGAAGATGCCATAATTCTGGATTAACTGGGAGAAGCTTGCAAGCATTTTCAATGTCGATCTTGGATAACCAGCAACCTTTTCCTGCCATTCTCATCAAGGTCATGGCATCATTAATAGAGTGGTATTTAAGACGGAATTCTTCTGAAGGAATTAATTAATTAATGCTTGGTTGCTGGGACGCATGGGGGGCTGAAAAGTCCACTATCAGGTGCTTTTTTAGGGAAAATTTTCTAGTAGCAATACCAAGTGGATTAGCTCTCCATATTGGAAAAGGGGGTGACTTGAAAGGGCCGATGATGAAACCCTTATCTAGCTCTGCTTTAAAGGGATAGTATTACTTCAAAATTACTATCCCTCATATTGTAGCCCTTAATAAACTGAGTTAAATGACACCAGCGGCATCTCTCAAACCATTATGGTTTAAGAGATAGATAGCAGCTTTCAAAGTTTCCTCTCCCCTGCTGTCAGCGTTCTGCTGCCAGCAGGAGAATCCGGTCTCTGAATCAAGCGGAGGCTCTTCAGCAGAGCCGATATCTCGTTATGGAAGGAAAAATGATTCATTGAAACAGTCTTCTATGTGTGCTTGGTAACCAAGCACACATAGAAGACTGTTTCAATGAATCATTTTTCCTTCCATAACGAGATATCAGCTCTGTTTAAGAGCCTCCGTCTGTCCCGGGACCAGATTCCCCTGCTGGCAGCAGAACGCTGACAGCAGGGGAGAGGAAACTTTGAAAGCGGCTATCTCTTAAACCATAAAGGTTTGAGAGATGCCGCTGGTATCATTTAACTCAGTTTATTAAGGGCTACAATATGAGGGATAGTAATTTTGAAGTAATACTATCCCTTTAAGGAGTATGTCCACCCATTCTGGTTCTAAAATAGCAGACTGTAGATTAGGTAGATCTAAAGGGACTGAAGGGCATGCTAAAAGGCCTGTGTGAAAACGTTCTTGGAAGCCTGAAATTACAAAATTAACTAGATTGCAGTCTGGGTGAGAGGTAAGAAGAGACTGCAATAGGTTTATATTAACAGATGATAGTCATTTATTGTGCCTCGGATTCCGCGGGCAAACTGCTCGGGAGTGAGACCTACGGCAAAGAGAACATACATGAGCCATACGACATGCACTGAAGAAACAGCCCCTTGCATTAAAATTGTTACATATGGGGGTATCTCCTATGTAATGGATTCTTCGGCCTAGTTTATCGAAGGAGTGAGGAGGGGAGGTGGGTGTGTCTGGGGGAGAAGGTGCCACTGAGGCTACAGCTGATGAAGTAGAGAGGCCACTGGTAGCGGCCATAGGACATAGACTACGGGTATGATTAAAGGATTTGCAGATCTCACATACAGGGGCTTGAATACCAGCAAAGTGTCTGCAAAAAAGTTCATTATCCAGCAAGCTCCAATCTGTCTTGAAGTTGAATTGAGCCAAGGCGGCCGCCGCCTTGGCAGAGAAGGCTCGGTGATAATCGTAGAAGTGAAAACCTCCATACCTGTACCCCAGATCAACTATGAGGTACAGGTATTGGTCCAACTCCTGCCTACGACAAGGGAAGGCTGAACAAATGATATCCCTGAAAACGCTGAAAGCCAAGACAAATTCTGGAATTGACAGTTTTTTAGCTAACCTAGGGTCCTTGGCCTTCAGTGTAACAGACACGTCTCCGCAATTTATAGTGCGGTTCTCAGTCAGATCTTGAGTTGAAATAAGTAGTGAGACTAGATTAACGTCCCTTCCCTCCAGAATATCCTTTCGGATATGAGCTGGAATCATATGTGATGGGGTTATAGCAGGATGGGTCAGAAGGGTTGCATTACCTTGAGGAGGATTAGGCTGACAAGGAGGCTGCCCTTCGGATGATAACCTAGAGTTATGTTCCAAAGCACTGATCCTGTTCTGCATATCTGCCATAGTGGAGGTAATATTTGATAACATCTGAGTAATTTGATTCAACTGAGCGGAATGATCTACCACATGTGGAGAAGCTGGGGTAAGCGGAGGGGTATAACCTTGAGATGGGAACAGTAGTTTGAATAATTCTGCCTTCCTAGCTGTAGCTGGGTAGGGGATATGACGTCGGGATAATTCCGCCGTAATTTTAGAGACAGTCCAATCCCTAAAAGAGGGCTGAATAGGGGTCTGGGTTTGAGGGGGAGGGTTATGGATGCTGGGAGTAGAGGGCTCCTCCATAGGTAACACTTCCGGCTCTGCTGATCCTTGAGCTGCAGAATCTTCCATCCTGTAAGGATTAGGGTAATATTGTTAATAGCAAAACTTATTTGCTAAGAGGATGTTAGTAGGCATGCAGTGAATTGTAATAACGGAGGATGGCGTCCCAATGAGAAATTTCCATTCTCCTCTCAGCCCATTCTGCCCTGAAAACATGATAATCAGGGCTTGAATTAGACTTAAGAGAGAGGGATCCTACATTGCTGGACCACATAACCGTGTGCCTGGTGACAGGCTAAACGGAGAAGTGGAAAGCCTATCCTCCAGCCTGTGGCTTAAGGCCGCTTGACCGAAAGACGAGCCCCCCACCGGATACAGCCTCTAGTGCTTAAGAACGTGCTTGGCTAAGGCCTGTGAAGTTGGGTAAAATATTCTTGCTTACGTGCTAGGCTATGTTGACCCTACCTCTAGAGATAGGGAACTTCGAATTCTGACCTTTGAAGTACGGCCTAAAACCAATAAGATTGGATATGCTAAAATTAGGTCCCTTGCCCTCAGCGATTGAGGGGAACCTAATAACCTATGCACCTTATCGGCCTCAGCGATTGAGGTAGGTGGCACCTTCGGCCTCTTGACGGGAGGTAAGGTGTGAAGGAAACTAAATAAACTGCTGAACGGATGCGGTCTTGGAGATAACTAAGACACCTAGTGTCCTTCCTGATTGAAGCCTGGTGATGTCATCGACCTCTTGACGGGAGGTTAGGTATGACGAGAGCTAATGCCTAACCGAAGTACTTGGGGCTGCAAGTAATTACTTGACTGACTCGTACAACCTGATGATAACCTTCGGCCTCTTGACGAGAGGTAAGGTGAAAATACTCTCAAATTGACTGGAAATCTAAAATGACCCTGGAGCTGATGTAAGGAAGTGACGAAAACGAGCAGTTGAACATGCTTGATGAAATAACTCTTGGCAAAACAAGCGAGTGAAGGTGCTGCTGGTGATGGTGGGGAGGTGAAATGTGCTCAGGTGAGAACTTAGTTAATGAACATTAAAATATTTAAAAAGACTTACCTGGTGTGTGGTTACTGAACAATTTTAATATCTAAAAAGGAATAAGTAAATCAGTGCTTCTTGAGTAGTAGCGTAAGATTAAAACCATTAAATTGGACTTAAGAGGCCATACTGGTATAGTGAGAAACAGTGTATGGTTGGAAAGGACCTTAACTGATACCTGGATGACCTGATGAAGTGGACTACGAATTATGGAGTTCTGAAGAAGCAGTGACAGTTTTGGAGAGGAGTGAACTGACACCCAAGACCGTTTAACCTGCAATTAAACATACAGCAGAACACTTAGCATAATTGACCTTGACGTAATAATGACATGAAATGCAGAGGCCGGCCCCTGGATCCTTCGAGAATTAAGCAGCATAGCTTAGCATGCTACTGGAGGGAGTGTAATTGAATATGAGATATAAACAGCCACAATAAAGCGAGATGGACTGAAACTATTGCTATGTAAAGTCTATATAAAAAACAGGTGACTTAGAAGCTGCTTAGAATTATACATAACAAATGGACAGAACTTAGCTACTTGCAACCTGATGCCAGCTATAATTAATATAGGAATTAGAAAGTGTTTTTTTTTGTTTTTTTTTTGTTTGTTTTTTAACTCACTATTCTATAGCTATATATCTAATGGACATTCTTATCCAGCAGGTGGCAGTATTGTAATGCAAAACATCCAGCCAGTTATTCCAATTAGTAAAGAAATCTGATATATTAGGCAAAGCTGCCAGTCTGTATTATACATGAAAATAACTGTAGTAAAATCACACTTGGATAGACGAAATGACAATCTAAAATATACACTGGACCTAGATTACCCAGGAATGCTGCTATATAATAGCTCAACACTAACAAGGCACTGCGGATTTGCTAACTTGATCCTCCAAACTATATTACTTAGTCCTACCTTCCAGGCTGCAACAAGTGATGCAGGAGGCTGACCTTGGCTTCTTACTTGAAGTGTGTGCCTAAAACGGAGCTGGGTAGCGTGGAAGAAGCTGGTGCTTCCTGGTCGTGTGGCGATGACGTCACCGGGCGACGACGAGTTGGATTGCCGATCTGAAAGCTCTCTGACGTAGCGATGTGCAGGACCGGAAGAGACAGGTCCTACAGGAAGCGGCGGCTCGCCCGACATGCAGGGAAGCCGTGGGTTAAGTACCCTGCGGCCCCTCCTACAAATTCAGCCTTCCACTAACCTTTTAAAAACTTCATTCAAAACTATGTCATGTTAGCCAAAAGACCAGCAGATTCTGTTTAGGAGATATTGTTACTTTTATTTCTGAAAAAGTGAGACGGCTAGTCTTTCAGTGCAGCACTTTATACTTATTAAGCTCTGTGCTGCGGTGCGCTTAATTAGAAGAAATCTGCATATAATTCTGCACTCAGCTTTTTCAATACAAAAAAGGGGATGCCCCCCCAATAAATCCTTTTCTCGTAGTTGATTGTGGGATGTAGGGGCAAATGTGGTATAGTCTTTCCCTAAGAGGCCGTGCACTCACAGCTGAAACTTCCCACTTCCTGCTCTATATACGTCTCCTCATAGCCAGCTAGTTAAGCTTACATTTAATAAAGCAGATTAGAGGCAAGGACACACACAGAGGAGTAATGACATGAAAGGGCACCCGTATCAGAAATTATGGGGATGCCGTCATCATATACTCAACTAACAAAATATGATTTATCAGCAATTAAAGGGGATTTTTTTTCTCTAGTCTATGTCGGGATCAATAGAGATAACTAAAAGCAATCCTAGCAACAGGGAATGAGAGAACTAGAGAATTGCATTCTGCAAAACTTTGCAACCAAAACTGGCATCTTGGAATGCTAAACATTTACTTTAACATGTTTTTAAATGTATGAACAGATGACCAGATAGCTGCATTTGAGCTGATTAGCAGATAACTGATGTTTCAGAGCCCATGAAGTACTTAATTAATGTGTAGAAGGATGTTATTTCTACTTAAATTCAAATTCTCCTGGATCCAGGGTTTGTCTGCTGAGAGAATCCTTTTCCCAGCTGTTTACTTCCAGAATATGTCAGATGATGATGATGGAATTTGTTTTACAAACCATAGTAGCTTATTGTAACTTCTGCCCATGCAGATTTGTTACTGGTATCCCAATGATGGCTGATGTAAGCCACTGTTGTGGACATTAATTAAAGGCATACTGAAGTGCCTTCAAGAGGGTCATCCAGGTTGTGAGGGCATTGAATATGGCTGTAAGGGAAGGGACACTTCTGTTTGGGTCCACAGAGTGGAATGGGGAGCGTATTATCATCCCCAAAGTAGCAAACTGACATAAACTGTTACTACCTTACAGTCACTGATTAAGAAGGGAGGCTGCTGGTTAGTGCTAGAGCCATCAGCCACCAATGCAGTGACTGACATGTGACCTGGGACAAAATCATCTTGAGGTGAATGAGGAAGATCTTGTTCCAATGTTGGAGCATATTCTTCATAATGGTCTAGGTTAAACTAAGCAAACGGTACGGCCTCTGTTGTGGACAGTATTGTCTCTATCAACCTCATCTAATTCCTGATAGATGCATAGGGATGAGTTGGTAAACTGCATACTTTGGTCTGTAAGGGCAATCTTTTGTGTAAAGGCATGACAACTTTTTGGGTAAAAAGTGATCCAGATAGTCAGATTTTCTCCTAGAAAACAAAAATGCTACCTGGGGTGCCAGCATTTTACCAGGAAGAATACATTGGGATTGTCTCTAATTTTCATGTAAGTCCTGGACTCATTTTATCTACTACAGCTGATGCATTAACTAACTGGGTCATCTCACCAGTTGGAAGTAAACTGGACACATGGGAATGTAAAAAGAGGCATCCCTTGTGTCCAGTGTTGTCAGAAAATCTTCCAATTCCATGGCCACTATTACAGATCTGAGTGACTGAGCGGAAGGGATTCTTTATGGTAAGGACAAAGGTATGGAATTCACTGCCTGAGGAGGTGGTGCTATCTAGGGCCGGCCCAAGACATTGTTCTGCCTGGATCCAAGGATGAAATGCTCCCCCCCCAACACACCAAAACCACGCCCACCAAAACACACCACATCCTTAATTATATTAACCCCTCTCCTGCCCCTAAAACCACATACAACTGTAATGTATTTTTTTTTACACCCCTTGTACCTTTCTCCCCCTTGCCTTTTTACACCCCTTGTGCCTCTGTTTTCGCCTTTTTTCACCCATGTGCCTCTTTTTTCACCCCTTGTGCCGCACTGATGACAGCCGGGACTGTGTCACATGCGGAGATGCCGCGTGGTGCATGCTGGGATTTTCTTCGTCAGTCTGGGCTCCAGTTTTAAACTTGGATAAGCTTGAGGGTTTTCTCAAATCCATTAGATAAACCTTAGACTTAGAAGATACGCCAAAGGAAATGGATATCATGGATGTGGCCTTTATGGGACGTAAGAAACCATCCATGTTTTTTCCAGTCATAAGTCCATCTTGGTCCTGATCAAAACTGAATGGAACCATGAAGACAAAAGGTCTGCCCTATCTAGATATTTCATGAATATGTATCCCTTCTCTGAAGAAGACATGGCTACATGGAGTTCTCCTCCTAAAGTGGGTGCTGCCATTGCAAAAAGTCTCCAGAAAGACAACTATTCTCCAAGAGGACGGCACAACACTCTGCCATGGATAAAAGAGCGAATTCTGCCCTGAAAAAACAACTTTCAACCATTGGTCACAACATGAAGTCCGCAACAATGTTTTCGTACCCTTCGAATCTGGCTCAATTAATAAGATGTAGATGTAAATTATGGATGTCTCTCAAGTACTCTAATATTCTGGTTCTAAATGGACATTTCTTACCTACATATATCTTAATACATTCACATTCCAGCTGGTATCCCTTGCACGGCATACTTATGGGACTTCCCATAGTAGTAGTACCATATGTAGGAAGGGAAGAATCACCAAATATTAAATATTTAGAATATTTAAAGGAACTATCTTACCCTAAAATCTTGACTACTGCCTCCAAGACTGCAGAGGCCATGGTGTCCAGTCGATAATGCTTGATAAAAGTAGAAACAGAAGCCCAGGTGGCTGCCTTGCATATTTCCACAGGAGAGTTAACTGCTTTCTGGGCCCAAGATGTCTCCATAGACATAGTGGAATGAGCTTTAAGATTGATTGGTGGATCCTTGGAAGCTGTATTACATGTTAAATTGATACAGCTCTTGATCCATCTGGAACTAGAGGGCTTAGAGGCAGCTGAGCCCTTAAATTTCCCCAAAAAAATGAAAGTCTCTATCATTGTGCAGGTAAACACAAAAGGAAGGGATTCTATTCTCCTGGTTTATATGAAAATCCGAGGAAACTTTAGGCCTGTAGGAAGGATGCATTCTCACTAGTACTTGGTAGGGTTATTGGAGCACACGGACTGTCACGGTAGTCAGGCAAAGAAGGACAGACAACAGTAATAAAATATAACTACTTTTATTTATAATATACAGTAATAATGTAGCCCACACAATGCCAGACCACTGGATGTTAGGCCTCAGGCTTCTACCTGGAGCTGCACACTGTGCTGTGCACTGCACTACTGCAAGATACCGGAGAATATTGGAAATAGGTTTGGGTGAGCACAGGTAGAACCAGTATTCGATACCCAAGGTATCGCTAACCAGAGGCAACAAGGAGCGAGGGCAACCCACAGCCACTGGATACAGTGATGAATGGTCAGGCATGCTGGGTAGTGCATGAAGCAAGTAGTCAGCCAGAGCCACAGGTCAGACAAGCCGGGTCTACAGGGAGCGAGATGGCGAGCCAGTGGTCAGAACCAATGTGGGTAGTCATACACAGAGCGGATTTGGATGTCCGGCATGGGTCACAATGAGAAAGCAAGAGCTACTAGCAGAAACACCATGTGAGGGCCATCACTCCTAGGCCCAAGGAAGTTTATAAAGTAGCAGACAAAGGCAGGAACCAATTAGGCAAATCAGTAGGAGACCCATAAACAAGCGCACCTAACAGCTCCTGCTCCAGTAGACGTCAGGAATGCGGAAGTGGTAGGCCTCCATGCCGGTTCACAGCACAACAGCAAAAGGAAGCACAGAATCGCTAGTCCTCCTAGGGGTACTGTGATACCGACATTCTGATTAGGTAAAAAAAAAACATATCTTCCTGGGCCACCATGGGCTATCAGGATTACCTCCTCCTTTTCTTCCGTGATCTTGCAAACTACTTGCTGCAGAATAGGGATTGGAGGAAAGATATACATTAGTCTGAAGTTCCAAGCAACTGCCAGCGCATCCTGCACTATGGCTTGAGGATCCCTCCATCTGGAGAAGAATCTTTGTACCTTGGTGTTTTGTGGGGGTTGTCATGAGATCTACTTCTTGGATACCTCATAGATCTGTTAGACTCTTGAACACCTCCTGATCCAGTTGAAATGATTTAGCATATTCCAGACAGCTTTCAACTCCAACTCATTGATGTGTAGGATATATGCACCCCAACCTCTGAGGCTTGCATCTGTTAGGATTTCCCACACTGGAGTTGTCAGGTTTTTCCCTTGACTCAGATTTCTGTTCAGTGTCCACCACTTGAGTTCCATTCGTGTTGCTTGAGAAATAGGAAAGACTTGAGAAAAGTTGGGGGAATCCTTCCAATACTTTAGAAAATTCCTTTGGGTCTTTCTCGCGTGAATCCTGCCCCAAGGAAGAATCTGTATTGCTGACGACGTGTCCCAGCATTTTTGAATACCCCCTTGCTGTGCTGGATTTTCTCTTTAGAAATTCGGTTACACAGTCCTTTTCTGCCTGTCCTTGGAGAGAGAGACCTTCCCTGTCTTGGTACTGAAATCTATTCCCAGGAATTTGCAGCACTGAGATGGATCTAGATGAATGACTGACTGATTCATGAGCCATCCCATGTTTGATCTAAACAAGTCTGAACGCTTGACTTTGATTTCTTCTATGATCAGAAGGTTGTCCAGGACGGGCAGTATTTTTATCCCTTGTTGCCCTATTTTTTTCTAGACAATGAGACAGCACCTTTGTGAATACCCTTGGTGCCGATGCGAGACCAAAGGGCATGACTCTGAACTGAAAGTGCTGGTTCTTGTAAATTAATCTGAGATATCGCCGATGACTTTGCCTGATCATGATGTGATGGTACGCATCCTGAAGATTGATGCTGGCTAAGTAGGCTCCTGGGTATACTGCCTTGATCACTGAAGCACCTGATTCCAACTTGAATTTCCTTAATCTCCTGAATTTGTTTAGATATTTGAGATCTAGGATGAGCCTTGTTTTTCCCAATTTGTTTGGGACTGGTTCTTATTACTACCTTCTTTTGAAGGTTGCTTATAGCCATCAATCTGGCCTTTGACTTTGATTTTGGAATTGCCTAAATTATCGGTCTTGAAACAGGAGGGGGCTTTGAAAATACTAGTGGGTACCCTAGATTCACTGTCTGTAATACACATCTGTCTGTCACCTGAGTTTTCCATAAGTTTGCAAACTTTTCCAGTCTGCCCCGACTGGAAATGGATACAGGGCCCACTTGTCCTCATTGGGATTCTTTCTGAATTGGGTTTTCCTGGGGAAGTCCTTTTTGTGTTTCTCCTTGACCCTTGTCGCATGTTTCTTCTCCTCCTGTCTTCTGGATCTGTATCCAGATCTGGGTTATGAAAACTCCCTCTGCCTTTTCTCCTGGGGTAGAAAGGAGCTCTTCCCACCTGAAGATTTCTTGATTTCTTCTAGCTTTTCTCCAAATAGGACCTTTTTTTCTTCAAAGGGCAATGGTAATAGTCAATTCTTAGAGGTTGAATCCGCATCCCACGCCTTTATCCATAGGGCCCTTCTTGCAGAGGCCAACAAGGCGGATGATCTGCAAGCATTCTGATGTTATCCAACGACGCATCACATGAGCGAAATGGTGTCCTTCATGATGGCCAATTCCTTCAAAAGCCTTGATCTGGAAATGGATGATTCGACCTTGTCCTCTAATTCAGATAACCAATTTCTTAAGGTACGAAAGATGCATGCTAAGGCTGTAGCTGACTTTAAATTTTGGCCAATGACTGAAATGTTTCTTCAAAGAATTATCTGCTCTCCTATCCATATTATCTTTTAGTGATGTTCCGTCTTCTAAAAGAATAGCTGTTGTCTTTCTAGAAATTTGCGCTACTGCCGCATCAACCTTTGGACGTATGATCCATGAAGCAATGTCCTCTTCTGAGAAGGGATACATCCTTGTCTTCTAGATGCCGAAACTCTTATCGCCCTGACTCCATTCTTTTATCATATCTTGAATGAAGCTATGGACAGGAAAATAGGAGATTGCTTTTTGTGTCCTAGAAAGGTTGTATCCATGACATCAACCTATTTGTGTGTTTGTTAATCCTAGAGTTTTTTGCATTGCCTTAATTAAACCTTCTAGTTCCTCCATATTAAAAGCCCCAGATTCTTCTACTAGCTCATTCTCCTCAGCGGATGAAGCCAATGATCCCTCCAGATGACTTCTTCTGGGTGAGATAATCTATGTTTCTTTCGGGCTGATTCCTGCATGGATGATTTCATCAAAACAAACTCCTTGAATTGAGCTGGCTCATCAGGACATGCAATTTTCTTTAAACAGTCTGAGCATAATTTAGCTGTCTTGGATATTTTAGCATCATAACCAGAGCATGATTTAATTTTGGGAGCTGGCCTATGCTCTTGAGGAAGCAGTCGCCATTGCCTTTGGTTTTTCATCCTGAGAGGTCTTAGACATAATGAGCCCTCAAAACATGTTGCTGCTAAGTATAAATATGCAACACATAAGCTTATAATAGAAAAAGTTTAGCTATTAGCCTTCTTAAGTAGTCTCTTTCATGAAAGCATTCCCCATGCTTACTTCGATATGCTTTCCATCAGTGGAACTCTCGCCACTTCTACTTCTGGTTTCACAACGTGTTAAGGATGCTGTGATTCAGGGCCTTCCATTTGCCGGCTGAACACGAAGAGGTGCTGCGGACCAACTCTGGAACAGAGCACAGACGTGCAATGCGAGATAAGGGGGCAGGAGGGCAGAATAAGGCAAGTTTTCCCATGCGATCTTTTTCTTTCGGAAGATATCTGGACAGTGGGGAAAAAACTCTCCCTGTCAGAGTAGGAAAAGGATCCTCTTTCTCCTTCCTTCCAATTACCCATAAGTATGCTGTGCAAGGGACACATAAGAAGATTGGATCTGGAGACCGAAGATTCAAACTCCTTAAAGAGGTTGCTGACATTAAAGAAGCAGTGAATTTTTCCAATGATGCCTCTTTGGATATGATTAAACTTCTCGCAAAATCATCCGCTCCTTCAGTGACAGCAAGGTGAGCTCTGTGGATCAAGGCTTGGGAGGCAGATGGGTCATCCAAGAATAGGATGGTTTCCTTACTTTTTTCAGGCTCCAAGCTCTTTGGCAAACAGTTTGAAGAAATAATTAAGAAATCCTCAAGAGATAAGAGCGCCTTCCTTCCACAAGAGGGTAGAAGCAGAGGTGCTTCTCCAAGATTTTCAGAGTTTCAAAAAACAGTTCTTTTGGGAGGCCAGAAGACTGGGACGTCAATTTGAGCAACCTAAGAAAGGGCAGGTTCAGGGTTCAAAAGGAGGTCTTTAGAAGGGAGTTTTCCAGGAAAGCTCCTTTCCCTAGGAATCCCAAAATGAACAGCAAAGGGCTCAATCTCTTATCCCAGTAGGGGGCAGTTTGGGAGACTTTTCTGATGGCCTGGCGGTCAATTTTTCCAGACCTTAAGGTTTGTGAGATCATAGAGATGGGTACCCTTTAGAATTCGAGACTGTCCCAACCTAACTGCATTTCATCCTCTCACTCCTCCTCAACAAATCCTGAAAGCCCAGGATCATCAAGGAAATCAGCAACTTTTTGGACATGATAGAGGCAGTCCTGGTGGCCCAGAAGGGTTCTGGAATTTTATTCAATATATTTTCCAGTTCAGAAGTCCGCAGGTGGCTTACAGATGATCCTGGACTTAAAGCTGATAAATTCCTTCATAGCAAAAAAAGATTCAGGATGGAAACACCCTCATTGGTGATCCGGGCTGTCTTCCTGCGAGCCTTCCTCTCAATGATCGATCTAAAGGACACATATTCTCATACTAGTCCGATGTTCTCACAGAAGATTTGAGATTTGCAATCTTTGGCAGTCACTATCAATTCAAAGTACTACCCTTCGGCCTGGCCCCAGGGTCTTCACAAAGATCATATTCCCAGTCATGGCATTTCTCAGACAGTAGGGCATTTGTCTGATTAGCTATCTGGATGGCGTTTTGTTGGTGGAAGAATCCAGGGTCTCATGAGCTAGTGTTCCTGGGTATTCATTTGAAAACTCTGCAGGGTTCAGCCTACCTCTCCCTCAGCAGAAGCAACCTATTATGGTTCAAAATTTTCTTCAGAAAAAAGACCACTCTCCCAGGGAGCACTCAAAACTTCTGGACACCCTCTCTACAACAGTCCAAACTGTATCTTGGGGAAGGACACTCGTGTGCCAGACCCAGCACAACTTTCTTCAGTTTTGGAAGAAAAGAAGCTGGGACTTCAATCCAGTTCTCAGATCCACAGGCCTGGAACTAGTGTGGTGGCTGAAACCCCAGAATCTAGCAAAAGGAAAACCTCTTGGCAAATATTAACAGATGCCAGCAGCACAAGATGTGGAGGGATATAAAATATACAATCAAAACACAGTTCAAGGCCTATGGACCAAATAAGAACCCCTTCTTCACATGAACATCTTGGAGTTGGAAGTGATCTGGAGAAGTCTGATACACTTTTTTACAGCCCTAAAACACCAAGCAGTATGCATAAACTCAGAACATGACAGTGGTACGTTATCTTCTCAATCAAGGCGGCAAAAGAAGCCAGCATCTCAATCGGCTGGCAGTAAAAATTATTAAAATGGGCAGAGAAATATTCTGACTCTCTCAGCATCTCATAACTCATGGGTGACAAATACCCAAGCAGATCTCCTCAGCACTGGACCACAGGGAGTTGTCACTCCAAAATAAAATTTTCAGGAGGTAATCTTGAAACTGGGCAAACAATCAATAGACCTGATGGCATCAGTCCAACACGAAGTGCCATCTCTTTCTGTCCAGATGGAAGAGCAGCAAGGCGATAAGCTAGGATGCATTAAGATCAAATGGATCTTTCCACTTGCATGCATCTTCCCTCCCTTCCCTCTACTTTAAGTAGTATGCAATATCGAGAGGGACAAATCTCAAGTGATCCTGGTGGCCCCTGAATGGCCAAGGAAAGTGTGGTTTGTGGACCTAGTTCAGAAATCCCTTCAACCTCCTCTGCCTTTGCTGCCCATACCGGATTTGCTATCTCGGGGCCCCATACTTCATCCCATTGCAGCTTTCTTGGCTTGGAAGCTGAGCAGCGATCTTTAGCCCAAAGAGGGTGTTCCAAGGAAGTTGTTGCTATAATTTCAGGTAACTTCAAAGTTATAGTAACCTTCAATACCTAAAGCTTAAAATTATTGTGCACTGCAGGCTTGTCTGCTATACCAAGCAGTTAATCAGAATAAATTCAAAAGAATACTAATTTTATTACCAGTCTTGGATTAAATTTAACCCTTAATATTACTGGATGAAAAGAGCCCGTTCAGTGCAAAGCCCACAGTATTCAAAAATATTAAGTATAGCACTCTTAAAACATAGCCTTTATTAAGCATTCATAAAAGAAAAACTAAATTTTATTTGGCCACACAATGTAGACGTTTAAAATGGTAGTGTGTTGGATCTATGGGTCTGAGACCAGCAATATAGCCGGAAACCCAGCACCCCCAAACCAAAACACCTACGGGATAAAACCATCACTTATATTGGGTCATATCTCTCAAAGTACAGCCCTATTAAATGTATTGACGCTTGATCCTAATGTGTCAGAAAGATCGTGTTTTATTTACAACACAATAACTTGATGTAATCAACAACCAGTGTTTATATTAGTGTAATCCACATGGCTATCGTTTGTTTGTCTTGGTAGCAGTGCTTTTGGTGCGTAAACATAACACAGCAGATTTGCGTTTGTAGCTATCAATGTTGCACTAAATAGCTGTGCTTATAATGTACGACGTAATATATCAGGATTTCGTTTGTTGCAACAGAGCAATCAATCTCCTGCAGTCATAATGGTTTCTTGTTTTCAAAATGCTCCCACTGATTCAAAGCAACTCCCTACACGTTCACAGTTCATCCGTGTCACTAATTAAGCTCTAATAGTATACATAGTAACCAAAAGAAAAGTACTGCCGCTACCTTGCTATAAGTAACTCCGTTGCAATTCACTTGCTCCTATTATTTGTTGTTTAGAAGTATTAATTAATAAATCTTGATAGCCAAAATAAACCGCTCTACCGTATATAAAAATACTAATTATGGTAAATCATTGATAGCTATCTAGCCATTGAACTCCACTGTTAGTCTGTCCTGGCTTTATGAACCCAGAAGCACTAGTTTAAAACGTAGCATTTATTCTGTTTAAAGTTTAACAAACTAGCTTGTTTCCTAAATTCTTCATGCTAGTATTACGCTAGTCGCTACTTTCTAACGCTTAGAATCTGTTACTGAGATGAGTTCATATCGCCATTACAGAGTTACCGCTCAGTGAGCTGTCTATTGAAACGGAAAATCAAGTCTTTCAGTCAGAAGTTGTTCTAAACTGTACAAGGGCTACTCTACCCTGAAAGATATTCAATTCCCTCCTTCCCTATTGCCCGAGTTTAATCACGGCTTCATCGGGGGATAGTATGTTACCGAGTGCCACGGCGTTCAGGTTTATATAGTATAGCTTCCTGGGCGGGGAAAGCAAAATCTCGTCACACTTTGATTGGTAGCCGTTAAAGACCTTATTACACACCATAGGTTTTGAGGGGACTGATTATTAGATACAGTGTTAGACTTGATATATCCATATCGGTCTATCTTTAATCTGATATATTATTAAAGTACCAGTCATCTATTTAATTCCATAAAGAATACATTTTTTATTAAAATTATTTTCTCATATACACTGTATGACTTAGTCATAGTAATACCTATTTCCTGGGATGATATGACATCCCAGTGAGATGTATTGTAGCTGTTACCATATGGTGTACAGATAATTTCCCTACTCTTAGTCTGGTCATTTTAGATAAATGGGTGGAAAGTGAAGCCTTCATTCAAACCTTTAGGGGTCCTAGTTTTAAGATAATAGAGCCATTTGGCCTCTTTTTGAAGGAGTTTCTGATCAATGTCACCTTTACGCTGGTTGATTTGGACTTTATCAATACCAAGAAAGCGAATGGCTGTTAAGTCTCCATCATGTCTTTGGTTAATATGTTTAGCCACAGGTTTGTCACAATTATTTCTGACATCACTCAGATGTTCTAAAATCCTGCGCCTTAATTCTCTTTTAGTCTTTCCCACGTATTGTTTTCCACACTTACATGTAAGTAAATAAATTACTCCAGAAGATTTACAATTGATAAAGCCACGAATTTGATAAATCTGACTAGTCTGAGTGCTTTGAAAACTTTTGCTCTTAAGGGCATATTTACATGCTGTACAGTTCCCACAAGGAAAAAATCCCTGTAAATCTGTATCCAACAAAGTCTTCTTACTATCTGTCTGGTAATAACTATGTACTAGGTGATCTTTCAAATTCATACT
This sequence comes from Rhinophrynus dorsalis, assembly GCA_037306005.1. Taxonomy (NCBI): domain Eukaryota; kingdom Metazoa; phylum Chordata; class Amphibia; order Anura; family Rhinophrynidae; genus Rhinophrynus; species Rhinophrynus dorsalis. Next base: position 245,231,415 of record CM074721.1, read on the forward strand.
CCTTCTATATGTTATTTTAGGTATCAAATCCACTATCTCAGAGATGTCCTTATCTGTGGTTAGAATATTCCAATGTTGTTTAAGAATATTAGTAATGGCTTTATATTGGCTGTTATATGTCCCTATGAGACGTATTTCATCCGTTTTATTCAATAGTTTATTTGATGTGGGATGAAGTAGTTCATCTCTCTCAGATCTTAATTCCCTTTGATAAGCCAATTTGAGACTTCTATTAGAATATCCACGTTCTTTAAACCTTGATTGTAAATCTTTGGATTTGATTTTAAAGTCATCTGTATCACTACAAATCCTCCTCAATCTGAGGTATTGTCCAATTGGTATACTTCTCTTCAAGGGTATGGGGTGGGAGCTATCTGCATGCAAGAGACTATTAGTTGCTGTCTCTTTGAGAAATAAAGTCATTTGTATTACATTATTTGGTCCACGCTGTATTTCTATTTCTAAAAATGATAGGGACATTGCATCAATAACAGATGTTACTCTGAGATTTATAGTATTAGTATTAAGCAGAGTAACAAACTCATGAAACTCCTCACATGTGCCAGTCCATAGGAGTACCACATTGTCAATGAATCTAAACCATAATGGAATTCTGTCCACATATTTTGACATCTCCTCTGTAAAAACATAGTTGTGCTCCCACCAGCCTAGATATAAATTGGCATAGGTGGGAGCACAGGTACTGCCCATGGCAGTACCTTGTATCTGGTGGTAATAGATACAATTGAATAGAAAATAATTATGTGTAAAGACATATTCAAGCATCCACAGTACAAATTCATTATGTAGTTTGTATTGGTCACCTCTTGTTGCTGGAAAAGTTTTAACTGCCTTGAGTCCTATTTCATGTATAATACTTGTGTATAGTGACTCAATATCAAGACTAGCCAAGAAGTGATTATTTTCCAAGTATATGCCCTCTAGGTGTTTGCGGGCATCTTGTGAGTCTTGAATGTAAGAAGGAAGTGCTGTAACAAATCGTCTTAATATTTTATCCACATAGATGCTTGGTTTTTCAGTCAGGTTACCTATTCCCGATACAATAGGTCTACCAGGAGGTGTCTTAGCATTTTTGTGGACCTTGGGGATAGTATAAAAAGTTGAAATAACTGGATATTCAGTCCAAAGGTATTCATCTGATGGTTTAATAGTAATAGATTCATTACTAGTAAGTTCTTTAAGTGCTTTTCTTTCTTTATAAGTCAAATTGTTTGGTAAACCCAAACTATTTTGCGCAGCCAGCTGTTGTAAATCTTCACATACCATTTCTATAAAGATCTCAACTTGTGGAGTGACAGTCATTAGTGGTGTAAACTTATTTTTCTTAAGATCTGTCAAAGGGCCCTTTGCTGATTCAATTGTATAGACATTGGTTTCTTCTAGGAACATTAAATTAGTTAAAGCCTCTCTGTCTTGGTTTGTCAATTCCCTATTTTTATTTTGTTCTTTGAAAAACTTATGCAGGAGAATTTTCCTGCCAAAAAGATGAATATCTTTAATCCATTCAAATGGATTAAAGTTAGTTGTTGGGCAGAAACTAAGTCCCTTTTTAAGTAAATCAAGATGAGATTCATCAAGTTTGATATTGGATAAATTAATGATCTGTAAATCATTTGATTTGTTTACTGTTTTTGCTTGCCCATTTTGTAGGCCCATCTTGCACGGTCTCTGAGATGTGGTTGCCTGTTGTATGGTTGTGTTTGTGTAGGTATCTGACCTTGTCCTAAAAACGTATTGCTATTGTTCTGGGGTGGAGATCTCAAATTTCTATTCGTATATTTTCTAAACCTATTTCTATTAGGTCCTACATCCTGCTCACCTGAATCAGATTGTTCTGATTCTGATGTTGTTTCCACATAATCAGAGTCAGTAGACGGTGTTATTATACGTACTCTATAGACTTTTCCTTCTTGAAAATCTTTCCTATCCCTAGAATATTTCTTAAATTTTCGGTTTTTAAGATCATTAGCCAGCTTATCTATATCATCTTTAAGCTGTTTCTCTAAATTAGCGAAGTTTGGTTCATCCCTTAGAGTATTGATATTTTTTTATTTATTTTCCACCTCTATATTTATTTTAACTAACTCTTCTTGTTCTGCTGTAATGATCAATTGCATTAGTTCCAACGAACTATTTGTTAAAATATCATTCCATTTTTTCACAAATGTAGCATCATTAAGGTGAGTTGCAGGTATAAGAGGATTCCTCAAACCCCTTGGTACGATCTTATTATTTACATAGCTTTGTAAGCTTGTAATCTCCCACCAGATTTTTGTTTGTCTTTTCATTAATTTACTTAAGTCCTGAAAAGATGTAGATATATTTACATTATCACTTTCAACTGAAACTGGATTTGGATTAATATTGAAAAGTGTGGCTGCCTCACTTTGCCATTTTGTAAAGTCTAAAGGACTTGATAGAAAACCTGCCATTGCTATAATTAAAGGGAACGTCACTACTAGAAAGAGGATTGAACCTCAAGAAATCAGAAAACTTCAAAGTTAAAGTAGTAACCTTCAGTACCTAAAGCTTAAAATTATTGTGCACTGCAGGCTTGTCTGCTATACCAAGCAGTTAATCAGAATAAATTCAAAAGAATACTAATTTTATTACCAGTCTTGGATTAAATTTAACCCTTAATATTACTGGATGAAAAGAGCCCGTTCAGTGCAAAGCCCACAGTATCCAAAAATATTAAGTATAGCACTCTTAAAACATAGCCTTTATTAAGTATTCATAAAAGAGAAACTAAATTTTATTTGGCCACACAATATAGAGCCGTTTAAAATGGTAGTGTGTTGAATCTATGGGTCTGAGACCAGCAATATAGCCGGAAACCCAGCGCCCCCAGTGGGAGCATTTTGAAAACAAGTAACCATTATGACTGCAGGAGATTGATTGCTCTGTTGCAACAAACGAAATCCTGATATATTACGTCGTACATTATAAGCACAGCTATTTAGTGCAACATTGATAGCTACAAACGCAAATCTGCTGTTATGTTTACGCACCAAAAGCACTGATACCAAGACAAACAAACGATAGCCATATGGATTACACTAATATAAACACTGGTTGTTGATTACATCAAGTTATTGTGTTGTAAATAAAACACGATCTTTCTGACACATTAGGATCAAGCGTCAATACATTTAATAGGGCTGTACTTTGAGAGATATGACCCAATATAAGTGATGGTTTTATCCCGTAGGTGTTTTGGTTCGGGGGTGCTGGGTTTCCGGCTATATTGCTGGTCTCAGACCCATAGATCCAACACACTACCATTTTAAACGGCTCTATATTGTGTGGCCAAATAAAATTTAGTTTTTCTTTTATGAATACTTAATAAAGGCTATGTTTTAAGAGTGCTATACTTAATATTTTTGGATACTGTGGGCTTTGCACTGAACGGGCTCTTTTCATCCAGTAATATTAAGGGTTAAATTTAATCCAAGACTGGTAATAAAATTAGTATTCTTTTGAATTTATTATAATTTCAGGTAGAAGACCCTCATCTTCCAGAATCTATTATAGATTTTGGGGCATTTTCCACAACTGGTGCCAGAGGCATAATCTCAATAGAGCAACATATTTCTTTTCCATTCTGTACTTCATACAAGAAGGGTTTAGGAAGGGTCTTATACCTTTATCACTTAGGGTCCAGCTGTCAGCTCTCAGCTGTCTCAGCACTTTCCTTTTTCAGATGAATACATGGTCATACATGTGAAGGCCATACGTTAAAATCAAACCTACAATCAGGGAAACTGTTTCTCCTTGGGACTTTAATCCGGTCCTAAATCAGATGCCTTCCTCTAAACTATTTGAGCCATTAGGATCAATTTCTCTTGAACCTCATTCTAAAAATAGTATTTCTCACTGTGGTAACCTCTGCTAGGAGAGTGAGTGAACTTAAGCTTTATCATGTTCTCCTCCCTGTACCATCTTTCATCAAGATAAGGTTGTCTTACAGACCAGGCCTTATTTTAGATCAAAAGTCCTTCCCTCATTTTGTCTTAACCCTCAAAATTTGAAGGAAGAATTACACCACCTGGACCTTGTCAGATGCCTCTTCATATATCTAACCAGGGTTAAGAGTTTCAGAAAATCAGATGCGCTCTTTGTTCACTTTTTCGGCAAATTCAAAGAATCAGCAGCCTCCAAATCCTCTATCTCCAGATGGATAAAAGACTGCATAGGTCTTGCGTATACTTCGGATAACAACCTCTCATTAATATCAAAGCACACTTTACTAGAACCATAACTACTTCATGGGCCAGGAAGGCTATCGCAACCAGAGGAAATTTGCAAGGGAGCCACCTGGACATCAGTTTCCACATTTATCAAACATTGGTTTTGATGTTCAAGCTTAAAGGGATAGTAATACTTCATTTTAACTTTATTTTATTTTGTAGGCATTAAAAAAACATGAAGAATGATATAAGTCTTATCTCTGAAACCTTTATGGTTTAAGAGATATTCACAAACAAAGTATCCCCCCCCTGTTCAACCAGATCAGAAGGGAGATGCCCAGGTAGACTGCAGAGAGGGACAATCTTCAATTAAGATAATGGAAAAAGCTGAAAAACTTGTCAAGGGGGGAAGGGCTTTCATTGTTTTCATACAAAGAAGAATGTCCCCTTCTGTTATCTGTACTGTCATACAACCAGACTCACATCTGAGAAGAGAAGGCTTACACTAGGTAAAAGGGGCGGGAGGGGAACTTTGCTTGTGAATATCTCATAAACCATAAAGGTTTGAGAGATAAGACTTATATCATTCTTCATGTTTTTTTAATGCCTACAAAATAAAATAAAGTTAAAACGAAGTATTACTATCCCTTTAAGCTAACATCAAGTTTGGCAGAAAGGTGCTAGAAGCAGCACATTCCATCTAAGAGTAAGATCTTACCTTTTTTCCCCTCCCTTGTTGGTACTGCTTGGGGAAGTCCCTCTTCCCTTTTAATATGCCATGGTAAGGACACAGAGGAAAAAGTGAAACTTACCCACCGAAATCTTGTTTTCCTCTGTCCGTCCACGGGACTCCCTCCCTATTCCTTGTGTGTATAATTTTTATATATGTAATAAATTTACACTTTGTGTATAATTTTATGCTAAGATATATATATATATATATATATATATATATATATATATATATATATATATATATATATATATATATATATCCGATTGGTCCTAACAGCTGGGAGGCGGAGCTATTACCCTTTTTTTTTATGCAATGTACAAACACAGAGGAAAACAAAATATCGGTGACTAAATTTCACCTTCTCCTAATTTGACTGGGGGGGGGGCTAACTACTAATACCACCAATTAATTCTTCAGAACTTTTCTAACTTGGTCTTGCCCAATACAGTTTTAACTATAAAGGGATAGTAATGTTTCGAAATAAAAGCAGCTCCAATTAATCTTCATAGTATTTGGGCCACGGAGTGTTGTTTCAGTTCCGTCAGAGTTGTTGTAGTTTAAGAGTAATTTAATGATAAAGTATCCCCCTACCTCCCCTTTTACCTAGTGTAAACTGCCTCCCCTCAGATTTGGAATCTGGTCTTAAGACCAGACAGCTCACAGCAATGGACAATCTTCTTACTGTGAGAACAATGAAAACCCTGCCCCCCTTGACAGATTTTTTTTTAGGCTTTTCCCTTATGCTAATAGAAAATTGTCCCTCTCTGCAAGCCTTTCTGGACACCACCTTTCTTTTCTGAGGTGAGCAGTGTCACATCAGTAAAAGGGGCAGGAGGGGGATACTTTGTCATTCAATTACTCTTGAACTACAACTCTGACAGTATTGAAATGACTCTATATGGCTCAAATAATATGAAAATTAATTGAAGCGGCTTTTATTTTGAAACCTTACTTTCCCTTCTAAAGGGACTGATCCACACCAATAGGCTGTTAAGGTTGATCTGGCCTCTTCCAGACTGAAGACTGCATTTACGTCCCCATGCATTCTGAGATTCCCTGAGTCATCTCAGCCATTCATCCTAGAAGTAGATGCCTCAATGTGGTGCAGGACCATTCTTTCTATGAAAGCCACCATTGTTCCTAATACTCTAAACCATTCTCTGCTCCTGAACAGAATTATGATGTTGGGAACCGGTAGTTAGTTGCCATTAAGTTCGCTTTCAAAGAATGTCATATCCTGGAAGGAGCTTGTGCACCTATTATGATTCTTACTGCACACAAGAATCTTGACTTTCTTGAGAATGCCTATCTCTTCATTCCAGGACAGGCAAGATGGTGGTTGTGTGGGTTTTTTTTGTTTTGGTTTTTTTAACTCCTTTTAATTGTTGTTCTACAACTCCAGCTCCAAAAATACCAAAGTAGGTGTGCTCTCTTAGCAATTTCAAGCCTCTGGATATTTCAGCCTTGAACCGATTTTTGCCCCCAGAATTCATCATCTCAGTCCTATTTTGTGTTTAATTCTGATGAAGATACAGCAATCTTAACAAACACCACACTGCCTGTGTCAGGCAAAAAATACTGAGGGAAAAATGGACAGAATTCAAATTTAGGTTGCAGAAATATACTCAACAGTATATAGCAATGGGGAACAAATGCAAAAGAAGTAAGTCACAGCCAATGTGGTTAACTGCACATGTAAAGAAGGAAATGGCAAGGAAAAAAACACATTCAAATTATTTAAGTCTAAAGGAACTGAACAATCTTTCTTAAGATACAGGGAGTGCAACAAAGATTGCAAAAAGGCAATTAGGGTAGCAAAAATAGATAATGAAACTCCAATTGCAAGGGAAAGCAAGACTAATCCAAAAAAGTTTTTCAAATATATAAATAGCAAAAAACTTAAGAGGGAGTGCATTGGACCATTCAAAACTGAGATGGGTGAGTTGGTTAGTGAGGATAAGGAAAAAGACGATGTTTTAAACTCTTTCTTTGCTTCAGTATATACAAGGGAGCAAGGAATGGTAGAAGAGCCTCCGCAAGTAACAAATAAAACAATACAATTAATAGATATTGGGTTAACTCAAGAAGATGTCATGGGAAGACTGAACAAAATTAAGACCGACAAAGCACCGGGTCCTGATGGTATACATCCAAGGGTTCTTCAGGAACTTTGTGCAATGTTAGCAAAACCCCTATATTTACTCTTTAAAGATTACCACAGGCTCAGTGCCACAGGATTGGCGAAGAGCTAACATAGTGCCTCTATTTAAAAAGGGAACTAAAACAGTACCTGGGAATTATAGACCAGTGAGTTTGACCTCTGTAGTGGGAAAACTGTTAGAAGGGATAATAACTGACTATATTCAGGATTACAACACAAAAAATAAAATCATTAGCACGAATCAACATGGTTTTATGAAGAATAGATCATGTCAAACTAACCTTTTCAGCTTCTATGAGAAAGTAAGCAGCAACCTTGACAATGGCAAGGCAGTAGATGTAGTATATCTAGACTTTGCAAAGGCATTTGATACAGTGCCACACAGTAGGCTGGTGTATAAAATAAGGAAATTGGGGCTAGGAGATAACCTTTGCAAATGGATACAAAACTGGCTGAAGGATAGGGAACAGTGTGTGGTTGTAAATGGAAAATTCTCCAATACAGTTAAAGTGGAGAGTGGAGTACCTCAGGGCTTAGTATTAGGCCCGCTGCTTTTTAACATGTTTATAAATGACCTGGAAATAGATATAGAAAGCAAAATATCAATAATTGCAGATGACACTAAATTATGCAAAGTCATTAATTCAGAACAGGATATTTTCTCTCTACAGAGGGACTTACATACAATGTCAGATTGGGCAAACATGTGGAATATGAAGTTTAATGTGGGGAAGTGTAAAGTCATGCATTTGGGAGGAAACAATCCCAAGGCTACTTATAAACTTATTGGAATAATTTTAGGTGACCAATTGCTAGAGAAAGACCTGGGTAGCCTTGTCAACTACAAACTTGGAAATAGTGACCAGTGTCAAACAGCAGTAGCAAAGGCAAACAAAATCCTATCTTGCATAAAAAGAGGTATTGAAGCAAGAGTGGATAACATTATTTTGCCATTATACAAATCATTGGTAAGACCTCACCTTGAGTATACAGTGCAATTTTGGGCACCGGTTCTGAAAAAGGATATACTAGAACTAGAGAGGGTACAGTGGAGAGCAACAAAATTAATTAAGGGAATGGAGGACTTGACGTATGAGGAACGACTAAACAAACTTGGTTTATTTACTCTAGAGAAAAGACGACTAAGAGGAGACCTTATCACATTGCACAAGTATAGGAGAGGTCAATACAAGGATCTCTGCGGTGAGCTATTTATTCCAAAGCCTGATCAGGTGACCAAGGGACACCCCTTGAGATTAGAGGAAAGGAGGTTTAAACTTCAGCAGAGGAAGGGTTTTTTTTACGGTAAGGTCTGTTAAATTGTGGAATTCATTGCCCAGGGAGGTAGTTATGGCAGATACAATGGATACATTTAAGAGAAGATTAGATACATTCCTTTCAAAAGGGAACATAGAGTTATACTGTTTATCAGTAGGCTGATCAGGAAGGTCTGATAAAGACTAATTTAATTGTTAGCAGGAAAAGCTATAAAATTCTCAGTTACTGGGTTTGAGGCGAAGGTTGAACTTGATGGACTTGTGTCTTTTTTTCAACCTAATTTACTATGTTTATCCCACCCCAGTTTAGCCTTGTGATTCTCCAGTAGGCCCACCCATACCCTTCATTTTGGATAACTTGGTGTTCTTTCCTCCATGGAGACTGAGGAAGGGTAATTCTGGTGGACTACCCTTCAACAAGATGTGGCGTACTTTGTGCAGGCCTGCTTCTACTGTTCGTGGCATAAAAATCCTTTACTACCTCAATCAGGAGTGTTATGCCCTCTCCCCATTCCTGCATCCCTCTGGATGCATTTGGTGATGGACTACATTGTCAGCTTGCCTCCACTGAATGGTTTACTGTTATATTGGTTGTGGTGGACAGATTTACAAAACAAGCATATTCTGCTCCTTTGCCTATGAGCCATTCCTCTAGTGTACTGGAAACTTTTCAAAAAGGAGGTTTTTCATCTCCATGACCTTCCTTCCCTTATGGTCCCTGACCAAGTCTCCCAATTAATGTTCTCATTTTGATTTGCCAATCCTTAGAAGTATAGCTTCTTTTAACAATACACTGCATGACATTGCATCAGATTTGTTGACCATGGTGGAGTTTGCATTTAATATTTTTTCATTAATCTCTCCAATGTTCCCTGTTTTCTTTGTGGTGGTAACCTTATCTTCCTTGTACCCTTTCTTTGTTTAGACAGTTCTGGAGTTCCTGCTGATGTTTTTTGTGGAGGATCTTCCTGCTTCTGGTCCTATCACTCAGCATCTCAATTCTGCATCCTTATGTTATGAATGGGTGCTTGATCAGGACCGCAATCCTGCTCCTCTCCTGGGAATGAAGTGTGGCTTTCCACTACTCATTTGCACCTACAGCAACCAGTTACCAAATGAGGACCCCGTTTTGTTGGACCTTTCCATGTCCTTACTCAAACTTAATCCAGTTTCCTGTTCTTTGCACATGCCTACTTTCATGCTTATTTCTGATTCTTTTCATGACTCCTTTCTGAAGCCTGTGTCTTTTAACCAATACTCTTCAGCCTCCCATAACCCTCATCTGGTTATGGTGGATGGAGAACTGGAGTACATGGCTCACAAAATTTTGGATTTTTGCACTGTCCACGGCTCCCTACAATACCTTGGAATTGAAGAGGCTACAGCCCCTAGGAGCGTTCTTGCATTCCTCCTGTAAATGTACATACACCTGCATTTATCTAACCTTTTGAGTCTATCCTAATAATTTGGGCACTTGGAGTGCTCCTCTGGAAGAGAGAGTAGTATCATGCTCCTACCTGTGCCCTATAGTTCACCCTTCTCCCTCACTGAACAGTGTGCTTAAATTCCTTCTCCCAACTGTATGTTACAGTCTTTGAGCTTGCCTTGTGCTGCTTAACCTTGGGAGCTCTTTTCTTTAGTTCTAATTATTTGCTACTGACCTATGCTTGTTCCTGACTACTCCGATCTCTCCAGTTCAGACCCTGGCTTGTATCCTGACCACTATAATCTTAAAGGGATAGTAATACTTTGTTTTAACTTTATTTTATTTTGTAGGCATTAAAAAAACATGAAGAATGATATAAGTCTTATCTCTCAAACCTTTATGGTTTAAGAGATATTCACAAGCAAAGTGTCCCCCTCCCACCCCTTTTACTGATGTAACACTTTTCAGCCAGGGCAGAAGGGAGCTGCCCAGGTAGACTGCAGAGAGGGACAATCTTCAATTAAGATAAGGGAAAAACCTGAAAAGCTTGTCAAGGGGGGCAGGAATTTCATTGTTTTCATAGGAATAAGAGTGTCCCCTTCTGTTATCTGTCCAGTCTATGGACTGCATTCCACATCTGAGAAGAGATTGTTTACAGTAGGTAAAAGGGGCGGGAGGGGGAAACTTTGCTTGTGAATATCTCATAAACCATAAAGGTTTGAGAGATAAGACATATCATTCTTTATGTTTTTTTAATGCCTACAAAATAAAATAAAGTTAAAACGAAGTATTACTATCCCTTTAATATTGTTGGTATATTGATCCTGCCTATCTACTACATTCCTCCTGCTGACCTGTTCTCAGTCTGTCTCCATACCACTGTTTTTAACACTTTGTTTGTCTGGTACATCCCCCCCCCCCCCCCCCCCCCCCCCCCCCCGCTGACCTGATCTTCTCTTGTGCCTCCATACTGCAAATAACTAGCAATTTGGTGACAGCATTGCCCATATTTGTGTTGTCCCAGTTTGTATTGTTTCATCGTTAGTTATGTATATGTATTGCAATGACTGTCTTACTGAACTGCATTAGTATAGACTTAAAAAATTAACATACAATTTAAAAACTCCAATGCAGTTCATTAACACACCCTTGCAATACATATATCTACATCAGTTCCACACACACACCCCCAAGTGAGGCAGCTAGGAGATCTGCATATCTCCTACACAATGCCTGTGCCCAGCATTCACACTAAATTACAATGTACACACCCTGGGGTGGCAGCTAAGAGGAGATATACAGATTTCCTCCAAACTGCCTGAGCCACACACACCTTGGGGTGCAGCTTGGAGGAGATTTGCCTATCTCCTCACTGTCTGTGTAGGACATACACTCTACAAGGACTTCGCCCCTCCTCCTTATTGCCTCTTGCTAAAGAAAAAAACATGGCTGACTTAAACTGCCGCAACCTTTGCCTGCTCACCACTCTTGCACTGTCCTCCACTATGTCAAGTAGGCACACACATCCAACACTGCGCCCTAGCCTGTTGATGGCCGGGCTGCCCCGCAGGATCATTAAGGTAGCAAATGACACGACTTTCTTTATATGCAAGAGATATTAACTGCATCCTCTCGGGGTGAGAATATATGCTTGATGCGAGGGAGGGGGGCAAGGCTCGGTAGCGGCCCCTCGCCCTCTGACCCTCTCCAGTAAGGCCACTGCTGTTTGGTACTGGGGCCAGGCAGAATAGCGCTGCTTAAGTGAGCCAGGGGGTGTGGGATCCATATCAGTGTGTCCACCACTCCTACCCCACTTCTGCCCTCAACTGGGAAAACTGCTTCGTCTGCTGCAGGAAGTCATACCTGCTCAGTTGGTGATCCTTCACCTGAGTACAGCCCTTGCGTTGCAAACAGTGTAGAAACAACAACAACCCCAAAGCCCTATTTCAAAACACAATGCTACCACCGGAGTCTAACTCCATTACTCTCCAAATGGCCGCTCTATCACCAACTGCAGGTACAAACTTCACATGTATGTAAACGCGATGCACTGGATACAGAGCACTGACATATACAGCATTGCTCCGGACAACACTGAGTCCGCATAATCTACGTTATGTCAGAGTTCTCACTCCACCGTGCAACACTAGACAGCAGCCGGTTTATAGGTTCTAGCTGTTATCATGCTTTGGACACCAGGTCCCTGAGCACACAGTGCTTCTGCTACATTAACTATCTGCTGGTTGTGTGGGGAGTTAGGGAGCTTATAGTGAAGGCTGACCCAGTAAAGTGTGAGGTATTTTTTAAAGGGACTGCTTATTCCTCGTTTGTCTATTATTGCTAAATAGGTATATAGACACACAGAAATTCATACCTTTCTGCATTTATTTTTACTGACTCTCTCCAAACTGAGCCCAAACAGCTGCTAGAACTTCAACAGGATTAAGGTAAGCAATGCGTTGATTTCATATGTTGTATACCACTCTGCCACTCAAAGGTTTAAGTGTGCCCTTCTATTCCAAACAGCCATGTGTACCGAGCGTCTTGATACTATGTTAGAGTGAGCGACTGCCTGGGGGGGACAGCGCCTTTTAAGGTGCTCGCCTGCAGGTGCACAACAATGGTGGCTGTAGGGTGTCCAGAATGCTAGGGGGAGAGGGTGGAACAAAGGATGGTGCATGTTGGGCTTCCACAGCCGACGGGAGAAGGTAGGTGGTGGGATATATTTCAGTTAGGCTGGCCTCACATTGCTATTAACCTCTCTGATTTTATCTTGCAGGAGCGTGGACCATGGAGAAGATGCTGCCTCGGCGTAGAATGTGCATACCTAAGGGATACTGCCAAGAGCCGTTGGCAGCAGGTAGGGTGGCTCTGGTCTCCAGGCCGCAGTGCCAATGTCCTTCTCCCCCCCCCCGCCTTGTTTCTGTTCCTTCCCCTGCATTTTTTTGTGACCCTATGTTTGTTGGTGTGAATGCTTCTTCGTTGTGTCCCCCTATTATGACTGGCGTACCTTTGTCTCTTTCCCCTGTGTCTACTCCAGTTGTTTCTGCCCCTTTTTATTCCTTCTGGGCCTTTTCCTGTTCCCCCTGTTTATGCTCCCCCTGAATTTCAGCATGTGGTGACAGGGGAGGCTTTCTCATAGGTTTTGGACCTGGGGTGGCCAAGGTTTGGTGCGTTAGCCACAAGGGGTGGTGGATGGCAGGCCTAGTTCTTTCGTCAATGCCCCTGGATGCGGGGTCCGGCGATGAACAGGATGCTGAGTTGGGGGATGAGGAGAGGATGCCCCAGTCCTCTCCTCTCAGCATCCACGGCAGTTTGGGACCAAAATCGGAAGCCACATCGTTTTGGAGCTCAGGTTGTCAGTGCATTCACGCTGCACTGGGGAGAAGGCTTGGGTGGCATCAGGACAGGGCAAGTGCGTTGCAGGTAAGCATAGTGCCCTGCATAAGGTCAGGGGGGCAAAGAGGCACAAGGGGGGGAATGTGGGCAGCAGTATGTGGGGGTATTCCATATAGAGGGAAGACAGTGGGGTTAGGGGGTCCAGGGAGCTCATGTTGGGGGCAGTACTATGTCTTTGGGTTTGGAGGTGCTGACTTGGGCAGTGGTGGTGACCCCGGGCAATGGCATGGTGGGCCACAGCATGATGTGCCATTGGGGGTTCACCCAAGGGGCTGGTGGGGGCTTTGGGGGATGGGGTTGTTGGTCTCCAGAGTTTGGTGGGCCAGGGCTGTGGGGGATGCTGTGGGAGGTGTCCCTCCTGGCATATCCAGGAGAGCAAGCTCAGTCAGGGGGGTCTGAGGGGGCATGCATAGTAGATACACAAGATGGGGACAGTAAGGGTGTAAGCAGTATCTGCATGCATTAGTAATGTTTTATCGTGTGATGCAGTTAAAGTAATGGCGTCTATGGGATCAGCAGCGGGAAGCGCATAGGCCCAGGAGGAGAGGTTGATAGAGAACCAAGAGCAAGCTGGAAGCAGCAGACAGCAGGAGGTCGACACCTGCAAGAATGGTGAGTTAAACACTATTGTTAATGATGTGTCTAAAGGGGGAGGACTCATCCTCTGAGGAGTCAGGCTCGTCTGATTCCTCAGACCATGACTCTAAAGAGGGTGTGGTGTTTAGTTTTATGCAGAAATGTGTGAAGGGTTTACATTTAAAGACGGGGGAAAAAAGGGGACAAAGGAGGTAAAGAAGTGTGTTAAGTTGGCAACAGCAGGGGACACATATGCCTGAACAATTACTTCTCTGCATGGGCATGTTAATGAAAAGGTTCAGAAGAGGATATGGGAAGGCAAGCATGTCTGTGTTTAGGCTAACTAGGGAGGCAGAGTGGGAGAAGAAGGGAGACGAGAAGAGGAAGGGGCGCACGATGGCTTATAAGTGTATTCTGCAGTGGGTGAAGGGTCTTGCAATGTATGTATCTGGAGATTAAGCCAGAGGCTCAGAAGCTGTGGAAGTATAGGGAGTTGATTGTTGACTTGTGCATTAAGCATGGTGGTTCGGTATGGCTGGACTATGATAAGGAATTTAGGACTAAGAAAGCGGCATGTAAGGCATTGAGGTTTTGGACAGGTGAAGGCTTGTAGTGTAGTATCAATCCTTGGAGGCGATGGAGACAGTGAAGAGGGCCAGGGGCCATGTCGATAAAAGGTAGCTATTGAGTCAGCATTTCTGATGTTGCCACTTAATCCATAGAGTTTTAAGTACACGGGTTGTTGTGTTGGGGATGTGGATAAGTGCCTATGGGTTGCACAGTGTCATGTGTATATTTTGAGACATTTAGTTCCTTTGCTCATTAGGCTTTGGTGAGGCAGGCAAAGGTGGGCACAGTGGCTCACTATCTGGATGTTTTTTTGCTGATAGGGTAATATGGTTCAGGTGTATGCAAAGGGTTGCTGGGGGAATTGTTGGCACGGTTAGGCATGCTTTTTGTACCTGTGGTGGTGGACAAGCTGTATGGCCATGTACTAGGCTGTGATATCTGGGTACTGAAATAGATACCATGGAGAGGTGTAGGCTGCCAGCAGATAAAATAGTGAAGGCAAGGCAGTTTATGCGGCAGGCCAAGAAGGCAAATAAGCTGGAGCTATACAAGGTACAGGAGTTGCTGGTGCTATTGAACTTTTTCTTGTTGCATGATTCCAATGGGCAGGGTGTTTAATAGGAGACTGGAGAAGGCAACAGTTGGTGTGACAAAGAGGCACTTTAAGATCAGGATGACAAGACAGTTGAGGGCAGATTTACAGGGTTTTGCAGGATTTTAATGGGATATGTCTTTGGTGGGGCCCTGAGCAGTCCAATGAGGAGTTACAGTTCATTGATGCTGCTGGCAGTAGGTTTTGAGCTTATTTGGAAGGGAATAGGTGCGCACAGAGGTGGCGGGTGCAGTGGGCACAGCAAGGACTGACAAAGAATGACATTTTTGGAATTATTCCCAACTGTGGTGGCTTTGTAGCTGTGGTGGCAGAAGTTAGAGAATAGGCAGTGAAATTCTGGACTGACAATATGGGTGACAATATGGGTGTAGTTTATGCGGTTAACAATTTGTCATCAGGCTCTTTACAGGTGATATGTCTGCTGAGGAGGATGGTTGTGTTGCATGAGGCATAATATCCAGTTTAGGGCACTGCATATACCAGGTGTGGACCATGAGATTGCAGATGCGTTATCCAGGGGCAGATGAGGTGTTTTTGCTTTGGCCCCAGGGGCAGCAGAGGTTTTAATTTCCCCCCTGAACTTTGGCAGTTGGCAGAAGAGTATTAGACCATTTGAGAGATCCTTGGCCACAAAGTTCTGGCAGGCATACAATCGTGAATGGCAAGCATGGGGAGGTTTTGGGGGTTGCAGCCAGGAGAGTGAGGTAGAAAGGCGTGGCAGTCTGATAAAATATATGTTTTTTTTTTGTGTGTGGTTTTTTTTTTTGTACAAGGTGGAGCTGCATAGGACAAGGGTGCAGGTGACTTTAGCCGCTATAGCATTCTTCTTCATGGTCAAGGGGACGGGCGATCCAACAAAGTATTTTGTTGTGTCAAGGATAACGGGTTGGAGAAGGAAAGAGTTTGTAATGGGACCAGTTTGAGGCAGTGCTATGTAGGACCGCATTCACATTAGCGTTTGCAGGAGCATTTAAGTTGGGGGAATTGGTAACCCCCTCAGCTAGGATGAATCAGTGTGGTTTGTTGTGTTTAGGTCACACTCATTCAGGATAGGGGCTGCCATGGAGGGAGCCAGAGAAGCGATAAGGTTGGAAATCAGGAGTGTATAAGAAAATTAGGCTAGTGGTGGAATCAGCAGGCAAATTGGCCAGGTGTTATGGTAGTTTGGTCCAGAATTGTCTCTAGGGTGGCTTGGCAAGGCTCGCATCCCATTAGAGAGATTGAGCATGTTAGGAGTAGGGTGAATGGAGCCTTGAGAGGTTCATGTGTTCACATGAGGGTTTGCAGTGTCCCACAAGGAGATGCACCCTAGGGGAAAGGGTCTGTACAGGGGGATGGGGTACACCTGTCTCATATAGGTTTGAATATATTTAATTCTGGTTTACAGGATGCTATTGTGAAGTGGCAGGTGAGATGGCGGTAAAAAAGGGCGAGGTGGAATACCTCTGCCCGCTTTTGGATGGGAGCAGTTTTGCAGGCCTAGCTGAGAACTGACCTTGTGGTCAGGCTCTGCAGTGGAAGGAAGGGCACAGGCCTAGCCATCTGGTTGGATTACAGTGCAGTAGCAGGCACTGACTTTGTGGTCAGGCATGCTGAAGGGCCAGAGAAAAGGTGGCTAGCACCAGGTATGGCAAAATTGTGAGGTCTCAGCTTTATTTAATTGGGTCTTGTCCTATTTAAGGCCAAGAAGTACCCTCCCCCTTAGTACGTGGTGCTCCCAGGGCCCCTAATGCTTGGGCCATGCCTACGCCTAGCTTGTGGCCATGGGAAAGATCTTTCAGGCAATCACTGTGCCTTCCCACCTCTGGTCCCTCTCCATGGCCACCACAACCAACCATACCAGAGGAGGCAAACGAGGCCCCAGTGTTGATCTGCCATGACACTACCTCCTTGCCTCCCTTCCCACAGTGCTTTCCGGCAATCACATGCCCTTTTTGCAGGCTTACCTGGCTGCACAGCACAAGCCAGCCTGCCCACCTTCACCATCTTGGCTATGCCACACTGTCAGTCATGGAAGCGCCACACCCATAGAGGGGACTTTTAAACCCTGGACCCTTTATATCCCCCCCCCCCTTGCTGTGACCCCATACTAACCCTTAGACCTTCCTCTATAACCTGAGTAAAATAGGTGCACACCATCTCCCCTGTACCACCCTTCCTCTTTCATTTTGTTCTTTTTATGACTATGGTGAGACAGATGAACCTGGCTAAGGCATGATCCACCTTGCGCCTAGACTTTTCTACGCCACGGGGCAAGACAGCCAACCTCCTGCAATGCCTAGGCACAATCTATGGCCAGGTGACCTTGAGACCAGGGAAGATGGATCCCCATTTCCTGCACATGGCCTAAGTGTTTTCAGTCAATTCAAATGATATCAGGGAGGTATGATTATTACCACCAGAGTGCATAACTACCACCTCCAGCAGGCTTCTTTGAACAATGTGTCCATCAGTCACCACACAAGGCCCCTCTTACCATGCTAGAAGGTATTCATGTGCTACTGCTGTATACCTATATTCTCCCTTCCCTGTCTGACTAGAAATTCTTTCGCCCAGGGCTTCAACCTGCTTCCACCTGCAAAAACCAAACATATAAGTTTTATATGCGCTGCAACATCAACGACCCATCCTCTTTATTTGCCTCTGTGGCTGCCCCTGTGTGGAATGAATGAGTCCCGTAACATGTTGGGTCCACCCCTACTGCTCTGGGCTTCCTGCAAAAAATTGCTCTAAACTGGTATGTGGATAATGAGCTGCCATCCTGGTGTATCAACAAGGACCCTCTGCCTCTGGGTCTGATCTTCAAAAATCTTTTAATTGCTCTCACAGGGTACATGTTGCTCTTACCTCTAGCCAGGATCACCCATTTGCCCTTGATAGCCTGCAGTGTACTGCCTCCTGCGACCACCTCACCTCTTCCCTTTGCAACTCCTTATCCAGTTTCATGTGTGGCACCACCAACTCACTAACCATGAATGCCCCTGCATATGCCATTATGAATCCCACCCTTTATACTCATTGGTGTACAACCTTCCAAGTACCTCACCCAGTTACCTACGCTTCTCCTTCCCTCTGACTCTCCCCCAACCTTTCATGACCTTCCTTGACACTAATCTGGGAACACTGACTCCTCTTTAATCCTTGCAAAGAAAGCAATTTCCACCAATTTCCACCAATACCAATGCCGTTACTGCCTTCCCCCTTGTTTTCCCTTGCCTCCCCATCTGCTTCAAATATTTTACTAGCACTTGCTGATCCACTCTGCCCCCCTTTACTTGCTCTTCTGTGAATTTCCCCCCATTCCTGATGAGCCTTCCTGTAAGCCTTCCAAGTGTTAGGGGCCAAGGATGCCCTGATCAGTTCATCTAAGACTTCATCCCCAACTGCCACATGTAAGGGGGACAAACACGCACAACTTTGTTAGCATATGGTACCATCATGAAAAACAACTCCCACTATCCCTGGATAGTGCATCTGCCGCTGTTGTCCACTCCCACTACATGCCTAGCAACAAACCTGATGTTAGCCCTAATGCAACTCAGTACTAACCTTTGCGCTCACTCTATTTCTTTTTCTCTCACTCTCTCTCTCAGGTAAGTCCTCTCTTACACTTTTTAGCTGTATGTTTTGTGTTTGGGACTCCTAAGCATTATTTATACTATATTACAGGGTCCCACCTACAAGGCTACTTACAATAAGAGGCACTTCTCAGGGAGTGACTTTAATCTAGATAGGGCTTTACAGGTCTATTAGATTAGGAATTGCCATATATTGAGGTACCTTGACGGGTTGACAAGCTTAAACATTTTTTGGCCAAAATATGGAACAGTGGTATTATATATGCCCAATACAGGGCACACATTTTGAACTATTTGTATAGAGGAGCACCGGTTTGTTCTTTGTTTTGTGTTTGCACTTTAGGTTTGGCCTAATTCTTGGGGGAGGGGGCTGGAGAACCCTCTCATTCCATGTAGCCATCTATACCCTAGTCAATGGATCCTTTTTCTATTTTTATTAATATTTTGTATATATTATGGTGCGTTAACTCTGTGAGCAAATTTTCTTTAATGTAGCACACTGCTTTATTGCTTAAACCTATATCCTAATTCTATATAATTGGAAGATATAGGGATATTTCTATTACTCTCTGGTATGTGGAGTGTGTGTGTTTTATTTTGTTCTAGATGTTTTTTATTCTGACACTGAATTGACCTGTACCTTGGCCATACTTGATTGTTGATCGGATCAAGCTTATGTAAGGAGATGGTTTAATCTGATGTGAAGGGTTGGGCAGGTTGTTATGTATTTAGCAGAGGCTTTTGCCACAAATAGGTAACCGCTTAAGCCACATTGTGCATGTTTGTGAATTGTTCTATTTTTAAATGCCTTTGAAATATATTTTTATTTTTAACTTTATAACCCATCTAGAATTTCTTGAGATCTAGTCTCTAACCTGAAAAGGGGCCACCATGGAACAGAGTTCACTGTAAGGAACTCCTTCAAGTGGTTTGATGATAGAAAGTCTGGAGTGGCCATAAGAGAGCCTAGTGTTTTGATGCCAGTCTTCTAGAGAGAAGTGTGAATGATTAAAACCCACTGGGAAGTCTGGGTTTTGCACAAGATATTGAATCGGCGAAGGAGAAGACGATAAACATATCACTTTGTTTTCTTCAATCCAAATTCTTAGTATGTGACCGAATATAACAGGACTCAAACAGTTGGGCGGGATGTTTGTAGTTGAAGACTAGAATACTTTCCTAATACTAAGTAGCAGTTCTAGGATGAGATTAATTATCAGAGAGAGAGGGCATCCCTGTCAGGTTTTGTTGGTAATTGGTAAGGGGTCAAATCGTGCCGTTGACTAGATCTTGAGAAGTGCTAGAGTATATAAGCTCAGAATGCCTGAAAGCATATGAGGACCCAGCCCATTCTTTTGAAGAAGATAAAACTGTCAAATGCTTTCTCAGCATCTGTGGAAATAAAAATCCTCTCTCTTTGTAGTACAGAATGAGTAAGAGAGATAATGGTAGCAGTAAAAAGCCACTTTAAACAGAATGTATCACATTTGGGTGATATGTCCTTAAGAGATTCGTAAGTATTTTGGCAAAAAGTTTAATATCTGCTGCCCGATATCTCTCCAAATTATAGTTACCACATAAGGGTGGGTCCTTATTAGGTTTAGGGATAACAACTATGTGGAGGATTGAGGATGGAAGGGCTGACCTGTTAGAATGGAGTTAAAGTTTTGAAGCATATGTAGTAGCAAGGACTGTTGGAAGTGACGGTAATATGTCAGAGAAACCATCTGGGATGGTACTTTTCTCCACAGCTAATAATATAAATGCTAGTCTAAGCTCCTTCAGTTATCAAGATTCCAAGTCCTCTCTAGCACGTCTGAAGAGTTGGTAATTGTGCTTGGAACAAGAACAAGCAAAGTGTGGTGGCAATATCTTGTTCAAGGTTATATAAGGATTTATACATTTTTGGAGAAGGTATTAGCTATTTGTGGATAGTGTTCACTAGATCGCCCAATGGATTATGCAAGTGGAAAACTTGGATCGCCTGTCTGAGTGATTTGATAACACTTACTAGGGTTTGCCACATTTATTCCTTGATAGATAATTCTGATATTTGATCCATATAAAGGACCTAGCTACATTTGATTGCAAAAGGGAGTTGAGGTCTGCTTGACAATTAGACAAGTCCAAAAGATCTGCAGAGGAAATTGAGGATCTGTTTCAGTTCCAATGCCTGGATTTTCTCTGTCTACATCTCTCTTCCCCTAGGCATTCCCAGTTTGATAAGGTTGACCCTAATAACACTTTTATGTGCTTCCCAAATCGCTGTTAAGTCTCCACAGTTTGGACAATCCATCAGAGAGAGAGAGAGACAGACTGGGGAGTGGCCTGACCTGGAGTCCGGAGATGGTTTTGATGGTGGCGGCTGAGAGATGCTGAAGAAGAAACTGAGAGAGAAAAAATAGAAAACTCTACTGTATGAAGAATGGGGAGGGAGAAAAAGGTGTAGTCCATCTTAAAAATTAATTGTTAACAAAGAGTCGATACAATGTAGATGAGAGAATCTATTACTGAGACTGCGCAAATGGGATAGCTTAAAAGGGGATTTACCAGAGAAGCAGTCTAGAGAAGGGGTCTAGTGCTATATTAATCACCCCACCCCAGCATGATATGCCTGCCTTCTGAAGGGTCAAGAATTTTATTAAGGAAGGATATTTGAGTTTGGACAGTATATTGACTAACAGGGCTCAAAATTTCCACTCGCCACTAGCCAATGGCGAGTGAAAATTTAGCCCTGGCGAGTAGAAATTCAGTCCTGGTGGGTATGTTATGTCTTGCAGTGGCGAGTAACTTTTCAGATCTGGCTAGTAGCAAAGGACTTCCAATTTTAAGCCCTGTTGACTAAGATGAAATGTTTGTCAAAAACTAAGCCCCTCAGCAAAAGATACTAACTTTCATCATCAGAAATTTGTTCTAACAGAGACCAGGGGAGAGAGGAACGAACGGGAATGCTCCATTTTTTCTGTCACAAAAGAGAAGTAGGTGAAGGGGAATTTACAAAGTCTCTTAGGGCCATAGCCCTCTTTTCCAGAAGAGCTGAGTCCCTAGGCATTAATAATGACCAATTTGACGTTAGGCATACTGTTCCACTAGTGCCTGTTCAATGTAGAACTCCTCCAGGCTGCCAGTGGTCCAAGAAATGGGGAGAGAAGGGGAAAAAGGGGGTGGGGATAGGAGAATTTGGAGTAAAGCTAGTGGGGCAAGAACAAACTCGAAAGAGGAGAATTGTGTGTGTGTTGCATGTGAAAAGAGAAGATATCTTAATTGGGAATACCGAAAATACCAGTAGGTCTAGGTAGGTAAACCTCACTGGAGTTAGAATCTAGGGTTTCCAGGGAATTTGAGCCTGATCAAGAGCTGAGTGAGAGAGCTAGGTGTTCTATATCTGTGTAACAGCTGGCAAGTTGGGGGGAGGAACAGTGGTACTTATTGAAAAAGAAATTGCAGTAGGCTAAAAACTGCACATCAGGACGAAGGATTGGTCAGGTGCATTATATAGGAGGGCACATTGCTGGAAGGGTAGGAAAGATGAGAGAAAAAAAAAAGAAACAAGGGGAGGATAGGGGAAAGCTCTGGCAGGTGAGTATAATTTAAGTGTAGGGACACTTTTACATAACATGAGCTATATATATTACAGTAGACAGAGAAATGCACCAGATCGATCCTCTCTGAAAGCATTATGGTTGAACATCTACACAGAACAGAAAAATACAAAGTACAATGACTAAACATGCTAATCAAAATAGGTTGATGTTGAGGCTGAGAGGTATCCTGCATATAGTGTCAAACATTTGAAAGGAGTCGATGTAAACTTAGGCTTAAAATCAGCAAAAGCACTCAATATAATGGATGGCAGAAGTCTGGTCTACGTCCAATGCAGGGACATCATGAGGGGACATTAGGAAGACATCCCAAAGATGTTTCATATAAAGGAAGCACCTAAAAGATTGAGGTGCTATCAAGCAGAGAAAGTACAAGCCTTGGAATGATGCATGCTTCCCAAATTCACATTGTGAACATTGTCTGAGGGGGAACTAAGAAGAGAGTGTGAGCCTTTAAGCTTATAATTAGTCATTAGAAAGGGGGAATTTCTCCAGAAGGGATGAAGTCCCAATTCTTTACTTATGTACATTTGAGACTATAATTACACTTAGCATGTTGGGGTTTTTTCCCCTTTCTGTAATTTTTCTTTTCCTTCCTTTTTTGATCTAAATATGACACAAACCATCAAGCTCCAATTCAAGAAGGGGTATTGAACTGATGTGGGTGTAAGTCAGTCCACCATATTCAGAGATTCCTACAGGTAGGGAGAGCAGGGATGAGAGGAACTTGAAGTTTGGAATGCTGTGACTAGGGTAACTACAAAGTGGTGGCGTGAGCCCCATCCCAAATAGCAGCAATCTTAGATCGCTTATATAAGCTGACAATAAGAGGGCTAACAATGATGCACCATCAAACTCTGGGCCCAAGTGTCGCTCTGAGAGTTAACTCTGATCGATGAGTAAAGGCCCAGGATGGCAGAGAGGCACATGCGAGGCACCACACTTGGATCAAACAACCTGCTCCCTGATGCACCACACCTGTCCCTAGCCTTGGTTAAAAAAAAAACAAAAAAAAAACTGGCTGAGTCCAGAGCAAAGCCTCTACCCAAAAGAATAAATAAAACCTGGACTTCAAACTGCAGGGTTGACAAATGTCCCCAAATGTAGGATTGGGAATCGATTGTAGGATGTGAGATCAGTCTTTAGGTCCACGTCATATGATGGGGTTGAAGTAACTCAGCTTGTGCTGTTTTTGACAGTGGATCCAGAAGACAACTCCATCCTCTTCTGGAATCTCTGAACTTGCTGAGTTGTGAGGTGAGGACAGTAGGGAGAACCCCAGGCAGCACAGAAGAAAGGGATGTCATCTGCAGTGTAAAGAGCTGCGGATCTACCATTAAAACACACCACCAAATCTCTAGGAGGCTTCAGAGTATGGTGGGCATGTTCTAGAAGGATAGGACCCATTTTTGAGTCTCCCAGCACTGGAGCAAAAAAGGTCAAAAGTGCTTTGAGGCCTTGAGGTACAACTGACTCTGGGAGTTTCTTGACACAAACATTGCATAGTCTACCTCCATTGTCAAGGTCATCTAATCCTATGGTAAGCTGGTGGATAGTGTTCCTTTGTTGTACCAAGAGCTGCTCTAGGTTAGTGGCATGATCTGCCACTATAGCCTTGTTGTTGTCAAGGAGAGCAACTCTGTCCCAGTTGGGATAGGTTTGCTCTAATCGTGCAGAGCTCAGTCTTCAGTGATCTCTTCCATAATGTCTCTGGAGTCGTCCTTGGATATAACATCTGCTAACACTTTGTGGAGATCTGCTTTGGTAAGCGTTGGTGGAGATTCCATTCCCTGACGTGTGCAAGAAGTCACTCTAGAGGTAGCTTCAGTAGAGGGCAATTGTGGTGATGTTGAGTCACCATGAGACAAAGTGAGTTTGTGCTCTCCCAGAGTCTGAGAGGGAATATATCACGGTGCCCATGCTATGCTGGCAACAGTCTGTCAGTCTTTACTTACTGCTGATGCTTATTGGCTGGTGTGACTTTGTCCCGCCCAGTATTTGTCCTTAAATACTGGGCCTTGTCACTTCGCCGGTGCCCTTTTGTGGTGTTTCCTTTACCAGCGTTTGTTCCAGTTCTCATGTGATCTCTGTGTACCGACCCGGACTGCCTGACTACTCTGCTGTATCCTTTCCTGCCTGTGTACCGACCTGGACTGCCTGACTACTCTGCTGTATCCGTTCCTGCCTGTGTACTGACCCGGACTGCCTGACTACTCTGCTGTATCCGTTCCTGCTCTGTGTACCGGCCTGGCTGACGTTCCTGCTCTGTGTACCGACTCGGATTGGCTGATGTTCCTGCTCTGGTTACCGACTCGGATTGGCTGACGTTCCTGCTCGGTGTACCGGCCCGGTTGGGCCACATCACCTGTGTATCTCTCCTGCCTGTGGTCCCATTCTGGTCCTTGGTTTGGGTTTCACCTCTGTCTCCGGACAGTATCACTGTTGCCTCAGTACCACTCCTGCAGTCTAGTATCGGTCCAGTCTGTGTCGCGAGGGCGACATTCTGGTGTCTATCTACCATCTGTGCACCACTGTACGCTTGACCCTCCTTCCTGCCAATATGCTGAGGTTGGTCATCCATTGGGCACCTCAGGCTGTGCTTACGATCGGGTAGTCGACATTGGTCTTAGCGTGAGTTAACCCCTTCGGGGAAGGTGCCATTATCCGCCGGCTATTCTACCATGCAGTCTCCGTTGGGTGCCCTTCCGGGCAGACCTTCAGTCCTCCGTTACTGCTACAGCAGTTCACAAGCTTATCCTGGGCGTCCGCTGTTTACTGGGCGTTTCTCGCTATTTGTGCACTCTCTGCAGAGTGAGAGCCTTAAGGGCCTCACGCTATTAGGGCCTGTCAGCATTCCTGGCCTAATAGTAACCCGTTCATTGCTGCCTCGTTTGAGTATCACACGAACTTTGCCTGACCTGTCTCAGTATATTGTAAATTCTGTATTGTACATATACTGGACCCGTGTGGGTATAAATTGCTGTAACCTGTCCTGTGTCAGTACTAACTATATATATATATATATATATATATATATATATATATATATATATATATATATATATATATATATATAATATTTATTACTGCACCTGTGTGGGTTATCGTTACTGAGTCTGTTGAATAAAACCGTGTTTTATCTCACCTACTGTGTCTGAGTGTCAAATAAAACCATAACAGTATGAAAGGGAAATGACCTCAGACGGTACAGGTGAAGGTAATGCACAAAGTATCCATTGGTGGATGGATTTACATGAGCAGCGTTTGGACCAGTTGGCACTGGCCGTTCAAACCATTCTAGAACGCACCGCTCATCTAGATAAACTGGTTCAAGCCTCGGTGGTCTCCCCCGTTTTGACACCCGGAGCTCAATCCCTGACGCAAGCGGCCTCAAACAAAGGGCTAACCTCCACAGCTCTGTTACCTCTAAGATATGATGGCGAACCTACCCTGTGCAGAGGGTTTATCAACAAATTGGAGATATACCTGGAGCTAACTCCTCAAGCCTTTTCGAATGACCATGCTGAGGTGGACTTTATGATCTTGTTACTGATGGGCAGAGCCCTGGCATGGGTCAACCCCTTGTGGGAATCTGCCAAACCATGTAGACAAAACTTCAGGGAGTTTGTGTGTGCCTTCCGCAGAGTGTTTGAAGTTCCAGGGAGAGCCACCTCTGCTGCCAAAAGATTAATGGAGATACAACAAGGTTCTCGTACAGTGGCGGATTATGCAATTGAATTTCATACATTGGCAGCAGAGGTAGGCTGGAACAATGAGGCGCTGGTGGCAGCATTTGCTCAGGGACTCACTGATCGTATTAAAGGCGAGACGGCAGCCAGAGAATTGCCTAACGATCTGGATGAGTTCATTAATTTCGCTATTCTAATCGATTCCCGCATCTGTGAACGTATTGCGGCAAAAGACCGCAGGCAGCGGCCCAGAAATTTGACAGGCAAGTCAAAATTTACCACCCTTGCCTCCCATGCCTCCTGAACATAACCAAGAGAATAGTGAACCCATGCAGCTGGGGTTCACCGAGTTGTCTAAGGAGGAACGGGCGCATCGTCGTAGACAGGGGCTCTGCTTGTACTGTGGCCAGCCTGGACACCTGTTGCATACCTGTCCTATACGGCCGGGAAACAGACACACCTAAGTTACCTTTGGGGACAGGCCCTAGGTGAAGTTCAGCAGTCCCTAGATCCAGTAAATCAGAAGCCTACTATCCAGGCTGTAATCTCTTGGGCAGAAAACTCGGTGGAGGTTCTGGCCCTGGTTGATTCCGGTGCAGCCGGATATTTTATGGACAACTCATTTGCTGTGCTACACAAGATTCCGCTGGTTGAGAGGGAATCTCCTTTAGCCATTGAGGCCATCGATGGCAGACCCCTGGTACCAGCTCAGATCACTATGAAAACAATACCGCAATCTATGAGTATTGGGGAGCTTCACACGGAGAAACAGCAGTTCCAGATCATCCAGTCCCCTCACCATGCGGTCATCCTGGGGTTCCCATGGTTACATCTACACAACCCTAAGTTTGACTGTCAGACTTGTGAGATAACGTCTTGGTCTGAATTTTGTATGAGGCATTGTTTCTCATCCAACTAAAATCATGTGTACCTCACCTCCGTACCAGCTGAATATCATCAATTCAGTGACGTATTCAGTAAGGGAGAGGCTAGCGCCTTGCCTCAGCATTGTACTTACGATTGCGCTTTTGATCTTCCTTCTGGTGCCGTCCCCCCAGGGTCGAACGTACACGTTGTCGTGCAAGGAAAATCGGGCCATGGAGGAATATATCTCTGATGCCCTCAAAAGAGGTATTATTAGAAAGTCAACCTCGCCCGCGGGGGCTGGTTTCTTCTTTTTAAAAAAGAATGGCGAGTTAAGACCATGCATCGATTATAGTGGTTTGAATAAGCTTATGTCCAAAAACGCCTATCCGATACCACTCATCACTGAACTGTTTGACAGGTTGAAAGGCTCCTCTATTTTCACTAAGTTAGACCTATGGGCTGCTTATAACCTGATCAGAATAAGAGCCGGGGACGAGTGGAAAACGGCGTACAATACCAGATCTGGACATTACGAATACCTAGTGATGCCGTTTGGGCTATGTAACACACCTGCAGTGTTCCAGGAGTTTATTAACGACATTTTCCGTGATATGCTACAGTCGTGTGTGGTGGTTTATCTTGACGATATACTCATACATTCATCTAGCTTGTCGCAACACATCAAGGATGTGTTGGAAGTCCTGCTCAGATTAGGTACAAACAAATTATTCTGCAAAATTGAGAAATGCGAATTCCGCAAGTCCATGGTGCCTTTTCTGGGCTTTGTGATTTCTAAAGATGGCATTGCTCTGGATAAGGAAAAGCATGCAGCAGTGTTGCAAGGGACTCAAGGCTATCCAGCGTTTTCTCGGTTTTGCCAATTTTTATAGAAAATTTATCAGAGACTTCTCCAGGATTGTTAAGCCACTGTCTGACCTTACACATAAGGGTGCCAATCCATCCCAATGGTCTGAGGCAGCTGAACGGGCCTTTGTGACACTTAAGTCCGCTTTTGCATCCGCTCCTGTGCTATCCCACCCTAACCCCTCCCTTCCATTCACCTTGGAGGTTGATGCCTCTGAAACCTGGGTAGGGGCAGTGTTGTCATAGCGTCCGGTCTCTGAGAGTATACTGAAACCATGTGGGTTCGTCTCCAAAAAGTTGTCTAGTGCCCAGAGTAATTATGAGATTGGGGACAGAACTCCTGGCAATTATCCTCGCTCTCAAAGAATGGCGCCACTTACTGGAAGGTACTAGGACTCCGGTGTTGATCTTGACAGACCATAAAAACCTGACGTACCTTTCGGCGGCTAAGAGGTTGTCCTCTCGATAGGCCAGATGGGCCCTGTTTCTGTCCCGTTTCAATTTTATTGTATCCTACTTCTCTGGTTCCAAGAATGTTAGGGCAGATGCCCTGTCCAGGCAATTTGGTCCTGAGCTAGATAAAGATGAGGTCCCCGTACCCATCATTCAGCCTGATAGCATTTTAGCTACCTTGTGTACCAGCATCACTTCACCCCTGGGGGAAGAGATTCTTGCTACCCAGGCTGCTGCACCCCCTGACACCCCAGTGGGCAAGTGTTTCGTTGCAGAGCCATTTCGTACCCGCCTACTTGAAACATATCATGCATCTCGAGCAGCTGGGCACATAGGGAGAGATCAATTGATCTGGTCTCTTTCACAATTGTTTTGGTGGCCTTCTCACTGCATTCATAGCAGCTTGTACTACATGTGCCTGTGCCAAGTCCCCTAGACACCTCCCAGTTGGGTTACGTCAACCTGTGCCTAATGGCGAACGTCCTTGGTCCCACGTTTCTATTGATTTCCTGGGAGAACTGCCAGTGTCTAGGGGCTACTCATTCATCCTGATGGTAGTCGATAGGTTTTCTAAGATGGCACACTTTGTGCCCCTTCCTGGCCTTCCCTCTGCCCAGGAGTTGGCTATTGTTTTAGCCAGAGAAGTGTTGCATGGGGTACCTAGGGTACTGGTGTCAGACCGCGGGAGCCAATTCGTATACAGATTTTGGAGAGCATTTTGTGGCCAGATGGGCATACAGTAGTCCTTTTCGTCTGCCTACCATGCCCAGACCAATGGAGCCACCGAGCGTGCCAGTCAGGGATTAGAACAATTCCTACGCTGTTTCGTGTCCGATCATCATGATGATTGGGCCGACCGGTTGCCATGGGCAGAGTTCGCCAGGAACTGTGCTGTTAATTCATCTTCCGGTGAGCTCCCCGTTTCTCATTAACTCCGCTCCACCTGGGCACAGGTACAAAGGACCCTCAGTAAATCGTTCCAGCATTATCAGCGCCATGCTCTAATCGCAGACGGTTGCCGGTGGTCTCCTTCCAGGTTGGGGATAGGGTGTGGTTATCCTCCAGAAACCTCAATTTGCAAGTTCCTTGTAATAAGTTGGCTCCCCGGTTCATTGGTCCTTTCAAAGTTATTTGCAAAATTAACCCAGTCTCGTACGCCCTGGATCTCCCAGCATCCATGCGAATTCACAATGTGTTCCATGTATCCCTTCTGAAGCCACTGATATGCAACAGTTACGCTACCACTCCTGCGGTCCCCAGTCCTGTTCAAGTGCAAGGTCAGGAGGAGTACGAAGTTCAGAATATTATTGACTCATGAAGGTTCAGAGGGAGATTGCAGTATTTGGTCCTTTGGAAGGGCTATGGCCCTGAAGAGCATTCCTGGGTTAACCAGAATGACCTCCATGCTCCCAGGCTGCTGCGTACATTCCATTCCAAATACCCTCAGAAACCGGGTGCCTCCTCTAGGAGAGGGAGTCTTTGAGAGCGAGGTACTATCACGGTGCCGGTGCTATGCTGGCAACATTCTGTCAGTCTTTACTGCTGACACTTATTGGCTGGAGTGACTTTGTCCCACCCGGTATTTGTCCTTAAACACTGGGCCTTGTCACTTCTCTGGTGCCCTTTCGTGGTGTTTCCGTTACCAGCACTTGCTCCAGTTCTCGTGTGATCTGTGTACCTACCTGGACTGCCTGACTACTTTGCTGCATCCGTTCCTGCCTGTGTACCGATCCGTACTGCCTGACTACTCTGCTGTATCCGTTCCTTCTCTGTGTACCGACCTGGCGCGGCTGACGTTCCTGCTCTGTGTACCGACTCGGATTGGCTGACGTTCCTGCTCGGTGTATCGGCCCGGTTGGGCCACATCACCTGTGTATCTTTCCTGCCTGCGGTCCCATTCCGGTCCTCGGTTTGGGTTTCACCTCCGGACAGTATCACTGTTGCTTCAGTACCACTCCTGCAGTCTAGTCTCTGTTCAGTCTGTGTCGCAAGGGTGACATTCCGATGTCTATCTACCATTTGTGCACCACGGTACGCTTGACCCTCCTTCCTGCCAATACGCTGAGGTTGGTCTTCCATTGGGCACCTCAGGCTGTGCTTACGATCGGGCAGTCGACATTGGTCTTAGCATACGTTAACCCCTTCGGGGAAGGTGTCATTATTCACCGGCTATTCTACCGTGCAGTCTCCGTTGGGTGCCCTCCCGGGCAGACCTTCTCAGTCCTCTGTTACTGCTACGGCAGTTCACAAGCTTATCCTGGGCCTCCGTTGTTTACTGGACGTTTCTCGCTATTTGTGCACTCTCTGCAGAGTGAGAGTCTTAAGGGCCTTGCGCTATCATGGCCTGTCAGCATTCCTGGCCTAATAGTAACACAAACTTTGCCTGACCTGTCTCAGTATATCGTAAATTCTGCATTGTACATATACTGGACCCGTGTGGGTATAAATTGCTGTAACCTGTCCTGTGTCAGTACTATAGTGTGTGTGTGTGTGTGTGTGTGTGTGTGTGTGTGTGTATATATATACATATATATATACAATCTCGTTACTGAGTGTTCAATAAAACTGTTTTATCTCACCTACTGTGTCTGAGTGTCAAATAAAACCGTAACAGAATATTCTCTTATCTACAAAATAGGGCATCAGTGTAGGCTGCACAGGGAAGAAACATGTAATGGCATTTTCATGGTTGTGTGATTCTTCCTGCCTCTCATTGTCCATGGGAGCTTAGT
Organism: Rhinophrynus dorsalis; assembly: GCA_037306005.1. Taxonomy (NCBI): domain Eukaryota; kingdom Metazoa; phylum Chordata; class Amphibia; order Anura; family Rhinophrynidae; genus Rhinophrynus; species Rhinophrynus dorsalis. Next base: position 245,262,169 of record CM074721.1, read on the forward strand.
GAAAAAATACTGTAATCAAAGACCACCCTCAGTTGCTAATTATATCGCCCAATCATTAATGCTCAGAGCTCAAGCTCTATGCAACTGACTCCAAGCTTGGTCAAGCTACATCCCACTAAATCTACTTTTTATTGTCTTTTTTTTTTTTTTTTCCCACTTCCTTTTGTTATACATATGTGCATTAGAAATGTGAAGGTGTCACTAAGGAAACCGTTTCAGTTGATACACCTGTGATTGGGACTGTAAATTTGGATTATTTTCAATTTCAATTCCGGCAGAGTGCATTTTGTTATAGATATTCTCTATTATTAATCCTTTGAGTGCCAGAGGGGTACGCAACGCATTGCTTTGCAATACGTTGCTTACCCCTCCGGCACTCAAAGGGTTAATTGCTCTTTTATTGATTAGGTGGTGTGTGTGTCCTCTTTTGGGTGTGGAGGGAAGGTGTAGTGTGAAATTGCTGCACACACATTTACCACCCAGGAGGGACCACTGCATACTGTTCACACTCCTGCTTTGGCACCTTCAGGACCAGGGGGGTGACCAGTATGCAGTTCTGGTGACCTGTCTGGCATCCAACAGGTAAAGCTGGGAGAGAGAGATGAATGTGTATGTTATGTAAATGTCACGGTTTTTGATGAACACTCAGACCCGACAGGTAAGGTTAAAATAACTTTATTAAGATAAAGTACATACAGCATGTAAGGCCCACAAGCCCACAATAACAGAACCGCAATAGAAGATAACAAGCCAGTCCCTGGAGTACTAGAGAGAACTGGAGGCAACGGCTGGCTATAGAGAGTTCTGTCCTGAACCCAGTAGACTGGAGGCCCACGAGAGACTACTGGCAACCAGGACCCTAAAGGACTAGGGACCAGCTGAGACTACGCAGTCCAGGTACTGGCGACAGGACCCTAGGACACTAGGAGTCCAGAGGAAAGCAACTGGCACACAACCCAGGAGTCTGGGAGACACGGAACCCAGTAGACACAAGGCTGCTCAGACCCTAGCTTACTAGGGTCACAGCATGACCAAGGCAACCGCTACTGGTAAGAGACCCTAGAACGCTAGGGGTGGATCGAGGCAGCACAACATGGAAGGCAACCAGTGTCCCAGCACAAAGTGCAGAGATGGAGTGACACACAACAGCTGGCTCTTGAGCCTTGCAGTTACTGCAGGAAGCAAATGAGCAATGACCCTGCCTAGAAGATCTAGGCACCATGATAGTAAATGAGCCAACCCCAATAGAGCACAGTCAAACACTATCTTCAGATTAGACCTATTTTAATCTTCTGCTCTGTAGATAAAGACTTAGATAATACACTTGTGTAATGCCACTTTGAACATCTGAAACCTGGTGCAGATCAAACGCAAGGGTCTAGGGAGTAAGAGGGAAAGGTTCAGACTAAACTTCAGAATCCCTGGTGCAGCCGCACTGACTGCTTTATGAGTCCCACCTGACCGTGACCGAAGTAGAATGAGTGCAGGGTGGAAGAGGGGAGGATTAGAAGACTTTATGGGTATAAACCACCTGCTCAGTAGAAAAGGATCAGGAAAGAAAACCTAAAACATCAGAAATCCCACTTGCACAGATATTTTCTACAGTGCATTGGTATTTGCTTATGTAATGCATTATTGGATTCAGTTTATAATTTATTATACTGTTTTGCTGCAGTTTAGAATATGGTTTTGTACAGAGCATAAGCGGCTTCATGTGGGAGACCCATTAATAGAAACTGTTTGTTACAGAGTTGTTGGTCTGCCCAGGAATGAGGGAAACAGAGAGCAGTTAGCAGATAGTACATTTAATAGGTGGAATAACATTCCCCTCTTTCATGGGGTTCCTGTTTGATTGTATTCTCTAGCCTTGCTCTCCACGGTCTATCCAGGCCCATTGATTAGGTTTCCAGCATGGTGCATTGTGTGTTGAACACCGATTTTCTGGTGCAGCTGGAATTTACACTTTGTTTTTTGTATTATAGTTGAATTTATATTTTTCATAGTTCCTCTTTTTAATTTGTAGTTCTACGGCCTGGAAGTAGGACTTTTTGCAATTGTATTCTGGGTAAGTGTTGCCTTACTGTCCGTTGGCCCAGATGTTCACTTGTAATTTTTTCCTCACATTGCAAAAGGACAAGGGAGGGGGGCTTTCATTCACATCTGCAGCTTGTGATTACTTTGGCTTGGCTAGGGGATTGGATGGTTAATGTTTGCACTGCACTTCAGGGTGGTTGTGCTTGGCATGCTTTATCAGGGTGGTTGTACCAAGGTGTGATCCCTCCTTCCCCCTTTTCACAACTTTGAAACACATGCGCAAAGTGGATGCCAAGTGTTAAACATAAAATGTCCCCACAGAAAATAATCCCACACACAATTTCAGGGCAGAGAAAGGTGGAGAGGGATCGGGCCTTCTGTGCCTTCTGATGCTATATTGCTGCTGTACTTGCTGGTGCACTAGTTCTACTGCTACTACTAGAGAGTGAAACATTTTCCACCACCCCATGTCACCACCATTAGATGGAAATCCTTCAAAACCTTCCCCCTACTATAACCACCACCCATGGTGGGCAGGGTGGATGTATCGGCAGCAGCCTGGTAATGACCTTGCTGCATTGCTTGTTGCTATGATATGACCATCATTGTTGGAACCTACAGACAATTCAGCAGCTTTAACTAAACTTGCACCTAACTCCATAATGTAGGGGTGGTGGTAGTGATGCCCAGTCCCTGTGGATCTCTTCTCCAATCTTTACTTCATCTCCCAATAATACTGTCATGCCTGCCTCACTATAACACCCTGTGGGATACAATCACTCAGACTCAGGGTGGGACACTGTGGTGGACTCTGGGTGGGACATGGGGGGGGGAGAAGGGACTCAATGGATGTGGGACACTGTGCGGGGGTGTCAGGGATGGGGCCACATTGCCTAGCTGTGCATTCTTCAATATATAACTCCAGCTCTACTGACTTTGGCAAGCTCTGTAACTCTCTGGGTTGGAACATTTACTGTTGCTACTTATGTGGAAGAAGCCTCAGCAGAAGCAGCATCCCTCTATCTTCTCCTGCTGACCATTGTGCCTCACACATTAATTTTTCTCTGTTCACCTGTGTGGCTCTATGGAACTATGAACATTTGACACAATTTGGGGGTTTTTATTCTATGATTTGAAGGAAACCTATACAGAATAATAAGTGGGAAAATGTAAAACTTCTTGTAAGAACAGTTCAAACATTAGTGGAAAGTAATTTTTCTATGGAAGGAATTTCCCACATGAAAAGAAATAGATAATTCTTCTGGAATTTCCCGAGCAAACAAAACTTGAATTTTTGCTGATCCCTGTTAGAGAGGTCTCCATTGTATCTGGAGAATGTTCAAGGATCCATGGGGTTAAAATACTCAGGTAACTGTTTTAATGCTTTTATTCCCTTCAATGAGAGAATCTCCAATGTACCTCTCCAGCATCCAAATAGTTTATCATATGCAAGTATAACCCCTGTTTTGCAGTCCCTGGCCCTCAAATGGTTAAGAGATTGAGGGCTCGATTTAAAGGCAGCCGTTAGCCAAAAAAAAGACTCACGGGTGTCTTTACATGCAGTAGGCCATTCAAAGGGCCATGTAATGAACTGCTAACGGCAGTTCATCCAGTGTACCGGCCGCTACCCTAACGTGTGTTTTGGCCCACAGAAACAAAAAAAACGCTCCACTTTGCCATTCAATAGACTGCATTGGCTGAAAAAGATCCGAAGAGAGACTCTTTACCTCCTAAAATTTAAGACCCAGTTTGCTTGGCCGTAGAGTCCCTCATCGGATCTTTTGCCAGCTAACGCAGCTGTTAACTGGCAAAAAAACAAAGTCCTCAGTGGATGTATTGATATGGGGCCCCAAGCCCCACATCAATACATCCAAAGTGCCTAAATTGTGTCAAAAGTTAGTAGAATTAACCCTATGAGTGCCAGCAGGGTATAATTACCCTGCCGGCATTCATAGGGTTAATCCCATTAAGTGAAAAACATCATCACATTACAAGTTACACTTGCCATTAATCCTGATGTCCAGCGGAGTCCTCGGCTTGCTGGCCCTTCTGTCTTCTCATCCTTCTGTCTTCTTTCTTCAGTCTTCCGCCTTCTCCCTATGAAATAAAAGAAACATATTAACATTAAGCATGAACAAATACATTCCAGAAACCTTTGAGTGGCAGAGGGGTATGCAACGCATTGCAAAGCAATGCGTTGCGTACCTCGCTGTCACTCAAAGGGAGTAATTTTAGTGTCCCACAGATATAGCCACATATGCCTCCATGTAATGCCCCATAAAATACATGCCCATAAATAAAAAGGTCCATAGATACAGCAATCAATGTAATTCACACATGCCTAATGTGACTTAGCTTATATTTGTTGTCTCTGCCGCTTGGAGCGGCCGCGAGGGTGGCGGTGGCGGAGACAGAAATGTCCCACGACGCTCCTCATCAGCTGTGTACGGGCCGATGCCCGTAACACACTGAGGGCATTTGAAGTGAGCCTGCCTTTATATATGGCCAGGCTCACTTCAATTGCCCTCACTGCCATTGGCTGGGATGTTCTTCACATCCCAGCCAACCAGATTCATTGATTGCTGTATCTATGGACCTTTTTATTTATGGGCATGTATTTTATGGGGCATTACATGGAGGTATATGTGGCTATATCTATGGGACACTAAAATTACACCCTTTGAGTGAAGTGAGGTACACAACGCATTGCTTTGCAATACGTTGCGTACCCTCTGCCACCCAAAGGTTTCTGGAATGTATTTGTTCATGCTTAATGTTAATGTTTTTTATTTCACAGGGAGAAGGAGGAAGACTGAAGAAAGACAGAAAGACAGTGGATGACAGGTAAGTGTAACATGGATTGGTTAACGATCGGTGCTTGGCAGTATGTCAAGCACCGATAGTTAATTGTTTTTCACTGTTCAGCTCCCAATATCGCTGCTTTTAGCGGCGTTTTGGGAGCTAAATGCACCAAACGGACGTTCAGCCACAAGACTGTTTTTGTGGCTTAACGTACTTTGGAGTTCTAGCTGGTAGGGCCTTTGAATACCGTGTTAAACATTTTAGTCACTTTTAAAAGGTTGCACATTATTTCCAAATGCAACCTTTTAACAGGATATCGGGGGGTTGAGGGGGGTACTTCAAAAATACAGGATTTTTGGGGCAGATACTAACTCTCTTCTAGTTCAACCTCCCCACCTACTCCAGATTCACGCGTGACAAGTGCCACAGAAGAAAGGTGCTTCTTTTTCTTCTTGCATGCTTATCTTCTAAGACCCGAAGAGGAATCAGGAAAGGAAACTCAGGTAAATTTTTCTCTGGAGTGAGTCCTGTATTCCATATGAACTAAAGAGAAAAGGATAAAAAGGTAAGTTTCACTAAAATCCTGTTTTCTCTTGCATCCAAAACGGAACACAGGGAACATAGGGATATACCAATGCATGTCAAAGATTCTGGGGAGGGAAAGGAGAGAAATCTCACTCTTCCCAAAGATACCAGTGTTATCTAGGACTAAACTGGATCTGTATAATAGTAGGTGTCAGACACCAGTCTAGCACAGCAAACCAAATAAGTGCTAATGGGGCTAAAACAACTGGACAGTGGATGAAAAAAGAAGAAACAAATGTCTTCAGACAGCCAAAACTGAAGGGTTTTGGGGCCAAAGCTACCTTAAGCCAAGGCCAGGACATTGACATGCTAGTGTTTGGTGAATGTGTGCAAGGAGGACTGTGCTGCAGACTTGCACAGCTGTTCAGATGAGGCCTGGTTCTTCTAGGCTCAGGCTGCACTCAGAAACCGGGTGGAGTGTGCTGTAATCTTGAAGGGGACAGGCTTCTTCCTGATTGCAAATACCTGATATAGTAGCCTTCATCCAAGAGGCATTTGTAACCTTGGATGCTGCCCGATCTGCCCTAGGGCCCTTAGGGATGACTAAAAAAAGAGTCGGCCTTGCAAAAAGGCTGAGTGCAATGCACATAATATTTCAGACAGTGCACAACATCCAGCAGATGGTGGTCACTCATGTTTGGATGGTGGGTCAGGGGAAGGTGAAAAACCAGTAAGGGAGGTTTGCAAGACAGAACTTGCATTTCAGAGACAACTGTCACAAGGAAAACCATTTTTAGCCTCAAAGGAAGCAATGGAATTGATCAAAGGGGCCTCTGGAAGACCTTCAACACCAGGTTAAGATCCCACAGAGGTGTGAGATCCTGGAAAGAAGGGAAGGCATGGGTCACTCCATTTAGGAAGGTCTTTACATCCTGAATGATGGCAATATGTCTACAAAAGAGAAGAGTGAGTCAAGGAAACCCAAACTAAGGCCTTTGCTGACGCCATCCTTAAGGAAGAACAGAACAGTTGGAAGTTCAAAGGTCTGAGCAGACAAATTCTTGTCAACACAGCACTGATGGGAGATGGATCAGACTCTATAGATACACCTTAGTGGCATCAGGCTTCCTAGCTTGGATCACGGTGGAGATGACCTCATCAGACAATCCCTTCCTTCTAAGAAAGGTGGTCTCAAAAGCCATGCTGTCAAGGCAAGTTTCTCCACATGCTCATACCACAAGGGCCCCTGACTTAACAGGTCTGATCTCGGTGGGAGGCGGTGTAGCTCCCGAATAGATACTGATAAAATCTGCAAACCAAGTCCATCTGGGCCAATATGGGGGCCATTAGAAAGACTAACTCTTTCTCCATCCTGAACTTCCGAATTACCATTGGGATGAGAGGAACTGGAGAAAACACATATATGACAGGTGGAAGTTGCATGGAATGAACTTTGCATCCATCTCAAAGGCCAAGGGATTCCTGGTACATGCAGAGAACTTTCCTTTTCTCTCTGGATGCCATTAGGTTTATTGCTGGCACACCCCAACCCTGAACTATCGGGTAGAACGTTTCTGGATTATAGGATCCTTGTTCTATAGACTGGGGAAGTCCGCTACCACGTTTTCCACTGCTGGATTGTGGACAGCTGAGATGACTGGGACATGGGCCTCTCTACACAGGAGGATATCCTTCACTTACCTCCATACCTTCTCTCTGCATGTTCTCCCTTGACAGTTGATATAAGCCACCACCGTTGAGCTGACTGATTGGATCCTCACTGGTGTCCAACCAAGTACCTGGGACCAGAGTAGGAGAGCCAGGTGAACTGCTTTGAGTTCCAGAATGTTAATGGAGAGGAGACTCTCCCCCTTGACCAAAGGCCCTGGGCCCCCAGGTGACAGAGGGTTGCACCCCAGCCTCTCAGACCAGCATCCATTTTCACCAGGTTCCACTCCGGGAATCCGAAGGGTCTCCCTTGAATCAGATGTGGGAGGTGAAGCCACCAGCGAAGGTCCTCCTTGGCTTGCAGAGAGTCATCTAATAAATGAGACAGGACCATGACCATATTATGTCCCACTGAAGATTCCTCAGGGGAATTGAGCATAGAGGACTGCTTCCAGGGCAGACACCAGGTAACCCAAGACTCACATAGAGCCCCTTATCGAAGCCGAGGACCACACCAGCACCTGTGCCATCCTGAGACAGGAGTTGGATCTTCTCCTTTATGAGGAACACCTTCTTCCTTTTGGAGGTTGTCAAGTCTCATGTCCAGAAACATCAAAACCTGAGATGGGATGGAATAGGCAAGGATGAGAATGCAGCTGTGATGCACTACATTGCAGGCGCACTCTTGGATATGAAGAGCCAAGATTTCTTCTGAAGAAGCCTTGATCAGCAGATCATCCAAATATGGTGACTGAGAAATGCCTTGGGCATGAATGTACACGGTCAAGGCCACCATGTTGTTGGTGAATATTCTGGGTGTCAAACCGAGGCCAAACAGCAGAGCCATGAACTGGCAAAAACGCAGGAAGTGTTGGTGATCCAGATGGATGGATACATGCAGATAAGAGTCTTAGAGATCCAGGGAGGCTGGAAACTCACCTGGACACATCTCTGAGATGACAGAACACAAAGATTCCACCTTGAAGAGAAAACACTTACCGGTTGAGACACTTCAGATACAAAATATGATGGGAACCATAAAAAGTTTGATTCAAAGGAGGTGACTTGAAATCCATGTGGTATCCTTCTGACTGCACTCTCAAAACACAATGGTCCATTATGGAGGATGTCAAGACATCGCCAAAAAGGCAGAGAAGCCCTGTACAGGCAACAACCAACCAGGACTTGGCATATCATGACTAGGTTGGCTTGCCAATCTTTGACTTTACTTCTTGTGCTGCCAAGTCTGTCTGGACTTTGTGTCAGGGAGCACCTGGGGGGGTCTGCACCCTATGTGGACATTGGTGATGGTGAGGAGATGAAACCCATGCGTCTTCCCTTGCTAGAAGAACTGTTTTGTTTCCCCAGATTTCCACCTAAGTGCTTTTTCCACCAGTAGAATCACTAATGATCTACTTCAAGTGAAGACCTAACAAGGCCTTGCACTAAAAAGGCAAGGATACCAGTGACTTCTTAGAAGATTGGTCCTTGGACCAAATCTTAAGCCACAAGAAACTGAGAACGAGGAGGATTTCCCTGAAAATTTAACTGCATCAAACCATGCTTCAGTAATATAGGCATTAGCTTCTATAATTTTAGCTAGAAAAAGCAGATAATCGTTCTCCCCACATAGCAATAGCTCTGACTCGGGCAGAGACAAAAATAGGCCCCAGTGCTGCAGATATGGCCTTAAGCAGAGAATAAAGCCACTTATTGGCCTGATCATTCAACCCAGTGGCATCCACAGGCAAATAGCAGTGTTCTTTGTCAGTCATGTAATGGGGTGGGGGGTCAAGAGCTGGGGTAGAGGCCCACTGTACCAGAACCTCAGCCATAAAGGGATGCAGCTTAAGAGACTTTTATTAATTAATGATTCTCTATCTGGAGTCTTCCATTCTTCCAGAAGGATCTGGTCAAGAGTGTTATTGAGTGGAAAGACCAGTCTTTCTTGCCTCTCTGTAAAATATCTGGAGAAGCTGACCCCATCAGGACCCCAACAGTGAGAAGTGGGAGCAGGGTCGGTCTCATAGGAAGCTCCAAAAAAATGAGGAAGAGTCCATATCTTCAACACTTTCTGAATCTAATTCCTCCTCAGAGCATACCCCAATAACCTGAATATGACCCTTAAAAACAGGTTCAACCTGTTTAAAAATGGGTAAAGGTTTCCAAGAATGGAGAAGCCCCTGAACGGAAGATGGAATAGCTGCCACAGATGACAGTAGGGTTTTAACCCAGGCAGGTTCTTGGTCAGCGCTGGATAGGTCTGGGGTACGGTATGGCCACAGTATATTAGGGACGTAGAGACCGAGAATACTCCCTTGGAATCCCAGCATGTTATGAGGAGTAGTGAGTGAGGGCAGAAGCCCCTGAATCCTTATAGGCTTGTATTTCTCCATATGCCCAGAAGAAAGTGTCTAAAACTCTCCCCAGTTTAATGCAAATACCTAAAAAGTACTTATCTGGTATGTAAAAGGTTAAATTGGAGAGGAAAGCAGAAGAGTCAGGCTCTGCTCAGGATAAACAAGGGAGAAGGAATATGAACTCCAGAAAGAGTGCCAGGCAATCGGGGGAAAAAAGCTGGGGACCAGGGGTTATGGGAGATGCTAATCTTCTTCCTTGCTTGTTGCCTAGCAATGTGTGATGCTCTGTGGGCAGTCACAATGTGGACCATGTGATAGAGCCCTCTCTGTTCTAGCATGTACAGTTGCAGAGATTTCTCCTATTAAATACTATGGAGCAAAAATGGCCTTGGGTGGGCTCCGGTTCTTAAGGGAGCCATGCATTAAAAAACAAAAACGGTTTTAAATAAAAGTTAGTGTGATGGGGTTTACATTCCTTCCCAGATATTAGGAGGAGCAGTATAAGTGCACAAAACATCAAGGTTATCTTGTATAATGGTCTCACACTCTATGTGAGCACAATAGAAAGGGCCGAGGGACAAAGCAAGAATAATATTTATTATGGCGGGGGGGGGGGGGGGGGGGTGTGTGTGTGTGTGTGTGTGTGTGTGTGTGTGTGTGTGTGTGTGTGTGTGTGTGTGTGTGTGTGTGTGTGTGTGTGTGTGTGTGTGTGTGTGTGATCCAACTCCAGGGAAGCCAGTGATGGAAGCCCACCTAACGGGGGACTATACAGACCCATATTTAAGTGAAAATAATAGAGATTTGCTATGTTCACTCCTATCTTGAAATGCAGGACACATGAATATAGGAACATAGAATTCCCTACTCTGTATAGTATGAAAACATATTATATTGGATGCCAATAGCTCTAACTAAATATGCCACTGTTCCTGTTTTTGAAATTACCTGATTGCTCTAAGTCATTACAGATATGAAGAAAAGGTATGTAAAGCATACTGTTTTGGAAAGCAGACATTCATCCACATCAAACGAGGGGTCACTAGCATTTTACTCCTAAGATGGTGCACAAATGTGTCCAGAAGGTGGCACTATAAGAGAAGACAGCTTGTTTAGATGTGTAACTCTTCAAAGATACTAATTTTTAAAACCTCTAATTTCCTCCTGTATTTATCTGCTGCTTTTTGGAGAAAAATGGCACCCTTCTGGTTAGAAATGACACTGTAACGTGGTATCCACAGCACAGAACTATTCTAAAATGAAAAAAATTCAAAATTGAAAAATGTATGAAAATAACATTTCCTTAAAAAAAAAATAATAAAAAAATAGTTACTAGAGTTTAAAGGGATAGTAACACTTAACATGAAAAAAATATATAGATTGTAGAGCTTATCCCCTTAATTAAATAAGGGTACTCCCACTGCTGAGGTCTCTTATTGAAAAGTTATTGCAGCTCAAATTTGAATTATTATTATGCGCAATGACCTGAAATTGTACAGTGGCGCTTTTCCTATACCATCCTATTGAGATTTATGGTCAACTGACCAGAGCTGTTCATAGGATGGTGTGCCATTGGTATAATGCACCTTTAAAAAAACTAAGTTTGAGCTGCAATAACTTTTGAATAAAACACGTGTCAGCAGTGGGAGTACCCTGGTTTTACTAGAGGATAATTCCTACAATATAGATTACTTTACGTATTGTTACTATGCCTTTAAGAAAAGGTATACATAGGTACATATTTTGGAAAGTAAACAACCGTCCACATAAAATGAGGGGTCGATGTTTTATCCCTAGCCTAGTATGCAGAACTAGTATCAGACCGTGTGTGGTGATTCAGTGGCTACCAGAGGAAAAGGGCTGGGGTTTCAGACAGCATATGTGTGGTTCTGTGGCTACCAGTGGGTCAATTCCAGGGGAAACAAACAGCTTATGTATGGTTCTATGGCTTCCACTAGTACAACAGAACAAGTCTGTTTCAGTGTATGTGTGCTTCTATGACTACCACTGGACAGAAGAAAAAGTCTGGGGTGTCAAAGTGTGGCTATCACACTTACAAAGCTATGGAAGCACACAGTGTATATTTGGATCTACAGATACCAGTGGACCAAGACTGGGGAAGTAAACGCTGTATATTCGAATATGTGGATGCCAGTGGGTAGTACACAAAGGCTAGGATGCCCAGACCTTGAAGGAGGTGCCCCAGTATTGGTCTCTTATACAATCATGTAAGTGATCAGTAATAACAGCTGCCAGGGACTCCTTCCTCTCCTACACTCGAGCTGGTATTCCCATGTTGTGTCATAACTAATATCAAAGTTAATGCAAGTGTGCCATCCTACTACTCCCACTTCCGGTCTCTATTACTGTTGGCTTACAAGGCTGTAAGAGATTATTAAAAGGGAGAACATCTGGAGGGGTCCTGATACCCCCCACCCCCAAAGACCAAACAGAAAAAATAGCAAAATATAAAATAAAAAGGGGAGGAGTGCACAACTGTAGCAGCTACAGGTTTGGCTGTGCGGGAAGATATGTCCAAAACCTGTAGCTACTACAAGTTTGGAAATCTTAATATGTCTGAGACACCAACTAGCAGATGATAGCCGTTTGCTAGTCTTAAGAGTTATCTCTGTAGGGCCTATAAGAAATCAATCCCAAATGTCACCAACAAAAAAGCTTTATGGTTAGTCATGTGAAAAAGAAAGTATACCCTCTTTAAATTCTATGGTTTTACCTATCAGGACATAATAACAATCATCTGTTCCTTAGCAGGTCTAAAAATTAGGAAAATACAGCCTCAGATGAACAACAACACATGACATATTACACTGTGTCATTATTTATTTAACAAAAATAAAGCCATTCGGCAAACAGAGAAAATGTCCAAAGAAACAGATGAGTCTAAAAGTGATGCCTCTGAAGGACTCCTACTACCAAACTCTAGTCTGATCCCTGAATGTATGGTTGGTGTGAACCACCACCCGGAACAAAGGGTCTTCTCTCCAGAGAGAAAGGCAATCTGCTTCTGAAAAAGGGCCGAGACCTGAACCTTAATAGAACCCACACCCTTGTTAACACCATCCTGTAGAAAGGTCAGCATATTAGGAAGTCTCAATGACTGAGGGGACACACCCCGATCAGTACACCACTGGCGAAACAGAGAAACCAGATACAATGATGATAAGCCTTGCATCAAATGGGCTTCATAGCCTGAACCATAGTCAAACCTTTTTTCTTCATGTTTGCTTCAAGAGTCATGCTGTGAAAGCCAATCTTTCCACCCGCTAGTAACAAAGTGGACCTTAAAGGGGAACTATCACCCCATTATGAATTAGGCTTTATATGTAGTTTGCAACACAATATAAAGCATTTTATTATTATTTTTTATAAAAAAAGAATCCTAAACTGTACCTTGTGACATGGAGACTGGTGGAAGATGTACCGCGCGTGACACACAAGTTACCTTAAGGTAACTTTGTCACTTCCACAGATCTTCTTGCTCCCTCCTGCATCCCACCCCCTTCATGACCACATGACCTGGCATGCTCTAAGTTTCGTGCGCATTCAGGTCATTGTATTGTAGTGTGGGCGCGTGCATGTATCTCGCTTGCACTATATAAATAAGCAGGCCATTTCCATGCAAACGGGGAAGCGGTCTGATCCGATAGGCTGGCTGGCAACGCGAGCATCCTTGGGAATCTTAGTTTGGCTTATTTAATTTATCAAAATCTGTCCACAGGCTTGGCTTTGGTTAACCTTTTCAGTGCAAGGGGGTACGCAATGCATTGCGTGCACCACTGGCACTGAAAGGGTTAAAAGCAATAGAAGCCAGAATTGAAATATTGCGGACACATATCCCTATGTGGATTTAAACATTTGATGGTCCATAAAAGTACCTTATAGTTTAAATTAACCCTTTCTGCATCCGCAAGTTATAAAATGAATATCATAATGTGCATTTACCATTACACAAACGGTTTAATAATGTTTTCATTGCTGTCGCAGTTTAAAAACTTTAAACTAGAGATCTGCTGTGTGTAGGCTGTATTGTATGTGGCCAGCAAGGAGGATAACATCACACGTTGTAATTTACATGCATGGAAGGGGAAATTGTTCTGTGATGGACAAATTGAGAATATCTGTGAACCAGGCCCGACTGGGCCAAAAGGGGCAATCGGAATGACTTGAGCCCTCTCCATCTTGATCTCCCTCAGTACCCTGGGAATCAGGGGAAACTGTGTAAATCACATAAGCCAGAAGGAAGTTCCATGGAATGGAACTGCATCTATTACAAATGCTAGAGGGTCTTCCTTGGTGCCCAAGAGCAGAACCTCTGGTTGTCATAAGACTCCATGAGATCCACTGATTGAAGAACCCAGCGCTGTACAATCTGGTTGAGCAAACTTTGATTAAGTTCCCAATTCTGGAATACAGATGTTGGCAACTTAGAAAGTCTGCATCCATGTATTCCACTCCTGGAAGATGGCTAGTACGTGAACTGCTGCCAACTGAAGAAATTCACAGATCTCCTCCCTGGGGTAGACTTGCTTCTGGTTCTTCCATGGTGATTTATGTAGGCAACTGGTGTTGCATTGTCCGACAGCGCTAGCTGAATATCCCATATATTCAGAATTTTGATTGGAAGAAAACTCTTCTCCCCATTCCAGTTGCCTTGTATCATTAGATAACCCAGGATGGCTCTCCATCCTATCAGGCTGGAGTCTGTGGTGACTACCACCCATTCTGGTGTGACAAGGGGAAGTCTCAGAGTTACGGGAGGATGGTGAACTCTCCAGTGAAGGTCCTCTTTGCTCACAGGGACATGGCATGAGACAAATGACCAGCTCCTGAGAATGTCCAGCTTTAATTTCTTTGTGTGGACTCTGCATAAGGGATGGCTTCCAGGGCCATGACCAAGTGACCTAGGACTCTCATGCAATCCCTTACCTTCGCTGATGGCCAGGATATTGCTTGAGTAATGTCAAGAGACAGAGCCTGGATCTTGTCCTCTGGTAGAAATATTCTCCCATGGAGGGTATCAAATCTCATGCCCAAGAAGTTCAGAAGCTAAGAAAGTACCAGAAAGGATTTCTTGAGGTTGAGTACCTAACTCTGGTGTTCCACATGAGGATACAGTCTTGAATCTGTAAACTGAGAGCAGCTTCCAAAGGAGCCTTGAGCATAAGGTTGTCTAAGTAAGGGATGGGTCAAAGATATCCCTTGAGCGCATTTGTAGACTGCCAAAGTAGTAATGGTCTTTGTAAAGATCCTTGGAGCAGATGCTAGCTCAAAAGGGAGAGCAGAGAATTGGCAAGAACTAAGAGTAGGATTCACTTTGGGTCTGGGTGAATCAGGATGTGCAGATAGGTGTTGTAAAGATCCATGGAGTTAATATATTCTCCCAGACACATGGCAGTGATAACAAATCGGAGGGATTCCATCTTTAAGCATGGAGCTGACACATTCTGGTTAAGACACTTCAATGGCAAGTTAAGAATGGGATGGCAGCTGCCATAATTTTTTTGGGTAAAATCTGATGAAACGTTCCTGAGCTGGAACAAAGACCGACACCTATTTCATAAATGAAGGATAATGCTTTTATAAAAAGATGCAACCAAAGCGGATCTCGAGGAACTCTGGACAAAAAGGAAGGATAAATGGATTTATGATCTACTTGGTACCCTTCCAAAATCACCCACAAAACCCACCTTCAATCAGAGAAGGCTCCCATGTATCCAGGACTCTGCAAATCATGAGGAGGTGGGCTTGTAAACCTTAGGTTTCTGAGCAGACTTCTTGTTCTTCCCAGTCTGAGCTTTGGGGTGGAGCAGGCCTGAGAGGTTTGAACCCCAAGCACCCCAAACTGGTGAGGGTAACTAAAACCAAGCTTGTTGGGGAAAAATGCATGTTTAGGTGCAATCTGAGGAAAAAATATACTGTTGCCTCCAGTAGCGTTGTTGATAACTTTGCCTAGGTGAGGCCCAAAAAGTTGTTTTCCAACAAAAGGAAAGGACAATGAAAACTTTTTGGAAGATTGGTCAGTGAGCAAATTTAGCGCTACAGGGTACGACATGCAGCTATTAAATGGGCTAAAGTTTTTTCAGAAAACCTAGTGACATCAAATGACCACCTCAGTAAGATATGCATTGGCCTCCATGATACTGGCTACAACAACCAGAAGTTCCTCTTTAGGGGTGACAGTAGTTTACCCTAGACCGACATGGCTCTAGTGACTCCAAAGTGCAGTCTAAAAAGTACCTTCAGTTTCTCCTACTCTGGCTCCACTTCCCCACCCCTCCCACTGTCTGTTGGAGTGCCTGAAGGATCAGTAGTGGGACCCTTGCTCTCCTCAATCTACACTGTGTGCCTTGAAAAACTAACATGCTGATGACACTCAAATATATCTTTCATCCCCAGACCTCTCCTCTCCCCTTCCCTCCTGTCCAGAGAATCTGTCTGTCTGCTGTATCTTCCTAAAATCCTAAAGAAGGCACAACAATCTCCTGGTTGATGTGGAACTCAGAAACTATCTTAGGAATAACTTCCTGAGAGGTTCAAAGAACTCCCTTGTACTTGTGAAACACTAGGAAAGGAGGCTTGCAAGACAAAACCTGCAACTTAGTGACCCTGCGGACTGAGACTACTGCCAAAAGAAACCATCTTATGTATCAACTGACACATAAGAATGGTAGCAAGGGGCTCAAAGGGAGGCTGCTGCAGTACCCCCAAAACCAAAATGAGGTCCAACGGAGGAATGGAAGTCTTAAATGCAGGGAAAGCATGAGTGACCCCCTCAAGGAACATGGAATACTGGCAATACATCTCTGGAATAATACTGAGAGAGCCAAGATTTAAACCCTAAAGGAACGCAAACTGACTACTTTGTTCACACCATTCTAAAGAAAGGAGAGCACCACGAAGGTCAAAATCCTGTGAGGACAGAGACCTATCCACACACCAGGAATAAAAAATAGACCATACCATGTGGTAGGCCTTAGAAGAGACAGTCTTCTGAGCCTGAATCATAGTGGCAGTGACCTAATTGAAGAATCCCTTCCTCCTCAAGATGTGGGCTACAACAGCCATACTGTCAAAGATAGCTTTTACACATTCTCTTTCCAAAGGTAGCCTTGGAGAAGGAGGTCCAGCCTGGGAGGAAGCTGGAGTAGATCCTGAATGGAGAGACTCACCAGGTCCATAACCACTCCCTCCTGGTCCAATAAGGAGTGATCAGAATCAGCTGTACTGTCAATCCTGATCTTCCTGAGCACCCTGGGAATGAGAGGAATTAGAGGAAAGATATAAGTGAGGTGGAAGCTCCACGGAATCAACATTGTGTCCATGGTGAAATCCTGTGTTGGTGGGGTGTGGGGAAAGAATCAGTTGAACAGGGATTTTTTTTTTTTTTTTGGGGGGGGGTTGTTTACTGGGAGTGGGGGGCAGTTAATACAAAATAAATCTTAAATACAAATAAAATACCCCATAAGACATGGTATAAAAGGGGTCTGAGGAGGGTGCATGTGTTGGTGGGCAGAGTCTGGGGAGTGAATCAGTTGAACAGGCAATTTGTTTTTAGGGAGTTCTTGATATATTTATATTTGTATGTAAAATGATAGAGACTGGAACCCCCTGACATAAGCTGCCACTGGGATGGACTGATACTTGATAGAGTATTTTGTAGAGGATGATTTGTTAGATTTGTTGTTAGAAGCCCAAGCCCTGTGTAAACAATGATTTGTAGGACTTAAGCTTGTTTGGCACAAGCCCTAAGGCAGTGATGGTGAACCTATGGCACGCATGCCACTCCTGGCAAGCAGAGGCCTTTATGGTGGCGTCCTGCCAGGGTTCCATCCATACTCCCTGTTGCCATCTGACATCAAATAAACAGCATGTAAATTAATTATATTAAAAGATTAATGCTCAGGGTCCAAAAGTTGTGTCATAATTGCAAGACTCTCACAATTATGACACTAAAGTCGGCCTCGGTAAACAGCTTTGTGCGTTCCGCGAGCAGTTATCTACAGGCGGCAAGGCCTTCCTGGTTCAGTCTCAGGAAGGCAGGAATATGCTTACTTTTGCAGCCCTTAATCAGGGTCATGCAGTGTGATATCACGTCACACCATGTTTAGTAGCACTGCAGTTCCTGCTCTGCTCTCATGCTTGCAGCAACCAGAGAGCAGGTAAGGAAACCAACCATATCGATATTAATGAAACAAATAAGGGTACATCCATGATTATCTACAAATATGTATACTTTAATTTTAAGAGCTTAAAATTAATTCAGTTTGCAAATTCACTTTATAAAAGGCTCCATGGGCGATACTCAAATGCAGGTAAATGGTTCGCACCAATGCTTAAATGTAATACAATGACAGTGTCCTCCGTGTTCAATAAAAGCAAGAGCTTTATTTGACAAATATTAAAATCATACATTCTAAGATTCTTGGTGTAGTTCAGAGACATAGCCAACTAGCCAGATGACCTTGTATTTTTCCCACTGAACAGTTATTTGCTTTGTCTCTGAATTACACCAAGAATGTTAGAAGGTACGATTTTTATATATGCCAAACAAAGCTCTTATTTTTACTGAAGATTTTGAGGACACTGTCATTGTATTACGTTTAAGAATGGGTGCGAACCATTTATTTACATTTGTATATCTATCCAACACTATGCCATGCCAAATTTATCATGGATTGCCCCTGAGGAAGTGTTAGTACGAAACGCGTTGGGCGTAGAGGGTTGGCGTTCACTGATATAATTACATCAGGGTCTGATACATTGTGTGTTACATTTGGTTATTGTATTACACTTGAGATAAGAGCGTAAAAGAGTGCTGGTCGCTGCTGCACGCTCACAGACCTTGCTGTCAGTGTTGAGGTTGAACGCTGCCACGGACTTAAAGCCTTTGAGTATTATGTAGTTTTGTTTTGTTTTATTATCAATGTGGAATAAATATTATGATATACAATTAAAAGAATAGCGTTCCTACTCTATTTTATCCTTACTTCTATATATTTGTAGTAAGATTGAAAGTAATATATAGAGATCGGAACGGAGACGAAGCAGATTGCTGGAGCAAGAACATCGAGGCTGAGCAGGATCCAAGAAAATATTAATGTGAGTGGATATGTTTTTTTTGCTTTATGGTTGATGACATATAGTAAAAGGATATATATCTTTATTTGGAGAACAATTTGGAGGTGGCGGAGTTCGTACGGATATTGTGGAGGACTTGGACTGGGTTGGCCATTCAGATTGACTGAATTCACTGCGGACCGAGGGAGGAGGTGGAGATTGGAAGAAATTAAGTGCAGTAGAGGGCTTGCGATCTCCAATCCACTGGAGCGATTAGAATACAGCTAATGTGTAAGTGGATATTGTTTTTAAGAAATTGAAACTTGATAATATCTAATTGGACATTCCATTTCTTCTTTCCTTTACATGGGTTATCTGAAATCGAGGTGAACATAAAGGACTCTGACGATCACGAAAGCAACTGATTCTTTTGACTGAAATAACAGCTTTTTGAATCATACCTGTTTGGATCCGTGTTTGTAAAGTTTTGTGGTGGTAATCTTTGAATCGCCTGAGCTTTGTATATATTTATATGTATACAGTTTGAGAATTTTATTTGGACCTAATAAATAGGTGCTTGGGCTGAGTCATAGTAAACTACCTATATTTAAATTGTATTTAAGATGCACAGCGCCGAAGTTCGCATTCATTTTATTAAAACTGTTATATATGTTTCACCTCCTTTGCAAATGGAGAGGAAATTTTTGTAGTGATGTAGTCCATCGGTGTTGGCTTTTTGGATTGGCTGTTTTCTTTGGCAGTATCACCAATGGAAGCAAACTAATCTAATGGCTAAATGTGTGTCAGCGTGAGCATTGGAAGTGATGCCGGTAATCCATTCAACTCTCAAGTGAGTAGAACATGGACATGCTTCATTAAAGGGATAGTAATACTTCATTTTAACTTTATTTTGTAGGCATTAAAAAAACATGAAGAATGATATAAGTCTTATCTCTCAAACCTTTATGGTTTAAGAGATATTCACAAGCAAAGTTTCCCCTCCCGCCCCTTTTTCCTAGTGTAAGCCATCTCTTCTTAGATGTGAATCTGGTTGTAAGACCAGACAGATAACGGCAGGGGACAATCTTCTTTGTATGAAAAGAATGAAAGCCCTCCCCCCCCCCTTGACAAGTTTTTCAGCTTTTTCCCTTATCTTAATTGAAGATTGTCCCTCTCTGCAGTCTACCTGGGCACCTCCCTTCGGATCTGGCTGAACGGGGGGGGGGATACTTTGCTTGTGAATATCTCTTAAACCATAAAGGTTTGAGAGATAAGACTTATATCGTTCTTCATGCCTACAAAATAAAATAAAGATAAAACAAAGTATTACTATCCCTTTAAGCAGGCTGGTGTATAGATAACCAGGTTCTTTGACTTTTCTCTCTCTCTTTGCCTTTCTCTGCTACTTTGCCTTCTTTCTTCACCCATTTGAAATCTAGCTAAATTAGTGATACCACAGAGCTTACAGTTTTAGGACTACCCACTTATAATCATAGAATTGTAAGCACTGCGGTATCACTGGTGCAGTTTTATTTCAATTGTAAGCTTTTTAGTATCATGAATGTAGCTTTATTTCAGTTGTAAGCTCTGTGGTATCATTTCTATACCTCAATTTCTATGTAAATTCTGTGGTGTCACTAGTGTAGCTCCATTTCAATTGTTAGCTCTCTGGTATCACTGGCGTAGTTCCATTTCAATTGTGAGCTTTGTAGTATCTCTGGTGAAGCTCAATTTAAATTCTAAGTTCTGTGGCGGCAGCAGTGTTTTTCCATTTCAATTGTAAGCCCTGTAGTATCACTAAAAAGCTTACAATTGAAATGAAGCTACACTAGTGATACTACAGGGCTTACAACTGAGATGGAACTGCACTACTGATGTGAAAAAGAAAAGGAGACTGCGCAAACAGACTACTAAGAATAGCATCAGATGCAATAATAGTTAAACATCCCCTTCCCCGCATAGTCCTACTCACATGGACAGGAGGCTTCTTCTGCCTCCCAGTGTAATCCGCAATCAACGTTGAAGTACTTCAGATGTCATAACCACAAAGTACAGAGTACCAAAACAAAGAATAGGTCCTATTGTGTAGAATCCCAACAGGTCAGCTAAAAACAGCACAGGGTGGGGGGGGGGAGAAAAGTCCTGTGAGGGACTATTTAACACTTTATTGACTTTTATATACATTTTTTTATTAAAATGTTAAATAGTCCCTCACAGGACTTTTCTCCCCCCCCCCCCCCAGTGCTGTTTTTAGCTGACCTGTTAGGATTCTACACAATAGGACCTACTGTTTTTGTTTTGGTCCCGGGACCACAGCTGTCCATAGGATGGTGTAGCAACAGTGCCACTGTACAATTTCAGGCCACTGATATTTCACCTAAAAAAAATTAAACTTTGAGCTGTAATAACTTTTCAATAAAACACCTTTTCAGCAGTGGGAGTACCCTTGTTTTACTCAGCAGGCACAGCACTGGTGGCACTGGCAACAGGGGCAGCCTGTATGACAGCAGGCACAGCAATAATGGCAACCAGTTCAGCACTGGCAGCAGGCACAACACTGGTTGCACCAGGAGCAGCACATCTGACAGCAAGCACAGTATTGGTGGCCACAAGTTGAGCACTGGCAGCAGGCACAGCACTGGTTGCAACGGGGCAGCACATCTGACAGCAGGCACAGCACTAGTGGCAGCAGGTTCAGCACTGGTTGCAACAGGAGCAGCATGTCTGGCAACAGGCACAGTATTGGTGGCAACAGGTTCAGCACTGGTTGCAACAGGGGCAGTACGTCTGACAGCAGGCACCAGCAATTGACCTGTCCTGCTTTCACTAGTACTACCCTTTCAATTCCCTTTTCTCCCTCCCTTCCCATTAAATTCCCCAAGATCCCTTGGGGTGATTTAGGGGGACTGGACAGCATTGGTTCAGTTGTGCTCACTTCCTTCTCCTCCTCAGAATGAAAAATATACCAAAGCCTGTGGTAGGCCTTAGAGGAAACTGGCTTCCTAGCCTGAATCATAGTAGAAAAGACCTCCAGTGGACAAACTCTTTCTACTCAAGATGTGGGCTTCAACAGACAAGCCATTGAAGCCAGTCTTTCCCCATCCTCTTTACAAAGGTAGCCCTGAAGAAGGAGGTCTGTTCTGGGTGGCAGTGGAAATATATCCTGAATGGAAAGTGTCACCAGTTCCGCAAACCATGTCCTCTTGCTCAAATAAGGAGCGACCAGAATCATGGTTGCACCATCCATCCTAATCTTCCGGAATTCCATGGGAATGAGAGGAATCGGAGGAAAGATATAAGCGAGCTGGAAGTTCCATGGAATCAACATCATGTCCATGGTAAGGGCCAGAGGATCCCCTCCAGTGGGAGCAGAAAAACAGAACCGTCCTGTTGTTCCTTGTGGCCATCAGGTAGATAAGTAGCAGTCTCCACTGCTACCTGAGAGTAAGGTACTGCTTCTAGGGAAGACACTAGTAGGCCCAGGACCCTCATGTACTCTCTGACCGTGGCAGAGGGCCACTACAGGGCCTGAGACCCATCCTGTGTGATCTGTAGGATCTTGTCTTCTGGCAAAAAAACCTTCCCTAGGCGGGTGTCAAGCCTCATGCCTAGGAACACCAGCTCCTGGGACAGCACTGGAGAAGGCTTTGACATGTTCAAATCCACCCATGGTGGAACAGGGCTCTAGCACATTCTTGGATGTGCTGGGCCAAGATCATCAAAAGATCATCCAGATAAGGAATCATGGAAATGAGCCGGGTGTGAATGAAAGCCGACAAGGCCCCCATGACCTTGGTAAACACCGAGGAGCTGAGGCCAGGCCAAAAGCCAGAGTGATGAGCTGGTACTGCTCTGAGTCTAAGGCAAAACAAAGATATAGTTGGCTGTCTGGGTGGATCGCGATGTATAGGTAAGCATCATGAAGGTCCAGAGATGCCAGATACTCTGCTGGGCACATTGCTGCAATGGCAGAGCACAAGGACTCCACCTTGAAGTCTGCAATCTCCATGCACAGTCTCCAGAATGGTGCGGCAGTCACATCCTTCTTCGGAACCACAAACAGGTTGGACTAAAAACCTGAACCTTGCTCTTGGGGAGGTACTGGAAACAAGATCCTTCTTGTCCTGCAGTGACTGCACTGCATCCTTGAACAACTTCAACTTGGCCAGTACAGTAGGGACTTTGGACTAGTAGAAATGAAAGGGAGGAAGGGATTTGAAACCTATTCTGTACCCTTCTGAAATTACCTGCAAAACCCATTGGTCTGCTATAGGGTTTTCCCAGGTGTCCTGAAAATTCGAAGACGTGCTCCTATGGGAACCTGCGGACAAGGATACCACGAGTCATGCAGAAGCTGACTTGACAGAGCTAGCCCTTGAAGCTGTTTGCCTCTGCTGTCTGGGCTTGGCTGGGTGGGGGTGAGGGGTGAGTTGGAGGCCTGCAAAGTTTTAGGCCTTTGTGTCTCAGCTTGGTGGGGACAAAAAAAGACAGTTTTCTTGCCATAGTAGGATGTTTGGTGGACATCTGAGGCAACAAGGTGCTCTTGCCCCCAGTAGCATCGTTAACACTCTGTTTTAGCTCCGGTCCAAACAGGGACTTGCCCCTGCCCTGCAGACCAAATCTTACGCCACAAGGTGCATTGCACAGTAACAGAGACTGCTGAGGCTTCAGCAGACAGCCTAACTGCCTCAAATAAGGCCTCTGAAGCATACATTTTGGCCACCTTCATGCTGGCCAAAAAGACCAACAGCTCCTCCTTGGAAGCATCTGCACGGACAACTTCCATCTGTTCACCCCAAACAGCAGAGCAATGGATTTGACTAGCCTGGAGATTGGAGGATTCAGAGAAGGGGAAAGAGGCTCACTGCTCCAATGCAGCTTCTGAAAAGGGGTGCAGAGTAGAAAACCTCTTGGTGTTAGACTATCACTTATCAGGGGTCTTCTACTCATCCAGAAGAATCTGATCAAGAGTAGCATTAGGGGAAAAAACGCAGATGTTTTCCTACACCTCTGGAAAACATCCGAGGATGACCCCTCATCAGCCCTGATAAGCCCCTCAGCCAAGGAAAGGGGGTCTGCCTCATAAAAGTCCCCATAAGAGTAGGAGGAATCCATATCTTCTTATTTCCCTTCCTAACGTTTTACCTCAGAAAATTCCTCCTCACAGGGGCCCCTATGAGCGCAGGAATGCTATGAGATTTAGCAGTCACATACTTTATAGTAGTAGGGGACTTCCAAGATTGAAGAACCCCTTGGAGGGAGAGAGGAAATTGGGCCATAGTGGACAACAATGATTTGACCCAAGCTGGCTCTTGTTAAGTGCTGGGGGGGCCCGGCAGAGTACTGGGGCCACAGCACAAGAGGGGCAGAGACATCCAGAATGCTCTCTAGGGAGCCCCTTTTCACATGAGGAACAGTAAGCAAGGGGGGGGGGGCAGGGTCAAAGATGCTCTGAGTACTTAGTCTTAGATCTAGCCCCATGTCCCTTAGGATCCAACATTCTGACTGGAGTAGTGTCTAAACTAGCAAAAATCACCAGTAACTGTTCCCCAGACTAAAAATTCACCTAAGGAAAGCCCACACAGTACTTATATGGCAGATGAAGGGTTAATCTGGAGAAGGAGAGTCTACCTCTGCATAGGATAAGCAACTCCTACAACAGTCTGTGAACCCCCAAGACGCTCAGGATGTGAACCAGATGAAAGGGCATGATAGAAGCAGTGAAGGAAGCGTTCTTAAAGGAGCCGCACACTGAAAAACTGACAATTTTAACCCCTTAAGGACCGGGAAAATCTGAGGTCGTTTTCCCTTAAGGACCGGAGCAATTCTGACCTTTTTGACTATGTCTTTGTCCAACACTGTTTTCCCTCTTAGGCTTTTATCCCACCCTCATAAATTATATACTGTTTTTTTTAAGCACAAATAGGGCTTTCTTTTGATACCCCACATATATGGATAACCCACCATTTACTTTATGAAAACTGAAAAAAAAGTTAAAAAAAAAAAGTAAAAAAAACACCATTTTTGATTTTCTCTTGGGATCAATTGGTCACAAAGGGTTACATTTTTATGGAGACTGCATTAAAAGTATGACCGGTCAGTTATACCTACAAAATGCACAGTTTAAAGTGGCCACTGTCCCCCCTGGGTGAAAATCCCCATGTCCCTTTTTCCCACCCTATTTTTACACTTTTTTTATCCCTGACATTTGGTGGTGTATATAAGTGTATTACATGGCTCCACAAGAATCACACTTGCAATATTGTTTGTTTGTTTTTTTTTTTTTTAAATAAAATTTTTTTTTTTGAAAAAAAAAAAAAAAAGTGTGTTGTGGTTTTTTTTTTTAAATAAGTAAATAATTGCAGGTCAAAATTTTACCTGCATTTAGCCAGCCTCATGCACCAGCAGTGAAGGGGTTAATACCCCTAGCTGCTGTATTTTATTTTGCCACTAGGTGTCTCCCGTCTACTTCTGTCTCCCTTACTTTGATAGCAAGGGAGACAGAGGTAGACGAGACACTCAGAGTCAGCATGCTTTGCATGCTGACTCTGTTTGTCAGAATGCCGGTACATGCGATCGCTGGTACGGCGATTGCATGAACCAGCAAAGGCAAGAAGGGCTGAGACTGAACGCCCCAGTTTCGGAGCGTTCAGTCTCAGCCTGGAATTCATGATAGCAGCGTGCACGGAGGCATGCTGCTATCATTTAAGCCATGACGGACCTGGTCCGTCATGGGTCCTTAAGTGGTTTGCAACCCATGACGGTCCAGGTCCGTCATGGGTCCTTAAGGGGTTAAAGGTACCCAAGAATACCCAATAACCAGAGGAAACAAGAGGGAGGTACTGAAGAGGAAGGCCCTTGAAGGGAAAAGCCCCCAATCTGGTTAAAACAGCAGAGAAGGGATTTTTATTATGGCAACATGGTTAATGTGTCAAAAGGTTAAACGCAAAAGAGCGTACAACCTTTTAAAAGTAAACCGCAATAAACAAGGGAAGCTTAGGTTAAGGAATAAGGCACAATTCGGCCTTAAAGGGATAGTAATACTTAAAATGTAAAAAAAAATATTTTGTAGGGTTTATCCCCCTGAGTAAAACAAGAGTACTCCCACTGCTGAGAGGTGTTTTATTCAAAAGTTATTAATTTTCAAAGTTGAATTTTTTAGGTGCAATATCACAGTGGCCTGAAATTGTACAGTGGCGCTGTTGCTACACCATCCTATGGACAGCTCTGGTCAGTTGACCATAAATCTCCATAGGATGGTGTAGCAACAGCGCCACTGTACAATTTCAGGCCACTGTGATATTGCACCTAAAAAATTCAACTTTGAAAATTAATAACTTTTGAATAAAACACCTCTCAGCAGTGGGAGTACTCTTGTTTTACTCAGGGGGATAAACCCTACAAAATATTTTTTTTTACATTTTAAGTATTACTATCCCTTTAAGTGGTATAAACAGCAAACTTTATTACACAGAAATGTGAGCGGAAGGAAAGTCAAAAAGGAAAGGAATGGCAATAAATTCACTGAAAGTGGATGTCAGAGTATAGTGGGACATTATCACGGTGCCCGTGATCTTTTCTGCAGGGCGACTGCTACTTCCGGGTTTCACTTTGCAAGGTTCTTATTGGCCATTGGGTTCTGACTCCACCCAGGGCTAGCCCTTTTATACCTGGCCCTGTCATTCTTTCAGCGCCCTTTCGTGGTGTACCTGTACCTAGCGTTTGAGTTGCTACATGTTCCTGCTCCATGTATGACCTGGCTCACCCGACTACGCTTCTGTTGTTCCTGAGTTATCCCTTTCCGTTGCTGACTAGGACTGGCTGACTACATCTGTGTGTACTGAACTGGCTTTGGCTGAGAACCCGCTTCCGTTGCTGACTAGGACTGGCTGACTACCTCCGTATGTACCGAACTAGCTTGGCTGAGAACCCGCTTCCGTTACTTACTGGGCCTGGCTGACTACCTCCGTACCAATCTGGCATTCTTGCTTCTGACCCTTCTGTGGGTGTACCTTGAGCTCCATTACTCTTGCTCTCTTTACTCAGTGACTTCCGCTACAACTCCTAGCTTATGGCCTGTTACTCCCTAGGATACCTGTGAGACTGAGTTGCGAGTCGCTACAGTTGCTGCTATTCCCTAGCGTGCTATCATCTTGGCACTACGTGAGTGGCTTCATCTGCTGGAAGGTACCAGGCCACAGATTTTGATTCTTACTGACCATAAGAATCTTACATAACTCTCTGAGGCAAAAAGATTGTCTCCCAGACAAGCCATATGGGCACTATTCCTATCACGTTTCAATTTCATTGTTTCCTACTTACACGGTGCGGGCTGATGCCCTGTCTAGACAATATGGTCCTGATCCGGATTCCGAAACTGCACCAATACCAATTATACCTCCTGATCATATCCTAGCCACATTACGAACTAGTATCACATCCCCATTGTGCAAGGAGATCTTGGCATCCCAGGCCAATGCGCCTCCGGAGAAACCCATGGCCAAGTGTTTTGTGGCTGAACCATTCCGCACCAGATTAATGGAGACCTACCACGCCTCTTGTGCGGCCGGTCATGTGAGTAGAAATCAATTGATTTGGTTCTTGTCCCAAATGTTCTGGTGCCCTACGTTGAGTGCGGACGGTGCCGCTTTTACTGCAGCATGTACTACTTGTGCTTGCTCCAAGTCCCCAAGGCACCTTCCAGTTGGGCTATTACAAGCTGTTCCCAATGGTGACCGCCCATGGTCACATGTGTCTATTGATTTCATGGGAGAACTGCCTGTCTCTAATGGCTATACAGTTATATTAATGGTGGTTGATAGATTTTCAAAAATGGCCCACTTTGTGCCGCTCCCTGGCTTGCCATCTGCTAAGGTATTGGCCATGGTGTTCGCTAAGGAGGTGTTCCGGCTCCATGGAGTCCCCAAGGTCCTGGTCTCTGATCGGGGGAGCCGATTTGTGTCTAGGTTCTGGAGGGCATTCTGTGACCAAATGGGCATTCAATTGTCATTCTTGTCTGCATACCACCCCCAAACCAACGGGGCCGCTGAACTCTCCAACCAGGGGCTGGAGCAATTTCTACGATGTTTTGTTTCCAATCATAACGACAACTGGGCTGACTTGTTGCCGTGGGCAGATTTTGCCAGGAACTGTGCTATTAACACTTCTTCCAGGAGCTCACCCTTTCTCATTAATTATGGCTTCCAACCATGCTTGCTCCTGGCTACTTTTTCAAGCACAGCAGATTCCAGCTCTGGACAAGCACATTAGGCAACTTCGCTCCACTTGGGAACAAGTCCAGAATTCCCTAACCCTAACCGTTGCCGAACCCTGCCAAGTCTGACCTTTCTTCTGCCTGTCATTTGTGGTGCTTCCTTTGTCCAGACTGTAAGTGACCCAGCCTGTCTGACCATTCTACTGCCTCCTGATTTTGGACCCTCTGCTGCCTGCCAGATGCCGACCTAGCCTGTCTGAACATTCTTTACGCCTGCTGATTCTGACCCTTTGCTGCCTGCCAGATGCTGACCCAGCCTAGAAAAGAGAAAAAAAGAAGGGGGTACTAAATGGCACACACAGAAAAACAGGAGGATGTTAATAAATGGGAAGAGCAATACTCACTTTTTAAAACCAATTCTCTTTTTCTACTTCCTTGCTTTCTTTTAATTTCACCCTCTTTTTCTACATCCCTCTTGTTTCATGGGCCAACTTTTTGATTATCTTTGTCGCTTGTTTTCTTCCTCTTATAATAATCACCTCCACTTTTTCTCTTCCCCTACCATTCAATAACCATTGATCTCCCCCCTCCAATTGCCTTGTTCTCTTCCCCATTACTAATCTCCTCCTCTTTTTCCCCAATCTTACATTCCCATGCTAGTCCTGCCTCCCCTGCCCCCTTATATTACTATATACTTCCTGCCCCCTTATATTTCTATATACTTCCTGCCCATTATCAATTTTCCCATATTAGAGTATGCTCCAACTCCTGTTTATCACATTGCTAGTTATACCTTGTGACCCGCCCAATGCCCATCAGCAACGATATTGTCCATCCAGTTTGTTTTCTAATGCTTAGTGTATTATTATTATTATGATTTTTGAAGGCTTGAGCCCACGACTTACCATTCTTTACACAACAGAAGAGGCACTTTACCACTGATTCGCAGGCTGGAGTCGACTTTTGCTATCTCATCTTCTGACTCTCCCTTTTCTTCTGTTAATGGCAGCTGGAGGTATATCGCCAGCCTTGGCCCCATCGCCATTCACAAACACTCTCCCTCCAATCAGCATGGAAGAGTTCAAACCTAATCACCATTTGCTGTCTTCAACCTCAATTTCTTCCCTTGTCCTGTGCTCTGTGGAGCGCTCACACCCTTACAGTATTGTAATAATTAATCCATAAAATTATAACGGCTCCGTCTAAAGTATCGTCTCCATCCGGTGGTCCAGTGGATAAAGCACCTGCCTGTGAAGTGATAAGTACAGTAAGTTCTGGGTTTGAATCTACCTAATTCCATGTGCCTCTGATCTAACATTAACCTAAGAATAAAAAGGCACATTGGTAAGAGGGGTGGGTATAATTGAATAAGTGTGTGTAACATGATGTAGTAATTGAAAAACTGTGTAATATGATGGGCATTAACTGGGAGGGGCTGAAGTAGGTGGGCGGCACCACTGGGGAATTAACAGGGAGTGGATAACATAGGGGAGGGGATAATGTAGGGGGTGGAACCCTAGGGGAGGGGAGGTGTTATTGTGGGGAGAAACAAAAGAAGGTAGGAGGATGAACAGGGACTGGATAAAGTGGGGGAGGGGATAATGTAGGGGGTGGCACCCAAGAGGGCAATAAGGGGGAGTGGTTGAGGGGGGAATAAAAGAAGGTGGGAGGATTAACAGCGAGTGAATAATGTGGTACAACTGGGGAGTGGTTAAGGTGGAGGGGGATTAATGGAGAGGGGATAAAATAGGAGGAATAAGCATGCTAGGGGGGAATAACGGGGAGTGGATAACATAGGGGAGGGGTTAATATGGGGGTGGCCCCAAAGGGGAATTAACAAGAAGGGGATAAAAGAAGATGGAGTGGCACACTAGGGGGATTAATGGAGAGGGGATAACATAGGGTGGGATGAAAGGGGGTAGGTATCCTGGGAGTGGATAACATAGAGGAAGGGTGGCACCAGAGGGAAATTAACAGGGAGGGGATAAAAGAAGGGAGGGTGGCACCATAGGGGAGTTACCAGAGAGGGGAGGGAAAATGTAGGGGGGGTGGCACCTTTGGGGCGTTAATGGGGAGGGGATAACATAGGGGAGGAGTAAAAAAAGAGGGAGGGGGTCAGCACAATTGAAAATTAATGGGGAGGGGCTAACATCGGAGGGCTAGCATCATAGAGGAATTAACTGGGAGGAGAAAAAATAAAAAGGGGGGACCCTAGGGGAATGATGGAGTAATAGAAAATAGGAAAAATAATGGGAGGGGGGGCGCAACAAAAAAATAGAGAACTTGACTGTGGGGGCAAAATGGTAAATTAATGGGGGATCTATTTTTTGGGGGCAATATTAGAATTAGGGAAATTAATTAGTGGTTACAAAAGAAAACAGGAAAATAGACTGGGAGCAATAGAAAATAAGGCAATCAATTAGGAGGAACAAAAGAAAATAGGGAAATTGACTGGGGGGACAATAGAAAATAGGAAAATTAATTAGGGGGATAATAGAACATAGAGAAATGAATTGGGGGGCAATAAAAAAAAATAGAAAAAATAACTGGGGGGGGGTTTCACGCTCCCTGGTGTTTTCGCCACGTTGCAGTTCTTCCTGGCTGGATGTTCGTCTCTGGAGCCTATGACGCGGCTCCCAGCCGTGTTCTGGACCCGAACTTTCAGTTCAGGCCTTGTTATAGGACCCAGCGTGCGATTATAGCTTTCTGTGCCTCAGTTCTGTGTGATGTTCAGCTTGTCTGCTCCAGTGTCCTGACTCCCAGTCCCTAACTGTTGCCGAACTCTGCCAAGTCTGACCCTTTTTCTGTCTGCCATTTGTGGTGCTTCCTTTGTCCAGCGTGTAATTAACCCAGCCTGTCTGGCCATTCTACTCCCTCCTGATTTTGGACCCTTTGCTGCCTGCCAGCTACCGACCTAGCCTGTCTGACTATTCTTTCTGCCTGCTGATTCTGACCCTTTGCTGCCTGCCAGATGCTGACCCAGCCTGACTGACCATTCTACTGTCTCCTGATTTTGGACCCTTTGCTGCCTGCCAGATGCCGACTGAGCCTGACTGACCATTCCATTGCCTTTTTATTTTCTACCCCGGTGAGTCTCCTACTCATTCATTTATATATTTGAAACTATCCTCCCTGGGGTTGGTGGGGTTAAACCTTAATGTAGTGGGTTATCCTGGGCCTTCTTCGGCTCAAGCGAAGGGGGTCACCTTGCTTTGCGGCCAGCAACTTTATAGGGCTGAGTGGGGAGGGGAGGAGTTAAAATGGGGGAGGGGATAATGTAGGAGAGTGGCACCCTTGGGGAAATAAAAAGGGAGGAGTTAATGTGGGGGGTATAAAATAGGGGAGCACAAAAGGGGAGGGGTTTATGTGGGGGGAATTAACAGGCAGGGGATAAAAGAAGGGTGAGGCATCCTAGGGGGACTAATGTAGAGGGGATAAAATAGGGGAGCACAATAGGAGAGGGGTTAATGTAGGCGGGAAAAAAAAGAAAGGGAGGTAGGCATCCTAGGAGGGATTAACGGGGAGTGGATAACATAGGGGAGCATAATAGGGGAGGGGTTAATGTGGGGGTGGCACCAGAGGGAAATTAACGGGGATGGGATAAAAGAGGGTGGGTGGCACCGGAGCAGAATTAATGGGGATGGGATAAAAGAGGGGGGTGGCACCAGAGCAGAATTAAGAGAGGGGATAAAAGAGGGGGGTGGCACCAGAGGGGAGGGGGGTGGCACCAGAGGGGAGTTAATGGGGAGGGGATAATGTGGGAGGGGTGACAGAGTGGAGTTAACAGAGAGGGGAGGGGATAATGTAGGGTGGTGGCACCCTAGGAGAATTAATGGGGAGGGGATAACATAGGGGAGGGGGAAAAAAGAGGATTAACAGGGAGTGGATAATGTGTGGGGGGGGTGGCAGCAATGGGGAATTAATGGGGAGGGGATAAAATGGGAGAGTACAATAGGGGAGGGGTCAATGTGGGGGGAATTAACAGGGAGGGAATAAAAGAAGGGGGGAGGCACCCTAGGGGGATTAATGGAGAGGGGATAAAATAGGGGAGCCCACTAGGGGAGGGGGTTAATGTAGGGGGGAATAAAAGAAGGGGGCATGCATCCTAGGGGGGGATTAACAAGTAGTCTATAACATAGGAAAACTTAATAGGGGAGGGGAATTAACATGGAGGGGATAAAATAAGGGGGGGGCACCAGTGCTGAAGTAAAAGGGAGGAGATAATGTAGGGGGGTGGTACCCTAGGAGAATTATTGGGGAGGGCATAAAAAGGATTAACAGGGAGTGGATAATGGGGGGTGGCACCCTAGAGGAATTAATGGGGAGGGGATAAAATAGGGGAAAGAATAATGTAGGGGGGTGGCACCGTAGGGGAATTAAGGGGGAGGGGATATAAAAGAGGAGAGGTTAAGGTAGGGGGGAATAAAAGAAGGCAGGAGGATTAACGGAGTGGATAATGTGGGGGAGGCACCAAAGGGGAATTAACAGGGAGGGGATAAAATTGGGGAGCACAATAGGGGAGGGGTTAACACACATGAAATCAGAATAAACCTTACCCGTTTTGGGTCAATTAGGATTACCAAAATTATTTATATTTGCCAAATGCCAGAATAATGAGAGAGAGAACTTTTTAAGGCATTTTTATTACTTTCTGCAAAAGTTTACATACACTAGGATTACTATGCCTTTAAACAATTTGGGACAGCCCATATGATGATGTCATGTCTTTGGAAGCTTCTGATAGGTTTATTGGCAACATCTGAGTTAATTAGAGACACACCTGTAGATGTATTTTAATGCACACCAGAAACACACTGCTTCTGTGTGTAACATCATGGGAAAGTCTAAAGAAATCAGCCAAGAGATCAGGAAGAGAATTGTGGACTTGCACAAGTCTGGATCATCCTTGGGTGCAATTTCCAGATACCTGCAGGTGCCTCGTTCATCTGTACAAACAATTATACGCAAGTACAAACAAGATGGGAATGTCCAGCCATCATATCGCTCAGGAAGGAGACTGGTTCTGTGTCTCAGAGATGAACGTCCTTTGGTCCGACATGTGCATATCAACCCAAGAACAAAAGCAAAAGACCTTGTGAAGATGCTGGCGGAAGCTGGTAATATTGTGTCATTATCCACAGTGAAACGAGTACTGTATCAACATGGGCTGAAAGGCCACTCTGCCAGGAAGAAGCCATTACTCCAAAAGAAACATATAAAAGCCAGATTAATGTTTGCAAATGCACACAGGAACAAAGACCTACATTTTTGGAGACATGTCCTGTGGTCTGACAAAACTAAAATTGAACTGTTTGGCCATAATGACCATCGTTACGTTTGGAGGAAAAAGGGAGAAAAGCTTGGAAGCCTAAGAACACCATCCCAACTGTGAAACACGGGGGTGGCAGCATCATGTTGTGGGGTTGTTTTGTTGCAGGAGGGACTGGTGTACTTCACAAAATAGATGGCATCATGAGACAAGAAGATTATGTGGCAATACTGAAGCAACATTTCAAGACATCAGCCAGGAAGTTAAAGCTTGGGAGGAAATGGGTCTTCCAAATGGACAATGACCCCAAGCATACTGCCAAACTGGTTACAAAGTGGCTTAAGGATAACAAAGTCAATGTTTTGGAGTGACCATCACAAAGCCCTGATCTCAGTCCTATTGACAATTTATGGGCAAAGCTGAAAAGGCAGGTGCGAGCAAGGCGACCTACAAACATGGCTCAGTTACACCAGTTCTGTCAGGAGGAATGGGCCAAAATTCCTACCAACTATTGTGAGAAGCTTGTGGAAGGATATCCAAAACGTTTGACCCAAGTCATACAGTTTAAGGGCAATGCTACCAAATACTAATGAAATGTATGTAAACTTTTGACTTTGCAGAAAGTAATAAAAATGCTTTAAAAAATTCTCTCTCTCTCTCTCTCATTATTCAGGCATTTGGCAAATATAAATAATTTTGGTAATCCTAATTGACCTAAAACGGGTAAGGTTTATTCTGATTTCATGGCAGATAGTGAGAAAAACATGCATATGTGTCTTTTTATATAGTGTATGTAAACGTCTGGTTTCAACTGTACATCCACTCCTGCAGTCCCTGGTCCAGTTCATATTGAAGACCACGATGAGTACGAAGTGCAGAATATCCTGGATTCACGTAGATTCTGTGGGCAGATGCAATACTTGGTGCACTGGAAGGGGTATGTCCCAGAGGAACGCTCATGGGTGAACCACTCTGACATCCATGCTCCCCTCCTGTTGCGCAGATTCCATGCTAAGTTTCCAGTGAAGCCTGGTCCTCCTCCACGGGGAGGGGGTAATTGAGAGGGGGGTACTATCATGGTGCCCATGATCTTTTCTGCAGGGCAACATTGCTACTTCCGGGTTTCACTTTGCACGGTTCTTATTGGCCATTGGGTTCTGACTCCGCCGAGGGCTAGCCCTTTTATACCTGGCCTGGTCATTCTTTCAGCACCCTTTCGTGGTGTACCTGTACCTAGCGTTTGAGTTGCTGAATGTTCCTGCTCCATGTATGACCCGGCTCTCCTGACTACGCTTCTGTTGTTCTTGAGTTATCCCTTTCCATTGCGGAGTAGGATTGGCTGACTACCTCCATGTGTACTGAACAGGCTTTGGCTGAGAACCCGCTTCCGTTGCTGACTAGGACTGACTGACTACCTCTGTGTGTACCGAACTGGCTTGGCTGAGAACTCGCTTCCTTTACTGACTGGGACTGACTGACTACCTCAGTGTGTACCGATGTGGCATTCTGGCTTCTGACCCTTCTGTGGGCGTACCTTGAGCTCTGTTACTCTCACTCTCTTTACTCAGCAACTTCCGCTACAACGCCTAGCTTATGGCCTGTTACTCCCTAGGATACCTGGGAGACGGAGTTGCGAGTAGCTACCGTTGCTGCTACTCCCTAGAGCGCTAGCGATCCGGTCTGTGTGTTGCCTACTATCTCCCTAGTGTTCTAGGGATCTGGTCACTTGCCAGTGTCCTATCAGTGTGTTGCCTCCGCTAGCCCTAGCGTTCTAGGGATCTGGTCATTTGCCAGTGTCCTATCTGTGAGTTACCTCTGCTATCCCTAGTGTTCTAGGGATCCGGTCACTTGCCAGTGATCTATCTGTGAGTTGCCTACCATACACCCTAGCGTTCTAGGGATCTGGTCATTTGCCAGTGTCCTATCTGTGTGTTGCCTCCGCTATCCCTAGAATTCTAGGAATCTGGTCACTTGCCAGTGATCTATCTGTGAGTTGCCTACCATTTTCCCTAGCATTCTAGGGATCCGGTCACTTGCCAGTATCCTATCTGTGAGTTGCCTACCATACTTCCTAGCGTTCTAGGGATTTGCCCTGCAGTTACCTGCCACAAGTCTTGATGCCTTTCCGCGGTTTTGGTACTGTTGTGGTTTACTCTGTTCCAGTATCCAGTCTACGGATCAACACTACTTAGTTACTGGTGTATTGTCTTTCATTTGCATACTATGTTTGTTCATCCTGACCTGTGACAGATGTGGGAAGTACCACGGTACTGTCCTTATCTGGGCCTGAATAGGTTGATCTTTCCTTGCTGATTATTTTCAATAAAGCTGATCTTAACCCTTTGAATGCCAGAGGGTTACCTAACGCATTGCAAAGCACTGTTCTGCATAACACTCAGGCACTGAAAGGGTTAACCTTACCTAATTTGCCTGAGTGTTCTTACAAAACCGTGACAGACATATAAGAATAGGACCATGGCACTCAAAGGAATAACTTTTTAATCATCTTTTTTTCAGGCTCCTATTTTTATAAAGCAGAACTTCAGAGAAGATAAACAATGAGAAATAGACTTGTTAAAGTCAACCTCCACAAGGAAATGGTTCAGTAATACTTATGGGAACTGGCAATCCATCTCAATGGAAGCCCACCCAATGGAGGATTGTACATCCCCATATCAAAGTTAAAAGTAGACTGAAAAAGTAAGAACAGTACCATCTTGCTTGAGAGGCCAATTGAATCTGGATAGGACGTAGGGTTGAGCTGAAAGAGATGGAGGGAGTCTCTGTCTTTTTTAAATACACTGACCTCTGGAGGAGGGGAGCGCAACCCCCATGGTTCCTGTGTTCCATACTGGATATACTAAAAAGTATTGCACATTGCAGAAAGGGTTAAGAAACCATACTACTTAAGACAGCCAAATTTGCAAGCATAGCGAGCATGGAAAAAATAAGAATTGAATACATATAGGTAATAACACCACTCATGTGGGTGTTAAGCAAGAACAGGGACATAGGAGGAAGGACCTGGCCACAGCACTCAAATGGTTATCTTACCAGCCTTCAGACTCCCATTATAAAAAAACAAACAAAACTAAAAACAACAACAAAAAACGGCTTGTCTTATAGCATTGTTTCTCAACTTCTGTCCTCAGGACCCACTAACAGGCCAGGATTTGATGATTTCCTTGTTAGAGCACAGGTGAGTTAATCAATGTGAATGAGCCTCTGATCACCACTCCTGTGCTCTAGCAGAGAAATCCTGGCCTGTTAGTGGGTCCTGAGGACAGGAGTTAAGAAACACTGTCTTATAGCATGTCAAGTCTGAGTATTTTCTTAATCAGATCCCATTGTAATTTTCTTTCCTAATAGGAGTTTACACAAGGATTGTAAAATAAAAACAAGCACAACACGCGTTTCGTGATGCCACTTCTTCAAAGCATATAAAGCCGGATCATGCCCCGGTATTACATTTTGGTTTAGATAGCCATTATCATTGACAAGCCAATTTATGTGTCGGCAGTTTACTAGTTAATACAGTACTAACAAAACATTATGTTTAGATATTTATTGGCTAGCCGGATTGTGCCCCGGCCTCGTAGTGCCTGTATCAGGGATTCCTGTAGTATCAGCAAGCCAGATTTTGTTCTGGCACAAATAATTTAATGAGACACTAGCTTGTATCAGGGTTAAACCCTTCCATTAGGAAAGAGAATACTCCATTTTGAGATAATTATTTTGAGATAATTAAAGGCAAGCCAGATTATGCCCCAGTATTAGATTTATGTTTGGGTAACCGTTATTTTTGATGAACTGGTTTATGCTTCGGCAGGTTATTTGTTTGGTTAATATTTTGTTAACTCTTTGTTTAGACATTTATTGGCAACCTGAATTGTGTCCCGGCATTCTATCGCTCAAGATCAGGAATTCAATTAGCACCAGTGAGCCGGGTTCCGTTCTGGCATTAAAAGAGTTATTGAGATAGTTTATACCAGCGTTAAATCCGCTAAGATACAAGTGTCACATATATCGTTAGAGGTGCTTATTGGGAAGCCAGGCTTTACTCTGGTATTTAAAGAACTTATGAGACATTAACCAGTACCAAGGTGTAACCAGTGAATATAATACCGATCCATTTATTCTAAGGTACTTGCTGGCAAGCTGGATTGTGTTCCGGTATTTTAGTTCCTGGTATTAAGAATTAAACAACTGGCAACTAGCCTTTCTGCTTCGGTATTTAAAGTACTTGATGGCAAGCCTGATTGTGCCTCAGCATCACATTAATAAGGAAATTAGCTATTGTTAGTATACTAGTTGCTGTCCCAGCATCTAAAGAGTTAATGAGTCATCAACTTATACTTCACATCAACCATACTTTTGGCGGGACATCATTAACAATTCCATCTACTAGTTATTTATTATATGAATAACTGGCTGCATAAAAAAACTAGGCAATTTTTAGTACGTTAAGGCTACACAAGTATTAGGCAAGCCGGATATTGCCCTGGCAGTACACTATAAATTAGTGGTTTGCTCCCATTATAGTGGCTTGTGTTTTTTTTAGGCATTGCCTAAATCTATTTAGGAGCGGATTATATTTACATATGTGGCAAGTCGGATATTGCCCTGGCAGTACACTCTATAAATTAGTGGTTTGCTCCCATTATAGTGGCTTGTGTTTTTTTAGGCATTGCCTAAATCTATTTAGGAGCCGATTATATTTACATATGTGGCAAGCCGGAATATACACCGGCAGTTCATTGTCTTTCTTATACTACATGAGTATCCTCACTAGGGTTTATATACAATTTACATATGTCCTTGTGTTTTAGTAAATATTTTAATAAAAATTAGGTTTTATCTCTTGTTATATTATGATCTTGATTATCACAATTTATAGCACTGTACAGATGTGCTGGTACAGCAAGGTTTTCTTTTTTTTTTTTTCACTATATACTCCTATTATATCAATATAGAGCCTGAGAGAAGTTCTGTAATAGAGTCTACCTTCATAGGGAAATGATCCAGACATAAACCGGTGAACTGAGCAATCCAAATCCAGTTAATGGAAGCCTGACTAATGAGAGATTATACAACCCCACATCAAAGTAAAAAATAAAAACGAAGACTAAAAATTAAGGGAACAGAACCAGCTTATCCTTTCCGGAGGCCAAGTCACTTCAAACTGAGGGGCAGTGGTGAAGCTGGAAGGAAAGGGAGTCTCCACCTCAAAGACCCTACCTTCCTTTTTTTATACAATGTCTCCAACTCTCCCATGTATTGTATTATAAAAAATGCTTTTCAGATACCAGCTGGTAATCTTTAATTAGTACTGGATAGTATGTACACTGTGGAAGACAGGATTCCTAGACTGACTCAAAACTTCTCTTACTGGCCTTCTTTATGTGTTCCCTATGGTGCAGGTAGTTTGTTCCATCAATGCTTCTCTTTCACATGTATACATATGCCCCAATGACACTAAAAACCGGTGCAAGAGTATGCCTAAATGTCTCCCCCCACAAGTGTCCTGTGCATGCATAAATGAAACTTACTTTTTGAGAGTTCCAAAAATACTTTTTTATGTTGTGTCTAGCAATCCACACATCCAGATAAGACTCACAGGGCAGGCTTGTCTGGAATGGTTTAAATGTATACTGTTACACCTTATATAGGGCCCTGTGTTTAAAAGAAAGACATTCATACTGGGGCAAATAAACTGTAAGAATGGGGATTTAGTTAATTTGTATTTGTTACCTATAATACAATTCTATTTTCTCCGAATTTCTGCACTTTTCTTTTGAAAGTTTTTATGTCACTGCCATACTTTAACCCCTTAAGGACCGGGAAAATCTGAGTTAGATTTGACTTAAGGACCGGAGCAATTTTGACTTTTTTGACTATGTCTTTGTTCAACCATATTTTCTCTTTAATTCCTTCAGTGCACCCACATAAATTATATACTGTTTTTTTAAGCACAAGTAGGGATTTCTTTTGATACCACAATTATATGAATACCTCATCATTTAATTTGATTAAAATAGAAAAAAAGAGCAAAAAAAAAAAAAAAAACAAAAAAACATTTTGCTTATATTTTTGTGTCAGGATTTGCATACAATTAGTTTATGACAAAAAAATACCCCTAAATATATTCATTTGCTTCTCCTGAATATAAGAATACCCCATATGCCTAGTATTTCAATCACTTCCTCACATTTACAAGGTAAATATTACAAGATGGATGCCATTATTTCCAACTTGTAATTTCTCAACAATTGGCATGTGAGCATCATAGCTTAGTTGATGGTGCCAGAACCAAAAATGTCCCACAAAGGTATATCTTTCTGAAAACTAGACAACATAAGGTAAATAATCAGGAGAATTTTGAAGTTTATTATGCAGCTATTTTTCCAGGAAAAAATTTCAAAATTGTGGAAAAATTTTGTTTTTTTGCAGCTTTCACACTTACATTTCAATATTACTGTTGATTTCAAGCACGAGATAGTTGAAAATTTAAAAATAACCATTGTTTAGTGTTCAACTCCTTCTTCTGAGTACGGCAATTCCCCATATTCATAGGTTTCTCAAGATTTGGGGGAGCTACAGGGCCCAAATGGGAACATGCGCGTTTCCAGTTTCACACTTTGAATTTTCACAGCTTGCATCACTGGTGCCATGTCTCATTTGGGGCTGTGTAACAGTGCTCCACTCTAAGATTTCCCCACAAAAGTGTACATTTTTAGAAAGTAGACACCCCAGGCTTTCATTTTATGTATGTTTTCAAATTTTTTACGCAGCCATTTTACCACCAATCACTCGTAAATCTTGACGTAAGTTAAAAAAACAGCGTTTTTCACACTTTCACTTCAATGTTGATGTGAATTTCAAGCACATGATAGGTGAAGATTTTTAAAAATGCATTGTTTAGTGTTCAGCTCCTTCTTCTGAGTACGGCAATACCCCATATGCATAGGTTATTCAAGGTTTGCGGGAGCTATGGGGCCCAAATTGGAACATGCGCGTTTCCAGTTTCACACTTTGAATTTTCACAGCTTGCATCACTGGTGCCATGTCTCATTTGGGGCTGTGTAACAGTGCTCCACTCTAAGATTTCCCCCCAAAAGCATATATTTTTGGAAAGTAGACACCCCAGGCTTTCATTTTATGTGTGTTTTTTTTTACGTAGCCATTTTACCACGAATCCTTCGTAAATCTTGATGTAAGTAAAAAAATTCAGCGTTTTTCACACTTAGGTTTCAATGTTGGTGTGAATTTCAAGCACAGGATAGGTGAAGATTTTTAAAAATGCATTGTTTAGTGTTCAGCTCCTTCTTCTGAGTACGGCAATACCCCATATGCATAGGTTTCTCAAGGTTTGGGGGAGCTACAGGGCCCAATTTTGAACAAATATTGAATTTTCAAGTCCTGCTTAACTGGTGTCATTACTCATTTTGGGCTATGTTCCAGTGCTCCACTTTAGGATTTCCCCCCAAAAGTGTATATTTTTGGAAAGTAGACACCTCCAGCTTTCATTTTAGGTGTGTTTTCAATTTTTTTACGCAGCCATTTTACCACCAATCACTCGTAAATCTTGACGTAAGTTAAAAAAACAGCTTTTTTCACACTTTCACTTCAATGTTGATGTGAATTTCAAGCACATGATAGGTGAAGATTTTTAAAAAATGCATTGTTTAGTGTTCAGCTCCTTCTTCTGAGTACAGCAATACCCCATATGCATAGGTTTCTCAAGGTTTGAGGGAGCTACAGGGCCCAATTTTGAACAAATATTGAATTTTCAAGTCCTGCTTAACTGGTGCCATTACTCATTTTGGGCTATGTTCCAGTGCTCCACTTTAGGATTTCCCCCCAAAAGTGTATATTTTTGGAAAGTAGACACCTCCAGCTTTCATTTTAGGTGTGTTTTCAAATTTTTTACACAGCCATTTTACCACCACTTTCTCGTAAACTTGACGTAAGTAAAAAAATTCAGCATTTTTCACGCTTTGCCTTCAATGTTGATGTGAATTTCAAGCACAGAACAGGTGAAGATTTTATAAACTGCATTGATTAGTGTTCGGCTCCTTCTTCTTTGTACGGAAATACCCCATATGGATAGCTTTTTCATGGTTTGTGGGAGCTACGGGTCCCAAATTGGAACATGCGCGTTTCCAGGTTCA
Organism: Rhinophrynus dorsalis; assembly: GCA_037306005.1. NCBI lineage: Eukaryota > Metazoa > Chordata > Amphibia > Anura > Rhinophrynidae > Rhinophrynus > Rhinophrynus dorsalis. The sequence goes on from CM074721.1 coordinate 245,303,287, forward strand.
CACTTTGAATCTTCACAGCTTGCATTACTGGTGCCATTTCTCATTTGGGCTGTGTAACACTGCTCTTTTTTAAGATTTCCCCCCAAAAGTGTATATTTTTTGAAAGTAGACACCCCAGGCTTTCATTTTAGGTGCGTTTTCAAATTTTGCAAACAGCCATTTTACCACCAAGCCTGTGAAAACTTGACGTAAGTAAAAAAATTCAGCATTTTTCACGCTTTGCCTTCAATGTTGATGTGAATTTCAAGCACAGAACAGGTGAAGATTTTATAAACTGCATTGATTAGTGTTCGGCTCCTTCATCTAATTACGGCAATACCCCATATACATAGGTTTGTCGGGGTTTTGGGGAGCTACTGGGCCCAGTTGGAACATGTTAGTTTCCTTTTACAGACATGCCATTTTTACAGCTGGTGCCTTGTCTCATTTCGGTCTGTTTGGCAATGCTGCAATTAATTTTACCCCCAAAAGTATATTTTGTAGAAGAGTAGACAACCCTGGCTTTCATTCTATTTGCATCTTATCAATTTTTTCGCTGCCATTGTATCACCAATCCCTCCAAAAATCTGCAGTAAGGCAGAGAAACACCATTTTTCACATTTCTATTTTAGTGTTGCTCTGGATTTCAATCAGATGATATTTGCAGATTTTTTAAATGCTTTACATTAGTGTTGAGTTACATTGTCTGAGTATGGCAATGCCCCATATGCAGAGGTTTGTCAGGGTTTGGGGGAGCTACTAGGCCCAGTAGGGAACATGTGTGTTTCCATTACCAGAGATAAATTTTGATAGTGTTAGATCTAAGGAGGGATGTGTTTTGAAAAATAAAAAACAGGATATTTCAGGGGGAAAAAGTGGCCAAATAATAAAAGAACCTTTACAGCACTACTGCATTGTGCCTGAATGGTATTCCTTGAAACAGTCACCAATGCAGAGGCCAGGTTTGGAAGGGCAATCAGGACAGTAAGTGGTGGTGTATGTCCATATTCCCTTTCTGTAGCAAACCCTGCAGCGCTTCTGTGGTTTGTTCTTTTGGAGAGTTGGGGGTATTTTATAAATAAAATGTACTAACCCGGGTCTTGGTGGAATTATTTCAGACGCACCTTGAAATAAAAATATGGAAATAAGTTGTAGCTGGTACTGTAAAAAGCTACATGTTTGATTGGGGTTTGCCAGCTTGAAAAGTAAAAATGAATTATGTACAGCAGTCTGCATCATATAGATGGCAACTTTTTTATACCATGCCCTACACTTCCTCATTGCGAGGTATGGCTGCATTAGTTGATCACTCAGATCAACTCCCCCCATGTTTTTATTATAGTCCCTGATGCAGACTGGCTTTCTCATTACCACTGTCCTGCCACGAACAGTGACTGCCACAGATCTGTCCTCATGCATTGTGGTGAGCATGTAGACATCTTTTTTGTCCCTAAACTTCACTGCCAGCAGCTCCTGTTGGGACAAAGATAAGGACATCCCAGGTTTTAGTTTGCTATCTACTAGTGTTTTGGGCAACTCCCTGCAATTGCGCCTGACAGTGCCATAGGCCACGGTGTCAAAATAAAACAGAGACTTAAATAAAAGGGGGCTGGTGTAATAATTATCAACAAATAATTGATAGCCTTTATTTAATAAGGGGTAAATTAAATCCCAAACTATTTTCCCACTTGTTCCCATAAATTTGGGGCACCCAGGAGGATCAAGTTTGCTGTCCTTGCCCTCATAAATTCTAAAAGCCCGGGTGTAGCCTGTGGCACTTTCGCACAATTTATAAAATTTTACACCAAATTTGGAACTCTTTGAGGGGATGTACTGCTTGAACACTAACCTGCCTTTGTATTTCATTAGGGATTCATCTACACTAATTTATTTTTGGGGCATATACACTTGGGCAAAGTTTTTCTGTAAATGGCTTATTAGGGGACGAATTTTGTACAGTCTATCATACTGGGGGTGTTCTTTTGGGGGGCACAGGGTATTATCGCTAAAATGCATAAAGTGCAAAATGATTTCAAATCTGGACCTGTTCATAGTCTTGGGGAATATAGGGGTATCACATACGGGGTTTTTGCTCCAGTAGGATCGAATACTTGGCTTTTTTATTATACCCATTGCCATTATTAAGGCCCAGAATTGTTTAAATTCTATGATGTCTATGGGTTTCCATCTTTCTTCCTTAACTACAAAAGCTGTAGGGTTGGCGGCAGTATACTGGGCTGCATACAAGTTGGTTTGGGACACAATTTCACCTAAAATGTCTTCCCCCAAAAACAAATCAAAAAAATTATCATAGTTAAATCCCTCAACATCAATTTGAATCCCTGGGGTGCCTGTAAATTGTGGTATTTGTGGGGAAAAATTGATTGGGGATACCCATTCATTATGATCAGGAGTGGCAGGTGTTGGGGCATTTCTTTGGCCAGATCTTTTTGCAGGTGCTGGGGCAATTGCCAGGGCAGCTCTTGGGGCATTCCTTTTGGCAGGTCTTTTGGCAGATCTTGTGACAGGATTTGTGGCAGATCTTGTGGCAGGATTTGTGGCAGGTGCTGGGGCAGGATTTGTGGCAGGTGCTGGGGCAGGATTTGTGGCAGGTGCTGGGGCAGTTGCCAGGGCAGCTCTTGGGGCAGTGCGTCTTTTCTTGACAGAAGGCCCAGCGTCGTCAGAGCTGCTCTCAGTTTCTGAAAACTGCTCTATATCAAAATCTGACGCAGTATCTGTTGCCTCTGAGTCAGATGCCAAAAAGGCATATGCCTCTTCAACACTATAACTGCGCTGCATTTTGCCCACTAAAATTTTTTTTTTCCTTACTCTAACGCTATCCCTAAATCTAACTCTAACCCTAAAACTTACCCTAACCTACGTATATCTAGAACCTACCTAACCCAAGTAAACTACCTATCTAAACTATACTTATTGTATATGTATATATATATATATATATATATATATATATATATTTTTTTTTTTTTTTTTTTTTTTTTATTATTATTTTTTATTTTTTATTTTTTTTTGGTTTTTTTTTCCCCTAAACCTAGATCTGTCCCTAAACCTTTTCCTAACACAAGTCTACACTAAACCTACCCACCTACCTACCTAAATTATATTTTAAATAAATTTTTAATAAAAAAAAAAAAAAAAATTAAAAAAAATTAAGAGAATACAAGGGGGATGGGGGGTATCCCACAGATCAGCAGACGCTGATCTGTAGTTTATTGCTCACTCTAAAAGTGATCAGATGGGGGAAACTTGGTGATCACTGTAAAACAGTGATCAAAGGGTTAATTTTGTGTTTTAACACAGTTTGCAGGAACACTGGAACGCTGGATCGCAATCTGGCACAATCTCTCTCTGTCTCTCTCCACCTCAGCAGTGTGCAAGATGGAGGGAGGCAGAGATATATGAGAGGGACAGTATTTACAAATACTGTCCCTGTCAATCAGCATTTGCAACATGTGATTCGCTCATCAAGCGAATCGCATGTTGCAACAAACTTTCTACTGGTTGTTACTAAGTGTCCCGGTATCGGGACACTTAGTAACAAGCAGCCCGCGCTCTCCCATCGCTCCGTGCGGCCGCGATGGGAGAGTTTAACCCTTGACGTACCGGGACCGTCAAGGGTCGTTGGATCACATTTACCCTTGACGGTCCTGGTACGTCAAGGGTCGCTAAGGGGTTAAAATAATTTTAGTGCAAACATATAAACACCACTGTTAGATAAACAAACCATTAGAAACAGAAAGTAGTTAAGGCCTTCGACACCTTTATTGAAATGTATATAAATAATCACCATGCATAATTTAAATGTAAATGCAAGTGAACTTAAAAAGTGCAGACAAACCTTTTACCTGTCACACAGAAGGTTAACATTTCACAAAAATCATGAAAACCAAAGCAGCTTTAAAAATCCAGGATTTAGCATATAAACTGTTAATACCAAGGTAGAAAGCAAAGCCATAGCCCACTTATCCTGGAAAAATGCATTTATTTGTATTTTTAATTAATTTTAATGCTAAAGTATAAATAAAGTAATTTACCAAAATGCGCACTCACAGAGTGAACTTTTTTTATTTACAATACATATTTTAAAATCTATTTTTATTTTATTACATTGGTTCAAAGGGAGAACATCATACTTCTTTCTTTAAAGGGATAGTAATACTTCGTTATATCTTTATTTTATTTTGTAGGCTTTAAAAAAACATGAAGAACGATATAAGTCTTATCTCTCAAACCTTTATGGTTTAAGAGATATTCACAAGCAAAGTATCCCCCCCCCCCCCGTTCAGCCAGATCAGAAGGGAGATGTCCAAGTAGACTACAGAGAGGGACAATCTTCAATTAAGATAAGGGAAAAAGCTGAAAAACTTGTCAAGGGGGGAAGGGCTTTCATTCTTTTCATACAAAGAAGATTGTCCCCTGCTGTTATCTGTCTGGTCTTACAACCAGATTCACATCTGAGAAGAGATGGCTTACACTAGGAAAAAGGGGAGGGAGGGGGAAACTTTGCTTGTGAATATCTCTTAAACCATAAAGGTTTGAGAGATAAGACTTATATCATTCTTCATGCCTACAAAATAAAAAAGTTAAAACGAAGTATTACTATCCCTTTAAACAGAGGGACAGTAAAGAAACTCTTCAGGTAGTAGATATGTAAAGCACGTCCCAACATTTCTAGAGTTTCTGTCATAGGCAGTATACAAAACAATAATACATTCTTCATACAGGATCACAGGTAAAGCAGCAAATCAAGTTGTGTTACAAAATGTTCAGCGTTTTAATTTTTGGCATCCTGGACCCTTAAATGCAGTTATCCAACCCAGAACTAAAGACTTGTATGCAGTATGCACAATACAAGTCCTGTTATTTGAACATGCAAAATGTCAGCTGTCCTATTTCATTAAATTTATCCTTTGATATGAGTTGTAAGGCCATGGTGATGTATAAAGGGAACACGCAAAGAAAAATTCACAGAACTTCGATAAAGTTAATAACATAAATGCAAATTAAACAAAAAATAAAATGTAATATTAGTCCACAGTCACTTCCATTGACACAGAGTGCCATTTTTTAAACTGTAACTGTTGTTGGAAAAATGATTTATAGAAGATCATATGTATGTATCAATTTTAAACAATGTAAGAATAAATTCATCAAGTGACAAGGGACAAATTAAATTTGAATTTTTTGAGATGGCATTATGAACTTCCTAATCCATTACATATTAAAGGGGATGTATCACCTTACTAAAAGGTTTCCTTAATCTCTTTCTATTAGCTACTCTAACAATACTGTGTTGGGTTTTTTTTTAACCCTTTGAGGGACAGAGTAGTACAGAACGCATTGCTTTGCAATGTGTTCCATACCACTCTGGCACTCAAAGGGTTAAAAAACGCTCTAGAAATGCAGTTTGACAGCTTAGTTTTTCCCCTGTGACGACTTTTCTTCATTCTGATCGGCAACGTACTTGCCGACGAGAATACAGTAGTGATCCTCCTCCACACTGGTCTGTCTGTAAACTGCAACACTCTCATTGGCTAAATATCGATCTCTGCCAATGAGAGTGCTCCAGCTTACAGATAGACCAGTGTGGAGGAGGATCTCTCCTGTTTTCTCGTCGGCAAGCGTGGTGCAAATCACAGGGAAAAAAATAAGCTGTCAAACTGCAAAAAAAACAAAAAAAAAACAACACAGCATTATTAGAGTAGGTAAAAGAAAGAGATTAAGGCAAACTTTTAGTAAAGTGACATATCCCCTTTAAGTAAAACCATTATACTCCGAAAATGAATACTATATCACAAAAGGCTAAAACGCCTTTGATAATATGTTCAGCATCATTAAGTTTTAAAGTAGTCTGCACAGTTTCCAGAAATGTTTAAAGATTATATATATATGAGCACTCTTTTTTTAGGTTTGCAAAAAGCTCTTACAGCTGTATTCTGGAAGCTAAAGAGTGAAATTCTGAGCACAGACCTTTGTGACAACGTCTCACAGGCTAAAATGGAACTTTCAAAGGGATAGTAATGCTTAATATAGAAAAACAAACATACATACTGAAGGGTACTGTACTACAGATATATGTTTTATTTAAAATTTATTACAGCTCAGACTTTTTTAGGTGAAGTACCTCCATGACATGACATTTTACAGTGGGGCTGTTGCTATCCCATTCTATAGGTTTATGGTCCACTGACCACATAAAATTAGGTAGCAACAGTATCACTATAAAATGTCAGACTATGGAGGTACTTCATCCAGAAAATGCAAATCTGAGTTGCAATAACATCTGAATAAAACATCTCAAGCAGTGAGGGCACCCTGAAATATATGCTTTTTTATTACATGTTATTATCCCTTCAATTCCCATGAATGCCAGGGATTGCTTTGCACTACACTGTAGATTAATCTAACATACAAGGGGTTACAAGAGGATTTTAATGAACTTACCGTTAAATTATCTTCTTTAAGTCCACATGCAACAAAGGAACCATGGGGTAAAGTCCCCACCTCCACGAGGACAGTATACATCTAAAAGCAAGGCCTCTGTGGGGTAGACTCCCTCCACATTACCCCTGCCTCCTGCATTCAGTTTTAACATACAGGAAAGCCAAGATAAAGCAGAAATGAAAGAATGAAATCACCTGAACAGAGGACCCTTCTGCCAAGGGGCTCAAAACATTATTTTTTCTCCAGGTGGGATTCCTGTGTTCTACATGGACTAAGCAAAAAGCATTTAAAGGGGAACTACCACCCCGCAATAACTTAAGCTTCATTGAATGCTCATCTGGTGACTAGCTGCTTAGTAGCGCTAGTCGCCAGAAATATTACCCGGTTCTGCAGATATCGGCGTTTTACCGATGGTGACAGGAGCAGGAAGCACGGACGTCTCTTCACAGTGACGTCCGTGCGCCTACGCTGTCAGTCCCTTTTGAACCATGCGCTACTAAGCAGCTAGTCGCCAGATGAGCAATCAGTGAAGCTTAAGTTATTGCGGGGTGGTAGTTCCCCTTTAATGGTAAGTTCACTAAAACCCAATTTTTCCTGTCATCCAATGAGGAACATAGGCAATATTGGGATATACTAAAGCTATCTGCCAAGATTTGTGGGAAGGAAAAAGAGGAAAAAAAAACTCCACTGGAGACCAGCAGGTATAACATTAACCTCAGGTGTCAACAGACACCACATTTAAACAACAAACAGCACTAGATGACCAGGACACAAACAGGGTTCTGATTTTAAGAGAAAGCAAGAAGAACCATGAAACAGGCACCACAGCCTCAAGGACCTACCAGCCAAAGTTGGCCTTGGCCGAGGCTAGCACACTCATAAGATAGTGTTTGGTGAAAATGTGCAGAGAATCACAGCAGTGGCCCAATTCTTAAAGCCCCAAGACGTGCCCAGTGATCTGGTGGGATGTGCAGTGCAGTGCTAAGAATCACATTGCTTCCTTATACAGCTGCTCAGCAGTGGCCTGATTCTTATAGCCCCAAGATGTGCCCAATGATCTGGTGGGATGCGCAGTGTCTTGAAATGGTACAGGCTTCCGCCTGAGGGCATATACATAGTGGATGGCAGTCCTGTTCCAGGAAGCGATAGTAACTGCAGACACAGCCTGACAAGCATGTGGGCCCTCAGGGAGGGAAAAAAGCAAATCAGAGGTCCAAAATGGCTGGGTTTAATGAATATAGAACTTCAAGTAATGAACCACATCCAGCAGATGAAGTCACTGCTCCTGTCTATTTGCAGGAGCTGTATATAATGAAGGAAGGACGATTTTCTGCTTGATGTGAAAATCCAAAACAATCTTGGGTGAAAGGCCCCTAGGAGTATGTAAAACACCCTATCCTGGTGAAAGATCAGAAAAGGGGGCTTACAGGACAAAGCCTGCAGTTCAGCCACCCACCAAAGAAACAGAATGGTCAGTGGAAAAGCTGTCTTAAGTGTCAAATGCAAAGAAGCAACTAAAAGAGGCTCAAAATGAGGCTTCTGGAGCACTCCTAATACCAAGTTCAAGTCCCATGGAGTAGTTGGATCCAGAAAGACAGGGCAGGTATGAGCTACTCTGCCTGAAAGGAGGTATTTATGTTAGCTAGCAAATCAACGCACTGCTTGAGAGTCGAGATTTGGACCTCAACTGGACTCAGACTAAGCCCTTTCTGAACACCATCTTGCAGAAAGGCCAAGGACACTGCAAGCCTAGGTGGTCACGGTTACAAATCATGATCTGAACACCCCATGTAGAAGAGGGACTAAACCCTGTGATAGGCCTAAGATGAAACTGGTTTTGTAGCTTAGAGCATAGTAGAAATTACAGAAACAGAACCCCCCTCCTTTGTTTTTTCAAGGTGCTAGACTTAGGAGCTAAAGTTTTTGAAATCATCTTCTGCACCCGAAGATGGCCTTGGGTCAGAAAGTCTGGCCTCTAGTGGAGGCAAAAAGGCTCTGCTATGGGCAGAATGAGAAGATCCGAAAACCAGGTCAAATGGGGCCAGAACAGAGCAATCAGGGTGACATGATCCCTCTCCATCCTGACCTTTCTCAACACCCTGGGAATCAGTAGGGTTGGAGGACACAAGCACGCTAGAGTAAAATTCCATCAGATGGTAATCGCATCTCTGACAGACTAACAGAGCAATGCACATACTCTATTCTTCTGTAGGAGGTCACTTAAAACTGAATGTAGTTGGCGTGGATAAAGTGAAGGGAAGGAGGGAGTCTCTGCTTTCTTTTTAGAACCACCTTGACCTCCTGGAGGAGGGGACTTTGCCATGTGGTTCCTGTATTCCATATTGGAAGACAGAGAAAAACCCCATATAAATCAATGGCAGCTTACATCTGTCCCCTATGGTACAGTTGGGTTGCTGCAGAGCTGCACTTCTTTAGCTTCCTGCATAATGCCATATAGACTATATTCAGGAAGCTAAAGATGAGCAAATTTGAACCAAACCAGCTGCACAAAAGGAAATAAAAATATCAAAAATCTGAATGCATTGTGTTGCAATGTGCTGGAGACATCTCCAGAATTCAGTGATTAAAAGCACTATTTAAATCAGTGGGACATTTCATTTATCCCTGAAGTGGTTGGTTGTTCCAGAACTGTTCCTCATCAGCTTTCTGAATGAAGCTATTCATTCCTAAATGCTCTGTTACAGTACTGGAAATGAAATCAAACAAACCCCTCAGCTTTAAAGGAATGTTAAACTTTTTATGAGAATCCATATGTTATATAGTTTTTCCTGCTGAGCAAAACAAGGGCACTCCCCACTGCTGTCTGTTATTTTCTTCAAATATTTTAACAGTGCAAATAATCAGGAAGGGAATTTAATGCGTGCTTACTTCCTGAAAGTTCTAACATGACAGCAGTTTCTATCATGTTCTATGGAGAACTGTTTGTCAGTGACTTTCCTCTATAAATAACAGAATAACTAACTGGAATCTGACTACGAGAGGGCACTATTAATGTAAAAGAAAGAAACATGGGTTTAAATTGTAATAATCCAAAATAAATTCAGCGCTTGGGCTAAACTGATATGAGCAGATGTAAAAAAACACATCAACCTCCCAAGGTGTGTTATCAAAAGATAAACATAACCAATCATATAGCTATTATAGGTCTATCCCTTTAATATGACATTTTTCTTATACTGATAAAATAAGGTTGTTTATTTAATGAGTCAGTCCCTTATTTTATCAGTATAAGAATATTTTCATAGATTAAAGGGATAGACCTATAATAGCTATATATTTAGTTATGTTTATCTTTTGATTGACACACCTTATGCCATGTCTCTGTAATTGATATATATTTACTCCAGTGTAGCCCATAAACACCTTGCTCAGAGATAGGTTAGGTTATTTTTATGGTCCTCCGGTAGATTAGCATCTCTGTGATATGAACAATATCTAATTTAGTGTATTACACTTCGTTTAGCGTTTTGTTTGATAGGGATTTTGCAATCCGCTTCTGAGTTTTCCTCCACTAACCGTTTAAAGAGGGAATGTAGCGCATCCTTAATTCATACATCCCCTTTAAGTAACATATGCGATAGCAAGATATTACTCTTGCATGATACATTTTGAATGTCTGAATTGTATTAGTTTAATTTAGGTCTGACACTTAGAGAACAATGTGTGTTGTTTCTGGGTGCAGATTTTGATTGATGTAACATTAAAGATGTACAGATAGTTGATTATGTTAGGGTAATATTATGCTGGCATATAGACTGCTGGGCTATCGATTTTTTTAAATTTTACCAGCAGGAGAGGAGGTGCCTCCTCTGCAGGTATAAGAGAGACAGTTAACTGATTACTATCAAAGAACTCCCTGAAGAAGTCAGATGTGACTTTGAAACTCGTTGGAGCGTAGTCGCAGGGGTCATTATGGCCAAACAGCATCCCATGGAATACCAAAAGTGTTGGTGACATGTATAATAATCACTGAATGGACCTTAAGCGGTGATGCTACAAACTAACAGTATTGTGTTCACAAGGTGCCAAACACTAGTTCTGGATGCCGAATATCTGAGCCGCCTACTGTTTGAGAAGGAGGAGAACCAACAACGGTCGGTGATACTCGAATTAACGAGGGTCTGGCTTGATACGAAAGGGACTAAGGAATGGAGTTCAATAGTGTCAGAGAGACCGTGCACTACTAAGAGGACGCTGTTGACACCAAACTAGTGAGATCGTTCCTTTTATAACTTAAGCCAATACTTAGTACCGATGCTTAATAGAACTTATCTCATATGCTTTGTATATATTCCACACAATCAGTTTATTCGTGGAAAAGTTACATTGTATCACCATGGAAGAAACTATGATTATAAAACATTTGGAGATGTGACCTTTGTGATTTTGACCATGGTAAAGATTTCCTAATAAGAACAAATATAATAAGGCATCTTACTCCTGTGACCACTTTTGATATATTTACTGATGCAGTTCAATCACATACTTTATAAATTAATTTTTTTATTTTTTTTTTATTTTTTTTAAAGATCGTTTATTTTGAAGTTACCTGGGCATCTTGTATATAATTTTTTTATATATATTTTTATATTTTGATTTTTGTGCTTTTATTTTTTAGTCCAGCAGTGAAAAGGTGTAATTAAACATTTATTTTTACAACCTGATATCAGCTGGGTTGGCTGTTGATTCTTCACGTGACCCTCGGTTACACTGACTGTGGAGAGACGGGATCTTTCAGATTCCTTTTCTCCAACGGTCTGTCACATCAAGGTGACCTAAGTGTAATATCAAGAGAAGTGTCCATATGTGCACATCTTGTTGATGTGACATTTATTGAGCTATTCTCATATGATCGTTCAGGGAATATATCTGAGACTATTGATTCAGATTGGTGGATTCAAGGTCATCGTTTTTAATCTTATAGTATGTATTTCGTTTTAATAGTCTTTATGTGCATTTTTTTATCATTTGTGTAAGAGTGTACCGTATGCGTGGATGCATACAGTACATATCACTTCATAATAAAATATTTTAAAGAGACATACTCAGTGTGTTGTTGGAGGCTATCAATGAAATTGGGAGGTTGATGACTGTTTTTTCTACATCTGCTCATATCCGTTTAGCCCAAGCGCTGAATTTATTTTGGATTATTTTTCATTTGTTGGAATCCAGGAGCAGGGATTCATATTTCTGGCTGCTGGGCTATTGATTTGTTCCCAATTTATATATTTGCGCAACCTAATATTTTTAATTAAATTGTAATAACTCTAGAAATATGCATCTCTCAACAGTGGGAGTACCACTACTTTACTCAACAGGAAAAGTCCTACAATACATTTTTTTTTTCTCAAATCAGGAAAAAAAGTTTACTGCTCCTTTAACCAAAAGCTCTATTGTAAATGCAGTGGTACCCAGCTTGACAGAACAGTATTCTAGACAAGTATTGTAACATGAATATCAGCAGGCCTTATGTATAAATGCAAAGTTGATCAATGTGAAGCAAACCAATTGCATCATAGGAGGACAAATAAAGATCCACCTAAATCCCAAAAACTTAAATGGGGCTTTTAACCTCCTGAATGATAGGGGTCTCCATGGCATTGAGAAGCAATACCATAGAGACCTCTCTTATTTAAGAGGTTTAAACTCCCATTTATACTCCATGTAGGCTTTTAACAGTCAGCTATAGTATATGTGGCTTACTCCAGGATTTCTCCTCTGTTTTTATTAGGGTGCCACTTTTTACTGTTGCCAAAATGAACAAAGCCAAGATGATTTGTACTAAAGCAGTGAGGTGCGCCACATTTTTGGTGATAAATTTCTAACTATAATGCTATTCAACTGGACTGGTAGTAGCACAATTATTTATATGCAATACCCACAGCCCAAAAACTATCCTCTGTCAGATGAGCCTTAATGAATTTCAAAGAAACAAAATGTAAGCCCCTGAGCACTGAGGGTTCAATATGTCATTTAACATCATGAACGATCCCAGTCAATGAAAGCCAATTCGCGAATTAATTTGTGACTTCTTATATTCACTTAATCTTGTACATATAAAACTGAATGGGTTAGATACATTTGATCACAGTTTCCATTGTACTGCCCTTTTACAGATCTTGAAAGACAAAAAAAAAACCCCACACAACATACATACATTCTGGCACCTGAAAGCCCCTTTTTAGACAAAGAAAACTTATTTTGGCGGGCATTTCACCTTAGTAGTACTATCCAGTCTTATTTATGGCTTCATGGGCCTGACCTAGTTGGTATGCATATGATTTTCATTCTCTAGATCATTTTCATTCTCAATTTCTTCATCACTATCCAGTGGAGCACCTATGGCAGCTGAAGCACCTTGCTTAACTTCTTTGTCAAGAGGAAAGAAGCCAGTCCCGCTAATAGTATCTTGCCTCTGATAGAAGAGCACATATGCCGCTTTAGACTGTGAGGGGTAGAGAAAAAAAATTTGATCAGCTGAAGAAAATAAAACTTAAGAGTAAGTCAACTAAACAAGAAGCTGAAAAGCCTGAGAAGACTAGCCAGGTAGATGGAAACAATCTGGGCAGTCAATGGCTGTATGCATTATGTTGATCAAAGAGGATGGATACAAATTACAAAGCACAAAGACATGCAACTAAGGACCTTATTCATCTAGCTACAGACATGCAATTCTGGAGAAAAGCAACTGCATCACAGGGGAGAACTGAAAATTACTTAAATGTGGATTTTGATCCTTTGAATTCTAAAGGTGCCTCCTATGCACTGTGAAGCATTGAGAGGGAGAACACTCTAGCATTCAATGGGTTTAGAGGCGTAACTAGAAGCTTCCGGGCCCTGGTGCAAGAAGTGCCATGGGGCCCCCCCACCGCCCACATTGGCCCCCCTTGACCCCCCAATCTCCACAGTGCCCCCATCTCCTACCTCCCTGGAGCTCCCACGCGGTCCTCTTCAGTAATGCAGAGCGCTGGGAGATGATGTAATCTCCCAGCGCTCTGCATTACTAGAGTGCCAGAGGGAGATTGCGGGCGCCAGGCGGAGGGGTTGCAGGGGGTGGCCAGGTCCCTGAAGTGACGGGCCCGGTTGCAGGTGCAACCCCTATAGTTACGCCACTGAATGGGTTAAATGCTCATCTGGGAATTTTTGTCCCCTATAGAGAAGCTGGTTTGTTGCAGAATTGCACCTCTTTAGCATATTGAATATAGATAACCTTTTCTGTGCCAAAGTAAATGGATGTAGCTAAGTTATTAAACTACTAACCCATGCAAAAGAGAGAGAGAGTCTTCCACAAAAACAGCACTTACTGGACTTATCAATTGTTAAAAGTTTCAAAGTATGCTGTGGTTAATTAAAGATAAGTCAAGTTTTCAGCAGTCTCTGCCATCTTTGTCAGTTGTTTTTGTGCAACTCTACATTTTTATTTAATTTGCTCCCACACCCAGGAAATCTATTGTGTTATCGTGAGTGCGTTCTACAGACTCTTTTTTTCGAGTGCTTGTTGCCCTACTCGCTCTATCTCTCTGTTTATTTCATTGGGCTATGTGCCTTCTAAAAACACTGCTTTGCCCAGAATATTCTTATATGGGACTGATCTCAAATGATACTGGGCAATTGCAATATACATTTTCATAGCGTAATAATAATAATAATAAAAGAATGTAATTAACCCCTTAGTGACTAGGGCTTTTTGACACTAGGCAATTTTGGACTTTATTGAACAGTATTTTTCCTTTAATTCACTTAACCCACCAACAGAAATTATACACCATTACCTTTAAGCATAAGTAGGGCTTTATCTTGATACCACATTTATATGGATAACCCACCATTTCGTTTGGGGGAAAAAATATTTAAAGATTTTCCTTGCATAATTTATGCTGAATTTGTTCATTTCTAATAGTGACTGGATAAAAGGTATGAACGGTCATTCATCCCTCCCAAATTCCCCTTTTTAGGGGGTACTCTCCCTCTAAGGCAAAAATCCTTATGTCCCTCTTTCCCTCCCTGATGTCCCTTTTAGTCGATCAGAATATGTAATATGTTTGTATATAAGTGTTTTGCATTGCTCCACAGTAATACAACTAACAATGTTTGTTTATACTTCAGTACGTGTGTTTATAAATTAGGCTGTGTATATAAAATACTTCGGGCTTGCTCAAAATCAAACAAAGAGGTGGCAGTAGGTCCTTAAGTGAACAAAACCTGATCTACCTCTAGTTCTTTTGTGTTGGATTACCAGAGTTTGAGAGCTGAGCATTATAGTAATCCTTGCATGTTGGATGATCTACTTTAGAGACCGTTTCATTGGACTCCTTACAAACTATTTTGCATTTGCCTCCCTAATAGTTGTTTATGGGCTTAACTCTGACTTGACTACCATTCATCATCTGGTCGAGTGGACGACTGGGGTGATCCCTTGCATTGATGGCCATGGGGTGTCAAAACTGGCTTGTCTCTAAATATATGTATGAGATCTACTTGTCATTTGCTCACATACAGCTTTTTATGGTAATGGTTGGTATATATATTCTATGACAGCTTTCATTCTATAACATGCCTAATGAAGAGACCTAAGTGGTCTCAAAAGCTTGTACCCTAAAGCTATTCAGCCAATAAAAGGTATGACTTTAACTCTACTGGTCTTTGCTTTTTCCAAGACTAACAAGGTACCATTTTCTACCTAAAGTAAAATATAGAAACAGAAATTAGAGACTACTAAAGGCAGCATACAGATTGTATCATCAGGGCAGTTGTTAGATGGATAATGTTTAGATGGTTGTTAATAACAGAACCAATCTTCAGCCAATAGAAATTGGAGCGACAAGTGACAAACAAGCAGTAAGCAATCGGAAGGCTGTCTACATTTTGAAAGAAGAACTGGGACATGGAACTCAACTGAATCTTGTCGCACAGATCTCCACGCAATAGAAATTTAAGTGTCATGGGACAAACAAACAGCAACCCTTCAGCAGACTGCCTACATTATGAACTGAGAACTGGGAGGCTCTGATTACCCCAGCTTAGAAACATTACTGTAGCCAGGCCGCCAAGGTAGGAGAAGGGATAATAGGCAGCAGGGGGGCAGAGAACACAGGGTAATACACTGGATCAAGTGTGTAGTGTACAATACAACATAACATGATACACATCAGTGAACACTGTCTAGTAATAGAACCAGGGGCTGTTAAATCACCCCCACTTTCAAGTCCCAGGCCAGAGTCCCTGAAGCTTGCTTGTTGGAGAGGTGTCTGGTCTGGCTAAAGGTCCTTCTGCCAGGACAACCAGATGCCATTTTTATCGTTCTTGCCAGACTAGTACTGAACAGTGAAATGAAAAGGTTGGAGCAACAGACTACATTGTAGTAACTGGCCATTGTCCCCAGACACCCTGTTAAGCCATGCCAAGGAGTTGTGATCAGTTAACACAGATAATTCTCAGCAATAGAGGTAGGACTGAAATGGCTTGATGGCCCATACTAGCTCCAGGCACTCCTTCTCTATGTCCACATACCCCACTTTCTCTATCCAACAGTTTGCGGCTTTGGTAGGCGACGGAGGAGCGTTCTTCTCCCAGGGCGTTTATCTGGCTGAGCACCTCTCCTAGTCCATACCTGGAGGCATATGTTTGAACCAAAAGAGTTAAAGTTTGGAGCAATTAACACCAGTGCATTTCCCAGGGCTGTTTTCAAGGTAGCAAAAGCAGTTTCACACTCCAGACACCAAGCAGCTACACTGGTTAGGGCTTTCTTAGTAAGGTCTGTTAGTGGTTTAGAGAGTTCACTATAGTTGGGGACAAACTTCCAGTAGTATCTGACTGTTCCCAGGAAGACTAACACTTGCTTTTTAGTCCGGGGAACAGGCCAGTCTACTACAGCAGCTATCTTAGCTGCCTCAGGATGCTGTTTCCCACTACCCACCCGGTGACCCATATGCTGCACCACAGTCATCCTGACCTGACATTTGTCAGGTCGGATGGTCAGGCCAGCTCCATGAATCCTCCCCAAGATTGCCTAGTGGTCTTTCCAGGTCTCACTAAAGATATCTATGTCATCCATGTAGACACAATCGAATTCTTGTGCCCCGGTTAAAGTGGAACTTTCATGTTCCAACTATCCTCCCAGATTGATGTGTATCCCCCCAACAAGTCCAGAAATCTCCATGAGATCAAAATATTTGCCCCATTATAATGAAAAAAGCTACCTTATACCTTTAGTAGCAATAGGGAGAGCGCCATTTTGATGATGTTGAGAATGATTGGCAACGCTCTCCCTCTACCCTAAGTCTGCCCCCAATGCTGGTCACACACTGTGCTGCTCTGCAATATAAGGAAGAGGGTTATGCATGCCTCAGACAGTATATTCTAAGCACCACTTTAAAAAAAAAAAAAAAAAAAAAAAAAAAAATGGCACTCAAAGGCTTAAGGTACATGTTGTGCTGCTTTGCAATATAATGAAAAGTAAAGGAGTTCTTCAGTCTGGCGTCTTATGAAGTTTGTGTTAACCCTTCGATTGCCAGAGGGGTATGCAATAATACGGTTAGGATATATGTTTTCCAGTCTTGCTGTACCTAGCCAAGGGTCCCACAATATTGACTGCTACAAAGTGGAAGGGCTCTCTTATGATAGGCAGGGGTTGCAGGGGCACTGGGATTTTGTCACCCGTTTTTCCTGCCCGCTGACAGGTGTCACAGGTGCGGCAAAAGACTTTGACATCACAGGATAGCCTGGGCAAGAAGGCGGCTCAGGTAAGCATATACTTCATGCCGTGCTAGAGGTAGAGGAATCTTGTGAGCCTGGAGAGCAGCATGGTGGAGAGGGTATCTATGAGCTGGGTATGGAGAATCTCAGTCTACCCTGTAGTCCTGCGATATGAGAGACCATCCTCCCTGGTAAAGTTTCCCCATCAGGACCAGTCTCAGCTCTTCATCGTAGCCTGCCAGGGTATGGTCATATGCAACTTTGTTACAGAAGTCTGCTGGGGGAAGGGGGACCAAGTCAGGACGGTCAGATTGTTGGGAACATCACAGGAGTCAGGGTCAGGGGGTTGGCTTACTGGTGCCTCCGGAGTATGAGTCTGTAGAACCTGGAGGGGTTGAGGACTTGGCAGTCTGCAGTGGGAGGTGCTGAAGGGTCTAGAGTGTAGGAGTTTTCCAGGCATCCTAGGCTGTTCACCAATTATATATCAGTTTTATAACCCTGGCTGGTGCCCCAGTCCAGATGCCTCCAGCTTCTCGGACCTCCACAAGCTGAACAAGGGTCAAGGTAGCCCCAGTGTTCCTCAACCCCTCTGCAGTATGTCCATTAATTAGCACAGATTGATAGTGGTGTTATCAGTTAATCTGTGCGGGTATCTGCACCAGGGACAATTCAAGGTAGTAGCCCCAATCTGTGTCCACCTGATTAGGTGGAGTCACTTCTACTGGGGTAGAGTAGTGGTAGTCCTTGTGATAGAGGGAATCTCTCAGAGGACGGATGCTGGGGCCGTCACACAATGGGCTTGCCGGGGACAAGGGTTAGGGGCTGCAGTGTGAGGAGGGACTGAATGTGAAGGGGGACAGTAGCGGGCATTTGGGCACTGGCTTCTGATGTGCCCCTTGTGAAGGCAGCCATAGCATCTTGGCCCAGATAGTTGAGACCTGTGGGGAGGACGGGGCAGGCTGGTGAGCAACGGAAGTCGCAGCCGGGGTAGAGGAACCAACGGAGCAGGAGGTCAGGCTTCTGGGGTATTTAACTGGTGACTGGGAGGGCCATGAATGGTAGCAGCACAGGGCATCGGGTTTTCCTATACCTGCCCGCCAAAGCTGAGCTGCATCAATGCAAGTAGGAGGATACTGGTTGCAGACCCAGTTATGTACCTCTGGGCCCACATTGTGATAGAACTGCTTTAAATGATTTGTTGGCGGCAGTGTTAGCTCCACATCCTTGTAGCCAGTTCTGGCAGGCCCGAACCAGGATATGAGCCCACTCCATGGGAGTGTCTCTGGATGGCAGGCAGGTTTCTTGGAACCACTGGCAGTAGTGATCCGGGGTGATAGCATAGCGGGCCAGCAGCCCTATCTTGAGTTTCAGGTAGTCAGTGCTCCATTCACCTGGAATGGCCCGGTATGTGTAGGCAGCTCTGACAGTCAGGTTACCCACTAGCATGGCAACCCACTCTTGCAGATCCAGGTGATGCAGGTGACATTGACGCTTAAAATCCTGCAGGAACAAGTTAACGTCACCTGCCAAATTATAAAAGGACTTAAAGGACTGGTGAGTAAACTTGATGGTTCTGTTGTATTTATTTATTTATAAAATGTTTTACCAGGAAGAATACATTGAGATTTGTCTTGTTTTCAAGTATGTCCTGGAGAGTTTACAGTAAAGAGTTATATATTTACAAAGAGAAACATGCTAAAAAAAATTGAATTTTAGTGTTCTTACCATACGGAACACAGGTATCATGGGGTTGAGTCACTCTTTGGAGGGCAGGACACATCTCAAAAAGTCTTTTGGGTGGAAACTTCCAGCCACTCCTCCAGCTCAACCCTTCCCCCTGCATTCTCCAGTTATGATGTAATAGAAACCAAACCAACAAGGCAAGCAGAGAAGAAGGAAGCTCCTGTGAGAATAAAAACTCTAAACAATGATTCCCACATCCATACAGGTGAGACCAACAGAGGTCCCTTTCACTGGGTGGGAGACCTGTGTTCCATATGGACTATAGAGAAAAGTATTTAACAGGTAAGAACACTAAAATCTTATTTTTGTTATGTCCTTATGGAACACAGGTACAAAGGGGATATATCAACGCTAAGCTCCCAGAGGTGGGAAGCAGGAGGAAAGGACCTCATGCTTGTCCCCATGATACTGGAGTTCCCTAGGGCTATCCAAAACTTGAACAGCCCAAACAGAACAAAAGTGTCAACAGACATGAAATTTGCAAAGCACCCAAGAAGCAAGAACCAACAGGGCTCAAACAGCTGAACAGCAGTAAGGCACAAAAAACAGGTCCCTAGACTGACAGAACCTTCTGAAGGACCTTCTGGCCAAAGATGGCTTCAGTCAAAGCCAGGACATCCACACGACAGTGCGTAGTAAAGGTAGGCAAGGAGGACCAAGTCGCTGTCTTGCACAACTGCTCAGCAGAGGCCTGATTCTTGTAGGCCCCACAGAACAAATGGAATGCACTGTGACTTTGAATGGAACAGGTTTCTTTCTGAGCTCATATTCCTGTCGTATGGTAGACTTAATCTAAGAGGCCACAATGATCTTGGAAACAGCCTGACCTACCCTGGGACCCTCAGCAATGACAAACAGGGAATTTGTCTTCCTAAAAATAAAACTTAAGGCAATGCACCACATCCAACAATTGGAAATCCCTCTCCTTGACTGACTTTGGGTCAAGACAAAATTAAAGCATAACAATCTCCTGATTAATGTGGAACTCAGATACGACCCATGGAAGGAATTCCTGAGAGGCTTGATGCATCTCCTTATCCTTATGAAAACCCAGGAAAGGTGGCTTGCAAGACACATCCGGCGACTCTGCGGAGACTACTGCCAGGAGAAAAGCCATCTTGTGCTTGTGATCCCACAGAGTAGTGGGAGCTTTGAAGGCAGGGAAAGCATGAGCAACCCCCCGAAGAAACATCTCAGCATCAGGAATAGTTGAAATAGGTCTCTGAAAAAATACAGAAAGAGCCAGAATTTGAACCTTCAAGAAACTTAAGTTTAGTTCTTTGTTCACACCATCCTGGAGAAAAGAAAGCACCACCAGAAAGTCAAAATCCTGTGAAGACAGATACCTGTCCACAGATCAGAAATGAAAAAATTGACCATACCCTGTAGTAGGCCTTAGAGAAGACAGACTTCCAAGCCTGAATCATAGTGCAAATGACCTCAGCAGAGAAACCGTTTTTCTTCAAGATGTGGGCTTCAACAGCCATGCCATCAAAGCCAGCTTTTCCACATCCTCCTTCCAAAAGCAACCCTGGAAAAGAAGGTCCAACCTGGGAAGCAGGACCGGATCCTGAATGGAGAGACTCAACAGTTCTCCAAATCATTCCTTCCTGGTCCAATAATGCGAGACTAGATTCACAGTTGTGCCATCCATTCTGATCTTCCTGAGCACCCTGTGAATGAGAGGAAAGCAAGGTGGAAGTTCCATGGAATTGACATTGTATCTGTGGCAAATGCCAGAGGGTCCCCCTTGTGGGACCAGAAGACTGTAACCTTTCAGTTTTACCTCGTGGCCCTTAGGTATATCTTTGGCATCCCACAATGTTGCACAATCATTTAGAATGCTTCCAGATTGAGTTGCCACTCTCCCGGATCCATGTCTTGGCAGCTTCGAAAGTCTGCCAGAAAGCTTCCTATGCCTGGAATGTGAATGGCGGAGATGGCCGGAACATGGGCTTCTGTCCAACCCAGAATGTACTTCACCTTTTATCATGCACTGGCACTTCAAGTTCCCCTGATGGTTGATGTAAGCCATGGTCGTCAAGTACTCTGACTGGACTTGCACTGGATGTCCCTTCAACTGAGAGGTCCAGTACAGAAGGGCGCGAAGAATTGCTCTGAGTTCCAGAATATTGATGGACTGAAGAGACCCCAATGCCGTCCACCTGCACCAGACCCCCAGATGATCCAGAACTGCACTCCAGCCACTCAGGTTGGTGTCCGTTATGACCAGAGTACATTCCGGGATCACAATGGATTTCCAAGTTGTTTATGTGCAACCACCACTGCATGTCCCGTCTGGCATGCAGCGAGAGGGAGATCTGCCAATCTAGAAGGGTTGGGTTGCAGGGCCAAGTCTGGAGTTGACAATAGTTTGCCCAGAATGCTCATATACTACCTTACCATGGCAGAGAGCCAATCTAGGGACTGAGGCACCTCCTGTATAACCTGCAGGATCTTGTCCTCTGGGAGGAAGACTTTCCCTAGGCGAGTGTTTAACCTCATGCCTAGGAACACAGCTCCTGAGACGACACTAGGGATGACTTCACCATGTTCAAAACCACCCATGGTGGACCAGGAGATGAGCACAGTCTTGGATGTGTGGGCCAAGAGCTCCCTGGTAGAAGCCTTGCTCAAAAGGTTGCCATAGAAATGAGCCAGGTGTGAAAGAGCAGAAGCCAGGCCAAATGGCAGATTGATGACCTGGTAATGCTCTGAGCCGTATGCAAAACACAGATATCGTTGGCTGTAGGGGTGGACAGGCATGTGTAGGTACGTATCCCGAAGGTCCAGAGACTCCAGATACTCCCCTGGGCACATCACTGAGATGACAGAATGAAAGGATTCCATCTTGAAGCTTGCAGTCTCCACATACTTGTTGAGACATTTGAAGTCCAATATGGGACATCTGCCTTCCTTCTTTGGAACCACGGACAAGTTGGAATAAAAATCTAAACCTTGCTCCTGGGGAGGAATTGGAACCAGAACCTTCTTTTCAAGCAGTAAGTTCACTGCCTCCTGAAACAGCCGCACCTAGTGCGGCTCCTTTGACAACCTGGATAAGAAGTAGTGGAACAAGAGGAAAGAATCTGAAGTCTATTCTGTACCCTTCTGAAATTACCAGCAAAAGCCACTGGTCTGCGACTGACCATTCCCAGGTGTCTCAAAAAAGGTGAAGAAGCCCTCCTACAGAGACTGGCGGACCAGTATTCCCCAAGTCATACATGTTGGCTAAAAAGAACAACAGACTCTCCTTGGAAACATCAGTGCGGACAGCCTCCGTTAGCTGCTCATCCCACACGGCAACAGCCCTGTTAACGCAGCAGAGGCAAAAATAGGCCTCAGTGCCTCCCTACTGGCAGCAAAATTTGCCCTGAGGATAGAATCCTGCTTTTTATCAGCTGTATCCTTCAGGCCTGCTGCATCTGTCAAAAGCAGGACAGTAGACTTGGCCATAAAAATAAAAAAGAAACAAAAAAATAGATTTATAGCTAGACACTCTCCTCCTCAGAAGTAACACAACGAAATGTATAAAAGCACCACAAGATAATAATGTGATTAGCTCACGCTGAAGTTGCTACTATACTCCCAATTGGATGTTACAAAATAACAGTTCAAAGAACGATCTCACCGCTTCCTAGTGGCGTCTCCAAATTACCATCAGTGTGGATCTCTCTCTTTCACTTGTGCGGTTGCTTCAGTGGTTAGTTCATTGATCCGTTGTTGCACATTACTCACACAATGTTTCATCTCATTCCACTTGACCATATATCATGCAAAATCCTCCAAGACAGATCTTCAGACAAATAACGTGAATATTACTTTTGTGCTCATTCCCATTAATATTAAACAGTCCGCTCACATAGCCCTCAGGCCATAAGCACCATCTACGCATTTCACCCCAACCTCGGGGCTTTTTCTAGATATACATAATATTAACACTTATCAAAACATTTAAATAGGATTGGATGAATCAACACCCAATCAATTTAAAAAAGGGACTTAACTGACCTGCCAACCATTGAATCAACTTTATTGCTAGCTACAAAATATTCAGTCCTTTAAAGAAACACACGCCTTCCTTAGCATTACCTTTAATTCAATATTTAAAACATATTCACTACAAAGATCAGTCCTGTCTTCCTGATATAAGTTATAATAATATAGGGTACCATATCTCACAGCTCCAGCATTCATTTTAACCCTTCAACTAGCAAAAATATATGGGGAATAAGGGTATTTCAAAAGATGCAAAAGGCACAAAATCCTGGCGTCATCACTAAATACATATTCCTGAACATCAATTAAATATTTATAGAACATCATAAATGGAAATCAGGTTATCATGATCGGCAGTGACATCCATGATCATAAATAAATACATTTTCAACCACCATCTAATTGTTGGATTCGATCCATAAAGCACTCCCAAAAATTCAGAGGTATCTCCCAATCAGATAATGTGAAAGGAGGCATATGATTCTACCAATGCTCATTCTCACAAACACTGCACTTAATTGGGTAAGTATCTAATCTATATCCCAAAATCTACATCGGAGAAGCCTGAAACTGGGGGATCGACAGTAGGAGGGGATATCCACTTCGCCAAAGCTGCCTCTGAAAACGGATATTGTCTAGAGAACCTTTTGGTGAGACACATCCTCTTATCAGGGGTTTTCCACTCATCTAGAATGATCTGATCAACAGTGGCATTAGGGGGAAAACTGATGAAGGTTTCTTACGCCTATGGAAGACATCTGCAGAGAAAGACTACTCATCAGTGGTGTCAGGGATCTGAAGGGTCTCCAAGACAGCCCTAATTAATCCCTCAGCTGAGGGAAGGGAGTCAGTCTCATAAGAGTCCCTATAGTGGTAGGAAGAATCCATATCCTCATATTCCCCTTCCTCACCCTCCCCATCCGAAACGTCATCCTCAGAGGAGGCCCCTAGAAGCGTAGCAACACTGAGATCTGGGGGCCACATATTTAAATGTAGTGGGGGGCTTCCAGGATTGAAGGACCCCCTGGAGGAAAATTGTAGAAAACAGCAATTTCACCCAGGCTGGCTCTTGCTCAGTGCTGGATGGCCCCAGAAGGGTAGTAGGGGCCACAGTTCATGAGGGGCAGAGAGATCCAGAATACTCACTAGGGAGCCCTGTTTGATATGAGGAACAGTAAACAAGGGGGGAAAGTGATGCTCCTGAGTCCTTAGTCTTAGGCCTAGCACCAAGACCCTTAGACACTTCTACTGTAAAGATGTTGAGTCTAAGGCTAGTGTAAACCATTAGTAACAGTTCCCCAGACTAATAATTCACCCTAGAAAGCCCAAAAAGGTACATATCTGGCAGGCGAAGGGTTAATCTGGAGGGCAACAAGCAGAGTCTACCACTGCATAGGATAAGCAAGAGAGAAGTATAATGGTGACTGCAAAGCTAGCAGCCAATCTGATGACATCATGCAAAAGGGGCATTCTGGGAAACAGTCTTCTCTGTTGTTGTTGCCTAGCAAAGCCTACAACTCCATCTATGCAGTTGCCATTGACCTGCAAGACACTTAGGACATGAACGGGATGAATGGGCATGAGGGGACAAGAAGAAAGAGCCCACTCTGGCTTCTGTCAAACAGTTGCAGAGATATGATCCAATGACATTTGCCCATAGAAGTCAATGGAGCAAAATGGCGGCAACACAGTGAACAATTTAAATGGGACTGAGCACCAGAAAAATGGAAATTAACAAAAAGAACCCCCCCCAAAAAAATGACCCCAGGGAACATGTGGGGGCACTCAACAGACCACTCACTAAAGGGAAAAGCCCAGTACAGCCTCCAACCTGGATAGAATAGCATGGAAGGGGTTAACTATCCCATATGCAGTAATCCTTGCTCCATAACAAATAGGAGTGGAAAGAAAATATCTGGAGAGGTAAAAGGTAGTGACAATGTGGACCAAGGCTCTTAGATGATTACACAACAATATTCTTTCTCCAGGTTACCATTGTGAAGGAAGCAGAGCCCCAAGGGTCTCTGCTGGGAGGGAAAACGTGGACTGCAAGATTCCTTCCACAGGGTTGCAGTGGTCCACACAGAACCTGCACACTGGTCAATCCACTCCAGGGGAAGCCCAGTCATGGCAACCTGCCTAACAGAGGAATTGTGATAGCCCCGTATCTATCAGAAAAGAATTTTAAAAAAAATCTAAAAACTAAGAAGTGTCGCTGGTCTTGTTTTGACTTCAGAGGACGCATCATAACTAGAGTGTGAAGGGGGGGGGAGGGTTGAGCTGGAGGAGAGGCTGGGAGTCTCCACCCACAAGACTCTGTCTTTTTGAGATGTGTCCTGCCCTCCAAACAGGAACTCAACCCCATAGTACCTATGTCCCATATTGAACGTAAGAGAAAATCATATACAGTTACACATTGTGTTCAGATATAAAGAAGAAGTTATTTTTAAGGATTTTAGATTGGAGAAGATCTGATTTTTAAGGCAGGTTATTCTGAGATTTTGGAGCTCAGAAGTAGAAGGAAGTCGCAACAAAGATCCATTCCTGGATCACAAACGGTTTCCCTTGCCCTAGGCTGGTTCTGTTCAACTGCCAGAGCAGATCCTGTCTGACCTCTGGAGGAAGAGAGACCCCGAAATCCAAGAGACCTGGGTTCCCATGCCAAGAGCGGATGGTGAATCTCTGGAGCTCCCTGGTGTGGGCAATAGAGTACAGAACTGCCTCTATGGTGGACACCATGCAACCCGCAAAAGTCATGAACTTCCATCCATGGTGGAGGAGAATCTAAGAAGAATCCTGGACATGCTGGTCCAGGATTTCCCTTGACGGAGACTTCAGCAGAAGGTCATCCATGTAGGGAGTCACCGAAATCCCAGGGTGTGAATAAAGGCCCACAGAGCCCACAAAACTCTGGCAAACAATGGAGGAGCAGAGGTAAGCCGAAAGGGCAGAGAGATGAACTGGTAGTGCCCCGATTTGCAAGCGAAGCAGAGATGCTTCTGACTGTCCGGATGAATTGGTACATGCAAGTATACATCCTGTAGATCCAGAGATACAAGGAATTCTCCTGGGCACATAGCTGCGTTGACAGAGCCCAACAACTCCATATTGAAGCGTGCTGTCTCCACAAAAGAAATGAGGTCCAAGACAGGACGGTTGCCGCTGTCCCTCTTGGCTACCATGAACAGGTTTGAATGGAAACCTGAACCTCTCTCTTGAGAAGGAACTACAACAAGAACTCCCTTGTCCAAGAGAGCCTGAACTGCCTCGTTGAAAAGTCACAACTTTTCCTGGCCAAGGAGAGTCCTGGATTGGAAGAATCTGTAGGATGGGACTTGAAGGAAATCTTGTACCCTTCCAAAACCCCCTGCAGAACCACTGGTCCATAATTGACTCTGCCCATGCATTTGAACAATGGAGCAGATGCCCACTCATGGAAAGTTGCAGACCAGGATTCTGCAAGTCATGCAGAGGCAGACTTGCCAGACTTGGGTTTGGCAGTGGCGTGCTTTGAGTGACACTGCTGTCTGGGCTGGTTGGTGGGGTAGGGGGTGCCAGTTGGAGTCATACTCTGATTCGGCCTTTCCTCCTCTGTTTGGCAGAGACAGAGAGATGCTGTTTCCTCCCCATATTAGGGCGTTTGGAGACCTAAGGTAACAGGGTGCTCTTGCGCCCAGTTGCCTCACTGATTATCTCATTCGGTTCAGGTCCAAAAAAAGATTTGCCCTGGAAAGGGAGAGATATCAGTGACTTCTTAGATGAGAGTTCAACAGACCAAATCTTGAGCTGTGACAGAAAATCTGCTGTGAGAGAAAAAGAAGAAGCCTTGACTGACAGTTTGACTGCATCAAAAAGTGTGTCAGTGACATGTCTGTGCCTCAGACACACTGGCAAAGAGGGCTAAAAGATCCTTCTTGAGGGCCTCAGTAAGTTGCTCGCCCCACATAGCAATAGCTCTGGTGACCCAAGCAGAAGCCAGAATGGGTTGCAAAGCAATGGCAATGGCAGCAAAGTTAGACTTGAAGATAACATCAAGCTTCCTATCAGTCAAATCCTTGAGAGCTGTAGCGTCTGCCACGGGCAGAGCTGTAGACTTAGAAAGCCTAGAAATAGAGGGATCAACCATAGGAGGAGAAGCCCACTGCCTCAGAAAAGGGGTACAGGTTAGAAAATCTCTTAAAAAGAGAAAGCCACCTGTCAGGCATCTTCCACTCGTCCATGACAACTTGGTCCAGAGTTGCATTGGGTCGAAACACTATGGAAGACTTCTTACGCCTCTGAAAGACATCTGAAGACTGGCCCTCCTCAGGGGTATTAGTGACCTGAAGGGATTAAAACAGTCTTGGTAAGACCTATAGCAGAGGGAGTGGGTTCAGCCTCAAAGGGATCACCAAAAGTGCAGATAGAATCCCCTTCTTCACACTCCCTTTCCTCCATAATACCTTCAAAAGAATCTTCCTCAGAGGATTCAGTTAGAGCAGGAATGCCACATGCCCCATGTCCCTTTAGATCCAACATCCTGACCTAACAGGAGAATTATCTACACATTACAGAAAGCCCACATACTGTGTGCCAGAATAAAAGTTCACCTTAGAAAAGCCCAAGAAGGTACTTATCTGGCAAAGCATTAATCTGAGAAGGAGAGCAAGAAGAGTCAGTCCTCTGCACAGCCAGAGAAAATGATGTCTGTAAAAACCATCAGCCATTTGGAAGAAAGTCTGGGAAACAGGCATTCTGGGAGTTGAAGTATTTCCCAGTTGCTGTATCCTAGCAATGCCTGACTTGCACTTGTGGGGCCCCAGGGGCCCCTAAGACTCTAAAGATGTGAACCAGATTGTAGGGCATGAGGAGACCAGAAGAATGAACCCTCTCTCAACTACGTATGACAAACTGTTGCAGAGATATGCACCAAAGCAGGTTGTGACATAGAAGTCAATGGAGCATGTGCGACTGTGCGGGAAGCACACCTTAAAGGCTCAGTACACTAAAAATACAAACTTTACAAAAGTGACCAAAATTACCCAAATACCCAAGGGGATATGCAAGGAGTAATAAAAATGGATGCTTCTAATGAGAAAACCCAGTAATAAGCCCTGCAACCCAGTTAAACCAGCAGGGAAAGGGTTAACTACATATAATGCAGCCATCCAAGCTCTAAAAACCTAGTGACTAAATTGAATAAAGCACCCAACATGAGTGTAGGCGTTTTAGGCTCCAAGATGACACCTACATGGAGGGGAACAAATGGGACAATTGGATCATAGCACTCAAAGGGTTATTCACTTATCTTCATCTCCTGTCCTCAGGTTACCATTAAAAAAATCCACAGCCTCAGAGAGACCCAGCTAGGAGAGAGAAACTTGGGTTGCAAAGGTCCACAACAGCTCCTGCATGCTGGATAATCCTCCAGGGGAAGCCAGGAATGGTAAACCACCTAATGGGGGGGATTGTGACACTCCCTATTCTAATATATAAAATAATAAAGTAGTCTAAAAACTAAGCAGAAATGTTCCGAGCCTGCACTCTGGTCTGGAAATGTCAAACTGGAAGCCGGAGCTAAGGGTAACCTGATAAGGAGAAGGGAAGGCGCCACCTCCAAGACCTTGTCTTGAAATGTTCCAGCCTACTGGAAAGGAGTCACCTCCCCATGGTGCCTGTATGTCATATTGGACAACAGAAAAAATTAAATAAAACACAGTAATATATCAGTGCAGTACAACATAACATTTCTCTACATAACTATAGGTGCTCAGTAAAAATAGCACCCCATTTGTTTCTGTATTAAAAGGGGTACAAAGTCCACTAACTGGCAAATACCACTGTTCACAGTTTTCAGGAAATTATTTTCAATTTTTTTAAACATTATATGCTTGCACTTAAATTGTAGTAAAAACTAAAATGGAGATAATGTACACCATTTTGCAAACTAGTAAACTGCTTCTTCAAATGAGGATTCACTTCAATTTCTAACCCCAAGATGCAAAGCAAAAATAGTTCCAGAATGTGGCAATGTGGCACTGCAGCAAAAGATTAGCGTACTTAAGATAAATCCTTTTCTCTTATTCCTTGCGGAATACAGGAACCAAGGGGTTAAGTAGCTATCACTATGACGCAGTGCACTTGCAGATTATAGCTCTGTGTAGCAGGAGACTCCTTCCCAGTTCCACTTGGCAAAGATGCAAGACAAAAAGGAGTAGAGAAAGAAGGCTCTAGGAAAGAGTACACAGGGAAAACAAAACAAGTGTAGATCTAAGTGTAGTTTTATTCAAAATATAAATGCAAATAAAATCACTTCACAAATGCTCACTCATATTTCCTCTATCATAAGATATAGCATATCAGGGTCCCAGAGCCCCTGTAAGCCATAAAAACTGAGCCTTTGATGTCCCCAGTACCTATATATATAGGCTGCAGGAAATAGTCCAATACTGCATCTACTGAAATCTACTCCAGTCCTGCAATGTGGGTTGAGAGCTCAAGGGCTCAGTCCAATATGGCCAATCCAGAGTTAATTACAGGCACGAGGCATGAAGCTCAGATGAGGTTGGAAGTCTAATGCCACTCTGGGGAGTAGGAAACCCACAGGGAGTATGGGGCTGG
This sequence comes from Rhinophrynus dorsalis, assembly GCA_037306005.1. Classification (NCBI taxonomy): domain Eukaryota; kingdom Metazoa; phylum Chordata; class Amphibia; order Anura; family Rhinophrynidae; genus Rhinophrynus; species Rhinophrynus dorsalis. The sequence goes on from CM074721.1 coordinate 245,332,789, forward strand.
ACCCAAATAATTGAGAGAAAAGTATACCAGATGTGTGTTCCTGAGCTCTCTGCTCTCTTCTTCCAAAGTCAGCAGTTCAAAAGCAATGAAGCACTTTAAGCACCAGAGAGCTAGATTCCATGGAGGTGTGTGATGCCTGAAGATGGGTAAGCACAATCCATTCCTTGCATAACAGGGCAACACGCTTTTGAGAAAAAGAACTGACAATGCCAAGATCTGGACCTTGACAAAACTAACAAGATTCCCCTTTGGAAGATATCCAAAAACAAAACCAACGGAAGATTAAGAATATGTGGACACAGGCTATGTTTTTCGCAGCAAATGAAATGCAATGATCAGACCCAATGAAAAGCTTTAGAAGAAGCCAGCAGAACGCAAGGTGGTCACAAATGGTTCAAAGAAACCCTTTCTCCTCAGGATCTGTTTCAAGAGCCATTCAGTCAAAGCCAGCCTCTCTACATCTGGAAGGCACAGAGAGCCATGAGGCAAGAGATCTGGAAGAAGAGGAAGTTGCCACAGTTCACCTACTGACAGGTCGCTTAGATCTGAGAGCAAATTTCTGCGAGGCTAATGAGGCACAATCAAGATGACATGAGCTCAGTCCAGTCTGACCTTTCTCAACACCATGGACTCCAGGTGAAGAGGTATAAATACATATGCCAGAGTAAATGCCATGTCACTGTGAAGGATAGGGGGTCCTGGGCCCTGGGGCACAACTGAGCAACCTTGACGATCATATGAGATGCCATAAGGTCCATGACTGACAGACCCTACTTCTGAGCTATGGAGCTGAAAAACAGACTGCTCTAGTTCCCAATTCCAGGGGTCCAGGTGTTAACTAATGAGAGTCCACCACTACACTTTCTACAGACATAATGTGAATGATCAATAGGGTTGGAACATGAGCTTCCAACCTAGGTGAGAATCAGATGAACCTCAGACCACATGGCTGTGCTTCTGGTCTCCCCCCCCCCCATTCCTTGCTGGTTGACATAAGCCACTGCCATTGAATTGTCAGACTGGATCCAAACTGGGAGTCTTCAAAGTCACCTATGGGACCTATACTGATAAAGATGCAGCAGAACAATCAAAACCTGGTTCTTGTGGCTGGACAAGTGATACTCTGCCACCTGGAGGCCAAAGGCAGACCCCCAACATGGCAGACTAGAGTTCATGGTCACTGATAAATGGGCGACCCAATGGCAGGTGTCCTGAAGCCATTAGTGTGGCCCATCCTCACCTGGGATGAGAGGAGCATCAATCGTAAGAGATGACACTGCACCTGGACCAATATCTCAGAACGTCCAACTGAAGGTCCATGTGTAAAACTGGGCATACAGTACTGTGTCCTGTGGAAAAAACAGGGATCCCAACATCCTGTCAGATGTCCTCATTGGTACCAATGGGCAAGCCAAAGTCTGAGGCACCAATGGGCAAGCCAAAGTCTAAAACCTATCCCCTGACAGGAAGACCCATCCCTGGAGGTTGTCGAATGTCATGCTGAGAAAGTGGAACCTCTGAAACCGATAACTCAGCTGTGTTGTATCAGAATGGACATGCAAGTCTGACTATGGGGATGCAAGATCATCTTCAAAGATGCCTAAAGCAGCATTTTTGTGAGAACCTTCAGAGCAGAGGCCAAACCAGTGGGAAGGATTGTATATTGGAAAAGGCAATCCTGAAAAGCAAAGCAAAAGAATCGTGGATGTTTCATGGGAACTGGCACATGAGAAGCCAATAATGGCCTGAACACAGAGTGGATATGATGAGATGCAGAGATTCCATCTTGAATCTCAGTGTATGAACGAGATGACAGAGATCTTTTAGGTCTAGGTCTGTATGGCAACCACCTTCCTTGAGGACTATGGAAGGGTTGAAACATAACCCCAGGAACATTTCTTGAAAGGGGACTGGAATAAAGACCTGCGTGTTTATCAAGGCTTGAATTACCTCCCAGAACGGAAGTGCCTTCTCAAAGAGTTCCTGACAAGAAGCAACTAGGGCCACCACACATCTCAGAAATGCCAAAGTTTTGGTCCAGGACTCAATGAGTCATACTGATGAAGACTTAACAGTGAAGGCTTTCTGTGTCTGCTTCTTGTCTGACCAAGCAGGTTTAAGTTTGGCCAAGCTAAAGCTTATCCATGACACACTGGATAGACCAGGGTCTCAAAAATCTGCCCTAGAGCAGAGAAGGGTCGTAGCTCAAGAAAGCCCCTAATCAGACCAACTGGGCACCTGAGTGAGCAAGGGACTACACAAGAGGGCATAGCTGACTTAGCTGACACTTAGGGAAACTGGCATGACAAGACACATAAATAACCATTTCAGAAAAAGTAAGACAGTTATGATGGTCTTGGGCTTTCCTAAGTGTCTTCTGGATTCTGACATGACAAACAAACCCCCTTCAGCCCTCACTCTCTGCCATCACAGCAGGAAGACCACAATCTAGAGGCCCCCAGTGTGTAAGGGGAATCACTGCACTTCCAGTCCTGTGATCCAGTTCCCACCCAGATCCAAGGGGTGAAAAAGATGAACAGCTGCATAATAAAGATGGTGGCCACAAGCGCTAATCCAAATACATTTTAAGTGCCAATGTTCATAAAACTTGTCCCACAAACAAAGAGGACAAGAGTAAAAGGTAAAAATAAAATAAATGAAGGGAATAGTTCAGGAACCAAACACAAGCCTCATATTGTGGCCAGCAGACAGTCAAACTGTCAAGGACAGGGCATACTGCTTCCATGACATTGCAGAATCTTTTAGCTCCAAATCTACTATTGTGTAATGTTGTACACTTCATTACTGTTGTGTTTGATTAGTTTAGAATTTCCACCAGTTGCAGAGGAATGGCCACCTTTAAAATCAAGACCATTCCACATGAGACACATTAGATGAAAATTTTTATTTATTTTAGTTTATTGTAATACATTCATTACATTCTCTCTTATCATCTTTCCTTTGCTGGCCTGTTATACCTGTCCTGGAAATAGTGTTACAAAATAATAATAATAATAATAGAAAAAGAGCCTTGCACATATTTCCATTTTTCTCTTTGTCATGCTTTTCAAAACCTCTGTACAGTATTAATGATGATGTTGCAGGGATATTTTTTCACAAGTTCCCTTACTACAACTAACAAAAGGCTAAATTTATTTACCAAGATGCAGTGGCTCCACAGATCAAAGGAAGATCCCAAAGAACCATAAAAAATACATTAATTAAATAATAATAATTAAACCAATTTATAGACTGAAGAATGATGATCAATACTATGTGGTACTTTTCAAGTATCCTTTAAATACATTCCCCTCCTTATTGACATCCAGGCATAGGTTGCATGATATGAAAATAACCACAAGTACGGTTCAAAATAATTCACCTTAACATTTGCTGCATTTTGTTTATATACTAGTTGAAGAGCCCGTTACACGGTCCACAGTGCCACTGCCAGCCGGTCGCGGGGCAGTCATGTGCAGTAGAGACTGCCCGAGCCGAGGCTGATGCAGAGCTGGACGCTCCTTCAGAGCGTCCAGATCTGTATCAGCCGCGGAGTGGGCAGTCTCCACTGCACATGACTGCAGCACGTGCAGCAGTCTCTACTGTGCATGACTTTGTCTTTACACACGTTTTAGCGAATTATTATATAGGATGTACATACACAAAGACTACTAAGTGATATTTGTTTAGGAGGATGAGAACTCATAATCTCATCTCATATAAGCAGTGTCTGCTCAAGGAAGTGTGAAGTGAGTGTGAAGATAACTCTTCCACATGGTGAGAGAGCTTATCAGGCCATTATTATTTATCAATGTATTTATTTTCAATGGATTGTTGTTCCCTAGCCACTGAGGGATAAAGAGCATCAGGGCTGAATAAATGGGATTTCAGTGAGAGCTCTAGAGTGTCTTCGGAAATAATGGATACTTGTACATGGTGAGTATCTATAGGGACATATAAAGTGAGGCTGGTGAGCACAGTCCTGTGTGGTTAGCAGGTAATAACCAAAATGCTTTTTACAAAAATTAAACATTTGAGGATCAGAGGGGATATGCAATGCATTGTGAAGCACTGGTCCTTAAAGTGTTAAAAAGAACTTACTGGGTGCCTAACAATTTAAAGAGTATATAACAGGTACCAAAAATTTGCCTAAATTTAAAAGCACAATCACAATTAAAACTGTATGTTAGAACTGAAAGCAGAAATTACATATTTTTATGAACTTTGGAAAATATACCTGACAGATATATACTTAATAGCCCAAAGAGGTTCACAATAAATGACCTCCCCCAACTGTGCTCACCTGCTATAATGAGTGACCTAGGAGACTTCTAACCTAACCCTAGAAATTTGCTGGGCTATGTGCACTACAAATTAAATCTATGGTTTTGAGCCACAGCTTTCCTGGTAGTATCAAGCCTCAATGTGAACCATGTGGATCGTTTTTCTGAATCATCACTAGACTCCTTTCTATGTCTGCTCCCATAACAGCAGACTTTAGAAAAACCTGATAATTGCCCTTTTTTATGAAAGCACATATTTATAGAGCATTTCCTGCTGAATAAAACAAGAGTACTCCCATCGCTGTCAGATGTTTTATTAAAAATTTATAGCAGTTTAAATAATCAGGAAGTGAATTTACTGTGTTTACTTCCTGATAGTTCTAACTGACAGGAAGTGACAAGCAGTTTCTGACACATTCTATAGAGAACTGTTATGTATCTGACTTTTCTGACTTTCCTCTCCATTAGAATCTAACATGAAATCTAATTAGAATTTGACCACTAGAGGGCACTGCTAATGTAAAATAATTATGGGTTTAAACTGTAATAACTCTGGAAATATAAATCTCTCGGCAGTGGGAGTACCCTTATTTTACTCAATAGGAAAATCCCTACAATATATATTTTTTCATAAAAAGAGTTTACTGCTCCTTTAAGTACTCACACATCCACTGGTAGTAACATAGCCAGCTCCAGACTTGTTCCCCATCCAGTGTTACTTATATTTGTTTTCTGGAACCCCTTGCCCTTCTTCCGGGTCCTTCAGGGGTCCACAGAAAAAGCTAGGAGAATCACTGGTTAATGCAAAATGGATAGACAAGCAATAAGAAAATACTTGCCACTATCTGGTCCTCAGATGCAGCTGAGACACTGCTGTCATCAAAATAATACCATTTTCCATCATCTTTATTTTTAGCAAAAGCCGTATCTAAACAAAAGAACAAAAATAAAACAACATGTTGACATTTATATAAGAATGCAATGTCGATTCTACAATAGGATGCACATTTTCACAGTTGTTATTGTACCATTTGCAAACTTACCACAGTAGACATCCTATATATAGCAGTCAGGTAACCGGCAATAGATTGTTGTTTGAAGGGGCAAGTAGTAAATGTTGAATGTTGCAACTGCACCTTTAAAATGTCGCTAAAGTAAAAATGGAACATTTAAAATGTTGCCTTATTAAAAAAGCGTCTAATATTATGCAGCAGTAATTATGCTGTAGTTTATAAATGGGGATTTTGTGTGTTTGTGTGGGGGGTTAATGAATAGGTTAGGGCAGTGTGTGGGTACAGTTTTGTTTAATTTTTTAATAGGATTTTGAAGTGTATTGTGGCATGGTATGGACTGTTGTTGATAGAGGTTTTGTTGGAATTGTTAAGGTATGGGTGGCAACACTGGACTGGGATAGATTTTTCTGACTAAGCCAGAATAATGTTAGCGTATAGCTTAACCTCTTAAGGACCAGCCGTGCGGGAGTGCAGCCGGCACACAAGGACCACAGAGCATTTTATTTATTTTATTTTTTTATTTATTTATTTATCAGGGCTCCCCCAATAGTGTGCAGTCACGCGGGGATCCCTGAAATCCATGACATACATGTGCATCATGGGTCCTTTAGGCATGCTGATCCCATGATGTACATGTACATCCTTGGACCTTAAAGGGGATCCAGCACCTCAATACAAGTTTGTATAAAAAGTAAGTTTATATAGCGACTAGCTGGTATAATATAGTAATTTTTCTTTTTAATTCTTTGCTTGGCTGAAATTAAACCTTTAACAATGATCCCGTGCCTTCCTTTCTGACAGACTGCAGTTACAGCTATGCACTGCAGTCTACCACTCTTCCTCTGCTCCCCTCCCTCGATACAGACTCCTCCGATGACTGAGGATTTCTGCATGTAAACTGGAGCACTCTAGTCGTTTTATGAGAAAGAATGGTCACAAAATGACTAATTTTACAAGTTGCTCACCTCAAGGTCTTCATTTAGACCTCTAGGTGCCAAAGTATCCAAATGGAAAATCCAATAAGCTTTCCATCTACATAAGAGGGAAAACCTATTTGTCCAAATGGAAAAATCCAATAAGCTTCTGACTATTTTTTGTCATAAAATGATTCCCTCTATTTAAATATAAATATATATATTTTCAGCCTTTTCAGAAAAATGGCATTTTATTAACATATACAATTTTATCACTATTCAGTAAAGTGCTTTACAATTTCCCAATATTTAAATGTAACTTATTTTGTTTTTATTTTCATTAATGATTTGTTCATGTTTTATATTATATTTCTTTTATGAGGCTGAAACAGAAACAATGTAGAACACTAGATGTAAACGATCTATTATGTATACTGAGACTAGAAACATAGATCATGTCAAGGTGTGGATATTTTTCCTGTACCCAGATGCGTTCCACTCCCAAATGAGGCCTCGACATGACCTAAAGTACCCTGAATAGAACAGGCCGTTTTTGTCTGTTGGTACACTCTATACGTTCAAAAACATAATGACATTGATGTTTGGGGTACACTATCCCCTGACGAAGTGAGAGGTTTTTTTCTCACGAAATGTGTAGGTAAAATTAATCAATAAATAGAAATACTTTTTTCATCCACCTTTTGTGTGTTAGCATAAGGCTGAATTATTCTCTGTATTGGCGCTAATCCAGAGACATCCGGTGAGTGCATTCTGTGTGGGGCTAATAGCAGGTGCACTAATATACAGTTTAAAAAGTCCCATCTTTTGAGATAGAAGATGTAGAATTTTTAGTAGATTGGGAGAGTGTGTTGGAAGAATGCTCAATGAAGTTAATGAAATTATTGATGAAATATAGGGAAGTATCTGTGGATAAGACGAAAAAAGTGATTGAAAGTATAGAAAAGAAATTGAAAGTGGTAGATAAAAATGAGGAAATGCAAAAATTAAATGAAAATATATTGAAAAAGATAAGCAATTTTGAAATTAACTTGAATAATACGAAAAGAAAAAGTTTGCAAGAGATCAGGAGTCGGCATTAAATAGAGAAGGAATAAGAAATGTTACTATAAATAATAAAATACAAATAATAACAAATAGAACCCTCAGTATGGGGGGAAGCAGGCAAACAACACTACAAAGGAAGTCATTTTTAAGAGAGATCCTAAAACAGGATTATATAAAAAATTTGTATATTACCCTAAGAATCGTAAATATACAAAGGTATCGAGTTGTCAGGAAGAAAGCATAGGTGTTGTAAATATAGGAGTTGAGCCAGATCTAGAGACATGTGAGAATACTGATGTAACAGAAGAAAGGGAAAGAATAGGGACCAGATGGAAAGAAGTAGGGGCCCAAGAATCAAATGATTTTTTTTGTTAAGAGATGGGCAATTGGTCTCAACACAAGCTGAAAGAGAAGTTTAATACAAAGAAAAGTAAAATAAGAGAAAAATAGGATGCAGAGGAGGGAGAGGAAGAAGAAGAGGAGAAAGTAAAGAAAATTTTGAGAAAATCGATAGTGGGCAATATTTTTAATATCTCAGATGTAAATATTACCCCAGATGAAGCAAGAATAAAAGATAGAGGTCTCTCCTTTGCCCCTTCAAGGAGAATGAATAATTTTGAAACATATATTGATTTAAAGACATTTACCAGGGCATTAACGGTAAAGAGGTTTTTCTTGAATAAAAATGGAGATCTCCTGGTAGATAAAAATAAAATAATATCTATGAGGGAAGCTTATGATGTGAGACGTTTAGAAATGTTGGGAATGAAAGTGAGGGTAATATAGGAGAAGATATATTTATTCATAGTGGAAAGACAAATAAATCAAGTTTCTATCCAGTGCAGAGTCAGGGGGAATTTATAAAAGCATTTGTCATCACTCTACACCTGCAACCCACAAGATGAAGGAGTGCGGACGGTGGAGTGGTTCCTGAGGGAAGAGGGAGTATTACCAGAGGCACAAGTACTATTTTTGACTCAGGCTATATCATTTGTACTGAGCCACAATTACTTTCTATTTGAGCAAACGTTTTACCGTCAAAAGACAGGTACAGAAATGGGGTGCTCCTTTGCATCCTCTTTCATGAACCTATACAGAGGCAAATGGAGGCGGAGAAAAGTTGGCATAATAATAATAATAACTAGTATTTATATAGCGCCTTTCTCCCAGAGGGACTCAAAGCGCTTTCAGCTCACTCTCTCGGAATTGACCGAATCAGCAGCTGAATAATAGATGTTATTATTACCCAATCAATGGTACTCATTTTATCGACCTCGGAAGGATGAAGGGCTGAGTTGACCCTGCCGGGATACAAACCTGCAAGCTTGCGGTTTAAACAGGCTCTGTAGTCATGGCATTTACCACTGAGCTATCTCACCGGCCTACTCTGAGAATATAAAATTGTTTAAGAGATACATTGACGATATTCTGTTTGTGTGGGAAGGAGATACAGAACAGTTACATCAGCTTTTAAATTATATGAATAATAATTCTTGTAATTTAAAGTTCACCAGTCATAGTAGTGAGTTTTACAGCGTTTTTAGATCTAATTTTATTTATTGAGGATGGAAAAGTAGCTATAAAGAATTTTAGAAAAAAGTGGACAGTAATAGTTACCTCCATTATAAGAGCTGCCACTTGAAGAAATGGAAGGATAATATCCCTCAAGGGCAGTATCAACGAATAAAATGAAACTGTGGGATAGCATCAGATTTTGAAGAATCCGCAGTAATAAAAAACTGATGGAAGGAGGTTTTGATGAGAAAGTGTTAGAACATTCGTATCAAAAAGTAAAAAGTTACGAGAGAGGAGCATTGGTTAAATATAAAGAAAGACAAAAAAATCAGAATGGATGACATTACACCCTATTTCACAACAACATACAGTGTGGATGCGGGAAATATCCAAAACATATTTAGGAAACACTGGCATATATTGTGGGAGGACCCACTGTTGGGTCCAACTATTGGAGACAAACCGAGAGTCTCCTTTAGAAAAAACAAATCAATCAAACGATAGCCCCTAGTGATGTAACGAGAAAGAAAAAAGTAGGAATATTAGATCAAAAAATTACAACAATATGGGGTAAACCAGCTGGAATGTTCAAATGTGGGAGGAAAAATTGCTCAACGTGTTCACACTATTTGTTTGACAAGAAGGTGGATGGGGTGAAGGTAATTAAAGAAAAAAATATTTTCGTTCCAAGAAAGACAGGGAAAGAATTTAAAATTTGTCAATTTGTCAATTGTAATTCAATATTTGTGGTATACCTACTAGAGTGTAGCTGTGGTTTACAGTATGTAGTGAGAACCACAAGGAAATTAAAAACGAGAATTAGAAATATTGAATCTGGTATGGAAGATCACAGCGTACCCAGACATTTTAAGGAATGTCATTCGGGAAATAAAGAAGAGCTATGGGTTACAGCTATTGATTGTGTACAGATGGATAGGAGAGGAGGTGACAGGTTAACCCTTTGAGTGCCAGAGTGGTAAGCAAAACATTGCTTTGCGATGCGTTGTGTACCACTCTGGCACTCAAAGGGTTAAGGAAATTAAGACAGTTGGATACATATTGGATCTATCAGCTGGGATGATTAGAACCAGGAGGTTTGAATATAGATATAGACCTAGCGTCTTTTGTCTAAGATTTCCCAGCTGGTAGATCCATAGTGTTTCTAGGAATAGTCCAACTAAGAAAAGTATAATTTTAGATTGGAAATATATAAAATATTTATAGTAAGTCATTATATCCATAATGGAGACTGGGGATTTAAGGTTCAATATCTATGAAAAATGATTGTTGTAATGAATATTTTATTATAAATTAGGATGAGATGATACCTTTAACTAGTTTTAGAATAGGGTCTGAAATAGGTTTTAATTTAGAAATATTTATTATTCAAGTATTTTTAGTGCTTTAAATAATGATTGTGATGTTATGAGTATTTATTATGTAGGTAGTTATAGATTGGGTTGATTTTAAGGTTAAACCTCAGGGCTTCTGAATATGCATTTAGGTTAAAACAAAGGGCTGCAGAAATGATGCCATGAGGGTTAATCTTTGGAGGGTAATATTGAATTGAAGACAAAGTTATAAAAGGGAGCCCCGCTAGATGGCTCCAGTTACCCTTGACAAAGCCGGCAGGAGACCGGCGATATGTGTGGGGGAAGTTATTAATTATCTATGATTACCTTTGTTGCAAGACCGAGGATATTGTTTGTAAAGAGAAGAGAAGATCCCGTATGACTGTTGGTTACCGGATTTTTGCTCTTACGCCTGGAGTATCTGGATTAAAGGCCACGGAGGTACTGATGACCCTGGAAGGTTGAGGTATCGATAAGCTTGTGACCAGTGAATAACAGGTGAATCGATTTAAAGAGGAAGACACGGAAAGAGATATACTCTTCAAATACTATTGTTATATGCCTATTTATAGATTTATTTTGTAAGTGCATTTCCTTTATTACTAGGGGGGAGTGCTGAATAAACACTGCTTTTAGATTGTCTTTTGTTTTGCTCCTTGCCCTTTGCAGAAATCGTTAATGGTGGTATGAACAAGGAGCACACTTTTCTAAGGCTGCAACTTAAGCAATTTGGGGACGGTGAAGTATGTGACGAATTGGGATAATAGAGTGATTGAGCCATTTTCATCTACTTTTCATCTGTTACATTTCTTCATTTTTCCCATATCCATACAACATCCGTGTGATTGGGACGGAACATTCTAAAATAAGGTGGAATTGGTATTGCTTTTGTAATGTTGATTGTTTGAATTGTTTAGAACTGTTCTGTACATTCTTTGGCGCTCCAAGAAGTGGGTACGTGTGTGTGGCTATTGTGTAAGTCTCACTCATATATTCACTCCTATTATTTTGGGAGATATTAATATACAGTTTACCCTTAGAGGCTCACTGGTTCTTTCACACAGATTGAACATCCTTCACTAAAGGGAGAAAAATCTGGCTTCTATCCACGGGGTAGAATAAGCAACAGCGATCTGGCTGGGAAAATCTGTCTGATACCCATGAGGCAGAGCACGCTACTATGATCCAGAGAACATCTCTAATCACTACATTAAGGCAATCTCTCAAGAAGAGGAAATGTAAATGCAACTTTTTATCATTTTTGATAAGAAATTAAGAGGTTGCTCTCAGATTGTTGCTCTCTCTCTTTCTTTTCTATGTGTATGCTGCTATATGAAGGTGCCGACTGGTGACACCACAAGAAGATGCTGCACATCTGATGCCTCCATATACAAAGACTGTATTAACTAAGGACTTATACTTATAATACCAGAGATCTTACTCTGGATAAGAACAGAAGGCCTCTAACTCTTTCTCAAGGTCAACTTGCAAAAAAAACCCCAAAATAGACAGAAGATGAAAATGCAAGGAATCAAGGTGCCGATGATCACAAAAGGTGCAGTAAATCCACCAAACTCAATAGAAGATTATGACCAATGCAGGCTTGCAAGCTCACAACATAGTCTGGATAACAGAATTACTCAATCCGTTGCGGCACACTATTTAAGCCTCAAGTTCCACACCATTATGGGGTGGTTGTCAGACTTGAGATGAGGAATAGGACCTTGAGACAGAAGGTCTGGAACCGGAGATAGATGCCATGTTTTCTCCACAGACATCTTATGATGAAACCAAGTTGTCCTTGGACAGAACTGAGAGAGGAGAAGAGTGTGAGGCTCTTTTCTCATTATCTTGGCAATGACTCTGGGAATCATGGCCAGAGGGGGAAAGTCATAAACCAGAATGTACAGTAGAGGAATTGTCTGTGCATCAACTGCTGCCTCCTTGCTCTTGAACAGAACACAGGAAGTATTGCATTGATTCAAAATACCATCATGTCAATGTCCGGCCTGCACCAATGCTCCATTAGTTGAAGGAAAATTTCCTGCTTCAGTTCCCATTTAACTGGATCGATGTACATACTGCTTAGATAATACGCCTTACAATTTTCCACACCTGGGAAGTAGCTGGTGGACAGGGCAGGCAAGGGAGTTCCTGTCCACAGCAGAATCCTGTGCAACTCTGTAAAAGTGGCCCTGCTCCTGGTTTTACCCTGATAGTTGATGCATGCTATTGCTGTAGAATTGTCTTACTAAATCTGAAAGGGAAGACCTTGCAGAAGACTTGCTCATGATGACAAAGAAATTTAGATGGAACACAGTTACAGAATATTAATCTGAAGCTGAGTCTTGATGGGGGACCAGTGACTCTGAATACAGTGATGTTCGCACACAACTACCCAACCGAACAAGCTGGCGTCTGTTGTCACCAATGTCCAGTCAGTGAGATGAATCACCAACCTTGGGACTGAGACAGACTTGTCAGCCACCTCAGGAGAGACAGCCTGGTGACACTAGACAGAAGCATTGAGTGGTGAAGTTGGGTTGGACTCAAAGTCCAATGTTGAAATATACTGAGTTAAAGTGGCCTCAACTGAAATTATGCAAAGGGAACGACTTCGATTGTGGACACCAGGGTGCCTACCAGATGTATGCAGTCCCTGATCGTGTGCTTCAGTTGCGCTAGTAAGATGAACCTTCATCTGAAAACCCGTCAGTTTGTGCTAAAGCAAGAAGATTTTGCAGAGAAAAGTGAAGTGTCGAAGACAAGGCCCAGGAACAGCAGCCAGTGGTGTAAAGAAGGCAGGGCTGGGGGCGGGTGACCAGCTCCCCTGAGTGTGCGAGAAGGATGTGAGGGAGCTCTGGACCAGCAGGTATTCAGCAAGATCCTGGAGGCAACTGAATAGCTTGGAGATGCCAAGATGAGAAGGAGGAGGTGTTAGCAAACACCCTCGTGGAGGTCATGGAGGCAGCATCTATACTGTTTACCTTTGTATAGTACATAACCCTTTGAGTGCCCGAGGGTTATCGAGCACAGTCCTTTGCAATGCGTTGGGTAACCCACTGGAATTCAAAGGGTTAAAGGGAGACAAGTTGGGAGTTTAATTGATGGCACTTGGATTGTATTTGGTAATGATGAAGAAGCGAAGACATGGCGGATAGTGATTGGGACACCGTGACCGTTCTGAGGAAGAAGGACCTGACCACCAAACAGGAGATTACTGATGCACGGGAACAGGGAAAGAAGTGGAAACTTAAAAATAAAAATAAAAAAAAAAGGTCAGCGTTTCAGAACAGGGAGCACACGATCATCAAAAACACAGCCAAGCTGGACAGAGAAACAATGGAGCTTCACCATGACCGGCAGAGCAAAGGCTTTACCCACAGCAGGACCTGCCACAAAAATTAATGGAAAGCCCAGGTGATTCTGAATATACAGACTGTACACAAGGGGAGGGATGGAGAACACCAGACTCTTCTTACTTGCTGGAAATACAATTTATTTACATCTTATATTCCAGATAATCAACCATCTGAGTACCAGAGAGTAATCCAAAGCAAGGTAATGTATTGAATACCTCCATGGCATCCAACTAAAGATTTATATTTTACAAGCATCCATATGCAGTCAAAAAGGGATACAAGTGAATTGCAGGGGGCTGAGGATTCTGTGCAGTGTGTGGCCCCAAAACAGGAAACACTAGGGGCAGGCTTAGGGAGGAGGATTGGCAGCTCCACAGAGGGAGACAATGCCAATCATTCTAGAAGTCATCAACATGGTGGCACTCTCCCTCTTGCTATGGAACACAAAACAGGTAGATTTTCATCAAAGTGGAAGAAATAATTTATATTACTTGTGGGTTTTTAAGCTTGTTCGGGGGATTTAAACCAGTTTGGTGGAGGAAAGGAAATAAAAAGAGTGCTAACTAAGAGAATATTTGCCTTGATGCACCTCTGAGGTCACTTTTAAAACTAAGAATGTCTGGTGGGGGTAAAGTGGAGTAGGGTGAAAATGCCCTGTTCTCCTAGCGGATGGATACTTTTACCTCATGGTTTCTGTGTTCCATGTTGGACACAGAGCAATGCATTGTGTACCTCTCTGGCCCTCAAAGGGTTTATATTGCTCTCAAGTTGTTACCGAATTTGAACAAATAGCACATTCCCAACTTCTACACCCCACATATACATTTATTTGTGTCATCTCAAAAAAAGCATCAAAATACAATTTTTTTTTCTATATTTTCTCCAACGCAAAATGCATGGAATAAAAAGATAGAATTGCGTGTTACTGGGAAAAGTCTGATTGGAAATCAACACCCTGAAAATGGTTGCTTCAGTAAATATGCCACTTACTTAAGAACATGACTAAAAAATTAAGAAAATTTTTATAACTGAACTGTACAAAGAACTGGAGAAATTATGGGGCAAACCACCTACACCATACAAGAGAAAACAGGATTTCAATGTGCATACCTGTTAAATCATTTTTTCTTTAGTCCATATGGAACACAAGCACCATGAGGTTGAGTCCCTCCTCCTGGAGGGCAGGGAAAATCACAAAAAACAGGGTCTTTGGGGTGGAGACTCCCTCCTCCAGCTCAAGCTCCCTGTTCACTAACTTCCAGAATTCATTTGACAGAAGCCACACAAAAAGAAGCGTGAAAGAAGAGAAGAAAGTCCCCCAAGACTAAGACCCTAAGAGTACGCCTCTGACCGTGAAAGCAACGCAAGTAAAGTTTTTTCCTCCAGGTGGGAGACCTGTGGTCCACATGGACTAAAGAGAAAAAGGATTTAGCCGGTAAGAATGCTAAAATCCCATTTTATCTTATGTCTAATATGGAACACAGGCACCATGGTAATACACCAGAGCTTGGATTCCCAGGAAAGGAAAGGAGATAAGACCTCTCACATGTCCCCATGATACCAGAGCTCCCAAGGACTATTCAGGTTCTGAATAACTTGGAAAAAACAGTGTCAATGATCACAGAACTAGCACAGCGCACTAAACTAGAGCCAATGAGGCTCAGAAAATACTGATCAAAACTGGCAGTAAGAAAAAAAGGACAGATCCTTAAACAAGCAAAACTGTCCTGAAGGACCTGTCAGTCAAAGCTGGCCTCTGCCGAGGTCAAAATGTTGACATGGTAGTGTTTGGTGAAAGTATGCAAGGACGACCAAGTTGCAGCCTTGTACAGCTGTTCAGCCAAGGCCTGGTTCTTGTAGGCCAAGGAAGCACCCACAGATCTGGTGGAATGTGCTTTGATCTTAAAGTCAGCTGGTTTCTTCCTGATCTCATACACTTGGGAGTATGGTAGTCTTAACCCAAGAGGCAATAGTTAACTTGGAATATGCCTGACCATTTCTGGGCCCCCTGGGATGACAAAGAGCGTCAGCCTAATGAAAAGGCTTTGTGCTGTGCACACTGAACTTAAAGGGTTAGTAATGCACCAACATAATTTGTAATAGATTTGTAGAGTCTTAAAAAAAAAAAAAATCACATTGCCATAAACCCCATCTCTCAAACCGCTATGGTTTTGAGAGACATTGGCAATGAAAGTCCCCCTTTCCCTCCCCTTCTCCTGAAGTCAGCGTCTAGCTGACAGCAGGAGATACCAGTGCGGGGATCAGCCTGCGGCTGGTTTGCAAGCATACTTTGTAGACCTTTCCAATTAAGTAATTCTTTTCCAATAATGGTATTTCTCCTCTGCTGCAGAGCCTCATCGTGTCGGCCAACATGGATCCTCTTCTGTCAGCTTTGCAGCTGACATTGCGGGAAGTGAGAACTTTCATTGCAAATATCTCTCAAACCATAGCTGTTTGAGAGATGGGGTTTGTGGCAATGTGATTTTTTTAGACACTGGGTCAGGACATAAGGATAGTACAACAATCTCCAGATTGATGTGAAACTCTGACTCCACCATGGGCAGAAACTCCTGAGAGGTTCAAAGTATTGCTTATCCTGATGAAACACCAGAAAGAGAAGCTTTAAAAGACAAAGCTTGTAACTCAGCTACCCAAAACACAAGGCACAACTGCCAAAAGTAAAATAATCTATTGGCACAAAGGGATGGAAGCAAGAGCCTCAAAAGGAGACCTCTGCAAGACATCCAGAACCAGGATAAGATCCCACAGAGGAATGGGATCCTTGAAGCAGGGGAAGGCTTGAGCTACCCCCCTTGGAGAAAAAGCTTGACATCCAGGAGGACAGCAATCTGTTTCTGGAATTAACATAGTGCTGAAATCTTAACCTTATGGGAACTTAAGCTGATGCCCTTGTTCACGACATCTTGAAGAAAAGACAGCACCAAGGGAAGGTTTTGAAGACCAGTGTATATGCGTTCTTGACCACACATCACTTGTGAAAAACAGACCATACCCTTTGGTATGCCTTGGAAGATGCCAGCTTGGTGGCGTTTTCCGACTGCACTCTCAGTGGAACATCAGTGAGAACTGGGGGCCAGTGCAGCTCATGTCCACCTGCCTTGAACACCCAGGTGTCCCAGAACCACACCCCCAGCCCCACAGGCTGGCATCTGTGGTTACGAGAGTCCACACCAGGATCACAAAGAGCCTCCCACTCTGTTGGTTTCGGCCAATGGAGCTACCACAGGAAGTCCTCATTCGCTTCCAGGGACAGGGTCGTCAGCTGAAGGAGATGCTCCAGATTCCTGGAACAGGACCTGAGGATGTCCCACTGAAGTTCCCTTGTGTGGAACTGAGAGTAAGACGCCACCTCAAGGGCCGATACCAAGCAGCCTAACACCCTCATGAAGTCCTTGATCGTGGCTGATGACCACTCCAGCTCATATCCTGGAACAGAACCTGAATCTTCTCCAGGAAAAAGATATACTCCTGAATGGTATCGAATCTCATGCCCGGGAAGACCAGGACCTGTGAGGGGATCAGATAAGACTTCTGAAGGTTTAAGATCCAGCTGTGATGCACCAGAAATTCAGGTGTAGTCTTGGATATGGTGAGCCAAGAGCTCCTCTGAAGGAGCCTTGATGAGGAAGTCAACCAGATATGGAGTCAGAGAGATGCTTTGTGCATGAGTGAACGAGGCTAGGGCTGCCATGATCTTTGTGAAGATTCTTGGCATCAAAGCCAGGCCAAATGGCAGAGCCCTGAATTGGTAATGATGGCCAAAAGCAAAACAAAGGTAGTGTTGACTGTTTGGGTGTATTGGGATGTGTAAATACGCATCCTGGAGGTCCAGGGAGGCCAGTTACTCCCCCCAGGCATATCATCGCTAAGACAGTATGCAATGAATCGCATATCGATTGCGTACTTGTTGAGGCACTTGAGGTCCAATATAGGGCGGCCGCCACCATCGTTCTCTGGGACCACAAACAGGTTGTAATGGAAACCTGAAGTGCTGGTACCAGCACTTGTTTTTCCAGTATAGAGTTCACTGCCTCGTTGAACAGTCTCTCTTTGTCCAGATCCTGTGGAACCTTTGATAAGAGGAACTGATATGGAGGAAGGGAATTGAAATCTATGCGTTACCCTTCCGATACCACCAGCAAAACCTACTGGTCCATCACAGTGGATGTCCAGTCATCTACAGGCAACAACGCATGAGTATTCTGCAAGTCCTTCAGAGGAGGTTTTTTCAGACAGCCTCTTCAGCTGATTGCTTTGGCTGCCATGGTTTTGCGGCAGGGCATGCCTGAGAGGTTTTTCAGAATTTGCACCCTCTGAGCCCCCGTTTGTCGGGGGTGGGGTGGAGATGAAAAATAGAGGCCTTGCTTGCCAGAAAAGAACACGTTGTGGGAAACAACAAGGTACTTTTACATAGGGGTGGGCGAAAGATCCTGTCCTGTTCCCATGAAAAAAATCTTCAAAAATCACATGGTTGTCTGCTTTTTCACAGGAAAATCTGCATTAAATAAACCAATTAAAATCTTCTCTGTTTTCACCCACTGCCAAAAATGTTTCACTATTATTTCAATGGCTACAAACTTTTCACCGCTTTACTTACATGTTCTTCACGTTTTCGCTATAAAAACATGATGTTTCCAGGAAGTGAAACACAATACAAGTAGCTAGAGAGAGAGGGTGCAAGGCTGTTGTGCTGTGCAAAATAGTGAAACATTTTTGAAGGTAGCAGAGGCTCATAGTGTGTGCTATAACTATGAGTAGCTTGATTACAAAAATTGGGGGAGCTGGAAGGACCGTTATGTGTCCAGTGTGTCAGAGGAAATGACCACTACTAGCAGTGAAAGGTCTGGATGCCCGGATTCCCCAGACCCCCCCTACATATTCACCTAAGGATCTTGGGGAAAACTGTGTCATGGGCGGAGGAAGACGACGGTAGCAGTGTGAGCAGGACAGGTCAGCTACCTGTGCCTGCTGCTAGTGCTGCATCGGATAGTGTGTCTTGTGATTCTCAGGAGAGGGGGGGGATGATGTCAAGTGTGACAGCAAGGGAGGAGAGGATGTCAAGTGTGACAGCAGGGGACCCTAACTCACACATGCCATCCCCAAGCAGTCCCGCCACTACTACTACTAGGATCCAGGAGCTACAGAATCAGAGTGTTAGGAGTGAGGGAGCGGGTGATACTAGCAGTGAGGAAGACTCAGAAACTGAAATTGATTTGGTTGCTGTTACTACCACCAGCAGTGTGACTGGAGAATTTGCAGAGTTTGCTGATGCTGAGTTGCAAGGGCAGCAGGATGATGAGGAGCAGGCTAGTGTCTCAGACCTACGTGGACACATCAGCAACATCATCCTGTGCCCCAGCGATTGAAGTGGAATATGTAGTAGAACAAAAAACAGGCCATTCTTCATCACCTTTCCCCTCCCCACTGAGTTACTGGCTGTGGGACTATTTAACTCTTGAGGCAGGCACAGTGCAGTCATCAGTGACGGCACTGTGCACAATTTGTGACAGGTCAGTGAAAAGGTGGAAAGGCACCTTGGCACAACCGCCCTCATTACACATATGAAACACAGACACCATGACATTAATGTGAAACATGTTAAATCCAAATCCCAAAGGCAATAAGAGGTGAGGCATAAATCTATTACTTTTAAAACTGCAAGTTGTCACGTGACCTTAGCAGGGAGTGGACAAGGGACATAGCGACTGCAGCAGTACTTGGTTTCTGATGTGATGATTTCACATTGGGGACCCTAAGCATCATGGTGTTTGGTTAGAGTTGTGCCAGGTGTTTGGTGTGAGTGCAAATGTGTCCATTGTTACCAGTCTTTCCCTTATTTACTACACACACTCTGTGTACATTGCATTTGCTGAGGAGAGGAACAGTTCCTTCCTGCTCTCAAGGGAAAAATGTATATTCCAACACCACACCCATGATTTTGGAGGAAGGGCAGGTGAAGAAGCATTATTGAGAAGCTTCTTTTATCCGAATATACCTGACGTGGTGAGGGCTAGTTGTGGTGCCTCTACTGACCCATGATCATCATCACCCATATCACTGCTGTTGCTGATCCAATTCCCTTGGAGCTGCCTAATCATCCTGCTGCTTAAACAACTCAGCAGCAAGAACAGCAGTCGCAAACGCTGCAATGACACCTGGGCATTTGCCACTGGCCACCATAACATGACCTACTGGTACTAGGCCAGTAGGGCATCTTTTTTTATCCTCAGGACTTGTTCTTTCAACACAAACCAGAGGCCTACAAGCCTAAGTCCTACAAATCATGGATTCCACAGGGCTTGTGATGCTAACAAGCCAAATTGATAAAAATGATCTCTGATTTCTCAGGGCTTGTGAAATTAACAAGTCTGATAGATAAAAATGAACTCTGATTAACTCTGATGTGATTCCTCAGGTTATGTGATGTTAACAAGCCAAAGCCCTACAAACCAATTTCTGCTCAGGGCCTGGGCCTAGAACGTCTAAGTCCTACAACAAATCAATGTTTCCTTGGGGCTTGGGCCTCTAACAACAAGTATAAGTCCTAAAAATCATCCTCTTCAAAATCCAGTCAAGTATCAGTCTGCCCCGGACACAGCTTACGTCAGGGGGTCTCTGTCACGTTATGTACCACTTTCTTTTCATTGATTTATTTATTTTTTATTAACCAATCCCAGTCAACAACCCCCCCACAAAAAATAAATTCCCTCTTCAACAGATTTTCCCCACACTCCTCCAACACAGGCACCCACAGACCCCTTTTATACTATGCCTGTGGGAAATAAAATAGCATTTGCTGTGTGTTATGTGTCAATGTTCCCACTGATTTCAATGCAATGAGCTGGCGAAGGGTGGAAAAACTGCACTTTTCGGTGGAAATTATTCACCAAGAAAGAAGTGCCATTATTCGCTGATTTTGGTTTGAGGTGAAAATTTTCACCCATCCCTACTCTTACCATCCGTAGTGTCACTAATGATCTGTTTCATGTCAGGTCTAAAAAGGGACTTAACCTGAAAAAGCAAGGATACCAGTGACTTTTTAGAAGACTGATCAGCAGGCCAAACCTTAAGCTAGAGGGTGTGCCACACGGCAAACAAAAAGGAGAACCTAGCAGCATCAAACAGCGCCTCAGTGACATAGGTATTGGTCCCCATGATGATGGCCCATACAACACAAAAAGTAGGGCTCGCACCAGAAATTGTGATAACCCTATGCAGTTAAGACATAATAGTACAGGTGCACTCAGGGTCGAAAGCTAAATATAAACAAACAGAGGAAAGGCACAGAGCAAAAACTACTGGAGCATCCCCATACATAGAAACCCTCTAATAAGAGGCACACTCAGAGGGTGTAGAAAAATAACAAGAATAATATTTTATTCAATATATAAAAACAATTAAAAAACACACAAAGGACAGATGAGCTATATATAATGAAAAGGTAGCTGCTAAAAAGTGACACCCTAACAAAGCCGTTTGGAGCGGCGATACGGGTTGGGTTGTTGGAAGACGGATGAGCTTGGACTTTATTATGGCTGCTGCTATTATATGATAAGTATCCTCATATTTTCTTTGTTTGTTACTGTGATAAGAGTATTGCACTGTTATTGTAGCACGTTGCACTTTATGGAATTATCTATACCCCCTGCATGACGTATTGTTGTAGTTAGGGTGTCACTTTTTAGCAGCTATCTATTCATTATATATAGCTCGTCTGTCCTTTATGTGTTTTTTAATTGTTTTTATATTACCACACTGCTGATTGATATATTGAAGATTATTTTTGTTATTTTTCTACACCCTATGAGTGTGCCTCTTATTAAAGGGTTTCTATGTATGGGGATGGTCCAGTAGTTTCTTTGCTCTGTGCCTTTCCTCTGTGTGTGCCCATGATGATGACCATCAGAACTAACAAGTCCTCTTTGGCAACATCAGTGCGCACAGCGTTGCTTATCCCAAACAGCTACAACTTTGTTGACTCAGACAGAGGCAAAAAAAGGCCTCCCTGGTAGCCACAAAGGCGGCCTTGAGAATGGAATCAAGCCTCTTATACGCCTTATTATTAAGGCCCATGGGGTCCACAAGCAAATGGGTGGTGGGTGTTCTTTGTCAGAAGAGATATAGGGGGTCAACAACAGGGGGAGAAGTCCACAACTCCAAAGCCTTAGACGTAAATGGGTATAACTTAGTAAAATGCTTTTTTAGTTTTCCACTAATACATAAGGATTTGGTCATGAGTTTTATTGGGTAGAAACACAGGATTTTCTATGCCTCCGGAAGATATCTGGAGGGGGAGTTCCCCCATCAGAGAGCTGGAGTGTCTCCAGGACTGTCTTAATGAGCCCTTCAGCAGAGGGGAGCAGATCAGAAAACATATCCTTATATCCCCAACAAACAGAGAAAGACCTTGGAATACAGGATCAACCTGTTTAAAGATGGACACTGGTTTCCACGAGTGAAGCATCCTGTGGGCAAAAGGAACTTGCAACACTGAAGAGGGAAGTGTTTTATCTCATGCATGCTCTTGATCGGAGGAGTAGTGGAGGCCACCCCACAAGAGGGGCAGAGAGACCCTGAATTATCCCTAGGTTGCCATGTATAGCAAGAGGAACAGTGAGTGAGGGGGTAAGTGAAGCCCCTGAAGCCATTGCCTTGGATATACCCCATGCCCCTTAGAGTCCAACATGTCTCTGAGATAATGCCACTGAATACACAGAAATGCACTTATATGGGATGAGAAGGGTTAATCTCAAGAAGGAGAGGTAAGAAAGCCAGCCTCTCCATAGGACAAGCAAGAAAGATGCAAGATGGCCACAAGAACCCGGTCAGCCAATTGGAAGAAAGCCAGCTAAACTGGGATTTTGGGTACTGTAATCTTCTCTGTTGCTTGTTGCCTAGCAATGACTAAAACTCCATTTGTGGACTGCCGCTGTCCCCCTGGAAGCTCAGAAAGTGACAAGATGATAGGGTATGAGGAGACAAGAAGACAGAGCCCCCTCTGACCACTGCAGCCCAAACAGTTGTGGTGATATGTCCCAAGAAATCTTTCTCATAAAAATCAATGGAGCAAAGATGGCCATAGGCAGGCTCCAGTTCTTAAATGGGCTGCTGCTTCAAAATTGATCTACAAAGAAAACGAAAGCCACAGACCTGAAATTCCTGGAGAACACCTGGGGGAGTATATAACTAAAATTAAAGTAGTGGGGGAGTGCAAATGAGCCCCACAAGCACAGTAAGACCCCCCAAAAAAATATATATAAATAAATAAACAGATCACAAGCAGCCATCCTGACTCCAAAACCCTCTAGGAGTAGTAAGAGAATAACAAAGAGACCCCTAAAGAGTGCCACAGCCATGCTCATAATAACCTCTGCAGGAAGAGGCAACACAAGTTTGGACATAAAGTGGAGCAAGGCACTCATACTGTTACTGGCCAGTCTTCAGGTTACCACCATAGGAGAGAACAGACCCTATCATGAAGGAAAACTTGTAGGCAAGATTCCCTCCACAGGGTAGAATAAGGCAACGAGCACCTGGGAACTGGGCAATCCAACCTCAGGGAAGACCAGTGATGGTAACCTGCCTAATAGGGAGTTATACAGCCCTGTATCTAAAAGAAAAAATAATAAAAACTGAGAGAATGACCTTGCCTGTCCAGCTTTCTTGCAGGACACAAATTCTGGGAGTTAGTAGGTGAAAAGGGGGGGGGGGTTGATTTGGAGGAGGGAGTCTCCACCCCAAATGCCCTATCTTTTGTGCTTTGCCCTGCCTTCCAGGAGGTGGGACTCAACCCCGTGGTATCTGTGTTCTGTATTGGACATAAGAGAAATAAACATTCCCAAAATTGCCACTGATTTAAATGTGTCTTTTAACCCCTTAAATGCTTGAAAGGTTTCCAACACAGTGTTAAGCAATGCAATGGAGACCTCTCTAGCCATCAAATGGCTATCTGCCCTCTTTAAATCAGACCCTGTGGTACAAATTTATTGCCTCATAGTATATTAGACTTTACAGGTTTAAATTGTATCGCTTTTTTCCTCAGCTTGTACCTTGTAGCTACCAAGGAAATTACATTTTTTTGTAATATACTGGTCTTAGACAATATAAAATAATGTGTAAATAGTGTTACAAACGTTCAAAACTTACAATGGCCTCCTCCCATTCCTCCATAGTGGTTTGATACAGCAATTAAATTATAGCAACAAAGACCAGCATTTGGATTGATTAGAAATGTTGACATATCTAAGTCACTGTTGAAAGAAAAAAAAAGAAAAACATTTTAAGTTAGTACTACACAAGGAGACCTTTGTGTACTTATTTATAAATCCTTTTATCTTAGTCCATGGGGAACACAGGAATCATGGAGTAAAGTATCCTCAGGCCAGGAGGAAAGGGCACTTGCCTTACAAAGTATCTTGGGACTGGAGACTCCCTCTCTATTTCAGTTTACCTCTACCTGACATACATAGTTTTAACAAATAGCAAAGATCAGAGAAACCAGAAGCAAGGCAGTGAAGGAGATCACCTAAACCAGAGAACCCAAGAGGACAAACTCTGCCTGGAACTCAAACAGCGGATATTTCTCTGGGAGGAAAGTCCTGTGTTCCATATGGATTAAGAGTCAAGGATTTATCGGTAAGCACACAAAAATCCCTTTTTCTCTTAAGTCCAAAGTGGAACAAAGGAACCATGAGAATATTGCAAAGCATCCACCAAGATTCCATAGAGTTAAAGGGAAAAACCTGTCAAGGGACACCAACACAGCAAACCAAGAAAAAGGACAGCAATTGCTTACTTGCAAAACAAACCAAGAATGACTCCTACAAAAGGCACTAGGGCCTATAAGACATTCCAACCCAAACTGGCTCCAGTCAAAGGGAGTATGATAGTGTTTGACAAATGTGCGAAGATGACAACTCCCCCCTCACACAGCTGTTCCTCTAAAGCCTTATTCTTTTGGGCCCAAGAGGCACCCACCGACTTGGTGGAATGATCAGTAATCCAAAACGGCATCGCTTCTTCTTGAGAAGAAAAGTCTGGCAAATGGGAGCATTAATCCATGTAGCCACCAGCACCCTTGATACAGCTTAGCTTGCACAAGGACCCTCAGGATTTAGAAAAAGAGAATCACACTTCTGGAAAAGCTGTGTGCAATGGACATGGTACTTCAAGCACTTAACCACATCCAAATGATTAAGCTGCTGCTCATGCCTGTTAAATGGAGCAGGACAGACAGTAAGGATTAATAATCCCCTGATTGGTGTGAAACTCCAAGACAATTTTAAGGAGAAACCCTATGAGAATCCGCAAAACCACCCTATCAAGAATGGAAAACCAAAAAGGGATACTTACAAGGCAAAGCCTGACATTCGTCAGCCCACAGAACAGTCACAATCTCCATCAGGAAAACTATCTTGAGAGTCAAAAGATGCTGGCAAACTGAAGAAAGAGGCTCTAAAAGATCTTCCTTCAGCATTCCCTGAACAAGTTCAAATCCCACTGAAAAGTGGGTTCCCCACTCCAAGACTTCTTTAAACACACATGTTGATAAATATAGAATGCTAGGCAGTGGTAGCTACAGCATAAATTTAGTTGTGCCCCACTCCAAAGGTTTCTATTAAAAAAGCATAGGTTAATAAATACAGAATGTTAGGCAGTGGTGGCTACAATATAAATTAAGTTGTGCCCCACTCCTCAATCCTTCTCTGTATACGTGTCCAGAGGTTATATGCCTACCAGTACAGTATAATACAATACACTCTAAGGGACCACAATATGACAGAATTGTATCCCACAATTCAAATACATAAAATGCAATAAAAACAACATATATAAAAACAATGCGTTTCAACTGACTGGATCAATCAAAAATGAAAAGTAAAAAAACAATCACTCTTGATCTTCACCATAAACCTGTATGGATAACAAAGTAATGAATTTAAAAACAGTTCAAGCTAGAGCAGTACAAGTATCTACTGCAGCGGTCCAGTAGTGACCCAAGTAGTGAATGCCCTTAACTTGATAGCAATCAATGCCGAGCCTTTCCAGAAGCGGTTTGTCACCACAGGAAGATCCAGTCGTCGCTCTTTCCACCATTCTGGTGACCTGAAGTACTGTGTGGTTCAAATGAGAGGCCATTAGGTTGACTATTAAAGCAGAACTATCACCAGGAATAAAAGTTTTACAGTGGGTTTTAATGTGCTTTTAACATGACATAAGAGCTGTGTGTATTTTGCTTTGAAATTGCCTAGAAGTTGAGATATTAGCCCTTCAAAATTGTGCACTTCTGCATTCTACGGGACCTTGTGCCGTCTTAGGACTTCCCAGCTGCCCCAGGGAGCGCATTCAAGCTCCCCTTCATAGCTGGATTTCTGTGGTGTAGCGTTACAGCAAACTCCGTTTACAATGCTACTGAGGTTGCAACCTCAGTAGCATTGTAAATGGAGTTTGCTGTAACGCTACACCACAGAAATCCAGCTTCAAAGGGGAGAGTGAACGCACTCCCTGGGGCAGCTGGGAAGTCCTGAGGCATCATGCGGGGACATACAGTCCCGCAGAACGTGGAAGCGCCCAATTATGAAGGGCTAATATCTCCACTTCTAGGCAAACAAAATACACACAGCTCTTATGTTGGGTTAAACATTAAAACCCACAGTAAAACTTTGATTTCTGGTGATTACTCCACTTTAAAAGGACCCCATAGACCAACTATGGAATTGGACACTGTCTGTCTGAGCTCCCATGGCTGATTTTCTCAGCTGCTAAATGTTGCCATACCCTGGAATGTTGATTATGGAGAGTCAACATGTGAGCCTTAGCTCACACCGAGGATCTGCTGAACCTCAGACCATGCTGCCACTTTTCTGGTTCTTCCCTGGTTGATGATGTGAGCCACTGCTGTAGCATTGTAAGACTGGAGCCGCATAGGAGATTCCTTGAGGCACTGAGACCAATGCTGAAAAGCTAAGATTCAACTGAAGTGAAGGGCCTGGGATGGAAATAGAGAAGATTTCTTGATATTGAGAACCAACCATTTTGTTCCAAAAAAGACACTCCAGCTTGAATCTGAAGGTGCAGAGTCTCCTCTGAAAAGACATTAGCAAAAGGTCATCTACAGACAGGGAGTAAATGAGATACTTAGAGATCAGATGTGAGCTGCCAAGGCAGTGAACGGAAAATGGCGGTCTAGAAAGGCAAACCACAGGAAATACTGATGATCTGCATTTATGGGAATATGCAGATAAGCATCCTTTATAAACAGGGAGCCAAAAAAACAAAACAAACAAAAAACTTCCCTGGACACATGGCAGTGCAGTGATGACTGTGTGCAAGGCAAAAGGTTTGAATCCAATTTTTGAGACGGCATAGGTACCAATACCTGCAATATCTACAAAGCAACAGACTGCATCTAAGAATAGAAGACTGCACAAAATTGTGAGGAACTCTGGACACGAAGAAGTGACAGGGAGGAAGGTATATAAATCTGTGCATATCCCACCCACTATGAAAGAGGAGCAAATTACCACCTACTGTCTGAGGAGGGGCAGACACCTGTGAGTTATGCAAAGGTAGGCTTGTTACATGTGGGTAGGTTTCTGAGCAGGCCTTCTGCCTGATCAGGCCTGTTTGGGTTTTGTGGTAGCATGCATTTGGGCCACTGAAGGAGCAGAAGCTCTGGGTGCAAACCCATATTGGAGGGGTAATGAAAGCCACATACCTTTCATGGAAACGATGGAAGCTTAGAAGTAATTTGAGGCAATAAGGTACTCTTGCATCCAGTGGAATGACTTATAATCTTTTCCACCTCCAGGTCAAACAACTGCTTGCTCATGAACAGGAAGGACACTAAGGTTAGCCCACCAGATTTTTAGCCACAGAGTACGATGCCCGACCACAGACAGCGGAGGTCTTACCATTAAATCTGGTGTCAAAGGTCTGTTCTTCAAGCTATGCACTAGCCTCATGGACCTTAAAGATAGCCAGCACAAGATCCTCTTCAGGTGCGTCCACATGGATGGCCTCCAAAAGCTTATCTCCCCAAACAATAATGTCCCTAGTCACCCAAACAACAGAGGAGGTGGAATATAAAGCGGCATCAGAAGCTGCAAAGTTTGCTTTCAAGAGAGAATCCAGGCTCTCTTGTGCATGGTCCATAAGCACCGTTGCATCTGCAAGTGGCAAAGCGAGAGACTGGAGGGTCTACTGCTGTGGGAGGGTGGGGCTAGCCCAAAGTCCTAAAGCATGGGCAGAAAAAGGATACGAGAGACACACTTCTGGGAAGCAAGAACCTCTTGTCAGGTTTCTTCCATTCCTCCAAGAGTGCCTGGTCTAAGGAATGATGAGGAGGAAAAATGGCAGCCTCCTTTTTAAGACTTTTAAAAATATTATGGGAAGAAGAACCAAAATCTAAGGCCTCCGAAACCTTCAGAGTCTTCAGGATGGCCTGAGTAAACAGGAGAATCAGGGTCTTGCTCAAAAGAATCCGCAATATAGAAGGACAAATCCAGATCCAGAGTCCTCAGCTGAGGAGGAAACCCCTACTGTGGTAAAAATTTCTCTCTACAAAATGGTTGTGATTGCTTTTTTTTTTTTAAGGGGTGGGGGGTGGAAAGGGGGGGACTGTTCTGAGGCCAAAATTCTAAAATCCTTTTAATAGCAGAAGGTACAGACGTCATAATAGTTAAAGCCTTAACTAATGCAGCCTCCTGTTTATTAGAAGGTGGTGCCAGAAGCTGTGTGGGAATCACAGTGCAAGAGGAAAATAAAGTACCAGAGGAATATCTTCGAATCTGGCATGAGTAGCATGGGGTTAAAGGGGGAAACCCAGAAGCCAAGCACATGACTCCCTTAGGCATAGCAAGGAGACCCCTTAAATTAAAAAAAAAGTATAGGACAGTAACATCATAAAAATACTTAAATTTAAAAGTACTTATCTGTCTGAAAGGGATAAAGTGGTATGCAAGGAAGGTGAGACCAGCTTCATGTGTTGCACGTTGTAGTAAAAAAGGAAGAGGGCCAGAGCAGAACTGCCTCTTCCAATTCCCTAAAGCCCAGTAAAGACAGGCCTGAATAACCCTTTTTCAAAATAATGAGATAGCTCTTCTGCCATTGTGCAATACTGTCCGCCCCCCCGGGGGGGGGGGAGGTGTACCCTGGGCGCCACTATGCAGGTCACATGCAGACCATAATTAGCACCTTTACGTCCAATGAAAAACCAGCCGGTGGAACAGAGTCCCAAACACAGTCTGTGTCCCAATTCAATATGGCTGCCATAACTGCACATTTTTAAAGGCATTGTGGCCCTACAAATAAACTGTACATTCAGTACCCAGTGAGAAGAGGATAAAATAATAATGTAAGGATATGAAATAAACCAAAATTAAATCTCCACCTAGAAAAGAGGGACAATGCCAGTCCAGCTATTTCCTCACAAACTATGTGAATGAGTTTGCCAGAGAAGAGGGCAAGGGTAACTCAAAGGACCTGTGCACTTTGAATACCAGAGATCTTGTCCTCTTCATTCTTTAGGCTCCTATCTACCACAGCAAATTCTGCTCAGAACAGGTAAGTAGAACTGAGAGGAAGGAGACTGATAATGCAAGCCATCATCTAGCAAATCCAGGTCTTAGTCTCCATTATGGTACAAACCAGCAATTTATGTTAGAGATAGCAACCTGCCTAATGGTGGACTACACAGCCACATTTTACAGGCAAAAATGAAAAAAGCTAAGATAATCCTTGCCTGTGTGCACTCCACAAGGACACTTTTAAAACGAAGCATGTTGGGTGGGGGTTAAATGAAGTAGGGAGGAAGAGTCTGTCTCAGAGGATTTTAATGCAAGTGCCCTGCCCTCCTGGCCAGAGAATATTTTACCCCATGGTTCCCATGGTAGCAAAAGAGGCATGGCTTTGCGCGTGTGGATTAAGTGGTTTAAGTAGTATTCAAGGCATTGACTGACAATTGTTTGGTTATGTTTGTAGCAGTGAAAGGGTGAAATATTTGAGAAGCACAGAGGTATATATGCAGTAGAATGTGTTATATACCTCTTTGGCACTGAAGGGGTTTAAAGAAAGCAAAGATTTTGTGCAATGTATTGGGTTCCTTCAGTGGCAAACAGGTATCCAACACATTCCACTGCATGGATACCTATTAGGCTCTCAAACAGTTAACCCTTTCAAAAGCCGTAAACACAGCCAAACCATTGGCACTCGTTTGACCATGCAGATAATAAAACAATGACTGTATAAATAAGTGGCTGTTGAATTTTCAGTGCTTAGAACCTTTCATGTCCAAAAAGATGTGCAACTCATTTACACGTTTCCATCAGAGAGAGAGAGAGTGTGTGTGTGTGTGTGTGTGTGTGTGTGTGTGTGTGTGTGTGTGTGTGTGTGTGTGTGTGTGTGTGTGTGTGTGTGTGTGTGTGCATGTGAGAGCATCTGTGAACATGTGAGTGCGTGTATGTGTGTGTGCATGTGAGTGGTGTATGAGTAAAATGAAAAGCACCATCATAGGAAGTGCCACAGCATCTAATCCTGGAGTGCAGGTGGGTCTGTGGCACTGAAAGTTCTTAGAAAATACAGGAATAATTATTTCTGCAGAATGGCGACAACTGCTTCAGCTCTGCGGTTACAATTGCCTCATTGAGTATATGTATGCAGTGAAATAAATGATGGTCGAGAATATAATTACAGCATAGTACTATAATGTTGTATATGGGCATATGGTTAATATCCTACAATCCAGATGAACCAAAGGTGTAAAATATTGAAAGGTTAACCATGAAGTGCGTAAATCACGGAATTCACCACTGTGATCTGGTTCAGGACTGAAATGTCACCATGTATTGGGCGGCCAACAATAGGGAGTGTTAAAAATATCACCTGAACCAAAAGAGCGAGATCAGAATGTAGCTCCAATCAATAGAGCGACATTCTAATATCGAATACTTAATGGTTGCCACATACATAGCGACAGTTCAATGTTAAATGCTGAATTAACCCCTTGAGTGCTTTCCTCCATGTAGAATGTACACAAAGAGAAAACAACCTTGTATTACAATATATCCCACAAAGTCTCCCAGCGCTATTGATACCTCTGCTAGAGCATATGAACTATGAACAAAAATAAAGAGCTGAAACTCAAATACTGACAACAACTGGCAAGATCCAAGTGCTCCTGGAATAATTGGGTGACTAACCTTTAGCCTGTGAAGTCCAGTGAAAAGAAATGTAGAATAATGGATTTTACTGCAAGCAGCACTATGCATTTATCATGCTGTGATTTGTTAATGAGAACAAATTATTGTAACGGATGCCGGGTTATCCTTAGCCGTCGTTCTGGGTCTCTCCCTCCTAGATGGGCTACAAATGGGTAGCCTGTACAGTGAAACAGGATGGCTGGCTAGTACACTGGAACATAGGGCTCCTGAATGGGAGTCAAAGTTGACTCTTTAAACCATTCAGGAATGAAGATTCTGTACTCTTGCTTAGTTCAGAACAACTAACTCTTTATTAAGTGAACTCACAGCATATTTATACACTCCAAACTACATTGACTTGGCACAGTAGACATGACAATGGGTGAGTCACAGGGATAATACAATCATAACATATAAGACAAAGAACCCACAAATGGTTCAGGGAAACATAATAGGGCAGACATGATTGAGTTAACACACATCAGGGGGTCTCCATACAGTTTACAAATATACAATGGCTGGAGTGGCTAGAATACACAAAGAACTTAGGTTAGGGTGAACGATGAAACAAAAGGCTTGAGGGACTTTAACCCCTTCAGTGCCAGAGGCTTGGGCCATTGCCTGTACCCTGCAGGCCAGACACTTTTTCAGCATTTTTGCTATCCTTCCGTTTAGGCTTGATTTCCTCTGGGGATTTTTAGTTAAATATGGAAAACTATATATTGTTTTTTTCAGAACGAACTGAGCTTTCTCGTGATACCTTACATGAAGAGAATTTTACATCGTGCAAAAAGCTATGATGTCATAATGACAAAAAAAAGTGAAAATTTACTCATTTTGCTAAAATCACATACTATGTATCAAAAACATTTACCTTGATTGAAAAAGTTTCAATTATTTGAAAAAGCCCAGAGTCCCCAGAGTAAAAAAATACCAAATTTGTATAGTTTTACCTACGTCCGTGGCTAGCGTAGAGCCCTAATCACCAGCAGCGCAAAATGACATTTTCAACTTCATAAACTAAAATGCGCATTCTAGGGTTTTTGTGGTAAATCTACCCTAAAACAGTGGAATAACTATATAAAACTATGTATTTCTGGAAAGTAGACAACCTACTGCATCTAATGAGGGGTGACTTTCCTTGTTACCCCAAGCCTGGTGTGCACAAATCCCTCCAGAAGATGGTGCTAATGAAAAAAAAGGCATTTTCTTACATTTCTGCCCCTTCAAATGTACTGAAATTTGTGAAAACCCTGGCATTTCCAACTGTATTCATTAGCTAGTGCTCTTAGGAGAAAAATGACACCCCATTGGTATGAGTTCACCTACCTCAGGGGGCGCTACAAGTACAAAACTACACCTATTGCAACCTCTAATTTTTCTAACATTTTCTCAAACATTACTTGTCTGTACAAAAATGGTTATAACAATTACAGAAGTGAAGAAAGGGTACACAAACCATACCATTTTGAAAAGAAGACACCCTGCTGCATCTAATGATGGGTGACTTGCCTTGTTACCCCAAGCCTGGAGTGTACAAATGCCTCCAGAAGGTGGCGCTAATGAAAAAAAAAGGCATTTTCTTACATTTCTGCCCCTTCAAATGTACTGAAATTTGTGAAAACCATAGCATTTCCAACTGTATTCATTAGCTAGTGCTCTTAGGAGAAAAATGACACCCCATTGGTATGAGTTTAACTACCTAAGGGGGGCGCTAGAAGCGCAAAACGACACCTACTACAACCTCAAATTTTTCTAACATTTTCTCAAACATTACTTGTCTGTACACAAATGGTTATAACAACTACAGAAGTGAAGAAAGGGTACACAAACCATACCATTTTGAAAAGAAGACACCCTGCCGCATCTAATGTTGGGTGACTTGCCTTGTTACCCCAAGCCTGGAGTGCACAAATGCCTCCAGAAGTTGGCGCTAATGAAAAAAAAAAAGCATTTTCTTACATTTCTGCCCCTTCAAATGTACTGAAATTTGTGAAAACCATGGCATTTCCAACTGTATTCATTAGCTAGTGCTCTTAGGAGAAAAATGACACCCCATTGGTATGAGTTCACCTACGTCAGGGGGCGCTACAAGTACAAAACTACACCTATTGCAACCTGTAATTTTTCTAACATTTTCTCAAACATTACTTGTCTGTACAAAAATGGTTATAACAACTAGAGAAGTGAAGAAAGGCTACACAAACTATACCATTTTGGAAAGAAGACAACCTGCCGCATCTAATGAGGGGTGAATTTCCTTATTATCCCAAGCCTGTTGTGCCCAAATGCTTCCAGAAGGTGGCACTTTAGGAAAAAATGGCATTTTCTTACATTTCTGCTCCTTCATCTGTATGGAAATCTGTGAAAACCATGGAATTTCCAACTGTATTCATTAGCTAGTGCTCTTAGGAGAAAAATGACACCCAATTGGAATGAGTCGACCTACCTTTGGGTGCCAGAAGCACATAACTACACATACCTGTTTGCTTCCTCGAAAATGGCTGCTTGTACTAAAATGTTCATAACGGTTAAAGACATGAAGGAAAGGTATAAAAGGTATACCATTTTGGAAAGTAGACATTCTCCCGCATCAAGTGAGGGGTCACTTGCCTTTCTACCCCCTGGGCTGAAGTGCACAAATATTTCCAAAAGGTGGCGCTATGGGAATAAATACATGTTTTTTTTACATTTCCACTACTTCAAAGATACTAAAATCTTTGAAAACCATAACATTTCCTGCTGTATTCAGTACCTGCTACCAACATGAGAAAAATGGTAGCCCATTTGTGTGGGTTAACATACAATATGTGGGTGCTAGTAACACGTACGTAAACCTGACACTTTTGTTTTTTAAATTATCTGCTTGCACTAAAATGGTTATAACCATAATAGATATGCAGGAAAGGTAGGGAAACAATGCCATTTTGGAAAGAAAACAATCTGCCGCATCTAATGAGGGGTCACTTGCCTTCTTACCCAAAGGCTGGTATGCACAAATGCTTCCAGGAGGTGGCGCTAATGAAAAAAAAAGGCATTTTCTTACATTTCTGCCCCTTCAAATGTATGGCGCTCTGTAAAAACCTTGGAATTTTCAACTGCATTCCTTAGCTAGTGCTCTTAGGAATCAAATGACACCCCACTGGTATGAGTTGACCTACCTTAGGGGGTGCTAGAAGTAGAAAACTACGCCTACTACAACCTCTGATGTTTCTAACATTTTCTCAAACCTGACTTGCCTGTACGAAAATGGCTATAACGCCTTAATAATTGAAGAAAAGGTAAATAAACCATACCATTTTGGAAAGAAGACATCCTGCCGCATCTAATGAGGGGTCACTTGCCTTCTTACCCCAATACTGGTGTGCATAAATGTTTCCAGAAAGAGGTGCTAATGAAAAAAAAAAAAGGCATTTTTTTACATTTCTGCCCCTTCAAATGTATGGAGCTCTGTGAAAACCATGGAATTTTCAACTGCATTTGTTTGCTAGTGCTCTTAGGAGTCAAACGACACCCCATTGGTATGAGTTGAACTACCTTAGGGGGTGCTAGAAGTAGAAAACTACACCTACTACAACCTCTGATGTTTCAAACATTTTCTCAAACCTGACTTGCCTGTACGAAAATGGCTATAACACCTTCAGAATTGAAGAAAAGGTAGATAAACCATACCATTTTGGAAAGAAGACAACCTGCCGCATCTAATGAGGGGTCAGTTGCTATTTCCAGAATGTGGTGCTACAGGAAAGAAAAACAAACATTTGTTTTACACATCAGTCACTTCAAAGATACTAAAATGGTTCAATGGCGTGGGATTTCCTAGGAGGACTTCTTGCCAGCCAAAAAAAATGGTACCCCACTGCTCTGGGTTGACATACCAATTTATGCTACAGGAGCGTAGCTACCAGTGAAACAGAAATGGGAACGCAAACAGTGTATGTGTGATTTTATGGCTAACAGATGAAAGAAGCTAGGGTGTCAGCCGGTGTACGTGTGGACCTGTGACTACAAGTATAATAAAATGTGTGAGAGGGTGAGGGATTAGGCAGTGTGTGTGGGTATGAGCAGAGGAGCAAGGATGGTGGTGATGGTGGGGCAGTGTCTGATAGTGTGTATGGGAGATCTGTGACTACCAGTGTGCACTGTATGTCCCCCTCATACAAAGCACTGCGTTGGACCCCCTTCCTGTTGCACGTGCATTTTTTGGGGCTTTTTCCCCCAATATTTTTGTGTACACCTCGTTGGGGGCATCAGAACCCATACAATGAGGTCTAAATAAAAAAAAAAAAGGGGGAAAAAATTCTTTATGTGCCACAGGGGTGTCCAGCACACAAAGGGTTATTTTTTTATTGTTACTTTGTATTCAGATGGCCACCAAACAAGCTCTGATCACAAAGTAATGATAAAAAGTCCTGTGTGTGCCACAGGAAGGGGGTCTGCATTGAACCCCCCTCCCAGTGGCACACACAGGGTTAATTTTTGATTTATTTATTTTTTTTATTATATACCTCATTGAGGGGCATCAGGACCCCCTGATCCCTCCCCAGTGAGGTCTTAGTAAAAAAAATATATATATATGTCCACAAAAGGAGTGACCCTGTGAGTGCCACAGGGGTCTCCAGCGCATTGCAAAGCAATTAATTGGATCCTTGTGGCACTCAGAGGGTTAATTTTTTTTATCATTACTTTGTAATCAGAGCTTGTTGGGGGGCCATTAGGACCAATCCTGATGACCCCCCAACAATCTATGATAACAAAGAATGATAAAAGCCCTGTGTGTGCCGCAGAAGGGGGGCTGCATTGCCCCCCCGTGGCACACACAGGGTTAATTTTTTTTTTTTAATTTACATTTTTTTATTATAGACCTCATTGAGGGGTGTCCCTGTGAGTGCCACAGGGGTCTCCAGCGCATTGCAAAGCAATGCATTGGACCCTTGTGGCACTCAGAGGGTTAATTTTTTTTTAGCATTACTTTGTAATCAGAGCTTGTTGGGGGGCCATCAGAAGCAATCCTGATGGCCCCCCAACAATCTCTGGTAACAAAATAATGATAAAAGCCCTGTGTGTGCCACAGGGGGGGTGGGTGCATTGGACCCCCCCCTGTGGCACACACAGGGTTACATTTTTTTTATTTTTTGCAATTATAGACCTCATTGAGGGGCATCAGGATCCCCCCTGATCCCCCCAATGAGGTCTTTAAAAAAAAAAAATACCCCCCAAAGAATTGACCCTGTGAGTGCCACAGGGGTCTCCAGCACATTGCAAAGCAATGTGATGGGGACCCTGTGGCAGTCACAGGGTTACTTTTATTTTTTTAATTTTTTTAATTTTTTTTTATTTTTTTTTTTTTTAAACGTTTTAGACCTCGTGGGGGACATCAGGACCCCTCCTGGTGTCCCCTCAGTCATTGATCTATCGGCTGGGAGATCAATGAGGCGACCGCGGGAGAGCAAGAGCTCTCCTGCCCTTCTCTTCTACCACCGGTAGGAGTGAACAGGACCGGGGAAACTTCCCTAACTTCATCGGTGACCATGTCACCGATGACGTTGAGAGGATTCCCCCGGTCCCGCCCACTCCTACCCGGAAGTTCGGGTAGGAGAGGGGGGGGGGAAGGAGAAACTCTGTTTCTCCTTTGCGTTTATTGATCTCCCAGCCCGATCGGCTGGGAGATCAATAACTGGGGAGGCATGCCTCCCCATGAGTGCCAGGGTTTTTTTTTTTTTTTTTAATGCGGCAGTGACCGCATTTCACTCTTACGCCGTACGAGCGTGGCACAGCAGGTACAGCTGTGTCCACTCGTACGGCGTAAGTAGCTGGCACTCTAGGGGTTAATACACAATTGAAGCAGCCTTGGCCAAACTCAAATATTTAACCCCTAACTGCCCAATCCCTTGAAAGCAAGCTAGAAGGCTATGATTTTTAGTCTTTTTGGGCACAGCGGTCCCCCAATATAACATTCCAAAGTTCTACATAGCCTGAGACACTGGGCTGGGAATCCGTATGCCTAGAGAGGAGGTGTTGTATGCATGACAGAAATATCCACAGTTCCTTCTGTAATGGACTTATAATGGACTTATAAGCCTTACGCCCAGACAAGGGCTCCAGTAACGGAGTAGGATCCATTACAATTATAAAGGCCTAAATCCCATATCCACCCACCACACAAACACAGATATCTATTATAAAACCTCCAAGTTGTAAGAAGTACAAACAACAACATGGGCATAATCAAAACAGTGTCAGCTTTGTATAAACTCGCAAGCTCCAAGTACTTCCTGAATAATTCGGCAACTAACCTTTAGTCTGTGACCTCCATCTCCCAGGCTCTGCTCACTAGTTCCTGTCTCCTCCGAATTTACAGCAACCACCAAAGGGAGCTGGACAGCCGTGAAGGAGCCTGGGAGATGGAGTTCACAGTTGATGCTGTACAGCAAAAGAACCCTGAATTTAGGCACCTTGGGTGTGCAGGAAAAGTTGTGAATAATAGTAGAAATACACCCTGCAGAAGTGAATGTCTTCATTAAGCTGAATATGTTTGGCAAATAACAGATGCAGATCAGCACAGCTTATTTTGAAGTACAATGGGATTTTGAAGTCAGCTGGCTTGAGATGTTTAGATAAGTTGTGTCATGGCCTAACCTTACCTACATCCGCGTGTGCCCTGTGAGCACTTGTCCCTGGATTTATCTCATGCAGCATATTATTTTGTTTTCAAACTGGGAAGTATGCAGGACCAGTGACTGCTCTTGCATGGATGCTCACCCCCAGAGACTTCTGTTCCTGGCAGTTTTGAAGCGCATTTTGTCCATACTCTAGAGCCAAGTTGCTAGTGTGAACATGGTCCTGTACTAATTTGTTAGTTCGAATATGCTTACTTTCTGCTTACCTTGACCCTTGGCTAGTCTCCTGGTCTATGCTTGTTCTTAGCCTGCCTCAACTTTTGATGTGGAAACGGACTTCTGTTGCAGAGGTTTTGCAGTTTTTTTTTTTTTTTTCCTGAGGCAATTCAATTCATATTCCCAGGTTACTTTGTGGCTGTGAAGCTCCCCATGGTGGTTGTAAATTCGGAGGTGACAAGCTGGTGAAAGGAGCCTGGGAGATAGAGTTCACAGACTAAAGGTTAGTCTCCAAATTATTCCGTGAGCACTTGGAGCTGGCCAGTTTAAACAAAGCTGACACGGTTTTCATGATTATGTTTTTGCTGTTTGTACCTCTTGCAACTTGGAGGTTTTATTATAAATAGAGGTCTGTGTTTGTTTGGTGGGGGAGATGGGATTCAGGCCTTAACAATTCATTCTTATTAACAAATCAAACAAATCACAACATGATAAATGTGAGTGCTGCTTGCAATAAAAGCCATTATGCTACATTTCTTGCACTGGAGTTCACGCAATAAAAGTTAGTCGCCGAATTATTCCGGGAGCACTTGGAGCTTGCCAGTTGTTGTCAGTATATCAGTTTCAGCTCTCATTTTGTGCATGGTACAGATGCTCTATAAAACATACAAAGTGGTGTGAAGACAGTATGTATAGGATTTGTTGTGGTATGTGTGAGTGGGGCATATATGTAAGTTATAGTGTGTGTGTGTGTGTGTGTGTGTGTGTGTGTGTGTGTGTGTGTGTGTGTGTGTGTGTGTGTGTGTGTGTGTGTGTGTGTGTGTGTGTGTGTGTGTGTGTGTGTGTTTTCATTTTCTTTTCAGTCGGATGTGGGGGACAGGCCAAGTCCTTGCAGAGATTTTTGCACCCTACCTACTCCTGTGAAAATCACCCCCCCCCATATCTCATGGTAAATATCTCCTCCTTACTGCTGCCCCTGGGTTTGTTTGTTCACCCAGGGATGTGGGGGGCTGGAGATGGAGAATCTGGCACCCTTTATTAATACACACACACATATATTATATATAAAAAAGAGAAAAATGGGAGAGCGCTAGTATAAGTAAATAACAAATGTAATAAGCTAAATGCACATAGGATAAAATAAACCTAGAATAACCTCTAATACAGTGGTTCTCAATCATTTTTGTTCAGGGCACCCCTAACACATAATCTATAACATTCGGGGCACACCTAACATATTGAATGTACTCAAGGGCATAAGAAGGGTACAATACATAAATATACAGTTATTATTAGGTCTTACAATCATAGTAACAAAACCAAACATGTTGGGCAGATCAATTTCTATTAATCTTTATTTAAAAGTCAATTTTTGTTAGTCTTCATAGAAAATGTGGGGCACCCTAAGATGATGTCCATGGCACACCAAAGTGCCATGGCACCCTAGTTGAGAATCACTGCTCTAATAAGTAGTTCCTTGGCATCCAAAGGGACAATTAACGCTGTAAAAAAACAGTGAATTCACTGAAAAATATCAAAATGATATATCAGAAAAGTACACAGTTCACCCCAAATGTGATATATAACTTCAAACCCGTCTATGCTAAAATGAATACCAACTGTTGCCTTCCAATGAATCTGAGCGGGCAGGTGTCGTTTGTTAGAAGTACGATGAACTTGGAGCTTTATATTGAATGCTTCCCTCCCGACTCTGGAACAATGTTCCCAGGATCTTGGTCTCAGCAATGGACCTGTTGTTCTCTTGATCTTTTGTTTATAACAGCGGGCAGGCACCTCAAGCATTCAAGCAAAAACACAGTCCACAACACCTACCGTCAATAGGTCAATGTATGGCACAGCAATAGAGGGTTACTGAACACATCATGGTGATAATACATTGACATATTGACTGTGTTGTGTTTGTTTGAAAGCTTGAGGTCCCTGCCTGTGGTTATAAACAAAGGATCAAGAGAACAACATGTCTGTTGCCAAGACCGAGATCCTGGGAACATTGTTCCAAAAGTTCATCGTACTTCTAACAAACGACACCTGCCCACTCAGATTCACTGGAAGGCAACACTTGGTATTCATTTCACCGTAGACAAGTTTGAAGTTATATATCACATTTGGGGGGAACTGTGTACCTTTTCTATATTTTTGATACATAATTTTGATATTTTTCAGTGAATTCACTGTTTTTTTACAGTGTTAATAGTCCCTTTGGGTGCAAAGGGACTACTTATTAAAGGTTGTTCTAGGTTTATTTTATCCCATGTGTATTTACCTTATTAAATTTCTTATTTATGTATACTAGCTCCCTCCCGTTTTTCTTTTTTCTTTCTATTTTTTGTTTCTGTGCACCATCAGAAACAGGGATTATAGAGAAAGTTATTCATTTTTGGCATTAATAAAGTTTACACGGATATATATAGGCGCCATTACCGTTACTATTTGTTTGGATGCAGATGTGCCAATATAGCTTGGACAGCACTGTGTACCCCAAATGATAAGCTGGATAATTGATTAGAGGGTTCAAAAACATGTTTAACTTTAGAAATGTTGCATGCCACTTGGCATCTATCCAAACAGCGCATTGAAAATCTCGGAGATTAACATGCAGAGATCAGAATATCGCTCTCTGATCAAGAGTGATCATGTGATGTCTCAGTTTTACTGGTCGCCAAATAGAGGGCAACACTGATGCAGAAGTCTGTGTATCCTTTACACCTTACACTCAGTATAGGGCCATCCATGAAGTTGATGTACTAACCAAAATTAATGTAAATCTGTCCATATACATTTTGCAGTGCCTTGGAGGGAGAAGAGCAGAGGCAGGCATTGCTGGGTGTCTGGTAATGAAGCCATAGGAGTAGTAGATGGAGCACAGGAGCAGGGGCAGGGGCAGGCGGTGCTAGGTGCCTGGTAATGAAGCTGCAGGAGTAGTAGATGAAGCTCAGGAGCAGTGGCAGTCGACAGACTAAGAGGCGTGCAGAAGCTCAGCAAGGGATCAAGGTACAGCTGTTCTTGCCCTTTTGATCTGCAACCTGTAAAAGTGCGACATCACATGATCGCTTATTTGATCAGAGTGATATTCTGATCTCGACATTTTGATCTTCACAATATTTCCAATGTGCCATTTGGATAGACGCCAAGTAGGATGCGACATTTCTATAGGATACCCAAAAACACCACTTATAGCCATTTGAAATGAAACCGAAACTGTGGGATACACAAGTCTCGTAAATTCATGCTCTAAGGGCTGCATATGCAGATCCCATAGGGAGCAAGGGTTGGATTTCCAAACATGGTACTTGAAAACTGTTGGACCATTGGCAGCAACCGAACCCTGCAACTTAAAAGTAGAATTAAGTCTGCATAAGTGAAAACTTCCTATGCATCATGTTAACCATAAGACCAGCAGATGCATAGTTTAGGAGACACTAATATTTTTTTCAGAGTGCTCAACAGTATGCTAATTGAGCTCTCAGTGTAACAGTTTATAATTAGTATAATTATACTCACTTTCAGGAAATAAAAGTATCAATATTCTTAAATTATAAATCTACTAACCTTTTTGCCCAACATACTAGATATGCATTTATGCAAACCTCACCATTTTGCACACATCTTGGAGTTAC
Source organism: Rhinophrynus dorsalis (assembly GCA_037306005.1). Taxonomy (NCBI): domain Eukaryota; kingdom Metazoa; phylum Chordata; class Amphibia; order Anura; family Rhinophrynidae; genus Rhinophrynus; species Rhinophrynus dorsalis. The sequence continues at coordinate 245,373,986 of CM074721.1, forward strand.
TGTGTTTCAGGTTAACTTTTCAAGTGTTTTGGACAACCCTCAGGCATGGAAAGAGTTCAGGACTAATAAGTCACCCACATGGTTCTACTGTAGTCAAATAATTATATACTTTATCAGTACTTTTGTACCTGAGTACGGGAGCCTGTGGCACAGTCTGTAACCTCTAAAGAAGCTGTACTTCTTAAGGTGTTTGCTGTAAGAATTAAAGAAGAACCATGTCCAAGAAATAAAAGGATCATGATTAGTTTAACAGAATGATTTGCTTAGTTAAGTTTCCTTCAGAGGGCAGTCAGGTACATCTATTTAGATTATTTTTTGCATTTGATCTCTGTTGTAATGTACTGCTAGTGTTATCAAAGTTCAATAAACTTACAGTCAGTAAAAACAAAACATTTAAAGTTCAGTAATATATTGAAAAAAAAAAGTGTGCAAACTTTTGGAAATGGATGCATAACGTCAGAGTAACTGCAGGTGGATTAACAACATGGCTCATGCAAATGTGTCAGTATAAAAATAAACTTGCTCGTCAGTACATTTTTTTCAATACAGTCTAGTAAAATCATATTTTCAGCAGTCAAACCTTGTCCATTACCAATTGTTTCAGTTTACAATCTGATAGACTAGTGATGAACCTTATGGGCTATTCAAGTCTAATGATGACTATTATTTGTTGAGAGAAAGTGTGATCTAGAGGCAGATTTCTCTATTGATAATTGTATCCCAAAAACTACAGATATAATGCAAAAATAAACGAATAGAAGAACACATACATATGTACATAATTCTGTTTAAAAATTAAGAGCCAGTTCTCCTTTAAAATTTGGATTTTAGGTTTGCCTGTTAAATCCTTTTCTCTTAGTCCATGTGGAACACAGGTACCATGGGGTTGAGCTTCTCATTGGAGCAGAACACATCAAAAAGACAAGGTATTGTGGGTGGAGACTCTGCTCTCCCTCTGCAGGCCAACCCCTCCCCGCCCCCAGTTTATGATGTGAGACAACCACACCAAATAGGTACAGCGAGAGAAGAAGAAAGCTCCTGTGAGAAAAAGACCCTTGAAGGACTTCAACAACCAGATAGGCAATAGGTTTTTTCTCTGGGTGGGAGACCTGTATTCAATATGGACTAAGAGACAATGATTCAACAATTAAGCCTAAAATCCTGTTTTCGCTAGTCCAATATGGAATCCAGGTATCGTGGGAATATACTAACAGTATGCTCCCACAGGTGGCAAGAAGAAGAAAGGACCTCCAGAACCGGAACAGCACAAACCAAACTAAGTATCAATGGATACTGAAAAAGATGCACAGCACACAAGAAACAAGAGCCAACTGAGCTCAAACAGTTGAACAACAAGAAGGCACAGGAAAGGGACAGGGCCTTAGACAGGCATAACTGCCTGAAGGACCTTCCTGCCAAAGTTGGCTTCAGCTGAAGCCAGAACATCCACATGATAGTGTTTAGCAAAGATGTGCAAGGAGGAGCAAGTCGTAGCCTTGCACAATTGTTCAGCCTAGGCCTGATTCTTGTAGGCCCAGGAAGCCCCAACAGACCTGGTGGAATGTGTTGTAACTATGAAAGGAACAGGTTTCTTCCTGAATTAGTACACCCTACGAATGGTAGACTTGATCAAAGACGCAATAGTGACATTGGTAGCAGCCTGACCTGCCCTGGTACACTCAGGAATGAAAAACAAGGAATCAGTCTTACGAAAAGACTCTGTGTGGTGCACATAGAGCTTAAGGCAGTGCAACACATCCAACAAATGGAAATCCCTTTCTTTGTCAAGCTTGGAGTCTGGATAAAATGAAGGCACAACAATCTCCTGATTGATGTAGAACTCTGGAAGACATTCCAGATAGGACTGAAGAACAGCCTTGTACTTGTGAAAAAACAGGAAAGGTGGTTTGCACGACAAAGCCTGCAACTCGGCAATCCTGCCAACTGAAACCAGAGCAAGCAGAAAAGCCACTTTTCACTTCAAGAGACGCAAGGAAATGGTAGCCAGGGACTCAAAAGGAGGTTGCTGTAAAACTCCCAAAACCAAATTATGGTCCCACGGAGGTGTGAGAGCTTTGTAGGCAGGGAAAGCATGAGCAACTCCCTGAATGAATACCTTGACATCAGGAATAGTAGAAATACACCTCTTGAAAAAAAGAGAGGACCAAAATCTGAATACTCAAGGAACTCAAACGGAGTCCTTTGTTGATGCCATTCTAAAGAAAGTACAGAACCAAAGGAAGGTCAAAATCCTGTGAAGACAGGTCCCTGTCCACACACCAGGAAAGAAAATTGGACCAAACCCTATGGTAGGCCTTAGAGGAAACAGAATCCTAGCCTGAATCATAGTAGAAATGACCTCAGGGGAGAAACCCGTTCTCCTCAAAATGTGGGCTTCAATAGCCATGATGTCAAAGCCAGCTTTTCTACATCCTATTTCCAAAGGTAGACCCTGAAGAAGGAGGTCCAGTATAGGTGCCATTGGAAATGGATCCTGAATAGAAAAACTCACCAGTTCGGAAAATCACACCCTCTTGGCCCAATAAGAAGTGATCAGAATCACAGTTGTACCATCCATCCTGATCTTCCAGAGCACCCTGTGAAGGACAGGAATTGGAGGAAAGACATAAGTGAGGTGAAAGTGCCATGGAAATCACCACTGCGTCCGTGGCAAAGGCCAGAGGATCCCCACAATGGGAGTAAAATACTGGCATCTTCTTGTTTTTCCTTGTGTCCATCAGGTCTATCTGTGGCAGTCTTCACCGTCACGCAATCAGGTTGAACACATTCTTTTGGAGTTTCCACTCTTCATCCTGGCAACTGAGTAAGTCTGCCAGAATATTTTCTCCCCTTGAACGTGAACTGCGGAGATGAAAGGAACATGGGCTTCTGACCAGCCCATAATGTACTTTAACACAAACCAGGTGGTGGCAATTCAAGTGCCCCCTGATGACTGATGTAAGCCACAGCCATGTCGTTGTCCGACCGGACACGTATTGGATTGCCCTTCAACTAAAAGGTCCAGTACACCAGATCGAGAAGGATCTCCCTGAGCTGCAGAACATTGATGTACTGAAGAGATATCTCCACAGTCCACCTGCCCTGGATCCCCAAGGGACCCAGAATTGCACCCCATCTGCTCAGGCTGGCATCAGTCGTGACCATAGTCCATTCTGGGTTCATGAACGGCTTCCCCAGGTCCAGGTGGTGATTATGCCACCACGTAGATCCCATCTAATTTCTGCAGAGAAGGTGAGCTGCAGATCCAGGAGACCTGAATTCCTGTGCCACGTCAAGATGACAAGTCTTTGGAGTTCCCTGGGGTGTACCTGAGAGTAAGGCACTACTTCTAGGGTAGACACAAGGTGGCCCAGAACCCTCATGTACTCCCTGACCTAAGCCAAGGGCCACTCTAGAGCTTGGAACAAATCCTGCATGATCTTCAGGATCTTGTCCTCCAGCAAGAAGACCTTCCCCAGGTGGGTGTTGAACCTCATGCCGAGGAACACCAGATCCTGACATCTTCAGGATCCAACCATTATGGAGTAGGAAATGAGCACATTCTTGTACCTGCTGAGCCAAAAGTTACTCTGAAGGAGCCTTGAGCAAAAGATAATCCAAATAAGGCACTGTATAAATGCCCCGGGTGTAAATGAAGGCCAGCAAGGCCCCCATGATATTGGTAAATACCCAAGGAGCTGAGGCCAGGCCAAAAGGCAGGGCAATGAACTGATAGTGCTCAGAGCTAAAGGCAAAACGCAAATAGGGTTCACTGTCCAGGTGGATTGGGATGTGTAGGTATACATCCTGATGGTCCAGGGATGCCAGATACTCTCCTGGGCACATTACTGTAATGACAGAGTGCAATGACTCCATCTTGCGAGCAGTTTCCACATACACGTTGAGACACTTGAGGTCCAGAATGGGACAGCACAAACAAGCTAGAATAAAAACCGGAACCTTGCACTTGGGGAGGTATTAGAACCAAAACCTTCTTGTTAAGTAGTGCTTGCACTGCTTCCTGGAACAACTGCATTTTGGCCAGAGCAGTAGGGACTAGAAAAACTGAAAGAGAGGAAGGGACTTGAAACCTGTTCTGTACCCTTCTGAAATCACCCGCAAAACCCACTGGTCAGTGACTGTTTTCTCAGGCTACCTGAAAATGGCAAAGATGCTCACCTACAGGGACCTGTGGACAAGGATTCCACAAGTCATGCTGAAGCTGGCTTGAAAGACTTCGGTCTTGGAGCTATACACTTGGGCTGCCACTGCTGTCTGGGCATAGGGGTGCGGGTGCGTGTATGCTGGTGGAGGCCTAGGACGTTTGTGGCCTTTGCACCTCCTTTGGTGGGGATGAAAAATAAGCAGTTTTCTTGTCATAGCAGGGCACTTGGAGGACATCTGAGGGAACAAGGTGCTCTTGCCCCCTGTAATATCACTGATAATCTACTTTAGTTCAGGGCCAAACAGAGACTTGATCTGAAAGGGTAAGAAAACCAGTGACTTCTAAGAAGATTGGTCTGCAGACCAAATCTTAAGCCACAAAAGAGGATTTTAGTCTTACCTGTTAAATCCTTTTCTCTTAGTACATATAGCTTACAGGTAACTCTGAGAAGGCGATCACCCTTTTAAGTAGGCAGGAACAATTCTTGGAAATAATGCAGGGTGGAGCCTTCCTTCCCTCCTTAGCTGGTCACCAGCCAATCCCCTCCAGTTAGATTTAAGACATTAACCTATCTGGCTAGATAGCAAGAAGGAAAAAGAAAGACTCCTGTGAGCATGAACTCAAAAGGTTGGGAAACCTGTAAGCTATATGGACTAAGAGAAAGGGATTTAACAGGTAAAACTAAAATCCTTTTATCTCTCATCCACTTACAGGTAACCCTGGGATGTACAAACATTGAGTTCCCCAGTGGTGGGAAATAAGGCTAGGACCAGGCGCCGGTCCCCCAAGTTACCAGAGCTCATATGGACTATCAGATCACAGAATAGCCCTTAACAAACTATTTGTCAACAGACACTGAACTGGAACACAGCACACATAAGAGCCAACAGGGCTCAACAGTTAATAATCACTACGAACAGGAAACAAAGTCCTAGACAGGCAGAACTGCCTCCAGCTGGACCTGGTGGAATGAGCGGACACGAAAAGGAGTAGGTTTCTTCTGAAGTTCATAGGCCTTATGAATGGTAGACTTATTCCAGTACGCAATAGTCACCTAAGATGCAGCCTTACCAGCCACACGACCCTCAGGGATGACAAAAAGTGCATCAGTCTGGCGAACAGACTCACCACATCCAAACTCCTTGTTAGATTAGGGTCAGGACAAAATGAAGGCACAACAATCTCCTGGTTGATGTGGAACTCAGAGACCACCTTCGAGAGAAATTCCTGGGAGGTGTAAATAAACTCCTTGTCCTTGTGAAATACCAGGAAAGGAGGTTTACGGGACAAGGCCTGCAGATCAACAACTCTGAGAACAGAGACAATCGCCAAGAGGAAATAATAATAATAACTAGTATTTATATGGCGCCTTTCTCCCAGTGGGACTCAAAGTGCTTTCAGCGCACGCTCTTGGGATTAACAGAATCAGCAGCTGAAATAATAGATGTTATTATTACCCAATCAATGGTACCCTGCTGGGATTCGAACCTGCAACCTTACGGTTTGAACAGGCTCCATAGTCAGGAACTTTACCACTGAGCTATCTCACCAGCCATCTTCCAAATTAGGAGACGAAGAAGAATGGTAGCCAAGGACTCAAAGGGAGGCTGCTACAAGACTCCCAATACCAGATTAAGGTCCCACTGAGGGGTGTGATGCTTAAAGGCAGGGAAAGCATGAGCGACGCCCTGAAAGAAAACTTTGACATCCGGAAGGATGGCAATGCTCCTCAGGAAAAAAAAAAAAAAAGAAACCCCCGTCCCCCCAAAAAAAACAAAACAAAAAAAAAAAAAAACAGAGAACGGATGTCTGAACCTTCAAATAACTCAGGCTAAGGCCCTTGTTCACTCCATCTTGTAAAAAGGACAGGACAGTCAGCAGATGAAACTTTTTTGAGGGAAGATCTCTGTCCACACACCAAAAGTGGAAGATAGACCAAACCCTGTGGCAGGCCTTAGAGGAAACATGCTTTCGAGCCTGAATCACAGTAGCTAACACCTCAAGAGAGAATGCCTTCCTCCTCAATATGGATGATTCAATCGCCAAGCTGTCAAACCCAGATGCTCCACATTCTCTTTCCACAGGTAGCCCTGTAGGAGGTAATCCGGTCTGAGTGGAAGCTGAAACTGTTCGCCAGCAGACAGGTCCAATAAGCTCCGGGAACCAAGGCTGCTGGGGCCAGTACGGAGCAACTAGGATGACCGGAGTCCTCTTCATTCATAGCCTCCTCAGCACCCTGGGGAGCAGGGGAAGAGGAGGAAAAACGTAGGCTAGAGGAAACTACCAAGGGATCGACAGAGCATCTACTGAGAAAGTCAGAGGATCCTGCCAGCAGGAGCAAAACATTGGAACTTTCCTGTTGTCTCTGATAGCAATAAGGTTGATCCAGGGGAGTCCCCATCTCTGGATTATGAGGTCGAACACCTCCTGGTGAAGCTCCCATTCTCCGTTGTCCACTGTGTGTCAACTTAAGTCGTCGACTAAGATGTTGTCTCCGCCTGGAATATGAACTGTAGAGACATCAGGAACATATTCTTCGGCCCAGATTAAAATAACCTTGACCTCCAACCAAGCTGCTAGACTTCTGGTGCTGCCTTACTTGTTGATGTAAGCCACAGCCATAGCGCTGTCTGACTGGACGTGAACTGGACAGTTTTCAAGATGAGACAACCAGTACCTCAGTGCATGGAATATCGCTCGGAGTTCCAGAACATTGATGGGTAGGACAGACTCCTCCGCTGACCACCTACCCTGGACAGGTGATCCAGGATCGCTCCCCATCCGTATAGACTGGCATCCATCGTCACCGTGGTCCAGAATGGGATCACAAACAGTATTCCTATCCGCAGGTTGGAGAGTCAGCCACCAAGGAAGACTCAGTTCCACGTGCAAGGAAAGAGAGAGTGACAGCCTCAGTATGTCCAGGTTCCCCATGCAAGCCTGAATTACAAATCTCTGTAGTTCTCTCACATGAGCCATCGCAAAGAGAACTGCCTGAATGGTTGAAATCAATTTCCCCTCAAGAGAGGTCAACTTCTTGGCCTGAATGGACTCGCAAGCCAGGACTGAAGAAACCTTGCTGGTGATCTGATGAACCACATCTTCTGTCAGAAATACCATGCCTTGCAGGGTATCAAACAGAAGACCCAGGAAGACCAATTTCTGTGAAGGAATTGGGTCTGACTTGCCCATGTTCAGAACCCACCCATGATGGGTCAGTGTGTGGAAGCAGTCCTGAACCTGCTGCTAAAGGAGTTGTGCAGACGGGGCCTTCAAGAGCAAGTTGTCCATGTATGGAGTTACCCGGATACCACTCTCATGCATAACAGAAATCAATGCACCCAGGACGCGAATGAATACCTGAGGGGATGTGGTCAGACCAAAGGGGAGAGACGAAAACTGGAAGTGCCCCTTATCGCAAGCAAACCTGAGGTACTGCCGGCTCTCCGGATGAATAGCGATGTGCAGGTAGGCATCTTGCATACCCAAGGAAGCCAGAAATTCCCCCGGACACAATGCCGCAATGACCAACCACAAGGACCCCTAGTGGTAATGAGCTTTGACCACAAAGGAATTGAGATCCTTGAGATACAGAATAGGCAGCCACCATCCTTCTTGGAGACCACAAATAGGTTGGAATAGAAACCCAAACCTATGTCTGCCTACGGAACAGGGCTCCAGAACTTCCTTGTCCAAGAGAGTGAGAATGGAAGAACCTAAAGGGAGGAAGAGAAGTGAAGGAAATCCTGTACCCTTCGGAAACCACCTATAAAAGCCAAAGATCCGCAACGGTGTCTGTCCAGACACTGAGAAAGGGGAGCAGACAACCACCCACTGGAGCATGCGGACCGGGGTTCGGCAAGACATGTCGAAGAAGGATAGGCAGATTTGGGCTTGGTGGAGGACTGCTTGGGCCTCCACTGTTGTATGGGCTAGGTGGAGGAACGTGGGGCCTGAGGAACCGCCGGGGTCACCCCACGCACCTCGCTCTGAGACGGTGCCTGCAAAGCTGAGGCTTCTTCTTGGGAACCAAGGGCAACAAGGTGCTCTTGCCTCCAGTAGCCTCACTGATGAGAGTCTTCAACATTGGGACAAAAAGGGAAGTGCCCAAAAAGGAAAAGAAACCAAGGATTTCTTGGAAATCGAATCAGCAGACCAGATATTAAGCCAAAGGGAATGTCAAACGTCCACAGGGCAGAGACCTTAGCCTCAAGGATGATCATATCAAAGACAGCATCAGTAATGTAATGCTGAGCTTCAGAAATGTTAGCCAAATGCCGTAATAGGTCGGCTGTGGGGGCACCCTGACTGACAGCTTCAATAAGCTGCTCCGTCCATACAGCAATGGCCCTATTCACCCAAGCTGAATCAAAAGTGGGTCTCAGAGATGCACCTATGGTTGCAAAAGTGGCTTTCAGAATGGCCTCAAGCTTCCTACCAGCATCCGCCACAGCAGAAGCATCCGCCACAGGCAAAGCTGTGGATTTGGAAAGCCTAGAGATAGGGGCATCAACCTTAGCGGGGAGGGCCCACTGAACCAAGGCCGCCTCAGAGAAGGGATACAACTTAGCAAATCTCTTAGGCAGAGAGATGTTTGACAGGGTTTGCCACTCATCTAGAACAACTTGGTCAAGATTGGAATTGGGTGGAAAGACAGTAATATGCTTCTTGCACCTTTGGAAGAAGTCAGCAGTAGTCTGAGGATCCTCAGAAATGGGGGAAAGCTCAAGGTCTGCAGGACAGCCTTGGTAAGACCCTCAGTGGAGGGCTCAGGGCCAGCCTCAAAAGGGGCCCCAAAAAATTGAGTGTAAACCCCTTCAGAACATTCGCCCTCATCTGAATCCACCAATAGTTCCTCAACAGAGGAATTGGACACATCAGGGAAACCCTGAGGTTTAGGTGCTATACACCTGAATAATGCTGGGGGCTTTCAAGCCTGGAGGACCCCATGAAGGTGCATAGGAGACTATGACAGAGTTGATTTTAACTCTTGCACCCAAGGTGGCTCTTGATCATGACTGGAAGGCCCTGGCGGAGACACAGGGGCCACAGCACATGAAGGGCATAAATAACCTGAGTATTCTCTAAGGATCCCTGATTGACATGAGGAACAATGCATAATGGGGGTCACAGACACCCCAGTATCCTTAGTCTTAGGTCTAGCCCCAGGTCCCAAGGAGTCTGACATTCTAACAGGTGATAAAGTGTCTGATAGTATAAGGAATAAACCTAGTACTGTGTCCCAGATTAAGAAATCACCCCAGAAAGAGTTTACGAGACATTTATCTGGCAAGCTAAGGGTTAATCTGCTGAGCAGAGAGGAAGGAATTAAGCCCTGCATAGGATACTCGTGAGAGGAAACAAAGAAAATGGCAACCAAACTGTCAGCCAATCAGAAAACAGGTGTTCATGGGAAATGTAGTTTCCCCTTAAAGTACCTAAAAACAATGCCCGAATCCCCCTGAGCCCCACAAGACACTTAGAATGTGCACCGGAGTGTAGGACAAGGGCAGACAAGAAGAATAAGCCATCTCTGAACTCGGTACGTGGAGCAGTTACAGAGATATGTCCCAATTGAAACTGTCCCATAGAGATCAATGGAGCATTACGGCCATGCAGTAAAGCCCGCCTTAATAAACACATTTTTTTAAAAGTGTCCCAAAAGTTGGAAAACACATGCACAAAAATAGAAAACACTGACCCCCAAGGAAAATGTATGAAAACATCCCCCAAGGCAATTAACATGGCAAAGGAGGGGTTAAATCACCACAGAGAACCCTACATGCTCCAAAGACCCAAAGCAGACAATAAAATAAACCCAAATGAGTGCAGGAGTAGGAGTGAAGGAACTCCTGAAGGAGACCCCTGTGAGCAGGGGAAGCAGTAGGACAAGCGGACCTCAGCACTCAAAGGGTTGCTCACCTTTTTTGCAGGTCTTCTGTCTTCAGATTACCATTGAGAAAGGAAGAAGCCTCAGTGGACTTCTCCTAGGGAAAAGACATAGCACACAAGGTTTTCCCCCAGGGCTGGAAAGTCCACAAACAGCACCTTTTAACTGAGTAATCCACCATTGGGAAGTCAGTAATGGTAATCCACCTAATGGGAGATTTCTACACCCCATATCTAACAGAAAACAATAAAATAAACTAAACAGAACTGTTCTCTTGCCTATCTTGTTCAAGGAACTAATCTAACTGGAGGGGATTGGCTGGTGACCAGTTAAGGAGAGAAGGAAGGCTCCACCCTGCATTCTTTCCAAGAACTGTTCCTGCCTACTTAAAGGGGTGTACGCCTTCCCAGAGTTACCTGTAAGCTATATTGGATGACAGAGAAAGTGCGTTTTGTAGTAACAGAGAAAGCCGAGGCTTTGGCAGACAACCTGACTGCTTCAAACAAAGCTTCCGACACATAGGCGTTAGCCTTCACAGTGTTGGCCAAAGAAGCCTACAAGTCCTCCTTGGAAGCATCCAAACGGACAACTAGCATCATCTGTTCAAACCAAACAGCAACAGCTCTGTTAACCCAGGCAAAGGCAAAAATAGGTTCAACGCAGCCCAGGTAGCTGCAAAATTAGACCAGAGGATAGAATCAAATTTCTTATCTGCCATGTCCTTGAGTCCTGCTGCATCCGCCAACCGTAGAGCAGCAGACTTGGTTAGCCTGGAAATTGGGGGATCCACAGAAGGAGGAGAGGCCCACTGTGCCAAAGGTGCCTAAGAAAAAGGGTCCAGCTTAGAAAACCTCTTAGTGATAGACAACCTCTTAGCTGGTGTCTTCCACTCTTACAGAACAATCTGATCAAGAATGGCATTAGGGGAAAAACAGTAGTGGATTTTTTACACCACAGGAAAACATCTGTAGAGGAAGGACCCTCATCAGGGACCTGAAGGGACCTCAAAACAGCCATGCTAAGACCCTAGGTAGAGGATCAGCCTCGTAAGAGTCCCCATAGTAGTAGTAAGAATCCATTTCCTCACGTTTTAAGTTGTGGGCTTTTCAGCTTTGATAAAGCCGCGGTTCAGCCGCGAAATGCGTAAGCGTTTACAGCCTGTTTTTAATTGTATTAAAGTTTTATTTGCACATTGGATAGAAGCCTCCGTCAATCCTTTCATCCAGAGGATTTCCTTGGCTCAACCGAAAGGAGACGGTGAATATCTCAGTATGTGCTATCTGACTATCACCAAATATCAGTAGAATTTCAACATCTATATTGATTTCAATATTCTAAACTGTATTACACTATTGCGGCACTCTCTCTTCTTTTTTTTTTTGATCATTATCACACAAACTTGACGGTGATACCCCATCTCCGTGATTGCAGGGGCTGTGATGTGGCACTCAAAGAGTTAATGGATGGTGTAAGAATGTAACTAGATCTGGTCAATGGTAACCTTAATGCAGGAAGCTACAGCAACCTTAGATGCAGCCTGACACGCATGCGAGGCTTCAACAATAACAAACAGCAAATCAGATTTTTGAAAAGGCTGACAACATCCAGCAGATGGAATTCCAGCTCCTGTGTATTAGAAGGATCAGGGCAGAAAGAAGGAAGAGCAATATCCTGGTTGATGTGATCATCCAAAACAACCTTGGGCATAAAATCCATAGTACTTTGCAAAACCAACCAGGCCAGGTAAAAAAACAGAAAGGGACGTTTATATGACAAATCCTGAAATTCAGCTACCCACCAAACAGACAATAGCCAGAAGAAAAAGCTGTTTTTGAGTCATGAAACACAGAGAAGCTGAAGATATAGGTTCAAAAGGAGTCCTCTGAAGAGCTGCTAATACCAGTTTCAAATTTCACGGAGAAGTAGGATCCTGTGGTTTGCACATGAGGGAACAAGGCAATACACTGCTAGAAAATAAAAGAAAGAGCTGTTGATAGAACTAAGAGTAAGCCCTTTATGAACATCACCTTGAAGAAAGGCCAAGAGTAATGAAAGCCGAAAAGGTTGCAACCCAGGAACCCCAGTCTGCACACTACTTGTGGAAGAGGACCAACCCCTCTGATAGGGCTTACAGAAACCAGCTTTCTAGTCTGAAGCAGAACAAAAAGTCTGAAATACCCTTTTCCTTCAGGATGCTGGCTTCAAGAGCCAGGCCATCAAAGCTTTTTCTGCCAATGGGCTCTGAGTCAGAATGTCCAGCGCCAGGGAAGACAAAAAGGTTCCACCTTGGACAGACTGAGAAGATCCTAAAACCAGGTCAGACCGGGCCAGAATGGAGCAATCAGGATGACATAAGACTGCTCCATCCTGACTTTCCTTAGCACCCTGGGAAACAGGGAAATTGGACAAAACACATATGCCCGAGGGAAGGTTCATGAAATGCCAACTGCATCCACAAAGAAAGCCAAAAGATACCAGGTTCTGGAACAGAACTGAGGAATCTTGTGGTTCAGATGAGACACCATAAGAACAGCTAACTATCATGTTTTCATCCCCTGCAATGTGTACTGGGGAGAGAGCTTGCATGTGGGACTTTTCCACACGCAGGGCTCGTGCAAGGATTTTTGCAACCCTAGGCAAAACCTCATTTTGCTGCCCCCTTAGCTCCACCCCCTGTGTCCTGCCCCTTTATGTCCCACCCTACTTATAGGCCATGGAATAAATACACCTAATAATATACCTAATTTCAGTACAAAGATATTTATGTATATATTATTAAAAGAACATTATTATTTTATGATGTTGGCTGTTTTAAGCCTAAAATCAATAATTAGTGGACAGGGCTGCCATTCAAAATGTTGGGGCCTAGTACCTAGCCTAACCTAAAACCCAGGTTCCAACAAAGTATATTACACGAGACCTGCAGGACAGTACATTACTTTATGAAACCAGGCAAGACATTGAGCTGTTGTGGGACAATTCCAGTAATTCTCAGCAAGCTGTCAGGTATCTTAAGATGTGGTTAGTGTCCATTTATAGCTGCGGGGGTGGAGGCTGCTCAGGCTGCCTTCCTGAAAGAGGGGCAAGGGTGAAAGAGGGGCAAGGGTGAAAGAGGGGCAAGGATGGGTGTAGGGTGAGAAGTCAAGATGAATATGAGAATTAGGATTAATATGAAGGTTGATAGCAGAGGATGACAAGCAAACATTGTTTAATGCTTCTGTTACCTTTTTACAAGTTGCTTCTACTGCTGCATTGCACTAGCTATTTCCTTCCAGACAAGGAGGGGGGGGGGGGGGAGAGAGAGAGAGAGAGAGAGAGAGAGAGAGAGTGTGTGTGTGTGTGTGTGTGTGTGTGTGTGTGTGTGTGTGTGTGTGTGTGTGTGTGTGTGTGTGTGTGTTTGCTTTTAACCCACTGAATGCAAGAGGGGTTGTCCTGTGTGTGTTGCTTTGCAATGTGTTGGATACCCCTCTGGAACACAGAGAGTTAAAGCTGTATCTTCACAAGGTTTGGACACATTTTTGGCACTTAAATGGTTGAAAGAGGAATAATCCTGTAATTAGCATGGAGCTCTCTCTCAAAAAAAAAAAAAAAAAAAAAAAAAAAAAAAAATCAAAAACAAAAAAAAAGACAGCTCCTTTCCAGATCTGTCAACAGTCGCAGAGATTTATTCTATTTTGCGTGCTTTAACTGTTTTTCTTTTTTTTGGTGTCCCATCCCAAATAATCTTGACTGGGGGAGAAAGGGCACCAAATGTCACAATATAGACACAGAACATGTACTAAATCTCAGCAGCTACACAGACAGAAAAAGGTACCAAACTATTTGTGATAAGAATCGGCTCAGTGTGGGCTTACAGTTATCCCTTATAAATTAGTGCCGTGGAGGCTCCAGAAATGAACTCTTTAATGGCAATAGTTTTTCTGTTTAACACCTTGAGAACCAGAGGGGTTTGCAACACACTGCGAAGCAATGTGTTGTAAACTCCTGTGGGTCTTAGGGGGTTAATTATATTACACCTATGTATTGTGCATGCTCTCCCTGGTCTTCTTTTCAGCACTCAAAGGGTCCAGTGGATACAAATAAGGACCTTGCTTTTGAGTAGCTGATCTTTTCTTCTTTTTTGCTCTCCCTTTTAGGAACAAACTGGAGTGTGCTTTAATGCTTGGTGAAGCTGCCAGCCCGCCCAATTGTCCCCTGCTGTCATTTGGTTAACTTAAATAAACTTACCTGCTGTCAGCTTCTGCTCTCTCTCTCTCCTCCATGCTGCGCACCTATCAGCAAAACAGATAGTCATCTTGAGGAGAGAGAGAGCCAGAGAAGGATTGCACACCAGCATGCACCTCTCTTAGTGTGTAGCTGGAACTTCCTGTGTGGTCATTTCTCCACTCCCATCACCATGAAGCACAACAGCGTTGCATCACAGGCACAGGCAGCCAATGAGAGAGAGCACTCCTCTCTCATTGGTTGCAGTGTGACATCATTGAACATGCTAGGAAGGTACTGGACCTCAGCCCAATCTGGTCCCTCTGGTTGATGTAAGCCACCTCTGTTGCATTGTCAAACTAATTCTGCATTTCAGGAGTTGGAACCAAAGTTGCAGTTTGAGATGAATCACCCACAGCTCCAGTACATTGATGGCCATAAGGCTCTCCTCCATGGTCCAAAGGCTCTAAGCAATCTGGAGGCCCAGAATAGCATTCCAGCCCAAAAGACTGCATCTGTAGTGAAAAACAAGAAACAGGGTGCAGACCCTCTAAGAGTAGACCTGTAAGACAAATAGGTATATAATACCCCCTTTATATCCCAGCTGCTCACCAGATATCAGCGATCAATGGTGCATATCAAATGTCATAAAGGTCACAATATAGCCAGTGCTTCGCAATATTTCCTTTATTTTCAAGTTTAGAAATTATCCAACGCATTTCGTGTTTACCATACACTTCGTCAGGGATATGCATAACATATAAAAATTCATTTTTAAATACCTTTTGGATGTTTATCTTCATGTTGCAATGTTCAGACCCTGCAGTGACTTCCACGTCCATGTTCCGGGTCTGCGCATGCGTGATGATAGTTCCGTTTTCTTACTTCCTGTATTTCCAATCTAATGCGGTTCATTAGTGGAACACATAATATGTATTACATATTTTGTAACTCATTCTTCGTCTATAATAGCGGTAATTCTTATAAATAAAATTACATCCAAAAGGTTTCAAGTACACAAAAAATGCAGATAAATACACACAAATAACCACCAAATAACCTTCTCACAGTTAGTGTATATATCTCATACTGTTCTTATCATTCCAACTCCTATTTTAGTACATAAAACTGTATAAAAAAAAATATATATCGCAGAGTAATGAGAGATTATACTACAATGATAAAAAAACAAGAAAATTAAAAATAAGAATCTCTCTAAGGCAGAAATAGAAGCACCACAAGAATTGAAGAGAAATGATCTAATAACTATCCGCAAAGTGGATAAGGGAGGAGCATTGGTCATCCAAAGGACTGAAGGCCATCTTAAAGAGGGATATAGGTTATTAAGCGATACAGATTCATATCAGGTACTGGAATCTAACCCAAGTAATAAATATTTTAGCAAAGATGAATATGACTATATTTTGGTGACATTTCCTGAGGTTGCATTTTTTTTTTCATTTCCCAAAGATACACAAAAGAATGGAAGATCCACCAGGCCGCCCAATTATTTCAGGGATAAAAAATATGACATCTAACCTGTCGGCTTTTGTGGACTTCTTCCTCCAAAAATATGTAATTCAACTACGATCTTATATTCGTGACTCGGAACACGTTTTACACCAGCTAATAAACATTAAATGGGTGAAAGGAGACTATATGTGGGTGACGTTAGACGTAACATCCCTATATACATCTATTAGCCGTCAATTGGGTTTGGAAGCAGTTTCATTTTTTCTGGACTCAGATACTATGATGCCAATAGCACAAAGAGAGTTTATTTTAAAAAGGTGTCCAGTTTATCCTAACCCATAATTTCTTTAGTTTCCAGGACAAATTCTACCTCTAGACAAAAAGAACAGCAATGGGGACCAGGATCGCCCCCAGTTACGCCAACCTATTCATGGGATTATTGGGAAATTGAGCAGGTGTGGCATAACAATGTATGGGGAGCGGACCTGGTCTACTACAGCCACTTTATAGACGATATATTAATTATCTGAAGGGGAACTCAAGATCATTTACAACAGATGATTGGCCACTTTAATAACAACACAAAAGGAATTAGTTTTACCTCAGAAATAAGTGACAAATTAATTTCCTGGATCTAAAATTGTTTCATGATGAGGAAGGAAATATAGGGAGTACGGTTTACATTAAACCAGTGTCTAGCATAACTATCTCCATGCAGACAGCTGTCACCTGGAGAAGTGGAAAAGAAATATTCCATATGGCCAGTTTAATAGACTGAGGAGAAACTGTAGTGACATAAAAGAATTTGAGATCCAAAGTGCATCCTTAAAAGAAAAATTTGTAGAAAGGGGGTACGACCAGACCCTTTTGGATAAAGCAATACAGAAGGCACGAAATATAAATCTGGAAAATCTATTAATCCCAAAAAAACAAAAAAAGAGAAGGGGAAACGTACAAACTGCCTTTATCACACAATACAATTCCTCAGCCAATAAAATTATGTCCATCATAAAAGCCAATTGGAACATACTTCAAGAAGATGCTCTTTTGGAAGAGGATCTTCTGGATTCTGGAAGAGTAATATTTTGGAAAGCTAAAGACATCCGGTCCATCATAGCCAAAAGTAAACCAAAGAAAGACCCAAAAAAAAGTAGACAACAGTAAAGGGAATTTTAAATGTAATGTTTCCAGATGTGCTAATTGTCAACATATGAGAAACAAACAACAAATATTCACTAGCAATAATAATGAAGAATTTAGGATCCAACATTTTATTAATTGTGGAACATCATATGTTGGCCATATAATAAACTGTGGGTGTGGTATGAGTTATGTGGGATGTACTACTAGGACCCTGAGGGAACGGCTAGGGGAGCATAGAAGAAATATTATGAATAAGTGTAAATAACATAGTATACCAAAGCATTTTAATTCGTGCCCACAATGAGGATTGGAAAATTTCAAAGTTATGGGAATAGATTTCATACCAAGATGCTTCCCAGATAGGTTTGCAAGGCTATGTAAGAGAGAGGCTTTATGGATACATAAGCTAGGGACCCTAAGTCCAGCAGGACTAAATGAGAAAATAGAGCTTAACCATATAGTATGAATAAAACCACCCAATGATAAATATATGGACACTGGTAATATGTAGTTATTACACCAATTCCACAACAGAAGAAGATCATTGCTATGTAATGTCACAATATTTAGTCTCATAATAAAAGATTATCACCATATAATGTCATATGGTCTCTAATATGAGTACATATATACATATATGTGAAATAAATACACTAGGGAAACAGATTTTATTTTCTTATGATTGTATTAATATATAGGTGTATACATAGATACAAGTATTGAGGAATTTTAATTTTAATATACCCTGAGATGATTTTAGATATAGTATAGTATATTTTAAAGAAATATTAGGTGTATATATAGATATGCGTGTTCTTGGGATATATACATATATATATTTTCTAATCAAGACTGCTTTCCTAATGGATTGCTGTATTTAAGATCTTCTATGAGATTTTTATACATATTTTTATACAGTTTTATGTACTAAAAATAGGAGTTGGAATGATAAGAACAGTATGAGATATATACACTAACTGTGAGAAGGTTATTTGTTGGTTATTTGTGTGTATTTATCTGCATTTATTGTGTACTTGAAACCTTTTGGATGTAATTTTATTTATATAAGAATTACCGCTATTATAGACAAAGAATGAATTACAAAATATGTACTACATATTATGCGTTCCACTAAGGAACCACATTGGATTCGAAATACAGTAAGTAACAAAACAGATCATTACGCATGCGCAGACCCGGAACATGGACGTGGAAGTCACTGCAGGGTCTGAACATTGAGTCATAAAGATAAACATCCAAAAGGTATTTAAAAATGCATATGCATTTTTATGCATATCCCTGACGAAGTGTATGGTAAACACGAAATGCGTTGGATAATTTCTAAACTTGAAAATAAAGGAAATATTACGAAGCACTGGCTATATTGTTACCATTATGACATTTGATATGCACCATTGATCGTTGATATCTGTTGAGCAGCTGGGATATAAAGAGGGTATTATATACCTATTTGTCATACAGGTCTACTCTTAGAGGGTCTGCGCCCTGTTTCTTGTTTTTCTGCTATAGTCAGGTTTTTCCTGGTTTGCACACTAATCACTGGTGTGAGAAGGGGCAGCGACCATAGAGGACTGGACAATATGAAGGGAAGATTATCCCCCAGAACCAGCCCCACAGGCGATATATAAAAGAGTAAATACTGACTTAAGTCCAAGTGATAGATTGTTTTCTCCTGAATATTAAGACCTGGATTGTATAGTTTTGTATAGTCCTTTTCTGAGTGTACTGAGTATATTTAGCATTTCTGGTGGAATTACTTAAAGAAAACCTCTAGAATAATCAAGCGCTCTAATAGAGGTATATTTGCATCTGTAGTGACTATGAGCTAGTCGGGAATGACATACGGACATCACCAAGTCAGATCGGAGCTCTGACACCACCAGCGCGGGTCCTCCTTCGTTTGAAGGTACGGTGACATGACAAGACAGATGAAACTGATGCCTGGACCAATTACAGAGCAGAGACTAGGTAACCTAGTTTCGGACAAAAGCCACCACACAAAGTAGTGTCAAATACTCAAAAAGCGAAGACAAAAGAAAAGCTCTTAGTATACAAAAGTACTTATCTGTAAGTAAAGAGGCAAATAGGAGGGAGAGACCAGTCTCTGTGTAGCATGCAGAACTGGAAAAGGAATAGGAGAATCCTAAGACCACCTTTACCCAGGGTGATTCGTCATGATCTTATGTACTGGTCCCTTCAGCTGAGGGGTCATCCAGTACTCATCCAGTCGGACAACGCCATGGCCGTGGCCTACCTCAATATGCAAAGAAACATAAGAAGTGCTCCTGCTTGGTCAGTGGACATCTATTTTAGCTTGGGCAGAGCATCACATTCCGGCTGATTTCGCCATGCACATTTCAAGGGTGAACAATATCCTTGTGAACTTTCTCAGTCACCAAACGGTCGACCCCGGGGAGTGGGAGCTCCATCAAGACATTTTCAACTTGCAGCTGTGGGGTCTTCCCATGAAGAATGGGTTTCTGGGATATGTAATAATTTCCCTTTAACATGGCTGCATCCAAATTTGTTGAAAAGAAGGAATAAGAGTAAAAAAGCCTGAAATACTGTGAAATAGTGAGCAAATCAATAAAAAGGAACACTGCCTTAAGTGGACAGTGCCCCAAGTAGGGGAAACTGCCTCAGTAAGGAGGAAGTTAGTGCCGGGTTAATAGCCCTTGCAATGATACAGATAACACCAAAGTCACTTCCATCCTGTCAGGGGAGCCAGAACATACACAAAGAAACAAACTGCATATGTAGATAACAGAGAATTGCAAGACAGGCAAAACACCTACATGCAACAAAAAAAAAAAAGAGGAGAAAACACAGAAGGAGCCCCTGTGTATATCAACCATGTAGACACTTCTTATTATCCCAGGAGACCCCTAGGGGATATACTCATAAAATAATATTTTGGTTGCTAAACTTATGTCAGAACCAACATTCAGGCATGTGGGTATAAAATGCTCCCAGTAACAGTAACACATTTCTTCTCACAAACAATGTGGGGGCTGCTCTCTTAAGAATCTCGCTCTCTTAAGAATCTCGCTCTCTTCAGCGGCACACATACACAAAAAAAAAGAAAAAGAAAGTGCCCAATAGTGCAACACTGTAATACTTGATGTTATAAGGAAAGCAATAATCAAAGTACTCACATTTTTTATTGTGAGATCAATGCTTATACACAGTCTGACTAGCAAGCATTAGGAGATAACTAGCCCGTCTCTGTTAGGGACCTGTAGAGCTGTTTCCACAACTTGAATGGATGGTAACTTTGTACAAATAAATGAGTGGGGCATTCACATCTTGGTAAAAATATAGTGTAAGTGGATTTATTATATACTGTAAAAACAAATACAAATGTATCTGATTGACTACGCTTATGCGATTCGCTTTCAGGACCGCTTTATCAAAGCTTACAAGTCAATATACAAAGAACAAAAGATGCCACCATTACATACAAAACATTTAAATATCCTTCTTGTCACTGAAAAGGTACTTTGCTGATAAAACCCTTAAAATTAAAAATATACTAGGGCCATACCAGTGATTACTGAGGTATCTCCTCTTGATGACAGAGAGAGAGGGGTAGTGTTGTTTACTGATGACCAGACTAAATTTTATATTAATAGGAAGTGTACCATCAGGCTTACGACCGAAGTCTACATTTTACCCCACCCACTGGAAGGGGTCCTTTGTGGAGACATTCAGAAATCTAGCGATAGAAGATTTTAGAAAATTAACTAACGGGAGTCATGTAGAGAGAAATCTCAATAAAGAAGAAAGATTTGCATTCTCCAAATTGAAACATAATGAGCAGATGATGATTAAGCCTGCTGACAAGGGGGAGCGGTTGTTGTCCAGAATATAGTGGATTACCTTAAGGAGACAGAACGTATTTTGGGAGAAAACCGGTACAATTGTATCCTGGATAACAACCCTACAGGTTCCTGGTGAGGTTAAAATAGCTTTATTAGTAGCGTTCAATTAGTTACATATGTGTATAGTCAGGAGAGCAGCAAGGACAATATTTTGGCTACTATAGTAAGCGAACAAAAAAAAATCCCACTGTTTTACTTGTAGCAAGTCATAGGTTGCTTGTTTGTTCACTGACTATAGTAGAGGAAAAAGAGAAGTCACAGATTTACTTGAGACAAGGGAAAATCATTGAATTTTATAGTGGAGAGTCTAATATAGGTAAGAAAATCAATGGTGTATCAGTGTGGGAGTACCAATGTTTAACTTTTAAATTTAACACTGACAAAGTAACAACTTTTTAGATACAGTGTTACATCAGAAGTGTTCCCTATTAATAGCTATATGAATTGTGCTTCAAATTGTAGTATAGATTATCTGTAACTTGTACAAGTAATTTGCAATATGGGGTATGCACTACTCAGAATCTTATAGGCCAGCATAAGAGAAACATCAGGAATGTATTTTTACAACAAAGCGTTTCAAGACACTTTTTATATCATCATGAGAAAAAGGCTAGTAACCTGAGGGTTATACAAACAGAACATATTCCTCCATCAAAGATGGAGACAGAATTCAAAGATTGAACAATAAAGAAAGCTATTGGATCTTTAGATTGCCCACAATGTCACCTTTAGGATTGAATGAGACCCTGGAAACATCAAAATGATGGATTATCATGTAGGTGGGTATGCAGTGACTACAAGCTAAGGTTTGGATCACTGTGCGCTTCTTAGTGTACATTGTATTCCTAGTTCCCCCTACCATTCCCAAAATAACAATGGGAGATCTTTCGATGTGTATGTGAGAGCAAGGATTCATTGACATCAACGTGTAACCTATTTCTGTTCAATGCAGTGGTAGTATTAGCATGCATTAATATTTTGCTGATGTCTACAGACTGTCAAGATACGTATTTTTGTACTGTGATAGTTCAGAATGTCCTTTTATTAATGCCAGTTTTAGAATTTTCGTGTCGTATGTACACTTGATTGTTATTAGATCATTATATTTTAGGAGAACTATTTGTAGTGTAGGCATTTACGTTTGAGTAAATTTTTTAATAATGGAATTATGGACCAAACAGGATTCGGAATCATTTTGACAGTAGCGTGAAACACTGTGAATCCAAATCTGATCAAGTCGCTTGATTAAATGAGCCCCACTTTAAGATATGGTAATTTGCACTTTTTGGTATAATTAATTATTAAAAACGGGGACTTAATTGTATTGTTAAGTATTAATTATTTTATTACTTTTTATAGTAATAGGTAACACTGGGATCTTTGAATTGGAATAATTTTTGGTAATATAACTAGGGATTTACTATTTAAAACATGTATGGGAGTTATCCTTTTTATGAGAGTATCATTGTCTGATCCCATTGAATAGAGAGCGATTGTTCACACGATTTGTTCAGCGTGAGAATTGAGGAACTTTATCCTGCTCACTGTGGGCTATACTGAGAGTATCTCGAATTGGGAATAGATACACAATAATTAGTTTTTATTTGGCATATTAATTTCAATTTTTTTTTTGTGTAATTATTTCTTTTTTTTTTTGGTGGGGGGGATATTTTGCGGTAGATAATTTTTTTTCAACTAATTTCTTGTATAATATCCAGGCTTATTTATTTACAATGCACAATGGATATAATTTTTGGTGAAATCTTGGGACACATATTTAAGAAATATATGATTGAATAGTTTACTAGTCCTAATTGAGAAAAGAGACTAGGATCAATATAAAAATATATATTACAATTTGAGTTTTCAACATCGGACTCCATATGTATCAAGGAGTTATTGACTCTATGGGAAATACGTTATAGAGCGAGGGATGTGCAATACTTATCTGATGCATCCTGGTTTAACCGATTAGCTCGATAGCGAGGATATTTAAATGTTTTGTATGTAGCGGTGGAGTCTTTTGTTCTTTGAATATTGACTTGTACGCTTTGATAATGCAGCCCTGAACCCACAAAATGTATAAACATATAAACAGATACATTTATATTTGTTTTTACAGTGTATAATAAATCCACTGATATTATATTTTAACCAAGATCTAAACGCCCCAATCATTTATTTGTACAAAGTTAGCATCCATTCAAGTTGCGGAAACACTCTACAGGTCCCGACTGGAGATGGGCTAGTTATCTCCGTATGCTTGCTAGTCAGACTGTGTATAAGCATTGATCTGAAAATAAACAAATGTGAGTAGTTTGATTACCGATTTCCTTACATCAATTGTTACAGTGCACTATTGGGCGCTTTCTTTTTCTTTTGTTTTCAAAACACCTACATGAATCAACGGATGGCAGATAACAGGGACTCAACAGGCTAACATACACGTAATCTTTATTCTTCGGGCTCCTATAATAATGAATAAAAAGAGCTTTTGTGAAGCTACAGTGAGATAAAGACTGATAAGACAAGCCAAACTCCACAGATTTGTGGTCCTGAAAAAAAAAAAACCCTCTACAATGGACAATCCATTTAGTAGGAAGGCCGGAATAAAAAGCCCATCTAATGGGGGATTATACAGGCCCATATACTAAGCAATAACAATAAAAGAGGATTTTAGTCCTACCTGTTAAATCCTTTTCTCTTAGTCCATACAGGTTACTGGTAACTCTGGGAGGCGATCTGCCCCTTAGTAGGCAGGAATAATTCTCAAAGTGTATGCAAGGCGTGGAGCCTCCCTTCCCTCCTTGGCTGCAGCTAGCCAATCAGCTCCAGAAAGATTTGAGATACTAGGATGACTAGTTAGTAGAAGGGAAGAAGACTCCAGTGAGCATGACCCCGAAGGACCCCCACGGTTTGCCACAGGAGAGCCTATCATGGTCCCTTGACAGAGTGGGAGACTAGTAACCTGTATGTACTAAGAGAAAAGGATTTAACAGGTAAGACTAAAATCCTCTTTTCTCTGTCGTCCAATACAGGTTACTGGTAACTCTGGGATGTCCAACCATTAAGTTTTCCAGAGGTGGGAAGAAGGCAAAGACCAGGCGCAAGGCCCCCAAAGTCACCAGAACTCTTTGAATCATCAGATCAGAGATAGCCCAAAAAAAACTGAAGTGTCAAAGGACATGAACAGGGGTAACAGCACCCCAGAAACGTTGCACAACACACTGAACTAGAACCAACAGGGTTCAACAGAGAAGGAAGCACTAAGAACCAGGGAAAATCTTAGACAGGCATACTGCCTCCAGGATTTTCCTCCCAAAGCTGGCATCAGCCGATGCCAATACAAACACGGTAGTGCTTCGAAAAAGTGTGCACAGACGACCAAGTGGCCGCTTTGCATAACTGATCAGCAGAGGCTTGATTCTTGTAAGCCCAAGAGGCCCCAATAGATCGAGTAGAATGAGCCGTGACCCTGAAACGGACAGGCTTCTTCCTCAACTCATAAGCCTTGCGAATAGTGGACTTGATCCAAGAAGTGATAGTCACCTTGGGTACTGGTCTCCCTGCCCTAAGACCCTCAGGAATGACGAACAGAGCATCAGATTGCCTGATAGATTCAGTGCGATGCACATAAAACTTGAGACAACGCACCACGTCTAACAAGTGGAGATCCCTCTCCTTGTCAGAGGTGGGGTCAGGGCAGAAAGAGGGCACCACAATCTCCTGATTGATGTGGAACTCAGAGACCACCTTCGGTAGAAACTCCTTAGAAGTGCAAAGCACAGCCTTGTCCTTGTGAAACACCAAATAGGGTGGTTTACAGGACAGGGCATGTAACTCCGCGACACGGTTAACAGACACAATCTGGCCATTTACCGACTGATCTGACTGAGAACCTGCTCCTTTACAGACTGATCTGGCTGAGGACCTGCTCCATTACCGACTGATCTGGCTGAGGACCTGCTCCGTTACCGACTGATCTGGCTGAGAACCCACTCCGTTGCTGACTGATCTGGCTCAGAACCCGCTCCGTTGCTGACTGATCTGGCTGTGTAACCACTCCGTTGCTGACCTATCTGGCTGTTGAGCCTGTTCCATTGCTACTGACCTGGCTGTGCTTCTGTTATGCTTGTGGCCATCCATGGCTGAGCACCCGCTCCGTTGCCATCCGTGCATGGCTGTACTATTCCATTGTCCTTGTCTGGCCAGCGTTACAAGCAGCGGATTCCAAGTTGCCTTGTCTGTTGTGCGTTGCGTGGCGCTATTCTTATCTTGACGACCGTAGGCTTGGCATTCGTACTATAGCTGCTTACTCTAACCGCCCCTGGCGGTGTGCACATGCAAAGAACAGGTACAGTGCTAATTAGGTGCTGACTGAGTTACTCAGATCTAGCCGTGTCTTCCTCTGCATTATAGCTGGGCTCACTCCCTGTGGGAGTTGCAATATGTCTCCGGGCGTTTACAGTTACCTGTTCAGTGCCTAGACTGTCTAGGCTGGGTCTAGGCTGTTGCAGTAGCTTGGGCTAAGGGCCAGCAGTTGCGTTACTTCACACTCGTTAGTGTGAGGAGACACTGAGCTTCATTCCTTGTCACAGTAGCCTTTGGGCTTAAGAGCCAGCAGTTGCGTTACATCACACTCGTCATGTGAGGGGACACTTGTGGCCTTCCTGTTATCTGCCCTCGATCCACCCCTAGCGTTCTAGGGTTTACCAATTGTAAGTGGTTGCCTCGGTCTTCTTGGGACCCCTGTCCATTGGTCAGTATTGCCTTGTTGCCTACTGGGCTCAGTACCACCCAGGCATCTGGGTTTCATGCCAGTTACCACCTCCAGGACTACCTGTCATCTATAGTCCTGCTGTCAGCCCTGGGTCGAGTAGCCTGATTTACCCTAGTCCACTAGGGTGAGGTTGCTTGTCCTTATGTGCCTCCAGTCCTCAGAGTCCCAGCACAGTACTATTTGATACCAGTCGCTGCCTCATCAACTTGCTATATATCTGGGTCCTGATTTCCATTGCTATATATTTATTGTTTTGTATTGTGGGCCTGTCGCCTAATTCCTTGTATGCACTTTATCCTAATAAAGTCATTTTAACCTTAGCGGTCTGGTCTGAGTGTTCATCGAAAACTGTGACAGCCTGCTGATGAATAAGTTCCGCAGAGGGGGCTTTCAGAAGCAAGTCGTCCAGGTATGGAGTAACTCTAATGCCGTTCCGGTGGAAGATGGATATCCTGAGGAGTATGAGAAGGACGAAAGCAAAAGGGAGGAAGAGAAATGAAAGGGATCTTGTACCGTTCCGTCACTACCTGAAAAACCCATGGGTCCGCCACAGAAGCTATCTTGTCTGGGGATTTCCACTCTTCAGACACAAGCCGGTCAAGAGTGGGGTTAGGTGGAAAGAATGTAAGGGGCTTAGCGGGCTCCTGGAATACATCAGAGGGATCAGAAGGAACCTCCTGAACTAGGACAATGTTAAGAGTAGTTAATACAGCCCTGATTAGGCCCTCACCAGAGGGTTCACGATCAGCCTCAAAAGGGTCCCCAAAAAACTGAGAGGACTGCAACACAGAACATTCCTCAACATCTGAGTCAACCAGCAGTTCCTCCTCGGAGGAATCTGACACGTCAGGTATTCCCTGAGGTTTAGGCAGGGAAGACCTGACTGAGGAGGGGGCCTGCCAAGCCTGAAAAGCCCCTTGTAATTGGGATGGAAAGAGTTGCGGTGTGGACCTAAGGTCCCTAGTCGCAGCCTTGAACTCTTGCACCCAAGCTGGCTCTATAGCATGGCTGGAAGTCCCTGGAATAGCGTCAGTGACATCAGAACATGCTGGGCATAAATGACCTGAGAATTCTCTAGGTAGCTCTGAGTGACAGGAAGAGCAATGCGCAATGGGGGATACAGAGACCCCAGCCTCCTTAGTCTTAGGTCTAGCCCCAAGCTCCAGCGATAAAGACATTCTCACAGTGTCAAAATAACAAACTGTACAATAAATCACCCAATTATAGTGTGTAGGATTAACGTTTCACCCCAGAAATCGCTAATATAAACTTATCTGGCAGGCAAAGGGTTAATTTGCAGAGGAGAGAAGGAGAGTCCAAGCCCTGCGTAGGATACTCGCCCAGAAATGCTCACAAAATGGCTGCCGCAGCGCAAGCCAATCAGAAACAGGGGTGCGAAGCAAGTGCTCATGGGAAATGTAGTTTTTCCCAAAAAGTACCCTAAACAGTGCCCGGAGCCCCACAACACACTAGAAACATGAAATGGATGATAGAGCAAGGGTAGACAAGTAAAATGAGCCATCTCTGAAGTCACTAGGTTAAACGGTTGCAGAGATATGTCCCAAACAGTATAGTCCCATAGAGGTAAATTGGGCAATGGCGTCTATGCGGTAAAGTGCGCCTTAAAGGCGCAGTACTCAATTTTCACAAATATTAAAGTAAAACATAAAAAGGTGTAAATCATCAATAGAATATGTGCGGATACCCAGAAAACACTAACCCAGTAGGAAAAGTGTCATAAACCCCCCAATAAAGTGCCAAACCAGCAGTTAAAGGGTTAAGTTACCACATAAACCTGCTCCAAACACCCAAACAGACATACAGATATACCCAATGAGTGCAGGAGTGTGCAATAGGAACTCCAGAAATACACCCCTGTGCGGAGGGGTACTGTGGGACATGTGGACCTGCAGCACTCAAAGGGTATGTAGAAAAAGAAAAAAAAAAAAACACACAAGAGGGCGCCAATAGTGTAGTGTAGTGTGTTATCCCACAGGTATCCAAATTTCCAATAAGTAATTATATATTCAACTCACATTTATGAATAGTTGACAACAAACATATGTCTGTATCCAACAAAAAAAGCATACAGGGTACTTTACCTGTCCCTGCTAGGGTTAAATCCGTCCACTTCAAGGAGTCCAAGGATTTCTTCTCAGCTGGTCACACAGTTCAAGTCCTGAATTCAATCGATACTGATCTTTGCCAATAATATTCAAATATAAAAAAATAAAAAATAATGCCAGTAACCGAACTATTCCTAAAAAAATAGATTTAATAAAATATATGAAAATCACATTAAAAAGAGTATAAGGACCCGTTTCGCAACACACACGGTTTCTACATATATCTACCTTATCCCTGGAGGATGAGAGTTTGAAAAGTGGAGCAGCCTTTAGTTACTGCTTTTGGGGGGCAGATATAATCATATACCCAGTGCCTGAATAGCTGGATAACACATAAGTGTTGATCCAGCCACCATTTTTGTGAGTCTATTTTTATTGGTGATGGTGGGTGATCCTAATTTTTGAAGGTTTTACACGAAGAGCACTCCTGTTTTTTTCTTCTCTTTCTTCTATAGCACTCAAAGGATAGCTCATCTTTCCTGTAGATCTTCTGTCTTCAGATTACCATGGAGCAAGAAGTACCTCAGTGGGTAACTCCTTGTGAAGCACTTGGAGTCAAGATTTTCCCCCTCAGGGCTTAAGGTCCACAAAAAGCACCTGGATACTGAACTAGCCACATCTAAGGGCGTTGTCAGTCATGGTAATCCGCTTAATGGTGGTATTCCTAACAGAAAAATAAAAAAGATTCTAAAACTATAGCAGGACTGTTCGCAGCCTGATGTTGTCTTCACTGAGGAACAAATCTTTCTGGAGCTGACTGGCTAGCTGCAGCCAAGGAGGGAAGGGAGGCTCCACCCCTGCATACACTTTGAGAATTGTTCCTGCCTACTGAGGGGTGGATTGCCTCCTAGAGTTACCATAACCTGTATTGGACGACAGAGAAAAGGATATCTAAGAGAGCTATGCCAATGCTACCTCCTTGATCATTAGGTAACTTAAGACTGAACTAAGGAGGCAACGGTATAGTGGACGAGAGTTGGGAGTCTGTTCCTCAGAGACCTTTTTTGAAGTGTCCTGCCCACCTGGAGGAGGAGGTTTTGCCCCATGGTTATGTACACCACACTGGACAAAATACATTTTACTTGAAAATATGTACATTAATGTTCTGGTTTGCTGCCAGGGGATGAAGCTGGAAAGAGCTTATTTGTTGATGAGGACAACCCCTGCCTCTTTAACCAACCACTGATGTCATAAAAAAAAAAAAAAGAAAAAAAAAAGAAAAGCACATTACTCAGAGGCTTAGGACTCCTCAAGTTAACCGATTAAAAAAAATCAGACCTCATGGTGGGGTGTCAAGACCCCTCCTGATGCTGATCTCCCTGCCACTTTGGCAGGGAGATGAAAAGAGGAGTGGTAGAGGAGGAGGAGAGATCCCCTGCTTTAATTCTACACAGAGCCAGGTAGGAGTGGGTGGGACTGAAAACCCTCTCGTCTCACGTCAATGATGTGGGAGGGTTTCACGATGCCACCCATTCCTACCTGGTACTACTCCAGGTAGAATGGAAGCAGCAGAGCTCTCTTGCTCCCCTGTATCACCTCTACTGATCTCTCTTTCTGGCGAATTTGGCTGGGAGATTAGCAGTTGGGGGCATCAGGAGGGGTTCTAATGCCCCACCATGAGGTCTGACACAACTTACTTTTTTATCCTCTTGAAATCCTGTGTGTGTTCTTGTGGTCTCATATCAATAGATGTTTAATTACAAATTCTTTAATGACAAATACCTTTCATTGTCAGATCTGTGCCCAATATATTGAAAAGCAATGCTTTTGGAAGCATGTCTGGCACACAGTGGGTTAAGTGTTGTATTTTGCTGCCCGGTGTTCTTCTACAGTTCTTCTGTGTTCCTCTAGTGTGTACATATTTTGTGAAATAGCTTGGAATATTTCTTCTTTTTAAGTCACCAACCGTTTGATTTTTGCGCAGTTTTCATTTGAAAGCTCAGAGTTGAACAATTTATCTGATTTTTTTTCAGCAAAAAAAGCTGAGTATTTGAGGAGTAAATATTTTTCTAATCAACAATATATGGATAGATGATTATAGAATATTTTATCTTGCACTTTTTAACTATTTTATACTGGTATTTTAAATTGGCCATGTTAAAGCAGCATGCTTTATTTAATTAGAAAGCTGATAGAATTAGGTTACATGCGTTGCCAGTAATAATTGAATACTTTAATAAAACTCTCTCTCTCTCATATATATATATATATATATATATATATATATATATATATATATATATATATATATATAGTTCACTGTTGGGGGCGTGGCTGGAAAGAGTTGATTGGTTGAGTAGGAGGCAGGGAAATAGGTGTCACTCTGTTTAAAAACAAAACAAGGGAAAAAAAGTTACCCAGTGGCTTAGGAGGCAAAAACAAAACAAGGTTCGCTTCTCGAGGCAAAGCCATGCCACACACTTGCTAGTATATAAGTAAAATTGTTATAGCTTAACAGACACTGACACTACACATAACTGGAGCAATACTGGGTCAAAAAAAATCTCTTTTAGTTAAATGGGGCCTTTGATGCGTTGAATGCTAGAGAAATCTCCAATGTAGGAGACATTTCAAGTAAAAAAAAAAAAAAAAGCCCCATTTAAGGGGAATTTTTATTTGTCCGATCTGATGCAGCTGGGTCACTCCATTTCTTCTTAGTACATCAAGCGCACTGCGATGTAGGAAAAGAGTGTAATCCTCTGTGTGCCAGAGATGTCTCCAGTGCATTGTGAAGTAATGCATGGATAAACCATCTGGCATCCCTTGGATGTTAAAAACATCTACAACCCATGATCATGCAATGTTTTCGAGACTTCTCTTGCACCCATGGTGTTAGTCGGAAACTCTGTAGCTTTCTAACAAATAGCCCACTGTTTATTATTCTTACCTGACAGGAAAATCTACCAGGGTGTCCAACTTATCTCTCATATATCTACTGTAAGAAAAGCGTTTCAAATGTACCACAAGAACTGGTGGCAATGACCAGAGATCTAATTTTTTGGTAGCTTGTTGATGTTCTTTGCAGTTTGGGCAGTACCTAAGAAAAATAGAAAAGTGTTTACAGCATATGAATAAATGTCACAGACCAACTGAAAATTGTTTAGAAAATACAATTAATCCATGTTTTCTAGGAAAAAAAGGAAATTATATTTTCTATCACATATTCGTACACCCTGAAAACATCTCTCAAAAAAAGTAAACATCTACTTTTTTGTGGCTTGTTAAAATGTTAATGTTGTCTTCCAGTTTAATTGCGAAAGATTATCTTGCTCAAGTACACATTATAACTGACCAAATAGTCTAATATCCCCACACTAAATGCCATTTAAGTATAATAATAAAAGTAGTCAAATGTAATTTGCAAATACATTTTAAAAATATATAGAAGCAAAAGCAAATGAATCCTGGAACCAACCAACTGCAACAGAATTATTCCTCTTTTGTCCTTCTTCATACGCCCCACTGATTCCCATAGGGATTTACTTTCCACAAATAGCCAAATAATTGCAATTCCACGGGACAAAAAAAAAAAAAAAAAAGAGAGATCTTTAATTAGATTAGGTTAGGTTAATGAAGATAATTTATTATTGTGTATATGTTCCACCAGTTTTATTAAAGTTAACTTGGCTTACTTACGTAAATACATAAATATAGAGTGGAGGAATACTGGTGTAATCAGTGTGGATAACACAGAAAGAAACAAGCATTTACATTGATGTTTTGCTCCAGAATTCTTTCATTTTTTTGTTGTTGTTTTTAATATATAAAAGACCTTTGTGTCTCCTTAGCGGTGGCATCAAAATAAAAAAGGGAGTTACTTAGGATGAAAGAGTCGACTACTAGCACTTGGGGGATGGGGATGGGTGTGAGATTACCAGTCATATTTGGAATCAATACCTGATCCAGAGAGGTTCTGAAGTAAATCTGATTTGGATGAGTGAGATAAAGATTGGAAACAGAAGTGGCTGACAGCTGGACAGCAAAGTAATTATTTTTTCAGTGCTGAGCCCGGCACATTTATTATAATCTTAGATGCTAGAAATGCAAAGTCCTCTTAGACTTCTCTAGTTACCAAGGTATCAAAGTTGGCAGTGAACAAGTGCACAAAATATAATTTTCTGTGTCTGGGTTGGAATTTATGTGGTATGCCCCTCCCGTGATGAAAATGAACCATGATCTCTCACTGTCATCCTTCTGTCAGAGGGTTGCATATCTTCCAAGTGTCCCTCTTTCCCACTCTGGTGTCCCTTTGTTTAGGAGATCAGACTGTGTTGTGTGTGTATAGAAGTGTATCACATTGCTCCACAGCAATAAAACGCACATTAATGTGTATTTATAAATTAGTCTGTGTGAATAAAATACTTTGGTCTTAACCCTTTGAATGCAATGGATATCTCTCTGGCACTAAAAGGATTAATCTAAATCATTCATTCAGCTGCTAAAATAGGTGTCGGGAGGTCATGGAATAACCTAAAATTCTCTGTATTGCCCCTCCCACCAGCCATGACCCCAGCAACACACCTAAAACATAAATGTCCCTCGGGCCATTTGAAATGTTGGGAGGTATGACAATTGCAGGAGAGTTTATAAAGTGTACATGTAGGGAGAAATGTAAAGGTAAAATAACCCCTAGAGTGCCAGCTACTTATGGCGTAAGAGAGGACACAGCTGTACCTGCTACGCTAGTATGGCGTAAGAGTGAAATGCGGTCACTGCATAAGCCGTTATAACTGGCATGCAGTGGCCACATTTAATACAAAAAAAAATAAAAAAAATAAAAAAATGCCTGGCACTCGTGGGGAGGCATGAGGATCACTCCTCATGCCTCCCCAGTTATTGATCTCCCAGCCGATCGCGCTGGGAGATCAATAATGCAAGAGGAGAAACGCAGCTTCTCCTCTCCCGTCACTCCTACCCGAACTTCCGGGTAGGAGTGGGCGGGACCGGGGGAAGCCTCCCAACATCATCGGTGACATGGTCACCTATGACGTTAGGGAAGTTTCCCCGGTCCCGTTCACTCCTACCAGTGGTAAGAGAGAAGGGCAGGAGAGCTTTTGCTCTCCTGTGGTCGCCTTATTGATCTCCCAGCCGATCGGCTTGGAGATCAATAACTGGGGGGACACCAGGAGGGGTCCTGATGTCCCCCACGAGGTCTGAACATGTAAAAAAATAAAGTTAAACGGAAAGTAACCCTGTGAGTGCCGCAGGGGTCCCCAGCACATTGCAAAGCACTCATAGGGTCAATTCTTTTGGGGGGATTTTTTTTTTCTTTTTTTTTTTTTGGAAAGACCTCATGGGGGGGGGGATCAGGGGGGATCCTGATGCCCCTAAATGAGGTCTATAATTAAAAAAAAAAAAAAAAGTAACCCTGGGTGTGCCACGGGGGGGGGGGGGTCCAATGCACCCCCCCTCTCCTGTGGCACACACAGGGCTTTTATCATTACTTTGTTATCAGAGATTGTTGGGGGGTCATCAGGATTGGTCCTGATGGCCCCCCAACAAGCTCTGATTACCAAGTAATGATAAAAAAAATTAACCCTCTGAGTGCCACAAGGATCCAAAGCATTGCTTTGCAATGCGCTGGAGACCCCTGTGGCACTCACGGGGTCACTTCTTTGTGGACATATATATTTTTTTTACTAAAACCTCATTAGGGGGGGGATCAGGGGGGTCCTGATGCCCCTCAATGAGG
This sequence comes from Rhinophrynus dorsalis, assembly GCA_037306005.1. NCBI lineage: Eukaryota > Metazoa > Chordata > Amphibia > Anura > Rhinophrynidae > Rhinophrynus > Rhinophrynus dorsalis. Next base: position 245,407,360 of record CM074721.1, read on the forward strand.
TATACAATAAAAAAAAAAAAAAAATGAAAAAAAATTTAACCCTGTGTGTGCCACTGGGAGGGGGGTTCAATGCAGACCCCATTCCTGTGGCATACACAGGACTTTTTATCATTACTTTGTGATCAGAGCTTGTTTGGTCGCCATCTGAATATAAAGTAACGATAAAAAAATTAACCCTTTGTGTGCCACAGGGGCCCAATGCATTGCTTTGCAATCCACTGGACACCCCTGTGGCAGCCAAAGGATTATTTTTTCCCCTTTTATTTAGACCTCATTGTATGGGTTCTGATGCCCCCAACGAGGTCTACACAAAAATATTGGGGGGGAAAGCCCCAAAAAATGCACGTGCCACGGGGGGGGGGTCCAACGCAGTGCTTTGCAATACATTGGACCCCCTGTGACACACACACACACACTTTTTTTTCATTATTCTGTTTTTAGACCTTGATGGGGGACACCAGGAATGTTCCTGATACCGCCTCCCCAACGAGGTATGAATACAAAATATTAATTAAAAAAAACCTCTTTGTGTGCAACAGAGGGTGCAACGCATTGCTTTGCGGTGCACTGGGCCCCCCTGTGGCATGTACAAAAAATGCCTCCGATCCCCCCCACCACGTACCGTATCCCCTTGCCTGGTTCCACAGCCAACTGGCAGTCCCATTCCCCAGCCGGACCCCCAGCCTGTTTCCACTGCCTACTGGTAGACTCAAAGTACCAGTATGCACTAGATTCAGGATGGGAATCAAACTTTGTATGAGGGGGACATACAGTGCACACTGGTAGTCACAGATCCCCCATACACACTATCAGACACTGCTCCACCATCACCACCATCCTTGCTCCTCTGCTCATACCCACACACACTGCCTAATCCCTCACCCTCCCACACTGTTACACTGGCTGACGCCCTAGCTTCTTTCATCTGCTAGCCATAAAATCACACATACACTGTTTGCTTTCCCATTCCTGTTTCAATGGTAGCTACGCTCCTGTCACCCAAATTGGTATGTCAACCCACAGCAGTGGGGTATCATTTTTCTTAGGTTGGCAAGAAGTCCTCCTAGGAAATCCCACGCCATTGAACCATTTTAGTATCTTTGAAGTGACTGATGTGTAAAAAAAAAAAGTTTGTTTGTTTTCCTGTAGCACCACATTCTGGAAATAGTTGTGCCAACTAACTTAGGGGTAAAAAGGCAAGTGACCCCTCATTAGATGCGGCAGGTTGTCTTCTTTCCAAAATGGTATAGTTTATCTACCTTTTCTTCACTTCTGAAGGTGTTATAGCCATTTGCATACAGGCAAGTCAGGTTTGAGAACATTTTAGAAACATCAGAGTTTGTAGTAGGTGTAGTTTTCTACTTCTAACACCCCCTAAAGTAGTTCAACTCATACCAATGGGGTGTCGTTTGACTCCTAAGAGCACTAGCTAACGAATACAGTTGAAAATTCCACGGTTTTGACAGAGCTGCCTACATTTGAAGGGGCAGAAATGTAAGAAAATGCGTTTTGTTTCATTAGCGCCACCTCCTGGAAGCATTTGCGCATACCAGCCTTTGGGTATGAAGGCAAGTGACCCCTCATTAGATGCGGCAGGTTGTTTTCTTTCCAAAATGGCATTGTTTTCTACCTTTCCTGCATATCTATTATGGTTATAACCATTTTAGTGCAAGCAGATAATTTAAAAAACAAAAGTGTCAGGTTTACGTACGTGTTCCTAGCACCCACATATTGTATGTTAACCCACACAGATGGGCTACCATTTTTCTCATGTTGGTAGCCGGTACTGAATACAGCAGGAAATGTTATGGTTTTCAAAGATTTTAGTATCTGTGAAGTGGTGGAAATGTAAAAAAAACATGTATTTATTCCCATAGCACCACCTTTTGGAAATATTTGTGCACTTCGGCCCAGGGGGTAGAAAGGCAAGTGACCCCACATTTGATGCGGGAGAATGTATACTTTCCAAAATGGTATACCTTTTATACCTTTCCTTCATGTCTCTAACAGTTATAAACATTTTAGTACAAGCCGCCATTTTCGGAGAAGCAAACAGGTAGGTGTAGTTATGTGCTTCTGGCACCCCTAAGGTATGTCGATTCATTCCAATGGGGTGTCATTTTTCTCCTAAGAGCACTAGCTAATCAATACAGTTGGAAAATTCCATGGTTTTCACAGATTTCCATACAGATGAAGGGGCAGAAATTTAAGAAAATTCAATTTTTTCCTATAGTGCCACCTTCTGGAAGCATTTGGGCACAACAGGCTTGGGGTAAGAAAGCAATTCACCCCTCATTAGATGCGGCAGGTTGTCTTCTTTCCAAAATGGTATGGTTTGTATAGCCTTTCTTCACTTCTCTAGTTGTTATAACCATTTTTGTACAGACAAGTAATGTTGAGAAAATGTTAGAAAATTTAGAGGTTGTAGTAGGTGTCTTTTTGCACGTCTAGCATCCGCTGAGGTAGGTGAACCCATACCAATGGGGTGTCATTTTTCTCCCAAGAGCACTAGCTAATGAATATAGTTGGAAATTCCATGGTTTTCACAGATTTCAGTACAGTTGAAGGGGCAGAAATGTAAGAAAATGCCATTTTTTTTTTCCTATAGTGCCACCTTCTGGAAGCATTTGGGCACAACAGGCTTGGGGCAAGAAGGCAAGTTACCCCTCATTAGATGCGGCAGGTTGTCTACTTGCCTTGTTAACCCAAGCCTGGTGTGAACAAATGCCTCCAGAAGATGGCATTTTCTTACATTGCTGCCCCTTCATCTGTATGGAAATCTGTGAAAACCATGGAATTTCCAACTGTATTCATTAGCTAGTGCTCTTAGGAGAAAAATGACACCCAACTGGAATGAGTCAACCTACCTTAGGGGTGCCAGAAGCACATAACTACACCTACCTGTTTGCTTCTTCGAAAATGGCGGCTTGTACTAAAATGTTCATAACTGTCATGAAGGAAAGGTATAAAAGGTATACCATTTTGGAAAGTAGACATTCTCCCGCATCAAATGAGGGGTCACTTGCCTTTCTACCCCCTGAAGGGAGTGAACAAATATTTCCAAAAGGTGGTGCTATGGTAATAAATACATGTTTTTTTACATTTCCACCACTTCAAAGATACTAAAATCTTTGAAAACCATAACATTTCCTGCTGTATTCAGTACTTGCTACCAACATGAGAAAAATGGTAGCCCATTTGTGTGGGTTAACATACAATATGTGGGTGCTAGGAACACGTACGTAAACCTGACACTTTTGTTTTTTAAACTATCTTCTTGCACTAAAATGGTTATAACCATAATAGATAGGCAGGAAAGGTAGGGAAACAATGCCATTTTGGAAAGAAAACAACCTGCCGCATCTAATGAGGGGTCACTTGCCTTCTTACCCAAAGGCTGGTATGCACAAATGCTTCCAGGAGTTGGCGCTAATGAAACAAAAAGGCATTTTCTTACATTTCTGCCCCTTCAAATGTAGGGAGCTCTGTAAAAACCATAGAATTTTCAACTGCATTCATTAGCTAGTGCTCGTAGGAGTCAAACGACACCCCATTGGTATGAGTTGACCTACCTTAGGGGATGCTAGAAGTAGAAAACTACACCTACTACAACCTCTGATGTTTCTAAAATTTTCTCAAATGTGACTTGCCTGTACAAAAATGGCCATAACACCTTCAGAATTGAAGAAAAGGTAGATAAACCATACCATTTTGGAAAGAAGACAACCTGCCGCATCTAATGATGGGTCACTTGCCTTTTTACCCCTAAGTTAGTTGGCACAACTATTTCCAGAATGTGGTGCTACAGAAAAAAAACCAAACATTTGTTTTACACATCAGTCACTTCAAAGTTACTAAAATGGTTCAATGGCGTGGAATTTCCTAGGAGGACTTCTTGCCAGCCTAAGAAAAATGGTACCCCACTGCTGTGGGTTGACATACCAATTTACGCTACAGGAGCGTAGCTACCAGTGAAACAGGAATGGGAAAGCAAACAGTGTATGTGTGATTTTATGGCTAACAGATGAAAGAAGCTAGGGCGTCAGCCGGTGTACGTGCGGACCTGTGACTACAAGTGTAACAAAGTGTGTGGGAGGGTGAGGCATTAGGCAGTGTGTGTGGGTATGAGCAGAGGAGCAAGGATGGTGGTGATGGTGGGGCAGTGTCTGATAGTGTGTATGGGAGATCTCTGACTACCAGTGTGCAATGTATGTCCCCTCATACAAAGCACTGCGTTGGACCCCCCTCCTGTGGCACGTGTATTTTTTGGGGCTTTTTCCCCCCAATATTTTTGTGTAGACCTCGTTGGGGGCATCAGAACCATACAATGAGGTCTAAATAAAAAATAAAGGGGGCAAAAATCCTGTGTATGCCACAGGGGTGTCCAGTGGATTGCAAAGCAATGCATTGGGCCCCTGTGGCACACAAAGGGTTAATTTTTCTAAATCGTTACTTTGTATTTAGATGGCCACCAAACAAGCTCTGATCACAAAGTAATGATAAAAAGTCCTGTGTGTACCACAGGAAGGGGGTCGGCATTGAACCCCCCTCCCAGTGGCACACACAGGGTTAATTTTTGTTTTAATATTTTTTTATTATATACCTCATTGAGGGGCATCAGGACCCCCTGATCCCTCCCCAATGAGGTCTTAGTAAAAAAAAAAATATATATATATATGTCCACAAAAGGAGTGACCCTGTGAGTGCCACAGGGGTCTCCAGCGCACTGCAAAGCAATGCATTGGACCCTTGTGGCACTCAGAGGGTCAATTTTTTTTTTTTATTATTACTTTGTAATCAGAGCTTGTTGGGGGGCCATCAGGACCAATCCTGATGGCCCCCCAACAATCTCTAGTAACAAAGGAATGATAAAAGCCCTGTGTGTGCCACAGGAGGGGGGGTGCATTTGACCCCCCCTGTGGCACACACAGGGTTAAATTTTTTTAATCGTAGACCTCATTGAGGGGCATCAGGACCCCCCTGATCCCCCCCAATGAGGTCTTGCAAAAAGGAAAAAAAAAACCCCAAAAGAAGTGACCCTGTGAGTGCATTTTTATTTATTTATTTCAGACCTTGTTGGGGACATCAGGACCCCTCCTGGTGTCCCCACAGTTATTGATCTCCCAGCCGATCGGCTGGGAGATCAATATGGCAACCGCAGGAGAGGGAAACTTCCCTAACGCCATCGGTGATCATGTCACCGATGACGTTAGGAGGTTTCCCCCGGTCCCGCCCACTCCTACCCGGAAGTTCGGGGTAGGAGAGCGGAGGAGGGAGAAGCTCTGTTTCTCCGAGCTTCTCCCTTGGCAATATTGATCTCCCAGCTCGATCGGCTGGGAGAGCACAATACCTGGGAGGATATGAGGAGTAATCCTCATCTCCTCCCAAGAGTGCCAGGCTGCATTTCAGCTGAAATGCGGCCACTGCCAGCCGGTTATACCGGCTTAAGCAGTGACCACATTTTCGCTGTCAAATGTACGAGCATGGCACAGCAGGTACAGCTGTGCCCACTCGTACATTGTACCCACTTGGCACTCTAGGGGTTAAGAGTCATTTGACTCAGAGGAATGAGGGCTATTCAAAATTCCCAGAGCCAGACTGAGGGTCCCACGGAGGAGTGGGAGCCTTACAAGCAGGAAAGGCAATACTTCTCTGGACGACCACAGAAAGCTGACATTTTAACCTTTAAGGAACTCAAGCTAAGGCCTTTGTTCACTCCATCCTGGAGGAAGGATAACACCAAAGGAAGGTAAAACTCCTGCAAGGACAGACTTGTCCACGCACCACAAATGAAAGAGACCATTCCCTATGATAGGCCTTGGAAGAGACAAACTAACAGACCTGAATGATAGTGGAAATTACATCAGTGAAGAACCCTTTTCTCCTCAAGATGTGGGCTTCAACAGCAATGCCGTCAAAGCCACGTTTTCCACATCCTCATGTGACAGGTAACCCTGAAGTAGGTTGTCTGGCCTGGGAGGAAGGTGGAGTGGAATCCTGAATGGAGTCTGTGCCAACCACACCCTCCCGGTCCAATAAGGAGTGACCAGAATTACAGCCGCATGGTCCATCCTGATCTTCCTGAGTACCCTGGGTATGAAAGGAGTAGGAGGAAAGGCATAAGAGAGGTGGAAGTTCCACAGAATCAACACTGCGTCCGTGTCTGAGGCCAAGGGATCTCACCTCCAGTAGCAGAAAGTCAGAACCTTCCTGTATTCCCTGATGGCCTTGAGATCCATTGTTGGCATACCCCACTGCTGCACAATCAGACTACCTCCGGACTGAGTTCCCACATCCTGGGGACTTAAGAAGTCTGCCAGCACGTTTTCTACCCGTGGAATATGCACAGTGAAAATGGCCAGAACGTGGGCTTCTGCACAGTGCACCTCACTTCAAAAAGATGGCGGCCCTGCGGGTGCCCCATTGACAGTTGATGTAAACCATGGCCATCGCATTGTCAGACTTAACGCTCACTTGTCTCCCCTTCAAGAGTGAGGTCCAGTACACAAGGGCCAGACTGATCGCCCCGAGTTCCAGAACACTGAAGGACTGAAGAGGCTCTGCAGTCCACCTGACCTGTAGCCCCAGGTGACCCAGAACCGCACTCCAGCCACTCAAGATGGTGTCTGTCGTGATCAGAGTACATTTTGGTATCACAAAGGGTTTCTCCTGTTCCAGGTTGCTTTGGAGCAGCCACCACTGATGTTCCCAGCTGGCCCCTGGAGACAGGGAGACCTGGAGGATCCAGGTTTTCCAGATTGCCCGACCAACTCTAAAGGATATCCTGTTGAAGTTCCCTCGTGTGCACCTGAGAGTAAGTCATAGCCTCTTGCATTGACACTAGCCTGCCCAGCATACTCATGTATTCCCTTATGGTGGCCTAGTACCACTCCATGCCTCCTGCATGACCAGACAAATCTTCTCCTCTGGTAAGAAATCTTTCCCCTGATGGGTGTCTTGCCTCATCCCCAGGAAGATCAGTTCCAGGGAAGGAACCAGGATGTTCAAAATAAACCTGTGACAGGCTGTCATGGAAATGCCCCTGGTGTGAATGAAGGACACTAAGGCCGCCAAGATTCTGGTGAACACTTGCAGTGCAGAAGCCAGGCCAAATAGCAAACTGTAAACTGGCATTGATCTGAGCCATAGGCAAAACGCAGATAGGGCTGGCTGGGTGGATGGGGATGTTTAGGTACGCATCCTGAAGGTCTAGGGATGCCAGATACTCCCCTGGGCATATAACCACGATGACAAAACAAAGATTCCATCTTGAAGAGCATAATCACCACATATTTGTTTAGACATTGGAACCACAAACAGGTTGGAATAAAAACCTGAACCATGAATGATCTGGGGGGAGCTACTGGAATCAGAACCTGCTTTTCCAGCAGTGAATCCACTGTCTCCTCAAACAGCCGTGCCTTGTGCGGCTCTTTGGGCATTATGATAAAAAAACATTACTATGGAAGGGATCCAAAATCTATGTGGTACCCTTCTGAGATTAACGCAAAACCCACTGGTCCGCAACCAAGGACTCCCAGGCTTCTTGATAAAGGTGAAGATGCCCCCCTACAGGCACCAGTGGACCAGGATTACACAAGTAATGCTTAAGATTGTTTGACAGACTTAGCCCTTGGAGCTGACAATTCCTTTTCTGAGAACGGCCCCTAGAATCTGTGGAACACTCTGGGAGATAGGAGCCACATAGTTTAAGTTAGTGGTGACTTTCAAGATTGTAGGAACCCCTGAAGAGAGTAGGAGATTTGGGCCACTAAGGACAGCAGTGTTTTACCCAAGCTAGTTCTTGGCCAGTTCTGGAGGGCCCCGGTGGAGTAGTAGGGGACAAAGTATAAGATGGGTAGAGAGATGCAGAATACTCTCTAGGGAGCCCCATGTGTCATCAGGAACTGTAAGCAAAGGGGGTGGTAGTAAGAGACACCTCTGAGTCCTTAGTCTTTACTCCGACATTCCCCAAACTAATAATTCACCCTAGAAAGCCCAGAAAATCACTTATCTGGCAGGCTAAGTGTTTATCTGGAGAAGGAGAGCAAGGAGAGTCTGTCTCTGCATAGGATAAGCAAGAGTGAAGTAAACTGGCGACTGCAAAAATGGCAGCCAATAAAAAGCCGTGAAATGGGCATTCTGGGAAGTGTAGTCTTCACTTATGCATTGACTAGCGACACCTACACCCCATCTTTGAAATCACCATGGCCCCCAAGACACTCAGGACATGAATTGGATGAAAGGGCATGAGAAGACAAAAAAAAAAAAAAAAAAAAAGCTCACTCTGCCATACAGGTGCAGAGATTTGTCCCAATGAAGTTCTCCCATAGAAGTCAATGGTGGTGGTGGTGACGTGGGCACCCGTTCTTAAAGTACCAAAATGCCAATGTGACCAGGCACCCAAACACCCCAAGGGGCCATGTGAGGGGAACCCCAAAGGCAGCCCAAGAAAGGGAAAAAGTCCAAAGATGACCCACAGAACCCCAACCCAGTGAGAAGTACACGGATAGGGTAAACTATCCAAACTGCAGCCATCCTTGCTCCATAGCTTGGAGAAAGAACAGTCACATATGGATAATAAAAATACCCAAAAAAAGAGTGAAGGAGCCCAAGGACTCAGAGAAAATCTCTGTATGGAGAGGCAAAAGGTAGGGACAATATGGACCAAGGCACTCAAAGGGTTACTCACCAGTCTTCTATCATCAGGTTACCATTTTAGGTTGAAAGTAAGCAGCGCTCCAAGAGACTCTGCTTGGAGGGAAAACCTGGCCTACAAGATTCCCTCTGCAGGGCTGTAAGGGTCCACACAGCACCTGTACACTGGTCAGTCCACTCCAGGGCCCCATAATGGTAGCCCTCCTAATAAAGGATTTTTGACAACCCTATATCAATCAGTAAAATATTAAAAAAGCTAAAAACTAACAGTCTACTCCATCCATACACCTCCGAGGACACAGAGGAAGGGTTGACCTGGAGGAGTGGCTGGGAGTTTCCACCTCATAAGACTATCTTTTGAGATGTGTCCTGCCATACAAAAGGAGGGACTCAATCCCATGGTACTTAAGTACCTGTGTTCCATATTGGACGTGAGAGGAAGAACTTTCTTAAACAACAAAAACCTATTCATTACAGTTGTTACAACAGTTGCACTTACCATGGATCTTCAGCACCTAATTTTTCCTTGGTTGTAAAAAGCTCAATGCAATCTTTTAATTTCATGAAGGCCTTTTTCTGGGGAGTGAAATCCACACTTTCATGTTTTTCAAAATCCTAAAATATTTACATAAATAATATTTAGGCACAAGTATAAAAAATTAATATTCTCATTTGGATATCAGTCAAATGAAACTATAACAACTGTGATACTACAGATAAAGAGTGAATATAAATAGATTATGCAGTTACCAATCCTACTTCAGAACACACAAAAAATGAAGCCCTAAGTAACACTGAAAAGCCTACCTATATATATATATATATATATATATATATATATATATATATATATATATATATATATATATATATATATATATATATATATATATATATATATATATATATATATATAAAGGTAAAGCCTCATTACGTCTCCTCAGGAGATACACATACAAAACAGAATGCCTCATTACTTAATTTATGTCTCCTCATGAGATGCAGCCACGCAGGGGTGGCAGTAAGGAGGAGGATATAGTCATCTCCTCCCTACCACCAGTGCTGGAGAAACAGGGGGCGTGATTTTGACAGGAGTGGGCAGGGTTTGCCCTTTCTCATCTTCCTGCTCAACCAGAAACAAAATATGGCTGACTGACACACACACACACACACACTGTGAAACACACACATAAACACACACAAACACAGTCACTCACTGACGGTATCTTTTTAAAAGGTCGCTTGCGAAAGAGTGTGTGACCCTTTAACCTAGTTACCATGTTGCCTGGATAAAAATGTCGAAATGACAATCTCGGACTGCATGACAGCGCGAGATTGTCATGACGCGTATTGAAAGGTTGCATAGCCGCTTGAAAACACTATTACAGCCAGATGTGCAACCCATTGTATTTACCCTTGCTAGCTTCCATCTGTGTCTGTAGCCTGCTTCAAGACACCACGGAGCGCTTCCATCTGTGACTGTAGCCCGCTTCAAGACACCAAGGAGCACTTCCATCTGTGATGCTAGCCGCTTCAAGACTGCTCAGTGGTGTCTTGAAGTGGGCTACAGTCACAGATGGAAGCGCTTCGTGGTGTCTTGAAGTGGCATATAGTCACAGATAGAAGCGCTCCGTGGTGTCTTGAAGAGGCATAGAGTCACAGATGGAAGAGATCCGTGGACCAGTGCAAGGGAAAGACAGTAAGAAGCAGGTGGTTTGCCTTCTCATTGAAATGTGCTTCTACCACCCCAGGTGGGTGTCTAGTGCTGGCACCGGTACTGATGGAGATGCAGAGCACATTTTCCCCAGAGAGAGATGCAAAGCAATATCCACGATAATGTTAATAGCGCTGCGTCTCTGGCTCACACTGGTGCTTTCTTTCTTTAACCATCAGATGCCCGCTGATCCTTTTCAATCCATTGCTTAAAGAAAGAAAGCACCAGTGTGAGCCAGAGATGCAGCGCTATTAACATTAATGTGGATATTGCTTTACATCTCTCTCTGGGGAAAAAAGTGCTCTTCAGTTAGGCAATCAGCATGTGTGTCTCTGGCAGGGAAGGGGTTAAGCAATCTGCATTACCTGCTGCAGGTACGGAGCAAACTTCAGGGTGACCCGTCTACCTCTCCCAAAATCTCACTCTATATAACCTGACTAAACTTCAGTACTCAACATGAGAATCTCGAGCTGTCATGCAGTGCGAGATTCTCATGTCGACATTTTTATTAAGGAGACATGGTAACTCTGTGATAAGGTCGTACACTCTTTCTTGTGCAACCTTTCAAAAGTAAACCCACTCTGACTCCCAGTGGCCTCTGCAGGACCTGTACTACTGCCACTGAATGGAAGCTTTAGCACCAGGGGAAACGTAATGGCACTTAAAGGGTTAAGGTAGGCCCTGACTGCTCAATTATTTCATGGGTTTCAACATTTGCCATGCAAAACAAAGGACAGGCAGCAATCAGGTACATGTTTAACCCAATGACTGCCACAGGGTTGTGTATCAACTTTTACCCCTCAGGACAGACCACTAGCACGAGGGAAGCATCACCAAAATGCTCACACTGTAAACTTCCATTTCCCTCCCACTTCTCCTCCTTCTGCAACCAATTCCTAACACTTTGCACATGTCTGTTAAGCCTCGCCCCTACGCATGATTAAGCCCTGTCCCCTTTTAACACAAATTACCTCATTGATCTCTCCCCAGCAGCATCACAGGAGTACCCTCCAGAGACTCCAAAAGACAAAATTACCAGGTATAAACACGCTGCCAATGCTAATTAACTCTGACATGACACACCAGTGCTTTGCAATGCATTGAGAAACCCTCTGCCACTCAAAGGGTTAAAGGGATAGTAATAAATCTATTAAAGTTTAGCTCCTAGACTTTATATATTTTCTTAACATGTAGCGCTATATTTAATTACTTACAGTGTTGTGGTTCAAATCATATTCAAGTCAAAAGGATCACCCTCCTGCCCCTTTCCCTGCATCACTCAGACTCTCAGTCTGGTCCGGATAGAGCTTGGAAAGGGACAATCTTCAGTAAGCAAAAGGAAAATCCTGCCCTCCTCCCTCAAGGTGTTCATTATAGTTACTGAATGAAGATTGTCCCTTGCTGCATCCGTCAGGTCCCACGACCAGATTCCACATCTAATGGGAGGTGGCCAGAAGGGGTGTGGAGGGGGATTCTTTTGGCATGAATGGAATTACACTCTAAGTAATTAAATATAGTGGTACATGTTACAAATAATATAAAGAAGACTCAGAGATAACGTTTAATAGAAGTATTACTGTCCCTTTAAAATATTATATACTCTTGATTTTCTGATGTGACCATGTTGGGGTTTTTGGAGCCTTTTTTTTTTTGATGGACAGTGGATGCCCAGGAGGATCCCTGCTCTTTCCTCAACTCTCAGATGCCCAGCACACCCTCTCCACTGCCGATACCCCTGCCAGCCCCTAGGCTCAAGCCTGTTTCCTCAGAATCAAAAGTGCCTTCTTTCTCCCGCACTGGATCCAGACAGTGCGAGGCACATTGTAGGGAGACAAGTGTCTCCGCTGTACCAGGGCCAGTAACTTGGTGAGCTGAATCTACATTACTTAGGTCCGTACATCAGTACAACTTCTTTATACATTAACAGCACTCTATTTAACCCTTTTAGTGCCAGAAAGGTAACTAATGCATTGCACCAAAAACAACTGGATTCCTTTCCAGCACTCAAAAGGTTAACGCTGATATGGCACACCACTGTATACTGCATGGACATGGAACAGCCCAAACAAAGTGTCTGTTGCGTATGTCAGTTACGTGTATGTTCTTGCATGTCAGTTACCTGTGTGTGAGCATGTCTGTTGCACTCGTGTACATCACTTTTACACGTGTGACATTTTTGTATGTGTGCACGCATGTCTTCTGCATGTTTCTGCCGCTCACTGTGTGCATGTGTCTGCCTGTGTGTTACATATGTCTGTGTTTATCAGTGTGTATACATTTCAGACACATATGCCCAATGGTCATAACATGACGGGCAACGCCGTCTCATATTGCTATTATATACATAAAAACAAAAGTGGATCAATTCTGGGGCAAGCCAGATGAATCATTTAGAACAGATAACTCCCATTAATTTAAAAAGGAGCTGTCACCCGCCCGGTCTACAAAGCCACAGGGACCACAATCTGTCAGATTTCTTGCACTTGACAAGCCACACTATATTGGAAAGAAGACAATCCAGTGCATCAAGTGAGGGAGTCATTTTTTTTCACATTTCTATACCTTCAATTGTACTGAAATCTTGGAAAAACCTGATTACTAAGAAAGTCACAATGCTGTCTACCCCTGAAATGTGAACAGCAGAGAGAACCAGCACATGAGCAAAATGAGAATCAAACTTCTGATCACTGCTATATGATTAAAAAGGCCAGAAATTGGAGCGTCTACTGCTGTTGGGGATAGCCCACTCTGATAAGGTATCAAAACAGAAGGGATATAAGAGAACTGCATCAGGTGTCTTCAATTCCCCCATGAACTTCCTAGTTTAAGGAATGGTGAAGAGGGAAAAATGTCACCCTCCTTTTTGCACCTCTTAAATACATGTGGGGATAAAGAACTGGTGTTTGGTGTCTCAGAAACTTTCAGGGTCTTCAGAACTGCCTCGATAAGACCTGTCTCCCTTGAGTTATGACATAGCCAGAATACCCCCAAATATAGGATACAGGACAGAATTGAAGAAAATAGGATTTTAGTCTTACCTTGTTAAATCCTTTTCTCTTAGTCCATATGGAATACAGGTACCATGAGAGGTGATCTTCGTTCCTTAGAAGGAGGAATATTTTCCGAAGACAAGGTCTTGAAGGTGGAGGCTTCCCTCCCGTTCATCAGGCTAGCCCTGCCCCTGCCCTTCCAGTTTTGTTATGAGACAAGCTCACTAGATAGGACAGTGTGAGAAGACATAAGCACCTGTGAGTAAAAGACCCAAGGAGGACTCCCACGTCCAGACAGGCAAAACCAGAGAGGTCCCCTTTCTCTGGGTGGGACACCTGTATTCCATATGGACTAAGAGAAAAGGTTTTAACAAGATAAGACTAAAATCCTATTTTTTCTTTTGCCCAGTATGGAATACTGGTACCATGGGATATATCAACAATAGTCTCCAAGAGGTGGGAAGCAAGAGAATGGACCTAGTGCCAGTCCCCATGATACCTGGGTTCCCTAGGACTATCCAGAACTAGGAACAGCCCAAACATAACTAGCGTCAACTGACACTGAATACAGCACACCACACAAGAAGAAGAGCCAAACGGGCTCAAACAGCTGAAGAACAGTAAGGCAGAGGGAAGAGTGGGCCCTTATATAGGCAGTACTGCCTGAAGGACCTTCCTGCTGAAGCCAGAACATCCACGTGATAATGCCTGGCAAATGTGTGCACGGAGGATCAAGTCGCAGCCCTGCACATCTGTTTGCACAAAGCCTGATTCTTGTAGGTCCAAGAGGCCCCAATATACCTGGTGGAATGTGCCTTAACATGAAAGGGAACAGTTTCTTCCAGAGATTTTACGCTCTATGGATGGCAGGCTTGATCCAAGAGGCAATGGTGACCTTGGAAGCAGCCTGGCCTGCCCTGGGAAAGTCAGGGATGACAAACAAAGCATCAGTCTTCTGAAAAGACTCTGTACGGTTTACATAGAACTTGAAACAGCGCACCACATCCAACAAGTGGAGATCCTGCTCCTTATCGGACTTCGTGTCAGGACAAAATAAGGGCACAGCAATCTCCTGATTGGTTTGAAACTCATTCAGAGACCACTTTATGAAGGAATTACTGAGAGGTTCGAAGAACAGCCTTGTCCTTGTGAAACACCAGGAAAGGCAGTTTGCAAAGACAAAGTCTGCAGCTCAGCAACTCGGTGGACTGAGACTACAGTCAAAAGAAAGGCCATCTTCCGCTTCAAAAAAATGTAGGGGAATGGTAGAAAGGGGCTCATAGGGAGGCCACTGCAAGACACCGAGCACCAGATTAAGGTTTCAAGGAGGTGTGGGAGCCTTGTAGGCAGGGAAAGCATGAGTGACCCCCTGAAAGAACACCTTGACATCTGGCAAGATAGCAATAAGTCTCTAGAAAAACACAGAGAAAGCAGAAGTCTGAACCCTCAATGAACTCAGACTGAGTCCTTTGTTCACACCGTCCAGCAAGAAGAACAAGACCACCAGAAGGTCAAACTCTTGTGAAAGAGGATGTTCGGTCTTGGTGGAAGTGGAAATGGATCCTGAATGGTAAGACACACCAGCTTCACAAACCACACCGTCTTGGTACAATAAGGAGTGACCATCCATCAGTATCTTTCTGAGTATTCTGGGAATGCAAGGGATTGAAGGTAAGATGTAAGCGAAGTGAAAGAGCCATAGAATCACCATCAAATCCATGGCAAAAACCCGTGGGTCCCTCCAAGGGTAGCAAAACACCAGAACCTGTTATTCCTTGTGGCCATCAGGTCTATCAGAGGGAGACCCCACTAGTGAACAATCAAGGCAAATACTTCCCTATGGAGTTCCCACTCTCCTGGATCCACTTCTCTGAGACTTAGGAAGTCTGTCAGAACATTTTGTACCCCTGGAATGTGAACAGCAGAGATGGCAGGAACAAGGGTTTCTGCCTAACTCAGGATGTAATTGACCTCAGACCAAGTGTGAGCAATTTGAGTGCCTCCTTGCTTGTTGATGTAAGCTACGGCCGTGGAGTTGTCCGATTGGACTCTTACTGGATGACCCCCTCAGCTGAAGGGTCCCAATAGATCAGAGCGAACTGGATCGCCCTGAGCTCCAGAAAATTGATGGAATAAAAGGAGTCCTCCACAGTCCATCTGCGCTGGATCCCCAGGGGACCCAGAACAGCACCCCAGCCTCGCAGAATGGCATCCATCGTGACCATGGTCTACTCTGGGATTGTGAACAGCTTCCCCCACTCCAGGCTGCTCCTGTGTAACCACCATTGCAGATCCTGTCTGACTTCCAGAGTTAGGGAGAGCTGCAGATCCAGGAGATCCGGATTCCCACACCACATCCGGATGATGAGTCTGTGGAGTTCTCTGGGGTGAGCCACAGCAGAAGGCACCTCTTCTGGGGTAGACACCATGCTGCCTGCAACTTTCTTGTATTTCCAGATCAGAGCCAAGGAACACTCTAGAGCTTGGGACACCTCCTGCATGATCTGCAGAATCTTGTCCTCCGTCAAGAAGACCTTCCCCAGATGGGTATCAAACTCGAGCCCCAGGTATATCAACTCCTAGGAAGGAACTGTGGATGACTTCAACATGCTAAGGATCCACCAACTGTGGATCACAATCTGGGCACATTCCTGAACCTGCCAGGCCAGGAGCTCCCATGATGGAGCCTTAAGCAGAAGGTCATCCATGTAAGGAGTCATCTGAATCCCCTGGGTGTGAATAAAGGCATTCAAGGAGCAGAGATCAGCCCAAAGGGTAGAACGATGAACTGGCAGTGCTCTGAGCCAAAGGCAAAAAGTAGATAGCATTGACTGTCCTGGTGAATAGGGATGTGCAAGTATGCGTCATGAAAGTCCAGAGATGCCAGGAATTCTCCTGGGCACATAGCTGCGATGTTAGAGTGCAAGGACTCAATCTTGAAGCGAGCATTCTCCAGACAGGAATTGAGGACCTTTAGATCCAGACTGGGATGGAAGCCACTGTCTCTCTTAGACACCACAAACAGGTTTGAATAGAAACCTTAACGTTTCTCTTTGAAGGAACTGGAAAAGAACACCCTTTTCCAGAAGAGACTAAACCACTTCCTCAAACAGACACAGCTTTTCCCATCAACAGGGAATCCTGGAATGAAAAAATCTGAATGGAGGAAGGGACTTGAACTGTATTCTGTACCCTTCCAAAATCACCTGCAAAACCCACTGGTCTGCAGTAGAGTCTGCTCACATGCTTTGGAATAGTTGAAGACATCCTCCAATGGGGATTTGCCAGACTTGGGAACATATTTTTGAGCTTCTGACACGTTGGCCATAATGGCCAAAAGGTCCTCATTAGGGAGACCATCACAGACCGTGTCCATAAGTTCTTCTCCCCAAACAGCAACAGCTCTGGTAACCCAGGCAGCGGCACAAATAGGCCTCAATGCAACCCAGATGGCAACAAAGTAGGACCGGATGATAGAGTCAGTTTTCCTATCCATCACATCCTTAAGACATGCAGAGCAGTGGATTTAGAAAGACTCGAAATAGGGGGATCAACCGAATGAGCAGAAGCCCACTGCGGCAAAGATGCCTCTGTGAAAGGGTATAGGTTAGAGAATCTCTTAGAGATAAACAACCTCTTATCAGGGGACTTACACTCATCCAAAATGATCTGATCTAGCAGGACATTGGGTGGAAACACAGTAGAATACGTTTTAAGTCTCTGAAATAAATCAGTAAAAGACTGACCCTCAGTAGGGGCTTCAGAGACCTGAAGGGTCTACAGGAGGGAGTAGGTTGAGCTTCATAGGGGTACCCATAAGAATAAGAAGAATTCCCCTCTTCATATTCCCCTTCCACTCTGTCATCCTCAGAGGAGTCCTCGTCAGAGGAGTCCATAAATGCAGGCAAAATTGGGGCCTTAAGAGCCACAAAAAACTTGGGTTGCAAGATTCTCTCCACAGGGCTGCAGGGGTCCATAACAGCAGCTGCACACTGGGCAATCCTCCAGGAGAAGCCAGAAATGGTAACCCATCTAATGGGGGAATTGTAACAGCCTACTATCTAAAAAAAAAAAAAAAAGCTAAAAAACTAAGCAGCAATGTTCCAAGCCTCACTCTATCAGGAACATATCAAACACTGGAAGGGCAGGGGCTAGCCTGATGAAAGAGAGGGAAGGCTCCACCTTCAAGACTATGTCTTCTGAAAATGTTCCGCCTTCCAAGGAAGGAAGATCACCTCCCATGGTATCTGTATTTCATATTGGAAAAAAGAGAAAAATACTTATCTGTCTGAAGGGGTTAAACTCCAGCCTCGTGTGTTGCATGCTGCATGAAAAGGGTAAGCTTAAAACCTTCCCTGCCTACTCTTTGAGGCCTAGGAAAAACCGGTCCTAATGGGAAATTAGTTTAGTTGCCCTTCAAATAGATAAAGGTGCAGTGGCTCTTCAGCACGGCGGAGGAGGGGGGGGGGGGGGGAGTCCAATGATTGTGGAAGAAATCTTAACTTCACCGTCTGTGCCCCAACCAATATTGCCACCACAAGCTCCCTGTTCTTAAAGGCTCTCTGGTCTATAATGGAGATAACATTTTGTTGCCTACGTGGACTTGGTAGAGGAGAGGGAGGGGAACAAGGGTTAACATAGTGCAGATCTAGTGAATCTACCACACACACAGCTAGACAGATATCAGGGACGTACTCACAAGACCTGTGCACTCAGAATACTGGAATCCTCTCCAATCTTATATTTTCTATACATAACTTGTGCTCAGACACATCCAAGCAGAGAGAAGAGTAAAATGCCTGGGAGATAAAGCCATCCTCTAGCAGACACAGGTTCTTTAAAAGCCTGCACTCTGGTCCATATCAGTCAGGAGGCCAGAGGAATGAGCCCAAATATTGGGGGATTATACCCCCCATATAAGTTAAGAAAATAAAAAAAGGTGGCTAACTAAAGTGAATATTAGTCCAGATGCACCTCTTTTGAGGTCCCTTTAAAAATGGAGCATGAATATATGCGGTTTGACCAGCATGCTTTTTTGTATATATAATGTTGGAATTGTCTGTATCCTGAAAAAAAGGTCAGATAGGACCTTGAAATGTATTGATTACTCTACAGGTGCTTTAGAGACATATTGTCTCATCGTTTTTAAATATATTCTAAAAGGATTTTAGTCTTACCTTGTTAAATTCTTCTCTTAGCCCATATGGAATACAGGTACCATGGGATGTGATCTTCTTTCCTTGGAAGGCGGAACATTTTCAGAAGAAAATGGTCTTGAGGGTGGAGCCTTCCCTCCCCTTCTTCAGGCTGACCCTGCCCCAGCATTACAGCTTTGATATGAGACAAGCTCACTAGATAGGACAGCGAGAGAGAAGAAGAGGTAAGCTCCTGTGAGGAAAAGATCCAAGAAAGGACTCCCACTGTCAGACAGGCAAGACCAAGCAAGGTCCCTTCTCTGGGTGGGAGACCTGTGAAATCCTATTTCTCTGACATCAAATATAGAATACAGGTACCATGGGATATACCAACAGCAGGCTCCCAGTAGCGGAAAGTAACAGAAGGACCTAACACTGGTCCCCATGACACCAGAGTTCCCTAGGACTATCCAGAACTAGGAACAGCCCAAGCATAATAAAATTGTCAACGGACACTGAAAAAATAAGTACAGCACACAAGAACAAGAGCCAACTGGGCTCAAACAGATGAACTACAGTAAGGCAGAGGAACAATTAGGTCCTTAGACAAGCAGAACTGCCTGAATGACCTTCATGCCAAAGGTGGCTTCAGCCTAAGCCAGAACATCCACGGTCCTGCTTTGCGAAGGTGTGCACTGAGAACCAAGTAGCAGCCTTGCACAACTGATCAGCAGAGGCCTGATTCTTGTAGGCCCAAGAGGCCCCAACAGACCTAGTAGAATGTGCTGTAACATGGAAGGGAACAGGTTTCTTCCTGAGTTTGTAAGCCCTCCGAATGGCATACTTGATCCAAGAGGCAATGGTGACCTAGGAAGCATCCTGACCTGCCCTGCCTCGGGGATGACAAACAAGGCATCAGTCTTACGAAAAGAATCGGTACTGTGAACATAGAACTTGAGACAGACCACCACATCCAACAAGTGGATCCCTCTCCTTGCCAAACTTAGGGCGAGGACAAAATGAAGGCACAACAATCTCCTTATTGATGTAGAACTCAGATACCACCTTAGGATGAAATTCCTGAGAGATTCAAAGCATAGCCTTGTCCTTGTGAAATGCCAGGAAAGGCAGCTTGCATAACAAAGCCTAAAGTTCTGCAACTCTGCAGACAGACACCGCAGCCAAGAGAAAAGCCATCTTCCACGTCAAAAGACTTAAGGGAATGGTAGCAAGGGACTTCCTTGTTCACACCATCCTGCAAAAAAGAAAAGACCACCGGGAGATCAATCCCTGTCCACACACCAGGAGTGAAAAACAGACAAAACCCTATGTTAGGTCTTAGGAGACAGGCTTCCTAGCCTGGATCATAGTGGAGACAACTATAGGGGAGAATCCCTTTCTCCTCAGCATGGAGGACTCAACAGCCATGCTGTCAAATCTAGCTTCTCCACATTATCCTTGCAGAGGTACCCCTGGCTGAGGAGGTTCGGTCTGGGTGTCAGTGGAAATTGATCCTGAATGGACAGACATAGCAGCTCTGCAAACCATACCCTCTTGGCCCATTAAGGAGCAACCAGAATTACAGTTGTACCATTCATCCGTATCTTCCTGAATACTCTGGGAATGAAATGAATCGGAGGGAAGATGTAAGTGAGGTGAATGCTTCATGGAATCAACATTCTGTCTGTGGCAAAGGCCAGAGGGTCCCCCCCAACGGGAGCAAAGCACTGGAACCTTCCTGTTGTTCCTTGTGGCCATCAGGTCTATCTGAAGTAGACCCAACTTCTGCACTATTAAGGCGAACACTTACGGATGAAGTTTCCACTCTCTTGGCTTAGCTTGGCTTAAGGAGTCTGCCAGGACATCTTCTACACCTGGAATGTGAACAGAAATGGCCAAAACGTGAGCTCCAGCTCAACCCAGAATGTACGTGACCCTCTTGCTTGTTCATATACACCACTCCCGTGGCGTTTTCTGACTGGACCCTTATTGGAATACCCAGGGCAAGTCGGATCGACCAGAGCACCAGAACATTGATGGACTGAAGAGACTCCATCTTCCCTGGATTTGCCTCCATCTTCCCTGGGGGGACCCAGAACCCCACCCCAGCCCGTCAGGCTGGCATCCGTTGTGACCATCATCCACTCCAGAATCTCAAACACTGCAAATCCCATCTGACTTCCGGAGAGAGTGAGAGCGGCCAATCCAGGAGATCCGGATTCCCATGCCACATCTGGATGAGAAGTCGCTGGAGTTCCCTGGTATGCACCTGAGAGTGGGGCACCGCTTCTATGGCAGACACAGTAAGCCAGTAAAACCTGGTAAGTTGTTTTGAGAGATAGATAACCTTGCGACCTCAAATGACCTTACTATTTCTTGGAAAAAGACCATGGGTCATTCCAAAGTCATACGCCCTGAAAAACAGGGAAATTATCTAGCCAATTTATTGGCTAAAGAAGGCACCCTTAAAGGGGAAGCCTTAGACATTTCACACCTACTGGGGCCTATTCAGGTAGATGCTATTACCAGACAACAGGCCCATAACGAAGCAGACACCCCAGTAGTTCAGTGGATTCAAGACTCCCTTAGTGAGGACTTAGTTACAAGTCAGTAGGGGGGTCCTATTATAGGTTTCTTCTATAAACACATAGAAGATACCCCAAACTACCCAATCACTGATGAGGACTGTGTAGGTAAAGAAGACTTGAGGATCTTGATGAGTTGCTAAGTCCAGTTCCAGATACAAGATGGTCTGTTAATCAGAATCTCTAAAAACGGGATACAGCAAAGGGGTGTGCCCACTGGATTCAGGGGTCTTATGCTCCAACATGCTCATGATGCACCTACTTCAGGTCATCGTGGAGACAAAAATCCAGTATGAAATTCTCAGTGACTGTATATTGGCCTCAAATTCTTAACTATTGTCAAGGTTGTCTCGTGTGTTCTCAGTTCCAACCACATGGGTCCACTCATCGTGCTCCACTGCAGAAGAGGGGGATGTAATTACCATGGTTGGATACTCACACAGATTTTATAGGACCAGTCACCAGAACAGCAAGACGGAACAAGTATATGTTAACAGTTACTTGTTTATTCACAAAATGGGTTGAATGCTTACCCTCTAGCAATAATACGGCAGAAACCATCATTGCACTGTTAACCATCTGTTCTCCAGGTTTGGCCTACCACAGCAAATTGAATCTGATAGAGGTAGCCATTTCACTAGTGAAGTGATGAGGAAATTCTGGAAAATATTAGGAGTAAAGAGAAAGTTACATAGTGCATACCATCCTGTTTCAGGTGGCGGGATGGAGCATTAACATTCTTAAAAAGTTTGTTAAGGAATCCGGTAAGGACTGGGACATTAAGCTACCCGTAATCATCATGGCTATTTGGGCTATGCCTACCGCAGCCACAAAAGTGTCGCCATTTGAGTTGATGACAGGTAGAAAGATGATCCAACTCCAACACTTGCTGTACAGCACATCAGATCAGAATCTAATAAATGCCTCCACAACACATCAATACATAGACAACCTGCGCAAACATTTACAACATGCATTTACGTTCGCACTGGAGAAGGCAGCAGTAAGTATTAAGACTTATTATGATCTAAAGACCACCAAAAAGGAATATGAGGTAAATGATCATGTTTATCTGTATAATTTTGCTAGAAACCAGGTGAAAGAGAAGGAATTCTTACCCTCATGGAGAGGGCCATATATCATAAGTGATCAAATATCTCCAGTTGCCTATAAGGTTTCTATCCCTACTAACGGTGAGGCTTTATAAAAGTGGGTTCATAAGCACGCAATTGGTTGATGTCACCCTAAATCTCAGTTACAGGTCATAGAGGGAGAAGATGAAGGACAAAGATCCTAATTCAATCATTGGATGGATGAGTATTCATTGATTGTCCAAGTGACATTGTCATATCTGGTCCTATTGTCTTCTTTGTGTTTCTGTGAATGTTGCTCTCTCTTCTCTGTCTGTCTGTGTTGCATGTATGTTCCCCACTAACACTTCTAACATTATTTCGCCAAATGAAATGTTGCTCAGTGAAATTTGCAGAAATGTATTTTATGCTAAACATATTTTTCTCCCAAGGTTCTGGTTTTAAGCATAAATCTCAGGTTGTTTCTCCTTTGTGTAAGGGGAAGAGCAAATGTAGGAAGTGTTATGTTTTTTAGCTAAGCTTAAGGCAACAAGTGCCACAAAGCAGACTAGTGAGGAATAGGCATTTATCCTAATATTGCCAATGTTATATTTATTTGTATTAAATCTATAATGCCGTAATGCTACATTATTTCAACATCAGATCACTCATGAGTGGTTTTATTTTAGATCCTAAGAGGTCTTGAAAGATTGAGAGGTCAAATGACTAATCCATTTGCTGCATAAGTTCAGACCAAAGCCGTGATGTGGATCATCCATCCTTTGTGACAGGAGTTCAATCATGATTCCAAGGCTGTCGTCAAGAATCACTGGGCAAGAGATGCCATGGTTCATCCTCACAGAGAAAATATTGATATCCCAGAGCATTTTTGTCAACATGGATGCAAAGATAGTCATTAAGAAGAAATGTAATATTTCTCACACCCAGTCTTAAAGGCTGGAAGCCTGATATGTTGTTTTCTCAAGCCAAGACTAAGGAGAGCCTTGAGTGGGCCAAGCAGCTGTTCAGATCAGATATTATTTCACTTATTCATCTACCAACTTGGTTTATTGATTCCGGATGGGAGCTATTGTCTTAAACGTTTATAACAACAATAAAGACTTTCTCTTTTAGGAACAAGTTTATGCCACAATCCAGTAGATGAAATGGAGAACTTTTACTACCTCAGGAACAATCCCAATCACTGGTATAAGGATATAACAGACCCTCTCTTCCAATTTAGCGATAACACTTCAGAACTTTCACTAAGTTTATAATATTAGTCTAAAAAAGGGGGATTTTGTCAGAGGGTCTGCCCTTTGCTGGGAAAGACATGGTTAAAGATGCTATTCAGAAAAAAATGTGTCTGTGTATATATGAGGCTGTATCTTTAAGAACATAAGTTTTGTTTCTCTAGAAAATCATTTTTGAGACTTTAATAAATATCCTTTAAACACGGTCTCCCTCGCTTTGGAGAGGAATTTTATCTGACTGCACCTGGTGTTTTTATGTAGGGAGATGTAGTGTTACATTCCTAAGAGGGAACGTGTTTAGAATTTATTTTTTTAATTGGTTTCCTCATTAGGGTGATTGGCAGTTAGGGTCTTTCCTGTAGATTCCTGGAAGCAGACTGCCATCTACTGACATGGTAGATTTATTTCTTCAAGTTGTATGTATATGGTATTTACTAACTAGAAAACTTGGTGAAAATGTAAATATTACCTAATAGTCTAATTCTTTAAGGAGTGACCTATGAGAGAAGAATGGGTGTACCTTTCTGTTAAGGAGGTTTTAGGTAATATAAGAAGTGTACAGGGGGAAATTGGTTTTTTTTATTTTACCAAATTTCCTAGTCACTGCACCTGAATTAAGCTGGACCTCTCTGTGCCAGAGACCATACCCTGTTAAAGTATAATTAAAGTTTATTTACATAACACTGTATATCAGGGGCGAACTGACAGCACCCAGGGCCCCCGGGTAAATGGAGGTCATGGGCCCCCTTTACCTCATCCCCATTATGCCCCCCACATTTATGTCTCACCCCTGTGTTATTGATCCAGTCCACTGTCCAGGACCACCACCTTTTCTAATTTTATAACTGGCATTAACCCTTTGAGTGGAAAAGAGGTATCCAATGCATTGTGTTGGGTTAATGCTGTGAAGTAAAGAACGTGATACCACAGAGCTTACAATTGAAAGAGCTACACTAATGATACCACAGAGCTTGCAATTAAAATGGAGCTACACAATTCATACCACAGACCTTACAATTGAAATGTAGCTACAATACTAGTGTAGCTCCATCTTAACTGTAAGGTCAGTGGTGTCACTTGTGCACCCTTAACTGTAAGCTGTGCTTTTATTTAGTTCCAATTCCCTTTCAAGTTATGTGGTATCACTCACACAACACACTATCCCCCATGTTCTTCCTTTTTATCCCCCTACCTCCAGAGCAAGTGGCATGTTTGAATTTGACGGCCTCTTCACAGCTTCCTTTTCAGGACCTACCAGTTGCACACGCAGAAGCCAGTGTACAACAGGATGTCACTCCTGGTTGTAAAATTGGAATACAGGACCTAGCAGGTCCTGAAAACCAATAGCTCAAGTGGGCAGAAAATTAACACATTGCCACCCACTGTACCCATAGGCTTTATCAAGCTGTGAGCTGGCCAGATGGGCACCCCAAGTTAAGTCTAAACTGCCTCCAATCAGTGGCATAACTAGACTCTTCTGAGCTCCAGTGAAGAATCACATACCCTTTTGTATGACACAGAAACACATGCACTCACTGATATAACAGAGCAACACTGAAGAAAGTGCAAGTGTCTTTATGGTGGTAGATTTACATTTTTGTTTGCCGCTGTCTCTAATTATTCAAAAGTACTGACTGAGCACATGTGAATAATTTACCCTAGACTGAAACAGAAATATAAAGCTTCAGAACCTATTCAGAACCCACTCAGCAGAGACACTTTTGCTTTGTAACATGGTAATGTCATTGGACTGGCCAGACAAGCATCTTCTAGGTCTGCTAGAGAGTTACTGCTCATCACTGCTGGAACTGGAACCAGAAGTTAGCAGAGAGATTTGAGATAGGAGGACCAGAGAAGTAGACTTGGCAGGGCCTTTTGCTAGGTGAGGCCACCACCTATGATGCAGTAGGCACAAGCAAGGGTCACACAATTCAGCAATCCAAGAGGAAAGGGGCCTCAAGAAGATGCAGTGGCTGCAGGCCCCCTGGGACACTTGGTGCATGTGTAGTTACTCTACTGCTTCCCACTAGAGTGACCAAATTTTCTCTGTACCATTCAGGGAAACTACCAACACAAGAGCTGCAGAGTACTTATGGACTCTAGTACAGCTGTGTGGGTGAGGTCAGGTAACATTACATGACCCTGCACTGATTTCACCGAGTAGCAGTCTGAAAAATGATTTCTCAGGGGTGCCACAGAGTTCTATACACTAGAGAGAGATTCACATGCACTGTGACAGACTGTGCACTATACACAATAAGGCTGATGTATTATGATAACCCAGAGCAATTTTGGGGCATACCAAATGCACTATAGGAGAGAAATACAGTAAAATCCCCATTGTGAAAGCAATGAATTGGAGACCTATGTAGCATTCAAGGAATTACCCCTTTGAACTGTAGAGGTGTGTGCAATGCATTGCATAACCCGCTGGGACTCAAAGGGTTAAAAGTCCAAATCAGTGGGAACTTGTATTTCTATCACATGTGCAGTTGTTCTCTTGTAGAATGACTCCAGTCCTTAGTACAGAAGCCTTAGTGCCAGACAGTGCACATAACTTACCATAGACTGTGTATAACAGAGAGGTCCTTATGTACCAATACCAGAGTGGGGTGCACCATAAGGAACAAACAAAAATAATCTATGATCTAAACAGGGTTTTTTTTTTTTTTTTTTAATAAACTTTATTGAATTTTTCAAAATACCAAGACAATCGTACAAGAACAATGAAAACAGAGCATTACAAGCTATATGTATCGTGAAAAAGAACCTACCACCAGTGTGTTAGGTATATGGCAGGGGAATCCCCTCCCAACATGGAAAGAGATGTCAATCCCCGATTGATATAATATAACATTCAAAACAATATGGAAGAGCATATAGTACAGTGAAATAATACACACATGTAATGGAACGCTGAGGCCACCAGTGCACACAGCGAAGTCATAGCAACAGATAATGCCCTGCTTAGAACATGCTCAAAAGGAAACAAAGCAAAACTCAAAACACAAGACAAAGAACCAAAGACAAGAAACAGGTGCATGACACACGGGGGGCCCAACCATCCCCCCAAATCCCAAAGAGACAAAAGAGAAAGGTCAGAGCAAAACAGAGGAGCCAAGAATCTCCAGATTATCTTCCCCAGTGTCCAAACAGGGAAAGGAGGAAACACCCCCTTCCCCTCCTGCCCTTAACTGAGATTCCAAGGCACAGTCGGTTAACAGTCTTTCCTCCATCCACAAGGTGTACTTAAAGCAACGGTAAAAGATTGTTTGACGAGCGATAGGTAAAGATAGAATAAAGGGTTCCCAGAGAGTGATAAAACGAGCACCCAACGTCTCCTTATCAGAAAGGGCAAGCGTCCAATGCAGTCTGGTAAAGTAAAACAACTTACGTGTCCATTGACGGAGCAGAGGAGGTCGGGGCGACAACCAAAGCGCCAGAATACATTTCAATGCCACCATGATTGAAAAATCAACCAGTTTAGTTTGGGAATCTGTCAGCTGAGAGGGAGAATTATATATCCCAAGCAGAAAAGCAGGAGAATCAAAATCGAGTGGGATCTTCATCTTTGTCGTAATGTAGAAGAATATCTTGGTCCAAAAAGAATAAACATGTGGACAAGAATAAATCATATGAAGCAAGGTCGCAGCGGAAGCTTGACACTTGGGAGAAGAGGAAGCCAAAGTAAGACCAAAATGGTGGGCTACCAAAGGGGTCACATAGACCCGGTGTAATAATCTATATGAAAGATAATGGAAATAAGCAGACAGAGAATCGCAATCTGCGCAAAAAGCTGAACTCCAGCTGGTCCACAGTTAGAGTGGGTATGTCCACCAGCCAACCCAAAGAGTGCAAAGGGTTTGAATTTGTATGGGCCACAGAAAAGATAGTCTTATAAATGAGGGAGGTTTTGAGAGACACCGCCGGAAGCTTTTTAAGTAAACAGTCCAGCGGATTATCGGTAAGTTGACCAGATAACACCAGTAAGGGAGACTGAACATAATGCTTAGCATGCAAGAAAGCGAAGAGACGGTTAGATGGTAAAGTGTATTTAGATTTTAGATCTGAGAAAGAATATACCTGTTGGGTTGAGGGGTCCAATAAATTACCTATCGACGTAATACCCTGCGAAGCCCAGTGAAGAAACCGTGCATCAGCCGCTCCACCTTGAAAGGAGGAATTACGAGTGAAAGGCAGGAAAACTGTAACATAACGCGATTTGAAGAGATGATATTGTATATACTGCCAGCCCTTTACAGTAGATGCCAGCAAAGGATTAGCCATACAAGGAGAGGGAAGAGCGGACAAAAGGTGCATATAACATATAAGAAAGACTAAATGACGGACAGAAACACTGCTCCCTATCAGGATCAGTATAAACCGCGGTGTCATCCAACCAGTCCTTCGCATATCGAAGAAGGCAAGCTACATTATAGTAGCATAGATGAGGAAAGTTAAATCCACCAGCCAGTTTAGGTTGAGTTAGCTTGGCCAAACTCATCTTGGGGCGTCTGCAACCCCATATGAACCCCTGAAAGCTACGATTAAGTGACTGAATGTCCATTGCGGAAAGGTATATTGGTAGCATGTGCATGAGATATAAAAGACGCGGAAAGACAATCATCTTAATTAAGTTAATGCGGCCAATGAAAGACAGAGGTAAAGCCTTCCAAGTAAGAAAATCCAGTCAATTTAGCTAGTAAGGTCCGATGCAACGCAGAAACATCTTTAGGTAAGAGAATACCCAAGAATTTAAGATGATGAGTAGACCAGCGAAACGGACAGGAAAACAGGAGGAGAGGAGGGGGTTGTGGGGAGAGCCACATCTTCTCGGATTTGTTGAAGTTGATTGTAAAACCCGCCACTCTACGAAAGCTTTCAAACACCTGCATAATGGAAGGAAGAGCGGTGTGCGTATTGCGAATAAATAGTAATAGATCATCTGCAAATTCAGCAAATTTATTTTCCACTATGCCCACTTTAATACCTTGAAAGTCCTGTAATGCCAATAATGTACGGAGAAGAGGGTCAAGCGCTAAATTGAAAAGAAGCGGAGAAAGGGGGCACCCCTGTCTAGTGCCCCTAAAAAGTGGAAAGAGAGTAGTCGAGAGAATTTGTGGAGATTGTAGATTAAGGGTTAGTATAAATCTGTTCAATTAGAGCACGGAATAATGGACCAAATCCTTGAACTTCCAAAACCTGGAACAGATAAGGCCAAAGAATTTTGTCAAAAGCCTTTTCGGTGTCAAGGTTGACAAGTAAATTAGTGTTACAAAGAAAATAAGGGGATTTAATAAGAGTTGCTATCGCAGTTTGGATACTAGTCACCGAATATCGACCTGGAATAAAGCCCGTCTGTTCCGGCGTGATGAGCTGAGGCAGTAGCCGAATAAGCCTATTCGCCATAATTTTACTGAGGATCTTATAATCTGTATTTAAAAGCGATATCGGTCGATAATATTCAACCCAGGTAGGATCTTTCCCATGCTTAGTTAGTAATATAATCCTGGCAAGGGTGAAGAAGGAGGGCATGACTTGCGAAGAAAATATAGTGTTATAAAGAGACAACAATGTAGGAGAGATATCCTCCCGCAAGATTTTATAGAATTCAGCCGGAAAGCCATCTGGTCCAGGTGATTTGGCATTATGCAAAGATTTAAGCACCAACTCTAGTTCCTGAGCAGTAATAGGTTCCTCCAAAAGTGAGCATTGATCATGCGTGAGTATAGGTAGCGATAAACTTTGCAAAACAGCAGACCTAGCAGAAGGATCGTCCGGGTTCAGGTCCATATAAGTTGGAAAAATAGTCAACAAAAGCTGCATTGCTATCCGCCGGGGCTGTAGTGACTGTCAAGTTTCGTGACTGAATGGAATGAATAAGATTAGAGCCAAGCGTAAGTTTGGTCAGATGAGTCAATAGACTACCTTGCAAATTAGCATGACTATAGAAAAGCTCTGCGCGTTTAGACAATTGGAATTGTGCGGCTGTAGATAATACCGTTTCATAAGCCTTCTTTGCATCAAGATATTTGGAACGATTCAACCTCAAATCTACAGCGATGTAAGCAGAATAACAAGCGGTAAGCGTACGTTGAAGCTGCGCAAGCTTGGTCACCATTTCCCATCGGAGCTTTGTAGTATAAGAGATAATATGACCAGTCAAAACAGCCTTGGCAACTTGATCCATAAAACTCTGCAAGGGATTGAAGGAAGAGATATTGGAGACTGTAGGGCGTCCTCCCCTATCTCTGGTTAAGAATGATGTTAAAATCCCCACCCAACAAAATATTACCTGGAGAATGTGGCAGCAAATGCAGAAGGAGAGATGTGAAAAAGGAGTAAGTAGGATCATTGGGGGCATACACATTACAAATCACAAAAGGTTTTTGGTCTATCTCACAGTGCACCAGGAGAAAACGACCCTCTGGATCACGAATGGTCTGTAAGAGTACAAAAGCAAGGGATTTGTGAATAAGGATAGCGAAGCCTCGCTTTTTACTTGAATAGGAGGAAACAATACAATGTCCCAACCATTCCCGTTGAAGTTTAGCATGCTCCTCATCTATAAGATAAGTTTCCTGTAGTAGAATAATTTGAGAATGTAAACAACATAAATGACCCAGTATTTGCTTACACATAGTCAGACTATGTATGCCCCCAACATTCCAGGAGGAACAGAGAGAATGAGGAGTAGATCTAGTTTGACAAGAGGGGTCCGCTATGGCGGCAACCAGAGATATAGAAAACAGAAGAGGTGAGCATGAGTAAAGAGAACCAACGTCTCTCCCAGGAGACGCTAGGTTTGCAAGAAAATGAGACGGGGAGGGAGGACCTCAAATCAGACCACTTGGGGACACGCACCTAAAAAATAAAAAACACAGAACAGGAGCACAAAAAACAGAGTCCACAATGGACCCATTAACAAATTATAGAACGTAAGTTCTTATAAACCTGTGGGCCATATTCCAGATTGAACAATATATAGAAGCAATAATAGTGGCATTAGAACAAAACAGGGAGCCTTGTGCTAAGACAAACAGTAAGGCTCATCCATCGCACCCCTCCACAAAGGAGCTCGAATAACCCACAATGAAGAGGAGCCCATAGAGTGAAAGTAGCCGACCCACCACCATTCCCACCACCCCAAGCAATCAGACATTGGCATAGCAGAGAGATTCTTCATCCGGCCGATCCCTAGGCAACCCGGTGAGGACCCGAAACAAATCAGTAGTTGATCGGGGGGGGGACCTAGACAAAGAAGAGGGTCTCAGAATCTGTATAAAGAGAATGAGAGCCAGCAATAGGATAATAACCGACCACAAGGAATAAAAGTAGAACAGTAGAATAAGAAGAGAGGACATGCTATGCAGAACGTCATTACGTAAGAGACATAAACCAGCACCTGAGTAGGCAACCCCCCAACTGACATGGATGCGGCACAATGGAGCGATATAGCAGTAAGAACCACCCCACAAAGTAGGCAAAACATCTCGTTACAATCTCTGCATAATTAAACGATGGGAGGGAGGAAGCCCAGTACCCCCGCCCAGCCCAATAGGGCCTGGCGGGTGTACCATGCAACCGCAACCCATCGTCCAAGTCACCTCCACCCCCACTAACAATGGTTCACATATAAAGCAACTCCATAGAGCATCTAATCCCTCTGTCTACACCCACTCTCCAAAACATCAGATCTCTGACGCGATGGACAGACTCTCCACCAGAACAACCCCCAGACCACTCAAAAAGGACCATGAATAAAATCGTGGTTAGGCCAGGGGGTGAGCCCGATGGAGAGTAAAATCCCAGGACCTGCAAGGGAAAACAAAAGGGGGGGGGGGTCAGGCAATCAACATAACATTAGTTAAGATAGTTACAAGGAAACAGCAATGGAACATAAAAATAAGTAATTAAGTAAGGGGAGCTGTAAATAACGTAAAAGGACCATGCGTGGGAGGTGCAATCAAGTATTAAGGCAGTCCATCACTCCGGTGGCACATGCAGGGTATGAGGGAATAACCTGGACACCAAGAGTAGTATATGGGCCCGGATACATCTAGCAAATCTGCAAAGACACAGTCCAGTACACAGAAGAAATCAAATGTCCAGCCAGGTATCCAGAGGAGAGTGTCTGTGAAAGAAGCTGGATTCCAAGAAAATCTGAAAAGCTCCAGAAGGAAGACAGAGTTCCTTATGAAGTCTCATAAATCCAGGGCGAGATGGCTCCAAGAACCGATGCGGTGGAGAGTGGCAAAACTAACAATGACCCCCAGCTCTCCGCTCGCCGTGGCTTGCTGACAAACTTTCATAGAATTCCTGAGCCTCCGCAGGTGAATCAAACCAATGAGTAGAGGAACCATCCATGATTTTAAGATGTGCAGGATACAGTAAAGCAAATGTGATGTTTTTCTTGAAGAGCTTGCTGCAGATCTCCGAGAAATCACGCCGTTGTGTGGAAACCCTAGCCGAAAAGTCCTGAAAGAGCTGAGAATTGAGATATTCGACTTTGAAGATGACCGGTCTAGGATGACCCCCCCTCTGATGGGACAGCTTGACCTAGGTGATGAGCTCTTTCGATAACCAACGGAGTACCGCAATCTTCCAGTTTCAGAAGTACTGGTAACTCTGAGCTCAGGAAATGTGTCAGATATTTAGTTTGAAGTGTCTCAGGCAGGCCAAGGATGCGAAGATTGTTCCGGCGACTGCGGTTTTCGAGATCATCAAGTTTGTCCATAAGAGCATTAGCTTTAGCCTCCAGGATGTGAAAATCGTAACACAAGATTCTCACAGTCGTCCGCTCGCCACACTAGACCTGCGATCCGTTCGCCATGAGTATTAACTTCACCCAGGATTGAGCGAAGAGAGGACTGAAGCGCATCCAGTTTAGTATCCAAAACTGCTACAAGCAAGGCAAGAACCGCTTTAGCAGTATCTTCAGCAATTGTAGATGGAACAATAGTTGTGGTCGCTGTGGAGGACTCCATAACCTGTTCCTCAGGAGGGGAAACCTGAGCATTTACAGATTTGGTTTTGTCTTGTTTCTTTTCTCCACGCTGAAGGCGCAGGTTTTAGTTTGATCTGCAGATTGTACAAAATGTTCCATGGTATCAGCAATAAAATAGAATAATTAAGCAGAGTGTCAGAGGAATCTAGCATGAATTTCACAGGTAGAGAAGGAAGCTGAGAGGGCACAGAGCGGAAGTATCACGTATCCAAATTCCACCAACAAGGGACTGGGAAGCCCACAGGATACAATGACTGGTTACATGGTAGTTGAAGTCCCGCAAATCACCTCTGCCAACACGGGAGGCCGCAAGTGGGAAAGGGCCATCTTAGCAGTTGGCAGTGCAGAAATATGAAAAATATATGGGAGAGGCGGGGGGGGGGGGGAATCTCAAAAAGGGGAAAAAAACCCAAACAGGGCGATGTCACAAGCAGCTAAGTGTGTGTACTAGTAGGTACAAAAATGTCATAGAATCAGAAGAAGACCTCACAGGGCTATAATAATACACAGGGCAGATAGGGGCTACAAAAAAAACGAAAACAAACAAACATGGGGATGAATGAATGCCTAAATAGGCAACCAAGCCCTCTGTAAGAGGATAGAAGACGTTCAAAGTCCACTGAAGGCCAATGCAGCAGATATAGATGGCAGGGGCTGTTGTGGGTGCAGAATTTATATGGGTAGTGGCCAAATTTGCAGAGCAGGAGTGCGGTCCAAAACCTAGAGCGGCAGTTTTCAAGATTACCCGTTGCCAGCACTCATAGATTGGTGTAAGTCTCCAAATAAGTGGATTCCCGGAGAGAAAATGTAGCTAACAGGTGAAAGGCCTATGGAAGGGAACAGGGAGAAAAAAATAATAAATGGGTGGAGAACTAAAAGGATTGAGGGAAAAGCAGAGGAGTGGGCCTTAGGTGAGTTGACCTCTAAGACAGAGAGTGGAGTGGTTGCAGGTAGTCCCCCCACAGGTGCTGGCCAAACCAGATTAAGCCCCCCACAGGGGTTACTCACTTGTTCGGTGGCAATATGGAGGTGGCAAGAGCAGAGTGCTGTAGAGAGACCAACACAACCCAATCCTCTAGCCAGTGACTGGATGATGTAGGGATGTCGGTCCACCTGGGCTAACCACGTGGCAGTGTCAGTTGAGGCGTGGGCCTAGACTAAATAGAGCAGAGAGGAGCGGTGTCTCAGTCAGGACTCAAGCAGCACCACCAGGCACAGCAGCGTTTAGGTGCACTCCGGCCACACCGCTTCAACTACACAGAAAATAGGAGGCACTCGAATACAATATCCCAAGTGCCGGATTCAGTCAAGAAAAGCACAACGGGACGCAGGCACGCCACATCGGCAGAGGGAATCGGCATCCAAGGCCGCGGTCCCATGGCCTAGGCCACCACCAACCCGGAGCGGCCTCCAGAGATGAAAATTCCACCTCAAAGGTAGCATTCAAGAATGCAGGATACAGGAGAGAGAGATCAGTAGACCAGTGGGACACAAAAATAAAAAAGAGTCTGATGGTGTCACGGTTTTTTAAGACACTCAGACCATTGGGTGAATAAGAACACAGTTTTATTAAAATAAGATAAGGCAATAACACGCCCTCTAGTGGTGGTAAATATACACAGTGGTAATATATAGATACAATGGTAAATGCACAAATGACTTATAAGTACAATTACACAGTAATAGAATAGCGTATGCCCCTCAGGGGTTAAGTCCTTGATAACAGTCAGTCTCAGATGTGGATGTCTGGAACGCCCAGGGTGTTATAAGGCTGTGCTGGAGACCAAGACTATCACCGGCTGGATACTGGACTGCCTCGCCACGGTGTTCAGTAAGAAGCACAAGAGTCCACGTAGCCCCCTCGGGCGTACCTACTGGAACTGCTTCAACTAGTGCAAGTGCAAAAGGCCCCCACGGGCGTGATTGGAACCGGCCTTCAATGCGAGAACTGCCAAGCCTCCTCAGACTTAACCGGACAACGGGATAGCACACGCTAGAGCCGACAGCCCCCACGGGCGTGATTACCGGAATACGAATGCTGATGCCTGTGCCTGCCACCACTCGGTAAAGCGGAATCGCTCAATGACAAGAGAGAGAGTCTCAGGCGCCCAACCAGCCCAAACGGATGTAAACACTCTGCAAGGATGTGTGGAGCTGCCGACGAAGAGCGGCCAGCTCAGCAGTAGTATTCACCGAGAAAGAGACTCTTACAGGAGTAGCGATAGAGTGGGACCCAGGGGCACTGCTAGGGTTAATTAGCACATTTACTCAAGGCTTTTCAGCGGTATAGCAAGGCTCTGCAGTCTGAGGGAGGCGCGTATACGCACAACTCTGCAAAGGAAAATGCACTGCACTGATCGGAGTACACCAGGCAAGGCAGTCACACCAAAAGCTGGAACAGCAGATAGAAATGTCGCGGCGGCGACAACTGGAACACAGGTCACTGTAGAAAGCAGGAGTCGTTCTTCGGAGCGGGAAGTCAGCCAGGCCGGGTCGGAGCACGTAGAAGGCAGTCATACAAGCCGGGTCGTACACAAGCAGGAACGTCAGCCAAACCGGGTCAGGATCCAAAGGTGGTAGTCAGACGGGCCGGGTCATACACGAGCAGGAACACAGGAGAATAGTCAAGACAAGCCAAGTCGGTACACAGGAATCCGGAACACAGCAACAGTAACTGGCACAGAAACACCACGAAAGGGCGCCTGACAGTTGTGCTAGCCAGGTATAAAAAGGTCACCAGGGGGCGGGCCAAACCAACACAGCAAATCAGCATCTGTCATAGATGAGACTGACAGGAATCACAGGCACTGTGATAGATGGCTATAGATTAACAGATGAGAGCACGGAGATGTAGAAAGTTGCGACCATCCAGTATGGCTACCAGGCCACGCCCCCTAAACAGGGTTTTTATCTCCTTGAATGCTAGATGTCTCCAACACATTTCTTTAGTATTCAAGGAAGTTTAATTCAAGGCAATGGGAACAAAGTCACAAATTAGTGGAAATTTCTATCCCTGGGAAAGAGATCAAAAAGCACCACATAGGACCAATAAAGTACTGCCCCATTACAGCAAGGTATTATCCCGTTTTTGAGGCCATCCAAGAATTACCAAAATATATGAGACATGCATTTTTCCATACATACACTCTAATAGACATTCACAAACTCAGATACTCTCACAGACATGCTCTCCTTTGCACATACTCACACATTATCTCATATTTGATCAGCCTTATTATCACAGACATTATATACTTTCACATACCTCACACAAATGGCCAAACTGATCCTGAATAGCACCAGATTCAGTCAGATGGTTATAAAATTATGAGAATACTGATTTCATGAAGAGAGTAGAGAGACGGTGAATGGAAGGAGTGTGTAAGCGCCGCTTACCTTCCGGCACTCATGTAGCTGCCAGGTTGTGCGGCTTGCGGGGAAAGAGGACCGGTGCGCTCTGGCGTCCATCCAGGCGACCGTCCTCCTCGTTGCGCCCTCTGGCGGCTCCTGCACATCTGAACCAGACGCGCGTCTCAGGGAATCCCTGATGACCTCTAGGGGGTGGAGCAATATGATTAAAAACTGCCTGGACACCACTTCAGTTGCCCGTTCGTGGTATTCCAGTGCAGTTGCTACTGTGGGCTCTGTGTGCAATTAGGTTTGGCTGACTATCCGTTCTGGTGTTGACCTGTGGCTCTGTCCGACTACCCGCTCTGTGTATGACCCCTTGGCCTGTCTGACATCTAATCTGGTGCAAACCTGCTGCTCTAGTTGGTGAACCTTACTGTGTATGACCCATGGCTTGGCTGACTATCCGTTCTGGTGTTGACCTGTGGCTCTGTCTGACTACCCGCTCTATGTATGACCCCTTGGCCTGTCTGACATCCAATCTGGTGCGAACCTGTGGCTCTAGTTGACCAAGCCTTCCGTATTTGCTCCTTGTGTCTGACCACCTTGACATAGCCTGGGATTGTCAACTGCGCAACCAGCATACAAACGCTCCAGGGGATAACCTAGGATTGTCTTTGGTGGCTTGATGTACTTCCTCTAGCGGTTGAACCTCTGCGGCCTCCAGGTGCGGACCTGTGGCGCAGCTGGTTTTACTGGTACATGGTCTGTCCAGGTGCGGACCTGCTTATCCTTCGTGTGCATTGGGTCTCTGGATCCTTTATCTGTACAGGTGAGTACCTGTAGTGTGGCCTCAGGTGCGGACCTGAGTCGCCCTTCCTCTGCTGCTGAACTCCATCAGTACTATAGTACCTGTTTGATCCATCCTGAAGTCCTCTCTTGACCTGTATGCTGTGCTGATTTCATTGTCCTGTCTTATCGCTAAATATTGTTTTACCTAAGTACTGGTCCATTCTCATTATTGAATCCGTGACAGACAGGTACAGTCTACGCAGCTGCGTAAACACATGAGTCTGAGCAGGCCTAACCACCCGCCTCTGCCCTGTTTGCTTGAAACCCCTCTCCCACTTCCCCTGCACTACTTAAGGTGCAATGCATTGCATACTCCTCTGGCACCCAAAGTTTAAGACATATAAGGTCACTGCATGCATGCACAGGTGATAGGCACCTTAGTAAATTGTTCCCTGTGGGGTTTATGCCTGCATCTCAGCAATGCTATAGCTCCAATATCACATGGAAATTGTTTACTTCAATTATACAAGAATTTATGGCTGTAGAATGTGAAACATTCCCGGAAATAAGTTCACCCTACTGCCGACCCCGGACTGAAACACTGCAGTTAATAGAAGGTTACTGAAATACACACATATTTCTAGTTGGGTTTTGTGGATGCGGAGCTCCTGTATCTTCCTTCTTTAATCACATGAGAGAGTAAGCAGGGAAGTTACAGGCCTGCCCACCTCTCCTCATCATATCCAAGCCAGCAATAGAGTGCTCGGCACAAAAAAAAAAAAAAAAAAAAAGTAAACATGGGCGCCATGCATACCTCTAGCTGTGCCTAATAGGCGCAGCAGCAGGCCGTGGGCCCCTACAAGAAGGCAGGCAAATGAAGGAGGATTGCGGAAGATTTCTTCTTTTTCATAGGGAATTGAATGAGGACATTAAATGGGACATTAACATTTTAATTTCTTAACTTGCTTTTGGCAGTGGGCCCCCCCAGGTCGTGGCCCATGGTCCGTGACCGAATGCTCGATCAATCCGCCCCTGCTGTATATACTTCCAAAGTTATTATAGTCCAGTCTATTCTGGGGTAAATTTATTCTAATACTTCCTAGTGGATCTGGCAAACCTACTGAGAACTATTACACAGTAGCCATTTGGCTGTAAAATTAGAATAATATTTGTAAGTCATACAGTCCAATCACGGAAAGAATAGGGTGAGATCAGATTGATAGAAATTTTAGATCATTGAGAGTTCTGATTAGCTAGCATTGCTGACACATGCAGAGCCAATTGTTTACTGTGTACGTGGAAGTCTGCACACGAATGCTGTGGGATGTATTGTTGTTGCACTACAAGCATATATAGAAGATTCACAATAATGTTGTTCTGAGATGGTCATTGTGTTACATTGATCTGGTGTTCTAAATTAATACATGCATTGCAGTCTGGGAAGTTTTCCTTCTGCTTCTCTTGTCTGTGGTTCTGGTACTTTATAGCTGGTTCTATTTAAAAATTGCATTGTCTGTGTAGTGGTATCAGGGCATGGTCTTGAGCTGTTGGAATAGTCACACTTGTGAGAATACTGGCAGAACAAAGTAATTGGCTGGTCCTTACTGTCCATGGTTATACTAATGCCTTTTGCAGAGTTGAGTGCAGACACGATTTTGTCATTATAACCTTTATCGTATATATTACCCTGATATAATTATATTATTGTTGTGTTTCTATATCCATACGTTATTACTATTGCTTCTGATTATAATGTAGTAATGCAAATTTTTACTGGGAAATGTATTTCATTATTTTGTGTTACATCCAGAGGTATGCATATTGAAAACAGCAGATAAATAGTTCAATTCTATATTTACCAGATCTGGGACCTTATTTTTTCCAGATAGGTTATTACTTCTTGCAATACTGTGCATTGTGGTTATAAAAGGGTAGTTACAAGACATGTTGCCCTACTGTGCACAATTCACGTGACAAATTTCCTGCCAACTAATTGCATTAATACATATGGGGTGGGGCAGGTGTTGTTACACTGCCACCTACAGTATTGTTTATAATTGTAAGGAACAATTAACCTTTGTTATGCTACTGTCTTCAAATATAGCTAGCTTATATCTCTGGATATCAATATGTAAGGTTTAACCCTATGTGAGCTGGTATGTTATCTATGTAGTTACCTGATATATTTTATCATATTATCATTTCTTTAAGCCATATATATCTTAGTCTAGGACTTGGTTATATAAAGATATATTAATCAGTCAATTTTATATACCCTTATTCCCGATTCACTGATTATTATTGTATTTTAAATATAATATATACATATATTACGTGTATATGTAATGTATGTATGTATGTATATTTTTTTATACGTATTATTATTGTATTTTTTATTTAACCTTAAATAAAATTACATATATTGTTTCACAAATATGAGTAAGTGATTCTTTTTAATCAATTCTGTTCACTGTGGAAAAAGTGTGTTATACCTAGATTGTCCTAGATTGTGAACAAGATCTCAAATATATTTTTTTATATATTAGTTTATTTTATGCGCGATATACAGTGCCTGGTCTTCTGTTTCTTTTTGTATATCCTTGACAGCAGGAAAGGGAAGACTACCTTTTCCAACATTAGCATTCATGCTACTTTTGGAGTTCGGAGGGCATGAGTGTAGGAACCCCAACTTATAATGCAATAATTTGGTCCCAGCAGTTTTAACTTACACTGCAAAATAAATAAATAATCATATAATAGAATAGAAGCCGATCCCAGATGTTTTCTTAATGCTGTTGACATTATGAGCACCATTCTTTGCAGTTTTGAAAGGTCTGCTAAGGACATTGCCCATAACGTCCTTAGCAGCAAAGTGGATAAGATTATCTGTTTTTATTATTTTTATATATTAAATGTAGTTGTCCTTTTATTATTTTTCAGATTGATTATGACTGTCACTTTGTTCCAGTCACTTTAACTTACATCACTTCAAATCACTTTTTGCACTGCACTTTAGATGTTACTTGAATGACAAGCATTTTGA
Source organism: Rhinophrynus dorsalis (assembly GCA_037306005.1). Lineage (NCBI taxonomy): Eukaryota > Metazoa > Chordata > Amphibia > Anura > Rhinophrynidae > Rhinophrynus > Rhinophrynus dorsalis. Next base: position 245,446,955 of record CM074721.1, read on the forward strand.
AGCACAACGAAAAGCAGTGTGGAAACTGTATAATACACAAAACAGCTGTCAGATGCCTTGTTACAATTTCCAGACCTCAGCATCTAAGATTCATTGAGAAGAGATGTTACACACAGGACTTGGCTTAGTGAGAACTTATGTTAGAAAGGAGATATCCACAAACATCAGGAATAACATTTCCGAGAGCCAGTGATGAAAGTTATACAGGATACAGAATATTGAGTGCTTCATAGTTCCTTAACATGACTATTTTCTCCAGAGATGACAGTTTCACATTTTACCACTATCCCTGCTTTCACAATCCCTGACAGAAAGCACTCTGAAAAGTGACATCTGAGCACCTGTCACAGACATAAAAGTTGTATAAAAAATAAATAAATAAATAAATAATAATAATATACAAGTTAGGTTAAGTATAGCCACTTGGAGAATGTAAAATCAAAAAGCAATTTCAAATTTTAGCATAACAACTACACATTATACTATGCATAAAGAATATGGTCAAAATCAACATTAGTCAAATAAAAAGACATTGTAGGACACTAAGTCACAAAACCTCTGAACTAAACTGGGGTGGTAAGTTTTCTAAATAGATGACAGGAGACATTTTGAGGCGGCACAGAGCAGCCCCAAGTCACGTACATTAAGAGCAAGCTTAATAAAACAGTATATTTGTAATTTTATTCTTTTATGATTTGACATGTTGTTACTTTGAAAATGACCTATTATAGGATTTGAGTAGATGAAAACGAAGGACTCAAAAGATTAGGAATATGTATGCCTTGTATGCCTCCTCCAAAAGCTCAAGGCTACTTAACTTCACCATATTAAATCACTTACCTCTGCTGCATTTTCATCAAAGAACCTTTTCTTTAGTTTAGGATCCCAGTCTAAGGCAAGGTAAGACCTTTCTAAGAAATAAAACATTAGTTTGTAGTGAGGCATTCTTGGTCAACGCAATAACAAATATTGTTTACATTGCCTTACATATAAAAAAAGAGTAAATAATGTTCTTTCAAAATTGAATATTTAAAATTTAGTAATGGGCAGATAATCACAGTGAAATAAAGTGGAAGTGTGTGTGTGTTGTGTTGTAGAGATGCACTTGCTGTGAAATTACTTTTCACCTGGGTACTCATCAAGAGAAAAGATACATACAGTCCATGGAGGGAGAGACGACACTCACAGGGATGATTTTGCTCAAAATTCAGACGTTTATTTCAATATTCTTGATAAAGGCCACAATCTCTGGCTGAAACGTTGAAATAAACAATGTTTGAATTTTGAGCAAAATCATCCCTGTGAGCGCAGTCTCTCCCTCCATGAACTGTATATATATATATATATATATATATATATATATATATATATATATATATATATATATATATATATATATATATATATATATATACACACACACACACCTAAGGAACTTTATCAATTCACCTGAAATGTAGTTGTATAGTTGCATATGAATATGACAAGTCATCAGTTATGTTCAATAATGCAGTTCTGCAACAATAGTCATTACTTTTTTAAAATCATAGACAACATGGTTTAGAAATAACTATTCTACAAAGAACAAGGCAGGGTTCATGTAGGTAGCCTAAGAACAACTAGCTTGTTAATTTTAAAACTTAAATTTAGGATAATTAGGTAATTTTGTACATATTAGAAAAGTTCCTTTTGACAGAATTGGACTGTTTACAGTCTACATAGGACACTATGATCACACATTCAGTTGATCAAATATTTATAAATAAACGGTTTACTTGTCAAAGTTGCATTTTGGGGAATTTGGTACATTTGTCTTTTGTATGTATACAAAAGTTTTCCATGTGCTTAAGCTGAGGAAAACTTGAGGGAAGTAGCATTTAGAAAAATGTTACTTTTCTCATTTTGAACATACAGTTGCTAATGCACAATTTGGTTTGCCAGATAATGGAGGAAGCTGTGAGTATTGTGAATATTTTCCCCTGCTTTTACTTTGATACCATGCAACTAGGCTGGGAATCCAGCGTTTAATATTTGCTTGAAATACGGTACCAAACTATTTAACTGTTCAATTAAGATAAGAAGTGATTTATAGAAAATATATTTATTTCAATACATTATAATAAAAACAAAATCTAAGTAATATAAATTTTAAATATATGTTAATGAAAATTTGCTTGCACATACAAATCAAGTGAAGAGTGGTAGACAGTTGCATGCAATATTTATGGGGGCTCAGTCATACCATTTAAGGGCATACACATCAATGCTCAAGTCAACTGATAGTCAATACAGAATAGTAGAGAGATAAAACTTCACATTCATCTTGAAGAGAGATTTGAAAAACAGGGTGCTTAGTGCCATTTAAAGAAACAAGTCTAAATGTAAAATTTTCATTTGTCTTCACATGACACCACTTGCCTATTGTGGCAACACTGTATGTGGTGAAAACATACAATGTTAGATGTTAGACATAGATGTCTGCGCTCTGTACTGCTGTTAGCCCAGTAAGAATGCATATTTCTTTTGAATAAGGTCATAATTCTCGCAAAATGGGGAGTTACTGAAGATAAAGTGTTTTCAAGGTGGTAGTTTCGCTTTAAGTATTTTGTTTTGGGTTTCACGGATAGATCATAGCCTCATAGTCTGAATGTGAAATGAGACTATTTTGAACTCAAGAGAGTAATGGGATTTGGAGTATCCATGTTTATCTTTAATTTATATGGATTTTTTTTTTTTATATGGAGTGAATTTGTTCTTAATAAATACAATAAGCATGCCATGGATAAGAATTCTTTCTCCTGATTTTTGAAACATTTGCTATGTGACATACAGTGCTTGGCAAAAGTATTCAGACCCCTGACCAATTAGCTCATATTACGGAATTACAAATTGTACATAGTAATTTCATTATATGATATTTTATTTTAAAACTGCGAAACTCAAAATAATTTATTGTGACAGTGGTTTCATGTTAAGAAAAAAAACTGAAATATGTTACTTGCATATTCATTAAACACCCACACATTAGTATTTGTTAGAGCCACCGTTCGCTGCAATAACAGCTTTAAGTTTTTTGGGGGAAGTATGTTCTCTATTCATTCTCCTTTGCAGACTTGCTCCAAGATGTTCAGGATGGTTGGGTGTCAGTTTTGGACATCAATTTTCTAACAATGCCACAGATTTTCAGAGGGATTGAGATCAGGACTGGGCCCCTGTAGGACATTGACCTTTTTGTTCTTGAGACACTCTAATGTTGCTTTGACATTGTACTTGGGATCTCTGAAGGGTGAATTTTCTCCCAAGCTTCATTTTTTCTTTTTGTGGCTCTAAGCAGGTTCTCTTGCAGTCTGAATACTTTTGCACGGCACTGTATTTAGATGCTATTTTATTTGTGAGATACTGTTTTGTATGTTTCTTTTATATAAGGGTCATATTTATACAAGAGAGGTGTAAGCTCCAACTCCATTTCAATTTACATAGTGCCATATCAAGTTTTCATACACAAGTACAAATATCAGCACATAACTGTGAAACTGTGCAGAAGAGGAAAAGTGAGTATTCAGTTTTCAAGGGAGTGTAGCAAATATTTTAGCATTCATGTAGTTTGTATAAAGTGCAGACAAGCAAGATAATCATATATTCTACACTCTTTACAAAACTTACTGACAACCCTCTGACAACATTTCTGCTTTATATGCTAGTTTTGGAAAGCAAACTATCTTAACCATAGTGCCCTTCTGGTAGGCCTGCTCTCTTGGAAGCAGACCTGCCTAGGAACTATGAGGGAGATTTATAAACCTGACGTTAAAGAAAAACTGGGTTTAAAAGTAGCTTAAATGTGTTAATGGGATTTATAACGTAAGTTGTGACCGTTTTTAAAGTGTTAACACCATCTAGTTGAGTTTTCTATTAAGTGGCGTTAGAGCAAGTTAGAAAAGTGGCACAGCAAATTTATAAAGAAATGTTGCAAGTTGCGACAATCATACAACAGAATTATCACTAGAATCTTAAAGCCATGTATATGTTGTCCTTAAGCATTCCAGGCATTAAAATATGCATAATAGCAGCATATTTATAAAAAAGTCTTTAATAATTTATCAGAACTGGCGTTATATTCACTTGCCATGCCATAAGGACTGTTCTTTAACCCCTTAAGGACCGGCGCACGCACGCACGGCCAGCACTTGCGGACCACAGGGCATTTTTTTTTTTATTGGCGCTTCCGGTTCAGGACTTCCGGAGCGGCGTGTAGCCGCGACAGGAGCCCTGAACGCCATGCCATGCCAGGACCGTCATTGGTCCTTAAGAGCTGGACCGCCGTGACAGTCCTGGCACGGCAATGGCCCTTAAGGGGTTAAAAACGTTTTTTTTATAAATCTCCCTCCATGTGCTATCAGCTGGAAAGAAAAACACGGGTCAGAAAAGTATCCCTCAACTTCCTCTTGCTGATGCAGTGATAATGCAAGACTAAGTATTGCACTTCAGATTCATATGTGCCACTATGCAGCTAGGAATATGTTTTCTAATTTGTCTATGGGACCTACTTTGAACCAAACTTATAGCTTTAAATCAGGGGACCAACTGTATCCCATTTCATATTCCCACCTCAGACTTACAAGAGCAGTTTAAGGGGTGGGCAGCAAAATTACATTTCCAGACAGCAGCTGGATAGGTACTGTTTGGCAAACTTTACATGCTAGCTCCTGGTTATGTAAAAACATTTACCTTCAACAATTTTGAGCTCTTCATTATGTCCCTACTTATGTTTGATTCTGTGAAAACACACAGTTATAGTCTGTTTACATTCCCCTTTGCTGTCGTTTGTATATATGTATTATAGCCTTATTTATATGGTGCCTTACAGTAGTAGTGTGTTAAAATAAAGAAATGGGGATAAAATACGTGTCACAGTCATAGAAACAATAGGATAGAGGTTCCTGTCCCAAGGAGCTTACAGTCTAAATGGATAATAAGAGGCAGACAACAGGGTATGAGTATGTCAAGCACTGTGAGTTCAAGCTCTGAGTTTGCCAAAAGGTAGTACATGTTATTAGTGCTGAAGAAGATAAGTTTTCTTCGAAGACTTAAAGACAGAGGGGGATTGTTCTAGATGTAGGAAGAGAGGTATGGAGTTCCATAGGTAAAGCGGAAAGGATTTCTCCAGTGATATCACTCCTCCAGTTTATATATTAATCTATGGAGAATATGCACTAAGATCTCCAAAACTTAAGAAATGTTAGTGAATTGGCTCCATAGAATAACATAGGAAATGGAGAAGTGATATCAATGGAGATGTCATCTCCAATTTATCATGCCTTAGTGAATAACCCCCAAGGCGTTCTAAGAGTTTTGAAGTAAGAGGTAGAAGGGAGACCGCTAAATAGATTGAGAGACAGGGTGGGTCAAGGTTAGCCTTCTAGAGTAGGGGTTTCATTTTTGCCTGTTTGAATGAAAAAGGGAAAGTGCCTGTGGACAGAAAGGTGTTGAAAATGTGTGTTAATAAAGGTGTAAGGTCTGGTGCAAGTGGTTTGAGTAAGTGGGAGGACATAGGCTTGGTCTGGAAACCAGGCTCT